>WHVD01000035.1:0-743152 GCA_015178975.1 Hysterangium stoloniferum | reverse complement strand
AGGTTACCGAGGTAACGAAGGACACCAATGTTCCCCACACTACCGACAACGAAGCAGAAGATCAACCGGATACATCGACAAAACCCTCCGATGATCAAACTGGAATGTTGCTTTTTAACTCCATTTCCAAATTCGCTGATTACTTGAAATCCGCTGAGGATAGTAAAGAATCATCCCGCACCGGAGTCAAAGAACCCGAACCATTTACCGGCAAGGATCCGAAAAAATTGAAGAATTTCCTTCTTCAATGTCGTTTCAGTTTCCGTGATCGACCCAATGCTTTTAAATCCGACAGTCGAAAAGTCAATTTTGCGCTCTCATATCTCAAGGATACTGCTCAGGATTGGTTCAAACCCGGACTATCCGGAATATCCGACGAGACACCCGTATGGCTCGACGACTGGGATGCTTTCGTGGAAGAACTGGAAACTAATTTCGGACCTTACGATCAATCCGGCGAAGCAGAAAACGAACTAATGACGCTCAAGATGAAGGACAATCAACGAGTTTCCGATTATCTCGTCAAGTTCAATACCCTCGCCGCAACGATGTGGATGGGACGATTCCGCCCTCAGGCACCATTTCTATATGGGACTTCCGTCACGCCTTAAAGACGAAATCTGCAAAGATGGAAAGCCAAAAACTCTCCAACTCATGCGGATGAAAGCTCAAACATCTGATGCCCGTTATTGGAATGAAAAGCCAAGGTTTCTCGAGAGAACCCGACGGAACGTTCTCAGAAGAACAAGGCGTCGACTAGCAAGTCTTCCGGCAACAACTCAGGCAATAATACCGGCTCTGGCACTAATACTGGCAAATCAAATTCCGACCGGAAGAAAGACAAGAAATCCAACAAGGAAAAACAGTCAACTTCCGACAAACCCGACATTTCCCATTTGTTGGGTACCGACGGTAAACTCACCCCGAAGGGAGAAACAACAATGTATGGACAACGACCTCTGCCTTTTCTGCAGGAAAGGTGGACACAAGGTTTCCGACTGTACCGTTAAATCTAGCTCTTCCAAGGCTCGTGCGGCAACTTCCACTACGACTACAACGTCTAAGGATAAACCCGCCACGGAGTCGAAAAAAGAGTAAGCAACCCTCCGGAATCTGCACGGACAGAGGGTTGCGTTGACTCTCTCCGTGTTTCCGAGGTTGTCCGTCTCAACGTGTCCGCTCTCTCTAATCCCGATTCATTATTTGTAAAACTCGTCTCTGACTTTCCTGGAAATTTAGTGTTCCGAGCTCTAATAGATTCCGGCTCCACACACTGTTTTGTAGATACCACCTTTGCCACGAAACATAATCTGAAACTCCATTCTGTTCCCGCAATTCCCTTGCGTTTGTTTGACGGCACTAGCAATACGGCAATTACTCAAGCCTGCGACATGTCTATTCAGTTCCCTTGTGGAACATCCCAGACGGTTACATTTTTCGTAACACAGTTGGACTCTAGCTGTTCGGCAGTTCTTGGATACAACTGGCTCACCCGATATAATCCGTTGATTGACTGGGTATTGGGCAGTATTACTTTCCGGACTCCCGACACTTCCGTTCCTCCTGCAGCGTCTATTCCGGCCAACGCCTTTTCAGCATCAACGGCATCTCCGGCTTCTATCGAAACTTCCGAGCCCCCAAAAATCTCTCTCATCAATGCTTCGGCATTTGTTAGGGCGAGTAAACTGGATGGTTCGCAATGTTTTTCGATCAGCTTAAAAGTTGATGAAGCATCTGGACATTTTGCGACTCCAGAATTATCCGAGCTAAAAGCCGATCTGGAAGGAGTTCCCGAAAAATACCATGATTTCGTGGACATTTTCAGTAAGCAAAAAGCTGACAGGCTTGCACCACATAGGCCCTACGACTTAAAAATCGATATTGAGCCCGGTTCAAACCCTCCATTAGGACCTATTTACCCATTATCCCAATCGGAACTTTCGTCTATTCGGGAGTTCCTGGATGAACATTTGTCAATAGGTTTTATCCGTCCCTCAAAGTCTCCGTATGGAGCACCCGTCCTTTTCGTCCGTAAAAAGGATGGTTCCCTTCGACTCTGTGTCGATTTCAGAGGATTAAATTCCATCACACGGAAAGATAAGTATCCACTCCCACTCGTTACCGACTTACTCGACGCCCCACGGAAAGCTCGAATTTACACCAAAATAGACCTCAAACACGCCTATCATTTGGTCCGAATTGCCGAGGGTGACGAATGGAAAACTGCTTTTCGGACTCGCTATGGATCCTTTGAATGGTTGGTTATGCCATTCGGCCTGACCAACACCCCTTCCGCTTTTCAACGTTTTGTAAATGATATATTTTCCGACATGCTTGACGTATGTGTTATAGTCTATTTGGACGACATTTTGGTATTTTCCGAGGATCCCGCTCTTCACGATGAACAGGTCCGTGAAGTCTTCCGAAGACTCCGTAAAAACGGTCTTTTCGCCAACGGTAAAAAATGTTATTTTGACATGGATTCTATTGAATACTTAGGTTTCATCATCGGCCCTGATGGTCTCCGTATGGATGAAACCAAGGTTCAAGTTGTCCGTGACTGGCCCGAACCACGGAAGGTCAAGGACATTCAATCATTTTTAGGTTTCGCCAACTTTTACCGTCGTTTTATTCGGAACTACTCGGATATTACAGTACCGCTCACTCGTCTTACCCGTAAAACTCAACCATGGGTTTTTGACGATAAATGCCGCTCCGCTTTCCAGACTTTGAAAAATGCTTTCACTTCGGCCCCGATTCTTTCCCATTGGAAACCTGATTTTCCGATTATTGTGGAAACCGATGCTTCCGATTATGCAATTGCCGCGATTCTTTCCATTCAAGAGTCCGACGGTGAAATTCATCCGGTCGCATTTCTTTCTCGGACACTTTCAGTATCCGAACTCAATTACGACGTTCATGATAAGGAACTTTTGGCAATTTTTGAAGCTTTCAAACATTGGCGCCATTATCTCGAAGGTTCCGCAACTCCCGTTGACGTCGTTACCGATCACAAAAATCTCGAATATTTTTCTACCACTAAACTTTTAACCTGCCGGCAGGCCCGTTGGTCTGAATTTCTTTCCGCTTTCAACATGATAATCCGTTTCCGACCCGGACGTCTTGGTGGAAAACCAGATGCCATGACTCGACGATGGGACGTCTATCCTAAAGAGGGGGAAAGTAACTATGCTGTTGTTAATCCACATAACCTGAAACCGGTTTTTACAACGCAACAACTTTCCGCATCTATCCGAGCAACTTCCCTTTACTATCCAATTATGCGTAGCGTCATGATTATGGACATTGAGCAATTACATCAAGATATCCTTTCCGCACTCACTTCCGACCCGGCCCTCAAGCCACATTTAGACATTCCCGACAATCCCAACCAACCCCGATGGTCACAAGACTCTCAAGGTTTTATCCGTCTCGATGGATGTATCTACGTTCCAGATTCCGACAATCTTCGACTCCGCGTACTTCAGTATAAACACGATCATCCAATCTCTGGACATTACGGCATCAACAATACTCTTGGTTTAATCCGTAGAGAATATACTTGGCCCAACCTCCGAGATTTCGTAACTCAGTTCTGTAAGTCATGCACCACCTGCTTACGCTCCAAAACCCAGAGGCATAAGCCGTACGGCCTTCTCAAGCAACTCCCGATACCAGAAAAACCTTGGAATTCAATTTCCATGGATTTTATCGAACAACTCCCGACTTCCGAAGGCTTTACATCCATTCTAGTCGTTGTGGACCAATTCTCGAAACAAGGCATTTTCATACCCACTCATGATACAATCACGTCCTTACAATTAGCGGAACTTTTCATTATTCACGTATTTTCCAAACACGGAGTTCCATCTCACGTAACTTCCGATCGAGGCTCCAAGTTCGTCTCCCATTTCTTCCAGGCCCTCGGAAAAGCCCTCAACATGAAACTACACTTCACCTCAGGATATCACCCAGAAGGTGATGGACAAACGGAACGTGTTAATCAAACATTGGAACAATATCTCCACATCTATTGTAATTATCAACAGGACAACTGGAAATCCCTTCTTCCGATCGTGGAATTCGCCTACAATAACTCTCCAAATGCAACCACCGGCATATCTCCCTTCTTCGCCAATAAAGGCTATAATCCGAATCTCACAGTACATTCCGAACGAGATTTGGCTTCGGTCCGTGCTCAAGAATTTATTACCGATCTCGACGAATTACATCAAGAACTTCGGAAAGCTATTTCTTCCGCACAGGAACATTATCAACGTTCCGCGGACAAAAACAGGATCCCGCCTCCTAAATTTAAAGTTGGTGATCAGGTTTTTGTAAAAGCTCAATTCTTCCGTACTACCCGACCTTCTAAAAAACTCGCTGAGAAATTCTTAGGACCTTTTGAAATTATAGCACAAGCCGGTTCACTTTCATGGACTCTCCGTCTTCCCGACAGTATGCGAGCAGTCCACCCCATTTTCCACGTTTCCATGTTAGAACCTTGTGTTCCTAACTCATTCCCGGAACGTACTCAACCTCCGTCCCCTCCGGTCATCATTGATGGAGAACCCGAATTCGAAGTTTCCGAAATATTGGATTCTAAAATCGACAATCGCCGACGTACTTGTAAATTGCTCTATTTAGTTAAATGGGCAGGTTATGAAGGTACCGACGAGGAAACGTCATGGATATTGGCCACGGAACTTGGACATGCTATGGAAATTGTTACTGACTTCCACACGGCTTATCCAGGCAAACCCGGACCTTTATCATCACTCTAATCTTTCTGTTCCTTTCTGATCAACTTCCGACACTTCCGTTTTCACACTCGTTTTAGGTTTTGCAAGTCAAAAAAAATATATTATTAAATCTATCTCAAAGTCTCTGACACCCCAAATCCACCTTCCGTCCCAACCTCCGGCTCTTCAGCAATTTCCGCACTTTCCACCATATCCTGTACCTCTTCATCTTCACTCTCTGATTCTTCCGGCTCTTTTCCCAACCCCCATCTCTGCTCCACACACTCCGCCAATGGATCGTTCGGCTGGTTTTTCGCCTTATCGGCAAATCGATCAGATACCACGATTACACCGATACTAACCATCATCTTCTCCAGGAAATCGTTTTGCCTCCGGAAATTCCGGACCAACGAACGGAAACCTTTCTCCTGGATATCATTATGACGATCCATTGTATCCCACATTTTCATGACTTCCATCCCGATAAAAACCAACGCGTCGACGGTGTCCTTGAGAAGCTCAATGCCTGTACTATCCGTTTTCGACGTTTCAGTTTCCGCAGCTTTGGCCGCTCCTGAACTTCCCGCGTCGTTAGGTTTCGGAGTCTTCTCACCTTTCGGAACCCTTTTTGAGGCAAGGGTGCACGGAAGTTTGAGAACCGCGCAGGGATAGCAAGTTCCGCCCCATTTTACCTTCTGTTTCCAACACGTCATGTTCCGTATGGAACATCGATAACACGGAGTTTCATGGACGATTTCCATCCGTTCCGGAGCTTTGACCTTTGGTTTCTGTTTCGAAAGTTAAACGACTACCGTTCCCGTTACAGATACACTCACTTTAGGACTCGAAGGCCCAGCTTCTCCCTCTACTTCCACCTCCACGGCTTTTCGCTGTACGTAACAGTTATCGGTTGGAACCACGGAAATCTATGAAATTGGACTCACCTTTCCTTCCCTTACCTCCTTACGTTTTTCCGCCGCCTCAGCTTCTTGCTGTTTCTTCACTTCTTCTTCCTTCAACCTCCGATCCTCCATCATTTTCCGCAACCTCGCCAACTCTTTTTCTTTTTCCGCCTTCACCCGCTCCAATTCCCGCTTCTCCGCCTCCTCCACATCTTTCAACTCCTGCATCAATGGTCTTTCCTTCTCCTCCTGTCGTCGCTTCAACTCCTCCATTTTCTGGCGTTTTTGTTGAAGTTCTGCGACCTTCGACATCTTTTGAAGTACGGATATTTCGGTATCTGAGTCTTCCGGGGTAGTGATGAATAACGGCCGACGAATCGACATACAAGTCGTGGATAAAGAAACAAAAACGTTAATTCGAATATTTGGAGGTTTTTATACTCAGAATAATAACCGAAACTCTCACCTCCATAATTGCGTAAATTTCACGACACATAACAGTCAGCTGTCGCTTCAAACACTCAGTACCTAATCGCCTCTATGGGATTTCGGCCTAACAGGGGGGTACTGTTACGACCCGTTCCCGGATGTTTCAATATCCGACTTCCGATCTCCCACTTTCGATATCCGATATCCGACTACGGAACATCATAGTTACCGTATCATCCGCGTTCTTCGTTTGTTCCGCATTTGGTAATTTGTCCGTTGACAAGTATTCACTCGTTTGTTGTTGTATTCCCGTCTCGGAATATTGTCTTCCTAATATGTCTTATTGTATTTCCATTTTAAGAACACTTCCGTTTCCGTCTTATTATGGTCTCAGTTTGTAGTACAATAACGAGTAGACTTATATTAGTTTCCGCGAATTTGTACTTTACTTTAGATCTGATATCGACTTAGTTTCTTATTCCTCCTCCCGTCTTTCTGTACGCTCGATATTCGGAACTCTTCGGAACTCTGAATATCCATATCTTCCGTCGTTAGTTCATTTCCGAAATTAAGGACATTGAGCGTTTGCGTAGAGGCGCAGCACATAAGCTGAAGCCGACGTCCTGACCCTATCCACGAGTTTCCGACTTCCCGGTGACTTCCTGATAGTTCCGGAATAAGTTCCCGACACGGCACTTAACAGTGGCTAACAATATAATAGTCTCAGAATAGATACTGCTATTTAAAGATGGAGTTTTGTAGCAATTTTGCTTTTATTAGTAAACATTTGATATTATAATGATTACGGACAACCTCCATGATTGACCCTCTGCATTCAAGTCTGACAGTCGAAAAGTCAACTTTGTGCTCTCATATCTTAAGGATACTGCTCAGGATTGGTTTGAACCCGGACTATCTGATGAGACACTGGCTCAATGACTGGGACAAATTTGTCAAAGAACTGGAAACTAATTTCAGACCTTACAATCAATCCAGGGAAGCAGAAAATGAACTAATGATGCTTCAAATAAAGGACAATCAATGAGTTTCCAATTATCTCATCAAGTTCAATACCCTCACTGCACACTGTGGATGGGATGATTCCACTCTCAGGCACCATTTCTATATGGGCCTTCTGTCACACCTAAAAGACAAAATCTGCAAAGATGGAAAGCCAAAAACTCTCCAACTCATGCAGATGAAAGCTCAGACATCCAATGCCCACTATTGGGAATGAAAAGTGGAAATTTCCCAAGAAAATTTGGAACATTCTCAAGGCAATAAGGTGTCGACTAGCAAGTCTTCTGGCAACAATTCTGGAAATAACACTAGCAACTCTGGCACTAATACTGGCAAATTGAATTCTGATTGGAAGAAAGACAAAAAATCCAACAAGGAAAAACAGTCAACTTCTGATAAACCCAGCATTTCCCATTTGTTGGGTACCAATGGTAAACTCACTCTGAAGGAGTGTGTTATGACCGGAATTCCCACTGGACTCCGGGCACTAACTGTGAGGTATCAGCTTTATCTCATAATTTTCTCTTAATTTTCTTTAAATTTATTAATATTTTCTCGAATTTATTGTATTTTTATTATATTTTTATTGTGAAATATAGGCTCTATTCCTTTTAACTTCGCATAATAATAGCATATATGAACTCATATTATGCTATTATATCTTAGTTAATTTATTATAATTTTTAACTAATTATTTATATTTTATTTACTTAGTTATTACCTTTCGGCACCTTGTTCAGCCTAGTTTGCGCATTTTTGGAGTCATGTGACCTATTACATAAGCCTTCAGTGTCGGGATGTCACAAATGTCACGAATGTGACTACCCGAGTCATTATTAGGTTCCGCCGACTCATCGTTTGCTTCCGTCCCGGGGCCGCGGCCTTGAACCTTCATGTTCAAGCAAGAGGTTACAACCCTTGTCTCAGAGAAGAGAATCACATGATAGACAAAGGGTAAATATTGAGTAGAATATGAGGTCATTATGATCTCACTAATGACCTCATAAACTAAATAGTTAGCTAATCATTGAGTTGTCAAAATGTATATAAGGAGGGCCAAGTTTCCAATAAAACCAATCTATCTCTCACACATTTTAGTGCACAGCTCAGAAGCTTATCTAATCATCCTAAGGACAATAATAGCCTTAGTCTGATACACTCACTGCAAGCACCTACACTTGCAGCATCTTGAATCTTTGTCAGCAACTCTTGGACTTAGCTAATCATCTAAGTTCCCCAGCCTCACAGCTACCCTTTAGGCTTATTAATTAGATAATAAACCTAATACGTATCTAAGTATCCTTACTGAAATCCCTGCCAATACTAGATTACTCAAGGCCCAGCCCTAAGTTTATTGAATTAATCAAGTACAAGCACTCAGATAATCCAATAAAATTTATTTTCTCTATTAATAAATTATTTAACACCTTGTTAAATAACTATTAATAGTTAAAAATAAGCATACAAGAATCTGAAGCTCTTATATCAAGTCTCTGCTAAGTTACTGCACATATATTCAGCTTCCAGCCCCTATTCTCAAGGAATAGTTCTTGTATTTGCTAAAAGAGTCATACACAGTTCTATTGAACCTTTCAATAATCAAAATAAGCATTGATTTGAGTTGTTTAAGCTTCATAGCGCAGCTCATTAATCTATCAGTATTTAAATTACTGGACCTTTGCTTGTTTTATTGTTGAAGCTCTGTGACACTATAGCATATATTGAGCTATCTAAGAGAATCCCCTGAATACATTACACTAACTTATACGCACCAATTGTCAGTTTACCAGAATTCCTGCCAGACTCCATACGTCAGACTTGTCCACATTCAACTTCATTACATCATGTATCAGTCACCAGAATTCCCACTGGACCCTGCTCAGAAAACCCATCATCCCTCTAACTGAGCCCTGTTCCCATTTTAGTCAAATGACCTGTCATGATTCAGACTCTGCTCCCACTCTGTTTCCCGTTATGGTTTATGACCTGTCACAATTCGGACTCCACTCTTGCTCCATTTCCCATTATGGTTTATGACCTGTCACAATTCGGACTCCGTTCCTGCTCCATTTCCCGTTATGGTTTATGACCTGTCACAATTCGGACTCCGCTCCGTCCCATTCCATTCCTAACACCAAATTTGGTGTTTACTTATCTCGTTTTATGTTTTGCTAGTTTCGTTTTCATTATTACTGGATTTGGTATGTTATTCATTCCACAGTCTATATAGTCTGGCAGATGTTGTACATACAATCCAGTCAGAAAATCAGCTTAGAACCTTGTGTTCCTAACAATATCCCAAAATGTAATCAACCCTGCCCCCTCCAATCATTATTGATGGAGAACCTGAATTCAAAGTTTCCGAGATTTTGGATTCAAAAATCAACAAATGCCAACATACTTGTAAATTGCTTTGTTTGGTCAAATGGGCAGGTTATGAAGGTACCAATGAGGAAACATCATGGATATTGGCCATAGAACTTGGACATGCTATGGAATTGTTACTGACTTCCACACTGCTTATCCTAGCAAACCCAGACCGTTATCATCACTCTGATTCTTCTGTCTTTCCAATTCTATTTACCAACACTTCCAATCCAACACTCTTTCACACAAAAAATAATTTGCAAGTTGAAAAAATAAAGATACAATTATTGTAAAGTTTCCAGCATTCCAAATCCTTCCTCCATTCCATTTGCAATCTCTACACTCTCTACCATTTCCTGTACATCCTCATCTTCACTTTCCAACTTTTCTCCCAACACCCATCTGTTCTCAACTAAATCTGCCAATGGATCATTTGGCTCACCTTTTTCCTTATTGGCATACCTTTCAGAAACTGCAATAACACTGATGCTGACCATCACCTTGTCCAGGAGCTTATTACATATGTCTCTGGAAGTTCTGATTCAATATCCGGAAACCTTTCTCTTGGATTTCACTATGACACTCTTGTTAAGAACTGAAAACTGACTAATGTCGGTGGCCGACAGGGACCGATCGGAAGGACTTGGCTTCAGCTTATGTGCTGCGCCCTCGCAAATATCCGTAGGATGTCCTTAAATTTCGGGCGGGCGAAGACTAATCCTAGTGAGTACCTTTCGGCGTGATACCGATCGGGATCGAAGGACAAGTCGAGCGTCGGGCCAAGGGGTCGGGGCCGGGAGTGGGCGAGCGCACGCGAAGGCAGATGGGGGGATTCTTAGTATGAGACTGATACAGGCGTATGAGGGTATTCTGAGTCAATATTCTGATTGCCTAGTAACTACAACTACAGTGGGTTCATATACAAGTAACAGGCATCTGGAAATTACTAATGGGGAGAAGGGCGGAACACGGTATTAACAATAAGCTTGACTAGGAACGGGAAGTTTATGATTAGTTCGGAGGCCGATGATAACCGAGAGTGGGATTACAATAAAAGGAAATAGTTCAAGGACTACAAATATAGATAGACATATGCGAAACATAAGATTGAACGGATCAACATAATAAAGGGGACGTATCAAAGTTTGACCAGACAATACGAGTTGTTTTGACGTGGGCGTAAACGGAGTTTGATCTTCACGAAAACATTCGTCAGCTTCGGGGCCGATGGTTTCCGAGAGGATGACTTGAAACGTTGACAAGTGGCGATAACCTCGGGACCGATAGGGTTGCGACATGGTCGTAACAACTCTATTGTTTCCTGAACCTTCATCAATTCTGTCCCAATAAAAATCATTCCATTAACAGTATCTCTGAGGAGCCTGATACTGGTATCATCACCGATGTTCAGCACCCCAGCTTCCATAGGCTTGTCCATTTCCAAGGGTTCCACAATTGCCATTTTTTCTGCCCTCTCCATTGTCCCTGCCTTTTCAACCTTTGGAGCCTTTTCACATTTTGGAGTCTGTTTAATGGCAAGACAGCACAAAATTTTGTTCACTGCACAGGGAAAGCAAGTTCCACCCCATTTGACCTTCTGTCTCCAACAAGTAAGAACCTGGCTTGCACATCACTGGCATGGAACTTCATGCACAGTATCCATTCTTTCCAGAGCCCTGGTTTTTTGTTTCTGTTTCAGAAATTAGTCATATTCTGAAACTCTTACAAAATCACTTACCTTTGGACTCACAGGCCCAGCAGCCTCTTCCCCTTCCTCCACTTCATTGGGTTTTTGCTGTTGTTTACCATTTAATAGTGACACACAGACATTTACAGGTTCACTTACCTTTCCATTCTGTTTCTCTTTCAACCACTGCTCTTCTGCCACAGCATCTGCCATTTCTTCTCTGCCTCTTCCCGCAACCTCTGATCTTCTGTAACCTTCCACAACCATTTCTTCCTTTTTTCCTCCACTTCATTCTCTGCCTTCACCCACTCCAACTTGCATTTTTCCACTTCTTCTGCCTCCTTCAATTCCCACATCAACACACACTCCTCCTCCTCTTGTTGTTGCTTCAACTCCTCCGTCCTCTGTTGTTTTCATTGAAGTTCTTCAACTTTCAACATTTTTGTGAGTATGGCAATTTCAGTGTCTGAATCTTCTGGTGTGGTGGCAAATAGCGGATAATGAATTGGCATGCAAGTCATGGTTAAGAAAAAAATCATTAATTTGAATATTTGGAAGTTTTTATACTCAGACCAGCAGCCAAAACTCTCCACTTCCAAATTTGCATAATTTCACAACACATAATATGTAACTGATGTTCAACACCTTGTACCTAATCACCTCTAGGACTTTGGCCTAACAGGGGGGTACTGTTATGACCCATTTCCAGATACTTCAATATCTGATATTATCCATCACATCCAACTTTCCACCCCAAGTCTCTGATCCAACTTCCTGCCTCATCATCCAACCCTGACTTCTGACTATGGAACATTATAGTTCCCATACTTCTGCATCTTCCCCTTGTTTCACATTTGGCAACTTATCTGTTGACAAGTATTCACTCATTTGTCTTATTGTATTTCCATTTCAGAATAACCTTCCTTAGTCCATCTTATTGTATTCCTGTTTTGGAATACTCCCATTTCTGTCTTATTGTGGTCTTAGTTTGTAGTACAATAACAAGAAAACTTATATTAGTTTCTGCAAATTTGTACTTTACTTTAGATCTGATATCAACTTAGTTTCTTATTCCTACTTTCTTTCTATATGCTAGATATTTGGAACTCTTCAGAACTCTGAATATCCATACTCTTCTAGTGTAACTTCCATTCTGAAATTAAGGACACTCTGGGTGTTTGCATAGAGGTGCAGCACATAAGCTGAAGCTGATGTCCTGAACCTATCCTGAGGTTTCTGAGTTCCTGGACATTTCCCAATAG
Organism: Hysterangium stoloniferum; assembly: GCA_015178975.1. Lineage (NCBI taxonomy): Eukaryota > Fungi > Basidiomycota > Agaricomycetes > Hysterangiales > Hysterangiaceae > Hysterangium > Hysterangium stoloniferum. The sequence goes on along the minus strand of WHVD01000035.1, from coordinate 730,743 downwards.
TTCCAGAATTCAGGAGTTCCTGACATGGCACTTAACAGTAGGGCCCCACATCCATAGTGCTGCTACCTGACTTGAAGCAAAGTTAGATAATGCTATTGGGAAATGGTGGATTGGTAATCTTTTTCATCTATGTATGTCAATTCCCACAGAAGCTAACTCTTCCTATTTGACTCAGAGCATCAAGAAACTCCTGAACATTAGCTATCTCTGCATACTACATCTTAAGGAATTATGTTTTCAACTCCATCTGTGCATAAGCACCCTTTTCTGAATATTTAGAAACAATGGAGTCCCAGCATTCCTTTACAGTTTTCTTGGAATGCACCCTCCTAAGGGTCAAGTCAGGAATTTTCTGGGTGAGCAATGATTTCTCATTTTCGTCCCACAATGCAATTGTGGCTGACTCTTCTTCACTAGGTTTTGATGTTGCAGTTGTTGGCAACAGGGTAGTACCTTTAAATTGACCCCAGAAACCTTTTTCTTCAACAGCATCTTCAAAATGGACTGCACATATAGCCAGTTCACCTGCTGCTATCAAGCAGTTAGCTACCATTCACCAAAGCTAGGTGTGGTTGCAGACCACCTCTAACCTTGTTGCTACAAATTACTATTCTCATGTTGTCATTCACTGCACAGACTTTACTCTTCACATACCACCACTGAATTCTATTGTCATTCTCACACACCATACAAGACCTTTCAATTACTACTGCAATATCTTGCATCTCAAATATGCTTCCAATAATGCTACAGTGATCTGGCTGACTGAGGTGTCAAAGATCCCAGAGCCATTAAACCTGAGGATGGCAACCCAACAGGTCAATTGTGAGCTGGAAAGACAGGGTGTCTTTGCCAGAGGGAATGCTATGAGTCTTGTGTCTTGGAGAACTGCCATTGTCAGGATGGAGTTACTGTAGGGAAATCAGACTGTGGGGAGCACTGGATGGTATGGATTTTCATTTGAGGGGTGGGAATAGTCACTGCAAGTCCCTGTTATGACCCATTCCCAGATACTTCAATCTTCTGTAATTATCCATAACTTTCTGACCCAACTTCTGACTATGGAACATTTATAGTTCCCATACTTTTGAACCCCATCCTTGTTCCACATTTGGTAACTTGTCAGTCAACAAGTACTCATTCATTTGTTTGTTGTATTCCCATTTCTGAATACTTACCCTAACCATCTTATTATGATCCTAGTTTTTAGTACAATAACAAAAGAACTTATATTAGTTTCTGCAAATTTTTACTTTACCTTAGATCTGATATCAACTTAGTTTCTTATTCCTTCCTTCTTTCTGTATGCTTGATATTCAGAACTCTTTGGAACTCTGAATATCCATAATCTTCCAGTGTAAATCCCATCTCTGAAATTAAGGACATTCTGAGTGTTTGTGTAGGCGCACAGCACATAAGCTGAAGCAAATGTCCTGACCCTATCTGGAAGTTCCTGAGTTCCCAGCCACTTTCCAATAGTTCCAGAATAAGTTCCTGACATGGTACTCAACAGTCCCTCATGCTTGAGGGAGTGCATTGTATTTGGCATAGCAAGGGATTGCAAGCATTAGGGCTTGAGTTGCAATGATTAGAGACTGCCATGTAACCACCATGTATCAAGAACTTGGGTAGTTTTCCCCTTCCTGACATCACATACCACTTATTGTTTATCACACATCACATACTGTATTTGTACTACAATACTTGTTTATGTCAACACTCACACAATGACAAGTCTTATAATCTGTATTTGTCATTGCTGCCCTTGGGAAGGCCTGAACTGCCATTTTTTACTAGCCAGCAAGTTTGTCCTGGATCACTGTCAAACATCACCACTTGCATCACCTGTGAGACCTGGGATAGGAGTTGTGATTGGGTTGGGAGTGGGTGCCGAAATGATGGAAAACTGTGTGGGAGTACTCGGGTTTCAGGGAGTGCTCTGGTTAGTGTTATTTCTTTTTGCTTGAGGGAATGTATTGAATTCGGGAATTCAGTATGTGAGCTGCAAGGAAATTGAACCATACAATGGATATTAGTAAGCAGTTACCAGGCTATATAGGGATGAGTTGTGTATTGTAGTACTCATTCATTTACAACAAGTTAACTCTCATCTACTCAGACAAACGGAAAGTTATATGGTCTAGGAACAGTACCATTTAAACTTCAACAGAGAGGTGGTTCACCACCATTTCCAACAAATTTTGGAGTTGTTACATGATAATTAACTAGATATGTAGTGGTAAAAAATATATACAAACTACAAGGTGATCAGTCACCATTTGAAGGAGATTCATAAATTTTTATGCAATATATTCTAGCGCGCGCGCCTTGCGTAATGCAAACACGGCCTTGAACTTGATGCCGGTTTGCCGAAGCACAACAGTGAAGGTCATGGACGATCCATCATCTCAACTCATCTATGCACCAAATATCCTTCACAATTCCAGCATCGACACCACCAAATTCCTCGTATCCTGTGTCGTTGGTGCTGCAGCTGGCATCCTAGGACTGGAACATTGGCAAGGCTTCGTATTCTTCGCAGCTTCATCACTAGGCACTTCACTCCTCATTGCTGGTCTGAAGTGCGGCGGGAAACCAGAAAAATATATGAAAGGCGGTTGGGCTGAACTTGTAATGCCTGATACAGCGTCGTTCGTGCTTATTTGGACATTATTTTGTGAGCTGAACACTGTTTTCATGTTAATTTTCGATACTTAATATGAAATAGATGGGATTGTGCATGGTATGAATATGCATTTATATCTCTATCAATAGATGCTAACGCCGCTTTTCCAGTTTATGATTAGTGTCCGCGAAAGAAATATAATAAAAACTTTCCCGTCTACTGTACGCCAGCGTAGATTTCGTGCTGTGATCGACAAAATATGGATGTGATTCTGTTTTCAATACTTGGAATACCCTTTACAAAATTGCACTGTGGATTTCCATCAAAGGATTAGACAAGAGATGCAATCGTCTTGGGATCTTAGTACGGCTGTGTTATATATTCAGAATCCAAACCGCGTGGCTCGTAACACCTTGATTAAGATCTTCACAGGGAATTGCTGCGCCAGACTTTCACATCTTTTCCTTTCAACTTAACGAGTGAGTGCACAGGATATTTCCATTCACTTTATCGAGCATCCCGCGCATAAAAGTTAAAAGTTTAATCACACTACTAAGCTGCAGCTTCTACTACCTCTCGATCAAGTTAATTAACGATACCGCATACCGGTTTCATCATACTATATTAACGTCTTTGGGTAGATTTAACGAAAGGACCAGGAAAGATTCAAGGGCGGACCAACAGGCGACGTTATAGAATATTGATTTGATCAGCTAGTATGTTTCCTAGCCTTGGCACCCTTATGCTCCCCTTCAAGCACGGATCCAATATATATGAAGTTGATCACACTTCATATATCTTCGGATTATTATCTTTCTGATGTGTTTATTATAGTAGAGGTGCTCCCATGCAAGCGAAAGCAGGTAGATGAAATGGTCGTCTCCGAGTGGGCTGCCGCGGCCCTCGCCGGCGGAAAGTCTCAGCTGACAAGTGGCGGAAAAACTGGTTCGAATGCCATTCATTACCTTGGGCTTCTCGGAATCCGTGAGGCTACCACCTCTAGTTCCTCCTTTCTTCTTTGACATTTGTGTAGAATTTCCTTGAGGGCGGGGCATGGGTCACGTGCTTTGCTCAGAGCGCTTCATGCCCTTCTTTTACCTCTCCCCTTCACGGACTTCAGTTCGCCTTGGCAATTTTGTTTCCAGCTACTTTACAGTCCTAGTCGCAATGCTTTACAAAAGGATTTTGTTATTGTTCTGAATCACAAACTGGCGAACATTGCAAGCTTATTAATTTTTATTTCATTAATGCCGGGAACCACGAGGCGTACAACGAGGCTCGCTTCTTGATGCGATTCCGATATAAGTATATTATCGAAGCCTCGCATAGACAACGTGTTGTGCGTTATAAAGCATTCTAGGCTACTCCTCTGCTTGTCACCTTCTAGTCCGCACTCCCTCAGTCGATATCCTCTCATCCCCTCAAGTATCATTAACATGTATGACGAGTTTTACGTATGTATCGTAGCTCTTGCTGTGGAGCATGTACTGATGTACACTCGTGTGTGTTTAGCCAGGAGAGCTCGTTGCCGTATCCGTTCAGGCATATGGCCGTCGTGAAGGCATAGTTCTCGGATCGCACTTTGACCCCATCGTATGTACAGTCCCTCATCCAACGTTGATTACAATACTGATATACTGCCTGCTTTAGGGGCGTCATTATGTTGAAGTTCGATTCGATCAGGGCGATTGCTACAATGCCTGGTCCGTGTCAATTTCAGCCTTCCCGATTCCAACGCTGAGCTTTTACAGGTATCCCACTGTGACGCGTGTCCGTCGGACAACATACTATCTCCCCCCTGTACAGAGGACGACAACCGTGGAGCGACGGATATACTGGTAAATCAGTATAGTCACTGCGATATATTCCTCAAATCAAATCTGCTGTACGACACCGAGCCTTTTGTGAATAGAACCGGGCAGGGCCTGTACACCTTCGCCGCACAACGCACAATCATTTTCAGCCTTATCATTCATTACTTGTATATTGTTACATATCGTTGCCCTCCTTTCTTTGTAAAGGGCAATGTTCTTTACTTACCTGGGTTCAATGTAAATGATTTCACGATACTATTAAAGTTGATCATTGAAGTGTCCTTTGTTCATCGATCTAAATAATCTTTTGTCAACCAAAGTCCGTGAGAAATTTGTTTATGGCAAGGCAATGCACCTGACAAAAGCGGATCCCAACCTCAACAAGTCCCAATACACTCACCACACGCCGATTCATCTAATTTTCTTTTTTAATTACACGACGACGAGTTATTCTGAAAAATAATGGGCTTTTGTATGTTTCCCCGGCTAGCAAAGTATGATTACCAATCCTCCTTACCTAACCGGCATATTCACCAACTTTCATGCTCCTTGTCCTCAGCGACGTCCTCGCCAACGCTCCTTGGGATCAGATCTTTCCTCTCTTATTTGTCTTTATATTTGTTCGATTTCTGACTGTCTACAACCGAACCAGGACGCGCTGGCTCGCTGCGATGATGTTTGAGAATCTGGGTCTAGGATTTGCCTGGGGATGGATCAATGGTTCTGGTGGCGAAGGCCCAAGCAAAGCAGTGAGGAAAAAGCCTATGAGGAGGGTAGACAACAAGCATGATGCAGAAGGTAAATTGTATATTGATTTCGAAACGTCGATCCTAAGCTATGTGTATCAGGGCCACTCAGTGGCAGCAGCGATGGACGGTACTACCCCGGCCTCGTGAACATATCTGGGACTTATTGTTTTATGAACTCAACGTTACAGGTTTGCCTTTTCCATTATATCGGCTAAAGCACCGACCTTACAATTAATCAGGCCATGGCGTCACTCACTTACCTTCAACCACACATCGAAGCCATACACGCTCGTGCTGAGCAGTTCGACGTCCCCACGCCAGTTGTCGATGCATTCAGAGACATCCTCATCGGTACGCGCATAAAATACCACTCTACCATGCTCACGCCACAACATCCCATTCAGAACTCAACTCTCCCACCTCCAAGCCTCGTTCTCTCCGTCCGCATGCGTTAATCAACGCGCTTTCATCACCGACAGGTTCCTCTAAATCGAGAAGCGCTCTATTCTCCTCTCGGGAACATCAAGATGCCCAGGAGCTATTTCAGCTGCTCTCGGAGACAATTAAGAACGAGGCAAAGGCTGTAGAGGAAGAAGCAAGTCGTGATCGGGGACTTGGTGCACTCAGCAGGGAGTCGAGTCCCAATTATCTAGTAGGGAGAGGCAGTGTGTTTGATGGTCTAACGGCCAATCGCCGAAGTTGCGTCGAATGTGGCTACACAGAGGCTGTGATGCACTTTGCTTTCGATAATTGGCAGTTAGCAGTGCCGCGAATGGTGCGTCGTGTATCGTGTGGTGTAACTTTACCTAATCAAATCGAAGGCAAATTGTCACTTGGAGGATTGTCTAGCGGATTATACACGACTTGAACTATTAAGTGACTGTATTTGTCGAAAATGTTCGATGTTGGCTACACATAAGCGGCTATTGGCGGAGGCTGAGAAAGCAACGGATGCTGTAACTGCTGGGGAGGGATCGACCAGCTCGTCGAAGAAGAAACGCGCAAGGGAGGCGCGGCGGCTTGAAGCAAAGGTGAAAGCAGCGTTGCATGAAGGCCGGATAGAGGAAGATATCAAAGGTGTGAAGATGGAAAAAATATTCAGCCGTTGTTCGACGAAACAGGCCATGATTGCACGGGTACGTGACCAAGCTTATTCTTTCAATCATTTCCTGACACTATAACAGCCGCCACCAGTCCTCGCCCTCCATCTAAACCGTTCAATACACTACGGCCACTCAGGCGTGAAAAATACATGTCGCGTTCTTTTCCCCGAACTCCTCGATCTCACTCCATACACCACTTCCGGCCAACTATCCATTTCACCGTCCGCTCCCATCTCCTCCCCTCCCGCTACCCTAAGGCCCAGCACACCCACGCAATCTGACCAGAACTCCCGATCGACCACCCCTCGGACGCTTTATCGCCTTTCTGCGGTTGTGTGTCATTATGGGACACACTCCTTCGGACATTACGTTGCATACCGGCGGAAGCCTCGTCCGCCACAAACAGGAATACATCGATACGATCCGCCTACACTGTACTGTCCGCTAGATTGTGATTGTGAGAAATGCGCGGTGTTCGGTCCGATACGGGATGAGGAGACAGCAGAGAAAGACGGGACAATAAAAACTGAGATGCCTGCCTACGCCGCATCAAGATGGTTGCGAATCAGCGACGAAAGCGTGGAGGAAGTGGGTATTGAAAGAGTGCTAGGAGAGTATGCGGGGACATTCATGCTTTATTATGAGAAAGTCTTGCAGGTGGATCTTGAAACACGGCAGTTTGGAGCAGAAGAAGAGGTTAATACATGGCTGGCATCGGCATCGATAATCAATTCCAATACACCAATAGCACTATGGAGCTCGACTTCTCCCAGGAGCTCGGAGGAGACAATAAAACCGGCGAAGGAGTCACGGAGCCCGGAGCCGCAACCGGACAAAGAGTCCGAGTCCAGGCCCGAACGGAGCAGTAGAGCGCGAAGCCCACGCAGTCTTGAGGCGCGTATCGTGCACAGCGTCTATGCTGGCCGGTCACGAACGCCTACGCCGTCTTTGCGCGGTCGCGACCTATCCCCCGCTTTCACCACCTCCGATATTTCAATCGACGAGGCACCAACGCCGCAGACCTCTAGTAATGGGGAGGCAGCGATGTCGCAATCGCAGCCATCGTTGATGATCCAGCAGTCGAAACCGCCGAGTCGGCCGAGGTCGCATTCGCATACACATGCGGTCAATATACCGGTCAGAATTGTGGGATTGCGTGCGTGACTTGTGTAGATAATATTCCCTCTGTTCCTTCTTTATACTAGTTGTCAATCATGTTGTATTTTGTAAGTTAGAGCTGCTTTGTTGATTTATAATAATTTACCCGACAGGCTTTGCCGTCAGCTATTCTCTATGAAGTCTAAACTTATTCTCGCGCGTAAGGTAAGGCAACCCGGCCCCTATAGATGACCGTGATACAATATCGAGAAGATCCTCCACGAACCAAGCTATAAAGGAGCGTAAGAAGAATATGCTGCGACATAAGTATTCTCTGCCTTCGTTTTTGGTGTCCTTTTCTGGTTTCTTTGCGATGACACATTATTCCTAAGGCTTTCCTGAGCTAATTGTGGTACAAGATAAATCATTTACATACAAAAGCTAGCAACAAATATGCGATAGCTCTTCTTGAGCCTTTAGCGCTTGTCTGGGCTTATGTCGCCGAACGGGGATGTGGCCGGGCCCCAAGGGGCAGCGCACATATATCGAGTCACAGTACTTCTTGAACACCCGTTTGATTTAAATTCAAGGAGATATTTGCTTAGTTTCGTGGATTCAGTATATCTCCAAGGACCCCGGATATGTTTAACAGGATTGATATGCGTATTACTAGGTATTTAAGGATGAGACAGGTTCTACTAGCGCAGGGTAGTATAGTCGTTCAAAACGAGTCTTATAGCGAGGTGGATACTTTATTAAAGTGATTTCAGTACTCATATTGCGAAAGAGACTAGCTCCTATACTGCAGAAACTTCGCTTATAAGTAAAGTAAGTGATGAATTACCCCTTGATATGAGTCTGGAGGTATAACAGTGAGAAAATGACTAGCAACTCGGAAGTCACATGCTTCCCCCTCTCCCTCTCTCACTCCCCACATGCTTCCCCTCTTGATGGTAGTCCATCCCTGTTATTGTATCACCCACCCTCTGCACTATCCAGCAGTGCTAAACCCTCCAGGCGAGTGGATTACCTCATATTTAATCCTCCCACACCCCGCTTCATTGGCTCATCTGATAGAAACTATAATAAGGGCAGATCCAGTCATTTCCCGAAAGTGGCTACAAAGATGACTATATTTACCTATAACAGGGGCAGACTAAAATACATTAGCTACCTAAGTTATAACAACCCATTCAGTAAACAGGAACTTACCTCAGTTGTTGCCTGAGATGTTCAAATAGGCTCTAACACCCTAAGTCTATATCAAGCTTACATGGCCATATGTACCAAGTCATAGGGTACCTTAAACACATATACCATTGTCTCACCTTCACATTAGCCATAACATATTTAACTACTGTAGTCACAGCTCCATACCTCAGTCGAACCATTTATCCATATTGACTGAGGTATGCTGCCACCATTATATTTCCAGTTATCTCAGTTTACTAATGTATGGTAGCATATTTGTTACAGGCCCCATACAAAGCTGCTAAACTATTGACATACCAGAAAAGTCACTGATAAGACCTGACTGACCCCAAACCCCAAACCTGAACTGCATACATATCAACCAACCCCAAACTCTGATCAACTGACAAGACCTGACTGACACTGAACCCTGAACCTGAACCCTTGCTCAATCCTGACTAAAAGAAAAAAAAACCCACATGCAAAAGAAAGAGGAAATTTATAAAGCTAGAGGTCCTTGGTTCAATCCCAGGCTGGGTCAATTCTTTGTTATACCTTTAACACAAGGAGTGGGACCTAGTCATCAGTACACTTTATTTACTAAAAACCTCACAAGAAGTGATTGCAAATCTTACCTTATATGACACAATGCTTTCCTGACACAGAAAACACACCCCTCAATTGACACAAGCCCTTGTGATGACCAGACCCAATTGATCCACTGATGTCTGCTCCAACCCAAACTACAAGTGCGTGGGGCATACCATCAACAAGTGTTTCAAACCCAGAGGGCATGGAAGGTCAGTACCCAGATTGGTGGAGGAAAAGGGGGTTGCAACCAGCAGAAATCAAGGCTCACAATAACAGAAACCACTAAGTAGCACACTGTTAAGAACTGAAAACTGACTAATGTCGGTGGCCGACAGGGACCGATCGGAAGGACTTGGCTTCAGCTTATGTGCTGCGCCCTCGCAAATATCCGTAGGATGTCCTTAAATTTCAGGCAGGCGAAGACTAATCCTAATGAGTACCTTTTGGCGTGATACCGATCGGAATCGAAGGACAAGTCGAGCGTCAGGCCAAGGGGTCGGGGCTGGGAGTGGGCGAGCGCACGCGAAGGCGGATGGGGGGATTCTTAGTATGAGACTGATACAGGCGTATGAGGGTATTCTGAGTCGATATTCTGATTGCCTAGTGACTACAACTACAGCGGGTTCATATACAAGTAACAGGCGTCTGGAAAATACTAATGGGGAGAAGGGTGGAACACGGTATTAACAATAAGCTTGACTAGGAACGGGAAGTTTATGATTAGTTCGGAGGCCGATGATAACCGAGAGCGGGATTATGATAAAAGGAAATAGTTCAAGGACTACAAATAGAGATAGACATATGCGAAACATAAGATTGGACGGATCAACATAATAAAGGGGACGTATCAAAGTTTGACCAGACAATACAAGTTATTTTGACGTGGGCGTAAATGGAGTTTGATCTTCCCGAAAACATTCATCAGCTTCGGGGCTGATGGTTTCCGATAGGATGACTTGAAATGTTGACAAGTGGCGATAACCTCGGGACCGATAGGGTTGCGACACGGTCGTAACACACACCTCCAAAGCCAATGGCAAATGTGGCAGTAGTGCCATCTACCCCCTTCACCTCTGCATCTGGGGAATTCTATGTGCTTATGATGCAGGTAGAACTGGTAACATCAACAGTTGTCACCTATGCTAATTCAGCAACAAGTGACCACTTCTTCATTAACATAGATGATTTTGCATCATATGAGCTATACACAGGGAAGAATGGGTCCACAGCAAACAATGGTAGTATCTTCCCAATACTCGGAAAGGGGACAGTCAACAAATGCTACATGTATGATGCATGCATCATCAACCTCACCTTCAGAAATGCCCTTTACTGCCCAACATTCTCCCATAACCTCATGTCCATCAGGAAGCTTGACAATAATGGCTGCTATGCAATTTTCGGGGGGGGGAGGAGTTACCTTCACCAACCCAGCCAGTCGGCCACTCATGTATGGGAGGGGAGAAGGGACAATGTACAGGATTGGAATCTTCTTGCCAACTGGCCCTCTCCAAAATACCACCTTACCCTCCAACATGACCATTGTCACAAATTGATTATTCTTCAATAAAGTTGAATAATATTCTAATAATATTCTATTCATCGAACTTGAAAGCCTCATTTGACGAAGTATATATTTTCCCTGTCGATGAAGTAAGAGGCTATTACCAGTCGTGAGGACTCATGGAAGTGTTGTCAAAGAAGTTACGACAAGTTAGATTATTAATATGACTAATTTACAGATATTTCGACTGACTTTCCTTGCTCCTTTCATGGCCCTTTTATGCTGTTCTTCATATCATTATGACTATATTATGATCTAATGATGAAATCATTTGTGATGTTGAAATGAGGCATGTCAAAAGAGATTCAATGTTGTTGAATATTACCTTTGAATATTTGTGACAATGTTGTGACTTGTGAGGGTTGTGACAACCATGCACCTAGCAACTGCAATTGACAAACATGTGAGTGTCCTCACCACTACCTCTGTCACGAATGTACAAGCTCAAATTCCAATAATATTCAGTTTAACTTTCTTCAACATTCCTTCGACATTCCTTTGACTTTCCAACTCAATTTCTGACTTGACTTCTGACTTGACTTCTGACTTGACTTCTGACTCAACTATCCTTTGACAATCTCAAATATCTTTGACTTGTCTCAGTTTGACATCATTGATGATTTCACTGTGATATCATATTATCATCATAGGTGAATGATATATAGTATAAAAGGGCAATGATAGGAACAAAGGAAGTCAGTCAGAAAACCTGTATAATAATTATGTACTGTATTACATAATCATCAAACTTTTCTGAGCTTTTATTTGGCTTAATTATTTGTGAGCCTCTATGTCCTATATTTGCCTCATGCTTTATCAACAGGATGAATTAATACTTTGTCGAATGAGGCATCTGTATTTGATATTGTTGAATATTCTTCAATTGTTTATTCAACTTTATTGAGTAAAATCCAATTCGTGTCAACCTCTCATGACTGGCCCACAGACATTGACACCTGGCACTGACAACTTGGCCATGTCAGTTATGATACCATTCAACACATGTCCAAATGCAACATTGCTTGGGGGATGCAAATAACCACCCTGACTACTGACTACTCAACCAGGGATGTCTGAAGGCTGTATAATGAGGAAACACACTTGTGATTCATTTTATATTAATGATGAGTGAGAGACAATGATTGGGGAGCATACCTATGTTGACCTGTGGGTGCTGTCCCAAGTGCAATCCACTGGTGACAGAAGATACATGATGCCTTGCATCAATGGGTATAGCAACCACCATGAGGTTTATTTTTGTCAACTAAGGAGGCCAAGGTGACTTTGTTCACTTTAAGGCAGTACACAGCACTAACTGAGTGTCAGACAGGAATGAAGGGATGTGTTAGGACAACACTAACAAGGCTACCAAACACAAGATAGAACATAGAAATTTGAAGTGAAGAGGGGACAGCTCAATGACAGGGGAGATCACACTTGTTTTAGTGGGATTCCTAAGAGATGAAACTAAAGACTAGCTATGTACATGCCCCCTATTTATACTATTTATTTATTATTTATGAGAAATCAAAGGAAAGTGCATATACATATGCACTGCTATTGAGCAAACCGGTGCCAACTTTGTCTGCAGCAGCAGGGCACACATCTGTGCACAGGGACAGCTTTAGACACACAGTGCTTTGCACTTGTTGTTAAATTTGATGATGAAACACACCTTTTTATAGGGGGAGTCCACCAATTATTGCAACTTTTCATATGAAGATGCTAATTGTGGACCATGCATTTGGAGGTTAATGTGTGTCAGAACCACTATACACCTCCCAGAGCACCAAACCTATATTCTCAGGAGGTGCTACACTAACTGACACAAGATATTGAGACAAAGTACTTTCATTACAAGCTTATTAAACCCTTGTAGATTGTGTATTGCAATAGAGTCAACTCATACTATTTTTAATACTTGTGTCGACCAGGCTGTGGGCAGTGGCGGCCTTGTGACAGTGACGGCAGCCTTGCAATAGTGGTGATGATGGTGGCAGTGGCCGCAATGGTGGTATGATTACATAATCACACTTGTGCCCATATCTGTGTGTAGGTGCATATATGCACGTTATAAAATATAGAAAAATATAGAAAAATATAATAAAATAAAATAAAATAAATGGCAACCATATATTATTATATTGCCCTGACAGTGTGTACTATATGTATGGATGAAGGCATTGTACATGAGTCCACCACCACCTACTCCTCCTCATCCAATGGTGTCATTGCACCATCATTGAAAGGGTCTGCACCACACAAAGTGACATGTTGAGGTTATTGGCAATCTGGGTGGAGGTGTGTTCTAGTGTATAATGCTGGTATATGACTCATTCCTTCAGGTGCTTCGAGTACTGCTGCTGAGAATTAGCATTTGGATTAGGGGAAGGCATAAGAACAGACAGTCAACAAACAAAGTGTTGGAATAACAGTGTCAACTACTTAGAAAACAGGGGGAGAATGCCAACTTGGCAATGTGTTGCCAAAGTAGTATATATATCTTAGCATGGAGTTTTCATCACCTTAGTTGCCCACCTAATGGTCCCAACTAAGGTGTAAGTAGTGATACCATACCATACTCATCATGATATACCTATACTAACCTACACATAGTTATGTATATATGATATGTAGGTATGTAATTAATAGTAGTTGCTCACCTAGTGGTCCCAACTAAGGCATATATATTATAGATTTTATTCCATTTATTTCTACACAAGTATCTTGTGATTGACTGCATGCATGTGACCTTTGAATCCAACATCTTACTTTTATGCTACACACATGATATCCTAGCCTTAACACTTCCCTAGTTTCACCATACCATATTTGACCACTTCCCCCTTATTCCTGGTCAATTAATAAACCAAAAATAGGTAGTCAGGAGTGGACTTCCTTTTTGGATCCAGGACACTTGCTGCAGCAGTCCAAATTATCATCAATAGCAGTCATCACAATGACACTCCTCCATGCCACCCACACAATGGTTGTCAAAGCTTTGCCAGCCTTCACACACCATGCCACTTCATCCATCAATGCCAAATACTCTAATGCATCTTACTCTGCCACACTTGTCAAACCACACTAGACACTCACCAAGGTCCAATCTGAGCTAACATCTATCACAGATGGCATAAAGGGAAGCCTGCCTGTCACATCTTTCATGTTGAAGCCAACTTTTTCTGCAAATAACTGCAAGGCTGGCCTGGAAACACTTTTGCAACTGCCATTACTCAGTCTAACACACCAGGGGAGCAAAGAAAGAGCCTGTGAACAATATCACCAAGAATCCCTTCACAGTTTGTCAGAGAATGGATGGTTGGGTGGGACACAGGGCATTATTGAAGTAGTATGATTACATCACACTACTGTCTGGCTCTGTGATCATCACCAAGAGTCACAGTGTGGTTTATAGTGATGAGCATCTAGCCCCCCCAACCTAAACAATGGCTCCTACCAGGTGCTGTGCCCCCACTATTGCACAAGCCATTGATCCATTTTGAATCATCAGGAGTTGGCACAGGGCCAGCATGCAAGCCATCAATGCAATTGAATTTGGCAAGGACAAGTGCAGTCCAGCATGCAAAGCATTGATGTTATTCAGTGTGTTGCTCTTGCCCCTCCACACTTTGCTCACAGAGGAATCCACACCCACATATCAGCCACTGCTGTCAATGTGACTTCTAACATCTCAAAAATATGACTAATTTCCTACATCACCTCTCATGAACTTCGCTGACAATAACATCATACAGTGCTTGATATCCAACTAAAATGCATTCAGAAATATTATATGTATTGTCAAGACACATTTTTGATGCACTTTGAGAGTGTGGGAGTTGTGCAAGAATGGATGGATGACTGGTTCCCACAGAAGCACTGTGAGAGACTTTGGCATCTCATTATCATATCGTGAATGTTTTCTCACATGGTATTTACAATTAATGACTGTTTTATATCATTTTCTTCTGATATATTTACAGATCTCAGCTTAATTTTGAGTGATCCATTTCCCAGGGAGGGCCAACACATTGCTGAGTGTGCAGGGATCACATCCATTACAAGAAATGTATATTAGGCACTAAATACACAGATTAGCTACACCATACTCCACAGGAGAGGTAGATTGGCTCAGTGGTTCCTGTACAAATGAGTTCACAAGGAGGTGCCAAAACATGGTCAACTTAACTTTACACATGCCATGGGACAGTCAAAAAAAGAGGGAAGGTTGGTGACACTTGATATATACTATATAAACACTATATTACAAGCTCAGGTTCTACAGTCCATTTTACAGCCTGCAAATAAGTTTGTGAGCTGCATGTACACTACCAGAGAGACAAATTTTATGTGAGGAGAATTTTTTGAAGGTAGTATTGGAAAGCACTAGTATATTTAATTACAAGACAAACTATCCAGTCTTTGTGTGATTTGGTGGCATATTTTGGGATGCATTCTAATACAAGTGCACACCTTACATAATGCAAACAGCTGTAATAGATAAAGTTAGTACTTTAAAATTTACAGCTCGTAGTTAGTACACCTCAGCTGTTTAGCCCCCTTACCAGAGATTGGTTTGTTGGAGTTGGTGATGAAACCACCCTTTTCCTCACTTTTTCATAGGATGCTAATTGTGGACGATTTTTTCTGAGGTTAATGCATGCCAGAACCAGTGTACACCTAAACTAGCATCCTACTCATCATGCCAGAAAGTGATTCACTAACTGACACATTGATTGACAAACAAGTACTATTATTACAAGTCTATTACCCACTTGTAGATTATGTATTACAATAAGCCAACTCATAGTATTTTTAATACGGTTTCGTTATCTAGTTATTATTCTCACCTAAGTAGTGCCTATTGAATAATAGAAATGTTGAATTTAGGCTCACGCACTCCGCATACCAAGCCTAGACGGCTACACCACACCGTACACGGCTACACCAAGCCGCATCGTTCCTGCCCAATATAACACGTCTTACTACCATCGTCTCCACGTAATATAGTCGTTTACTATTTAGTCCCTAATACTCAAGACTCATACCTCAGTCGAGTCACTACTTGTGTCGACTGAGCGTATTTGTTACAAGAAATTTATATTATACAAGCGTGGTGACAGACGTCATATCTTAGCATGAGAATATGCCTAATTCGGACGCGAAGTCGCAAGAAGGAGAGGCCGAAGTAGGCCCTATGTCAAATTGTAACGCGATGTGTCGTTCTCATGTCGCGAACCCCTCCCCCCTCTTGTACGTCTCTGACTCCGATATTATATCGGAGAAGCCTGTTTAGGGAGAAGCAACTTGCAGCGACCGGTGAGGTCCTTGTTCACGCCACAGTGAGTATGTTTTCTTCATTATTTCTGCGCCAACTTCCTTCCTCGAGATATAATTAAGATATGCTGGGATCTGCTTATGTACTCAGCTTTGCGATCGATCACCGTAATTTGGCCATCAGTAGAAGTCCGGAAAACAAAGGATATATTTAAAAAAGTGTCCAATTCAGCTACTAATAGGAAGTTAGGGATCATCAGCCACGGTATGGTGCACAATTATATTAACCTGCCTCCCTACCACTTTGTGCCTGCATCTCACTCCGCTCCATCAACCACATCAGTGAAACCCATGCCCTATTATAGGTTAGATGCCCTGCTGGCGGGACTTACCTGTTTTTTCGTATATATGCTATGGAACCGATCGCGACTCCCGAAAAGTAAGTGAATATCTTCATGGACAGCATAGCAAATTACTCATTACACGTTCCGTTCAGATATAACCCTCCCTCCTGGCCCTCCTAGGCGTCCCATTGTCGGGAACCTCTATGATCTACCGAAGACTCATCAATGGGAAACATACACTAGTTGGGCTAAACAGTACGGTGCGTCAAGTCAACAAGTGCGGCTCAAAACCATGAGCTTGAAACACCATTTCATTTCCCAAATGTAGGTGATGTTGTCTATGTCAAAGTGTTGCAACAGCATATGATTTTCGTCAATTCGGTATCTGCGGCAAAAGAGCTGTTCGAGAATAGATCTTCGATTTATTCCGACCGTTTTGATTTTCCCATGGTTAATGACTTGTAAGTCAGATGGTCTTTGTAATGAGTTAAGAACTTATGCTACCATTTCTCTCACAGGATGGGATTTGACTGGAGTTTCGTTGTTATGCGTTATGGTGATCGTTGGCGGCGCAATCGTAGAATGTTCCATCAACATTTCTACCCCGGAGCTATCAAGGCATATCAACCCTTGCAAATAAAGCACGCGCGGTAGGTCTGAAGCTCACATATCCCAATGAAGCTCACATTGCCATTAGTGATCTTCTTAAACGATTACAAGAGACCCCGCATGATTTCATGGACCACACTCGACAACTTTCTGGTGCCATTACTATGGATGTAAGAACCCCTCAGGGATTTTGACAGACAAAGCAAGTAATGGGCTTGGGCTGGTTGTAGATTTTATATGGCATCAAAGTTAAGCCATCTGAAGATCCTTACTTGAAGCTGGCAGAAGAAGCTCTCAAAGTTGCTGGAGCTGCTGCAAATCCTGGAACCTATATTGTGGACACATTCCCAATACGTCAGTGATTCTGATAGACGTTTAACTGGAGCTGACATGTAAATCAGTCAAGTACGTTCCAGAATGGATGCCCGGAGCCGGGTTCAAAGTGAAAGCTCGCATTTGGAAAGAAGAACTCGGCAGTAAAATGCCTGTGATGCCACATGAGGAATGTAAAAGGACCATGGTACTTCTCACCTGCGTCATTTGTATGCTGATAGCTCACATTATCATGATAGGCAGCAGGAAACGCTACAGTGTCATACACTGCCTCGGCACTAGAACGTCTAGCACGTAGAGCGGACGAAGGTGTTGCTGAAGAAGAGGAGATCATCCGAGGCACAGCTGCCACGGGCTTTGCTGCTGGTGCGGACACTGTACGTGAATTCCAAGGCTACTTTGATCTTCCACCCATTACATCTGCCTCAGACGACTGTGGCTCTGCAATGGTTTATAATAGCTATGATAAAGTATCCCGAGGTCCAGAAGAAGGCACAGGCAGAACTTGACAACGTGCTTGGAATTGATCGTCTCCCCACATTTGAGGATCAGCCATCGTTGCCGTATATCAATGCTATCTGCCTGGAAATTCAGCGGTGAGACATTCACTTAAGGGCTCATGGTCCTCTTTTATATCAGGTAACTATTAAGCATCCGTCTACTGCAGATGGCGCCCAGTCCTTCCCTTGGGTGTTGCTCACGCATTGATGGAAGATGATGTATACAATAATATGTTCATTCGGAAAGGCACTATTGTTGTTGGTAATTCATGGTACGTCAGTCTTACATCTTTGTAGCCGTGGGTTGTAGCGAAAATACTCCATCAGGGCTATGCTACACGACGAGAAGGTCTATGGGCCCAAAGTCGACGAATTCAATCCCGAACGCTTCTTCCTACCCGACGTAAAGCCAGATATTTCTCCGGCCTTCGGCTTTGGAAGACGGTATGACTGTTTCACAACAGCTCGGCCACTTACTTACGGCAAAACGCTAGGATATGTCCGGGTCGTTATATAGCTGAGAAGACGATTTTCATTGCGGTTGCCTCTCTTCTTAAAGTATTCAACTTCTCCTGTGCGAAAGGCGCAGGCGGGAAGGAGATCTTACTCAACATTACCTTCACATCTGGGGCTGTCTCGTGAGTGCCACATATTTCATGTTTATATGTCATTTATCACTTGGACCATTCAAAAGGCGTCCGGATCCTTTCCAATGTTCAATACTGCCACGCTCGGAGGAGGCCAAGAGTTTGCTGAAACATTTTAATGATTAAAAATTCAATCTGCCTAGCACGGTCTTTTCTAGTCACATTTGTTGGGTTTCTCCTATTTGTATCGTGTATATGACCTCGAAATTCGCGAATATTTAGCGCAAGATCCACATGTTCGCTGGCCAGAGAGTTGCAATTGCTTGAATGCTCGGGCCGTAAGGATACTCAACTAATTCTAAAACTGTAGTTGAGCTATTTAGGCCTGAACAGAAACCATTCATCAGCTCATAGTTTGCGATTGTCAATCGCCCAATACTACTTAATGATCAATAAATGATAGATCACACGGATAATGCGTTTATTTTAAGGTGATAAAGTAGTAAAAATTATTTGAGGTAGAGAACGGAAGCCACAAGAGTCTTCAGTTTCATGTTTGTCAAAAAACCGGCAATTTGTATCATTGATGATACCAGAGCTAGTTCGTTGGTCTCGATATTGATGACTACTGTCGCCATGGTGGGCGTTATGTTTGGTAGTCAAGCTTCAAGTTCCAAGGGCTAAGATAGAACTATCAGGAGTGTTTCTGAACAAGATTAGTGTATTATATTACTTACTAGCTCAATAATTCAATTGCAATAATTGACCTGAATGAACGATCTATCACCATACATCAGGAAAGTGGGAAGATCAGAGTATACACTGCATCAGGAAAATGTTTTCTGTCCTTATATACCTTAAATGCACTTGAAAAATGTTTAAGTAGAATTAAAGAAAATTTTGGTAAGGTTGACCTGGCTTGCAGCAAGGACTTTGGATCTTAAAACTATCTTGAAATGCCCTGGAATGCCACTTACCACAATGGCTGTCAAAGCTTTGCCAGCCTTCACACACCACACCACCTCATCCATCACTGCCAAATACTCTAATGCAGCTTACTCTGCCACACTTTTCAAACCACACCAGACACCAAGGTCCAATCTGAGCTAACATCTATCACAGATGGCATAAAAGGGAGCGTGCCTGTCATATCTTTCATGTTGAATCCAACTCTTTCTGAAAATGACTGCAAGGCTGGCCTGGAAACACTTTTTGTGACTGCCATTACTCAGTCTAACACAGCAGGGGAGCAAAGAAAGAGCCTGTGAACAGTATCACCAAGAATCTCTTCACAGTTTGTCAGAGAATGGACAGTTGGGTGGGACACAGGGCATTATTGAGGTAGTATGATTACATCACACTACTGTCTGGCTTGGTGATCATCACCAAGAGTCGCAGTGTGCTTTATAGTGATAAGCATCTAGCCTTCCAACCTCCATAATGGCTCCTGCCAGGTGCTGTGCCCCACTATTGCACATGCCATTGATCCATTTTTAATCATCAGGAGGTGGCACAGGGCCAGCATGCAAAGCATTGATGTTATTCAGTGTGTTGCCCTTGCCCCTCCACACTTTTCTCACAGAGGAATTACCCACACCCACACATCAGCCACTGCTGTCAATGTGACTTCTAACATCTCAAAAATATGACTACTTTCCTACATCACCTCTCATGAAGTGTGCTGACAATAACATCATACAGTGCTTGATATCCAACTAAAATGCATGCAGAAATATTATATGTATTGTCAAGACACACTTTTGATGCACTTTGAGAGTGTGAGAGTTGTGCAGGAATGGATGGATGACTGGTGCCCACAGAAGCACAGTGGGAGACTTTGGCATCTCATTATGATATCATGAATGTTCTCTCACATGGTATTTACATTTAATGACTGTTTTATATCATTTTCTTCTGATATATTTACAGGTCTCAGCTTACTTTTGAGTGATCCACTTCCCAGGGGGCCAACACATTGCTGAGTGTGCAAGGATCACATCTGTTTCAAGAAATGTATATTAGGCACTAAATACACATATTAGCTACACCATACTCAGGAGAGGTAGATCGGCTCAGTGGTTCCTGTACAAATGAGTTCACAAGGAGGAGGTGCCAAAACATGGTCAACTTAACTTTACACATGCCATGGGACAATAAAAAAGGGGGGGAAGGTTGGTAACACTTGATATATACTATATAAACACTATATTACAAGCTCAGGTTCTACAGTCCATTTTACAGCCCACAAATGAGTTTGTGAGCTGTATGTACACTAGCATAGAGACAAATTTTATGTGAAGAGAATTATTTGAAGGTAGTATTGGAAGGCACTAGTATATTTAATTACAAGACAAACTATCCAGTCTTTGTGTGATTTGGTGGCATATTTGTGGAGATATTGGACACATTCTAATACAAGCGTGCGTCTTACGTAATACAAACAGCTGTAATAGATAAAACATTAGTACTTTAAATTTTACAGCTCGTAGTTAGTACACCTCAGCTGTTTAGCCCCACTACCAGAGATTGTTTTCGTTATCTAATAATAGAAACATATATTATACAAGCGTGGTGACAAACGTCATATCTTAGCATGAGAACATGCCTAATTCAGATGCGAAGTCGCAGGAAGGAGAGGACGAAGTAGGCCCTATGTCAAATTGTAACACAATGTGTTTTTCTCATGTCATGAACCCCTTCCCTGTAAGGATATGCAATGGGATTTCATGTGGGTGAGGGGATGGCAAAGTCCCTACCTAAATACATCTGATGACTAAGCTACTGTATAGTACACAATTAGCTGAGCATCGACGATGTGCAACATTAGGACTTCTAACATGCCCACTTTGCATGTCGTTGAGAGCCCATAGTAAATCCATACATACCAGCCAAAAATTAAACATCCTTTTAATACAAAGAAAAATGCGCCCACTTGGCGCAAAATCCGTCCAAAAAATCTGTCTGAAATTCACACGTATGCCTGTGCTGATTTGATGCAAAAACCATCCAAAAACCTGTCCGAAAATATGTCCGAAAATCCATCCGAAATTGAAAAATGTGCCTGCGCCCACTAGAAGCAATCCATCTGATACTTTTGGCATCGAATTGAACCTTGGAATGACCCTTGCTCCTAGAATGCATTCCCCCAACCTCCCAGACCACACCTCCACTATGTTAGCGTCGAATGGTACCTTTGGCTCACAATTCCTAGTACACATCCTCCTAACCTCCCGGATTTCACATGCTAGACTGCAGAGCCCTGCTCACAACTCCTAGTCCCCACAAATAACAGAATACTTCAGCCTGGCCACTCGTGGGACAACAGGCCTACTTTGCAAAGGTCAGTTCGCAGAACTCGAAGTCGAATGTTGTTGTCTTCATCAAACCCAGGAACAGGTACAACAATCTGTGAGTCCATTCCCAATAAACCATGCTCCATATACCACTGCCACTCCACAGTATCTTTAGTCCCAATACCACACTTTGTAAGTTCACCTCTCATTGCACCAACAAAAATTTTCGAAATAGGAGCAGCAATGTTGACAATGACAAAGGGGTGTAGTTTAGATATAGCAGCAGTAGATAAGCAAATTAGAGGCAACTGGCGGGGCCCATAACCTGTAAGGATATGCAATGGGATTTCATGTGGGTGAGGGGATGACAAAGTCCCTACCTAAATACATCTGATGACTAAGTTACTGTATAGTACACAATTAGCCGAGCGTCGACGATGTGCAACATTAGGACTTCTAACATTCCCCCCCCCCCCCCTGTACGTCTCCGACCTCGATATTATACGTGAGAAGCCTGTTTAGGGAGAAGCAACTTGCAGCGACCGGTAAGGTCCTTGTTCACGCCACCGTGAGTATATTTTCTTCATTATTTCTGCGCCAACTTCTTTCCTCGAGATATAATTAAGATATGCTAGGATCTGTTTATGTACTAGGCTTTGCGATCGATCACCGTAATTTGGCCGTCAGTAGAATTCCGGAAACAAGGGATATATTTGGAAAAGTGTCCAATTTAGCTACTAATAGGAAGTTAGGGATTATCAGCCACGGTATGGTGCACAATTATATTAACCTGCTTCCCTACCACTTTGTGCTTGCATCTCACTCCGCTCCGTCAACCACACCAGTGAAACCCATGCCCTATTATAGGTTGGATGCCTTGCTGGTGGGACTTACCTGTTTTTTCGTATATATGCTATGGAACCGATCGCGACTCCCGAAAAGTAAGTGAATATCTTCATGGACAGCATAGCAAATTACTCATTACACGTTCCGTTCAGATATAACCCTCCCTCCTGGCCCTCCTAGGCGTCCCATTGTCGGGAACCTCTATGATTTACCGAAGACTCATCAATGGGAAACATACACTAGTTGGGCTAAACAGTACGGTGCGTCAAGTCAACACGTGCGCTCAAAACTATGAGCTTAAAACCCCATTTGACTTCCCAAATGTAGGTGATGTTGTCTATGTCAAAGCGTTGCAACAGCATATGATTTTCGTCAATTCGGTATCTGCGGCAAAAGAGCTGTTCGAGAATAGATCTTCGATTTATTCCGATCGTTTTGATTTTCCCATGCTTAACTACCTGTAAGTCGGATGGTCTGTTGTAAAGAGTTCAGAACCTATGCTACAACTTCTCTCACAGGATGGGATTTGACTGGAGTTTCGTCCTTATGCATTATGGTGATCGTTGGCGGCGCAATCGTAGAATGTTCCACCAACATTTCTACCCCGGAGCTATCAAAGCATATGAACCCTTGCAGATAAAGCACGCGCGGTACGTCTGAACCTCGCATATCCCAATGAAGCTCACATTGCCATTAGTGATCTTCTTAAACGATTACAAGAGACCCCGCATGATTTCATGGACCACACTCGACAACTTTCTGGTGCCATTACTATGGATGTAAGAACCCCTCAGGGATTTTGGCAGACAAAGCAAGTAATGGGCTTGGGCTGGTTGTAGATCTTATATGGCATCAAAGTTAAGCCATCTGAAGATCCTTACTTGAAGCTGGCAGAAGAAGCCGTCAAAGTTGTTGCAGTTGCTGCAAATCCTGGAACATATATTGTGGACACATTCCCAATACGTCAGTGATTCTGATAGACGTTTAACTGGAGCTGACATGTAAATCAGTCAAGTACGTTCCAGAATGGATGCCCGGAGCCGGGTTCAAAGTGAAAGCTCGCATTTGGAAAGAAGAACTCTGCAGTAAAATGCCTGTGATGCCCCATGAGGAATGTAAAAGGACCATGGTACTTCTCACCTGCGTCATTTGTATGCTGATAGCTCACATTATCATGATAGGCAGCAGGAAACGCTACAGTATCATACACTGCCTCGGCACTAGAACGTCTAGCACGGAGAACGGACGAAGGTGTCGCTGAAGAAGAGGAGGTCATCCGAGGCACAGCTGCCACGGGCTATGCTGCTGGTACGGACACTGTACGTGAATTCCGAGGCTGCTTTGATCTTCCTCCCATTACATCCGCCTCAGACGACTGTCGCTCTGCAATGGTTTATAATAGCTATGATAAAGTATCCCGAGGTCCAGAAGAAGGCACAGGCAGAACTTGACAATGTGCTTGGAATTGATCGTCTTCCCACATTTGAGGATCGGCCATCGTTGCCGTATATCAATGCTATCTGCCTGGAAATTCAGCGGTGAGACATTCACTCAAGGCCTCATGGCCCTCCTTTATATCAGGTAACTATTAAGCATCCGTCTACTGCAGATGGCGCCCAGTCCTTCCCTTGGGTGTTGCTCACGCATTGATGGAAGATGATGTATACAATAATATGTTCATTCGGAAAGGCACTATTGTTGTTGGTAATTCATGGTACGTCAGTCTTACATCTTTGTAGCCGTGGGTTGTAGCGAAAATACTCCATCAGGGCTATGCTACACGACGAGAAGGTCTATGGGCCCAAAGTCGACGAATTCAATCCCGAACGCTTCTTCCTACCCGACGTAAAGCCAGATATTTCTCCGGCCTTCGGCTTTGGAAGACGGTATGACTGTTTCACAACAGCTCGGCCACTTACTTACGGCAAAACGCTAGGATATGTCCGGGTCGTTATATAGCTGAGAAGACGATTTTCATTGCGGTTGCCTCTCTTCTTAAAGTATTCAACTTCTCCTGTGCGAAAGGCGCAGGCGGGAAGGAGATCTTACTCAACATTACCTTCACATCTGGGGCTGTCTCGTGAGTGCCACATATTTCATGTTTATATGTCATTTATCACTTGGACCATTCAAAAGGCGTCCGGATCCTTTCCAATGTTCAATACTGCCACGCTCGGAGGAGGCCGAGAGTTTGCTGAAACATTTCAATGATTGAAGGATTCAATCTGCCTAGCGCGGTCTTTTCTAGTCACCTTTGTTGGTTTTCTCCTATTTGTATCGTGTATATGACCTCGAACATCGCGAATATTTAGCGCAAGATCCACATGTTCGCTGGCCAGAGAGTTGCAATTGCTTGAATGCTCGGGCCGTAAGGATACTCAGAGTAACGCTAATTCTAAAACTGTAGTTGAGCTATTTAGGCCCGAACAGAAACCATTCATCAGCTCATAGTTTGCGATTGTCAATCGCCCAATACTACTTAATGATCAATAAATGATAGATCACACGGATAATGCGTTTATTTTAAGGTGATAAAGTAGTAAAAATTATTTGAGGTAGAGAACGGAAGCCACAAGGGTCTTTAGTTTCATCTTTGTCAAAAAGTCGGCAATGTGTATCATTGATGATACCAGAGATAGCTCGTTCGTTGGTATCGATATTGATGACTACTGTCGCCGTGGTGGGCGCTATGTTTGGTAGTCAAGCTTCAAGTTCCAAAGGCTAAGATAGAACTATCAGCAGTGTTTCTGAACGAGATTAGCGTATGATATTACTTACTAGCTCAATTATTCAATTGCAGTAATTGCCCTTAATGAATGATCTATCACCATACATCAGGAAAGTGGGAAGATCAGAGTATATAATCTGTAAGAGCCGAGTTATGTACATGCATGTGATTTGCCCTCTCACCCTCCCCCACTCTACAATTGACCCACATACCCACACCTACTCGCCCTAGTACCTACTGTTAAAAGTGTAGAAAATGAATGGCCAGACTGGGGATTGAACCCAGGGCTTCTGCATGTAATGAAATACGCTCAGTCAGTACAATAGTATACTTCAACTGAGGTATGAAGCTACAAATGTTGTACTTAAATATACTACTGTCAATGTGAATGTGTCACATTGGTATACATGTCTAAGGTACCATTCCACTTGGTATGGCCATGTAGGCTTGACATTGACTTGTGTGCTAGGTGTAAGGTTGACACAGACTCAGGCACTTGAGCATATTTCAACACTCCCCCTCTCACATAGTCGCAATGTGATGCACTGTTTGTTAAAGACAGTTCTTACCAATGGCTTTGTGAACATGTCCGCAAGATTGTCAGCAGACACAATTTGTTGTACCTCAATATCCCCTTCTTCCCTCTTCTCATATGTAATGATAACATATGTCGATATACTTTACACATGCATTGTGCTTCATGTTTCTGGTTAGGAGTATGGCCCCTGAGTTATTGTTATAGCCTTGCTGGCTTGGGCTGTGGGAAGTCGACTTCATCCATAGCTGCGTACATCCATAGGATCTGCTTTATCCCTCTGGTAAGTGCCATGTACTCTGCCTCTGTTGTGGATAGTGCTACTGTTGGTTGGTACTTGGAGCCCCATGTGGTAGGTCCCCCAGCTTGGATGAAGACATGCCCAGAGCAAGATCACCATGTATCGATATCACCAGCATAATCCACATTGATGTACCCAATTGGGGCAAGTTCCTTGTTTGAGCCACCGTATGTGATCCCATAGTTGAGTGTTCTCCTGATATAACACAGTACATGGGTGAGTGCATTCCAGTGTGCTCTCCCTGAGTTCGAGGCAAACTTGCTGAGTGTGATTACTGCATAGGAAAGGTCTGGTCACATAGTGATCTGTGCATACATGATTGACCCTAACAGCTCACAATATGGCTTGTTTGAGATAAAGACACAATCCTTGACTGTCTGCAGGGCCTGTTCCCTTGTCAGTACAATGCCTGGGGGTAAGGGTGTTTCACAAGGGTTCGATTCTACCATTCCAAAATGTTCAAGGACACATTCAAGGTATGCACATTGCGATATCCTTATTGTCCCACGCTCCCTATCTCTATCGATTCATATCCCTAGGACAAGGCTGGCATCCCCCTAGTTCCTCCTTTGCTTGTTTGGCTTCTTCAGGAGAGGAGGATATCCTGGTTGTATCATCAGTGTAAGTACTTGTTATGGTTGTGTTTCCATTTGCATGTCTGGAGCAGACTGACAGGTCTGCCTTTCAGCAATAATATCCCAGCTCACCCATTTCTCTGTCCAGAGTACCCCACCAGTTGTTGGCACCATCCATTGTGCCATAGAGTGTTCTTTCCAGTTGTCCGACCTTTCCTGCTTCCTTTGCTCCATCAGGTAGTTCAATATACATTGTGGCCTGGGGAATGGAGTTTAGGTATGCTGCAACATAGTCAGTTTGCCAGGCTTTCATACTACCAAGGTGTATGTTTTGAAAAAATTGACACCAGGGATTTGAGTGAAGTCTTTAGTGACAAGTTGTGCTTTGCATGTGGTGAGTTCACCATTTCCATCATACTTGTTTGTGAAGGTCCACTGGGTCTTTATTAATCTAGCATCCTTGGGGCAATCCACTACTGTCCACACTCCATGTTTCCTCATTATGGCCAACTCTTTGTTTATTGGCCCTCCCATATGTCAGGACCTGTCATCACCTCACTATATGTATTGGGGAGCCAAAATTTTCCTGGGTCTGGAACTGTTGTGTCTGTGTGGAAGGCTCTAATCTGGTCACTGTCAGTTGTGTGCATCCTGTCATCCACCCATGCTTCTCCTGCTGCTTTAGCAGCCCATATATTGTTCTCTGAGGTGATTGAGTCTTTGAGTGCCTGTGTTGGCATGGGGACACACAATGAGTGGTGTGGTATGATTTCCATCACAGTTGTTTCTGGGATGTGCAGAGGTGTGTTGGTTGGTGGTATGTGATCATGCCCTGGTGCTAATCCCCTGTGAGTCTCATCTAGTTTCTCACTAATTGGTGTCTTGAGTGTAATGTGATTCATCTGCCCCTCACTCGATACATCACTCAGTGTTTTATGACTTCATGTTTCCTCAAAGATCACATCACGAGAATGAAAAATGTGGCAGGTTTCTGGGTCATAAATTCAGTAGGTGTCATGTCCGAAATATCCTATGTGGATGCCTTTTATTGAGTGTGGATCCAGTTTACTGAGCCCACCTCCAGCCTCAACTGGTATTTTGGCATAGGTGATACACCCAAGGGGTCACAAATGAGAGATATCGAGTTTTTTACCATGCCATAGCTCAAAAGGTGACATGTCAGGGTGTCTGGTGGTGGGGATGAAGTCCATCATGTATGTGATTGCTGCCACGATCTCACACCATAACTGTTACGACCATGTTGCAACCCTATCGGTCCCCGAGGTTATCGCCACACATTGACGATTCAGGTTACAGTTCAAGTCACCACTTCGGAAACCATCGGCCTCCCGACACTGATGTATGTTTTTGCGGTGATCAAACTCTGTTTACGCCCACGTCAAAATATACTCGTACTATCTGGTTAAACTTTTGATATGTCCCTTTTATTATGATGATCCATTCTATCCTATGTTTCACATATGTCTATATATAGTTGTAACCCTTGAACTATTTCCTTTTACCGTAATTCCACTCTTGGTTATCATCAGCCTCCGAACTAATCATAAACTTCCCGTTCCTAGTCAAGCTTATTGTTAATACCATTTTCTGCCCTTCTCCCTGTTAGTATTTTCTAGATGCCTGATACTTGTATATGAACCCGCTGTAGTTGTAGTTACTAGGCAATCAGAATATCGACTCAGAATACCCTCTTACACCTCTAGCAGTCTTGTACTAAGAATCCCCTCATCCGCCTTCGTGTGCACTCGTCCACTCTCAGTCACCAACCCTTGGCCCGACACTCGACTTAACCTTCAGTCCCGATCGGTATCTCACCGAAAGGAACTCGTTAGGATTAGTCTTCACCCACCTAAAATTTAAGGACACTCAATGGACATTTGCGAGGGCGCAGCACATAAGCTGAAGCCAAGTCCTTCCAATCGGTCCCCCTGTCGGCCAACTGACATCAGTCAGTTTTTAGTTCTTAACAATAACAATGGTGGGAGGTTATTCTCATATAAGCAGATGTGTACTCTTTTGATGATGGTGTGGTGACACGATTTGACAACACTGTTGGATGATGAGGTGTAAGTGGTCATGAGCTCATGTACTGTGCCTTGTTCACTGAACTGTTTGTTCCATGAGGAGTTGGAGAATTCAGTTCCTTCATCCATATGTATGGTGCGCACATTATTTCCTGTTTGATGCTCAGTTAATGCTGTGTAATGTTTAAATGCAGACAAAGTTGCTTCGGCTTCCTTAGTTGACAGGAAGAATACCTCATGATGATTGCTATATTCATCAACACAGGGCATCATGTAGCTCCTACCACCAGTGGATTGTACTTGGGATGGTCCCCACAGATTGATGTAGGTATGTTCCCCGATTTCTGTCTCTCATTCATCATTAATGTAGAAAGGGCGGTGGGCATGTTTCCCCATGATGCAGCCTTTGCATGTTTCTGGTCGAGTGGTTAGGGTGGTAATTTGCATCCTGCAGACAACATCACATGTGGACATGCATTGAACAGTGTCATAGCTAACGTGGCCAAGGCATCAGTGCCAGGTGTCAATATCAGTGGGTTGGTCATGGGACTTGGCAGTGAGGGCACTCATGTTTGTGCTGGCCACAGTTGTTGGGTGCATGGTCATGTTGTGGGGCAAGGTGGTATTAGGGAGAGAGCCAGTTGGTGGGAAAACCTCAATCCTATACATTGATCCTTCTCCCTTCCCATACATAAATGGTCAACTGTCTGGGCTAGTAAAGGTGACTCCTCCTCCTCCAAAAATTATTAGATTTTTTGGGTTTGTGAACAATGTAGCATGTGATTGATGGGTAACCGGGTATAGTATTACTGGTAGTAGGTACTTAAACTAGGTACTTGTACTCTACACTTCATACGTTTGCAACATGTTCTTTGTACCCAAACCGAGTCAAGCGTATTACGAACCTGCAAATTCTAACAAAAAGGGTGTAGCATCTGTTACTGTCAAGCTTCCTGATGGACATGAGGTTGTGTGATAGCATTGGGCAGTGGAGTGCATCTCTAAAGGTGAGGTTGATGATACGTCCATCATACATATAGCATTTATTGACTGTCCCCTTTTGTGAAGAGTGGTGGAAGTTCTAACCGTTCTATATATGAAGAATATCGACCGTTTAGGTACGACACCAAGATGTATTGACTGTCAAAGTCTAATACAGAACGAACACGTATTGACTACTCAGTTCAATATGGTAGAATGAAGTAGCTATCTAGAATAAGGTAGAGAGCTAAAACGAATAAGTAGAATCGACTGTCTAGTGCGATTCTGAATGACTGCTCGAGAGTAAAGTAGAGTACTAGAGAGTCGAATAATAGAATAGCATGGATGTGGTCCACGCAAGTAGCGATGAGGATTGAGTTTCGACTGGTACAGTTCGAAACTCTGATAGAGTAGATAGCTAAAGCCCATCTGTGACGGTCGAGACGATACACCAATCACAACTTACAGGACACTAATGGGTGTCTGGGTAAGTCGTGGTTGCGGTGTAAAAAGTGTCTGAGTTCTAAACTACGGGCGCTAGAATACATAAGTCTCACGTGTGTGCGCCCACAAGAGTCGATGTACCGCATACATAGGTCGTCGAACTAATTATAGATATGATAAAAGAGAGAAAATAGAAATAATAAAGGAAATATAGTAAGAGCTCATCCGACTATATTTCCTGAGTGTATTTCGCCATACCTCTCACACCTTTCCAAGTATTGGGAAAGTACTACCACTGTTCACTGGGGACCTGCCCTTCCCCATGTATGGCTCATATGATACAAAATCATTTATATTTACGAAGAAGTGGTCGCTCACTGCCAAGTCTGCATAAGTGATGATTGTCAATGTTAGCGGGGCCATCTGTGTCATGAGTGCATGGAACTCCCCAGACCCAGGGGTGAAGGAGTAGAAGGCACTACTGCCACATTCACTGTTGGCTTTGGAGGTGTGTTGTTTGGCAGTTTCTCTTGTTGTGGGCTTTGTTTCTGCCAGTTACAACCCCTTTCTTCCTCCACCAGTCTGGATACTGGCCTTCCATCCCTCCTCCAAGTTTGAAGCATTTGTCGATGGTATGCCTACACGCTTGCAGTTTGGGTTAGTGCAGATATCAGTGGATCAGTTGGGTCTGGTTGTTGCAAGGACTTGTGATGATTGGGGAGTTTGTTTTCTGTGCTGGGTGAGCATCGTGTCATATACTGTAAGGTAAGATTTACTATCACTTCCTGCAATGTTTTTAGGGAGAATAATGTGCCGATGACTAGGTCCCACTCCTTGGGCATTGATGTGATCGTGATTGTATGGAAAGTTGAGTCACTCATTTTTCCTCCTTGTGCATTAACCTTTGTCCATCCCTCCCTCAACCTTGCAAAATGGGTTATGATATCCACGCCATCTGTATGTTTTAACCCACAAAGCTTGTTATCGGCATTTAGCAAACCTATATCAGATGGCATGCTATGCACTTCTTTGAGTGTTGACCAGGCTTCATGTGCAGTGTCTGTTAGTTGGATACTGTGGCTGATGGGATTTTTAATGTTCAAGTCAATCATCACCTTTGTGTACACATTGCATTGTTCCCACTCCTTAGGTGAGGAGTTCTTTGATCCCCAGTAGCTTGTGGGTGTGGTATTAGGTGTGATGGGGGAAGGGTTCTTGATGGTTCCATCCAGGTATCCTTGGACACCTCATGCACCTGCAGCAGACCAGATAGTGTTGTGCCAGGTGAGCCATTTATGTCTGTTGAAACAGTCTTCTGATTGTAGCATGAACAGGGCTGGTTGAGTGGACATGTTTGTTTCTTCAGTATATGTGGAGCAGTTCTTTTATGGTCAGTCAGGATTGGGTAGGGTTTTCCGGATTGGGTTCTGTCAGTTCTCATTAGTCAATTTCTGATATGGTTATAGTGTTTAGCAGCTTTTTTGGGGGCCCATAACCTGTAATGAAATACACTCAGTCAATATGAGAGTATACTTCAATTCTATTTGTTACCTGTAATGAAATATGCTATGGTACATTTTGTGAGCTAAGAGAAAGGAGAAACAAGATGATTATGACATACCTCAGTCGATATGATAGTATACTCAACTGAGGTATGAAGCTACGAATATTGTACTTAAATATACTACTGTCAATGTGACCATGTGTTACGACCCGTTCCCGGATGTTTCAATATCCGACTTCCGGTCTCTCCATTCCCGACTTCCGATCCCCGACTTCCGACTTTGACCTCCGACTACGGAACATCATAGTTACCGTATCATCCGCGTTCTTCGTTTGTTCCGCATTTGGTAATTTGTCTGTTGACAAGTATTCACTCGTTTGTTGTTGTACTCCCGTCTTGGAATATTGTCTTCCTAATATGTCTTATTGTATTTCCGTTTTAAGAACACTTCCGTTTCCATCTTATTATGGTCTCAGTTTGTAGTACAATAACGAGTAGACTTATATTAGTTTCCGCGAATTTGTACTTTACTTTAGATCTGATATCGACTTAGTTTCTTATTCCTCCTCCCGTCTTTCTGTACGCTCGATATTCGGAACTCTTCGGAACTCTGAATATCCATATCTTCCGTCGTTAGTTCACTTCCGAAATTAAGGACACTGAGCGTTTGCGTAGAGGCGCAGCACATAAGCTGAAGCCGACGTCCTGACCCTATCCACGAGTTTCCGACTTCCCGGTGACTTCCCGATAGTTCCGGAATAAGTTCCCGACACGGCACTTAACACCATGTCACATTCATATATGTGTCTAAGGTACCATTCCAATTGGTATGGCCATGTAGGCTTGACGTTGAGTTGTAAGGTTGACACAGACTCAGGCACTTGAGCCTATTTCAACACTGCATATATAGCAGGGATGTTAACCATTACACCACCTGACTCTGGGAAACACTGCTAGCATTACTTAATCTAACACCTACATACCTATCCATCTACCATTAGGGTACCTCCTCCCAACTACTATGTATCTACATTATGCAATGTGATATACAAATGTATTAAAAAAATTTTTTTTGACCACCCACATTCACCCACATGGATACCCCCACCCAATCTGTTAACCCCCATGAGTGAGCACTTCATGGTGTGGATGATTGTGGATATGGTAAAAATACAAATAAACAAATCACAACAAAATGTGTGATCCATGTGACACAACCTGTCAATATCATATCCGATCACAGTCAGGGCATGTCACACACCCCTGGGTTCATACTTCTTCCTACTTCCATTATGTCCTCCAGCTCAATCAACCTGTCAAGCCTTCTCAAAGTGGTGGGAGATGACATTATCAGAGCTATTGGACAAAAGTGAGTGTATAAATATTTATGCCTTGGAGTACAGACAACAGCTAAATTGACTGTTAATTTTTTCAGTACAGTTGATTAGGTCATAGTGCATAACACTTGTCCCCACCCTCAGCCAATGCATTATGAGATTTATGCAACACCAGAAGTATCACACATATGTGACAATGTGTGACATGTATGAGGCCAATCTTTACAGTAATGTAAATAATATTTTATTAGAATATTATTTTTTGCAAAAAGACAATTTTAACAGTGATTTAGTTTCAAGAGGGTAATAGATTGTCTACTATATTTTTCTCTAGATTGGAAACCATTGATAATGAATGCATATTCCACAAAGATGCAGTTGAAGAATGATGAAGGTAGTCTTCTAGCTTATGAAAAATTGATTTTCTTCCAGTGTCCTGACATGCCTGACACCCCAGCCTTAGCACAATGTATGAATAATACAATCTGTTCAATTCAAACCTAACCAGCCAGTGAAAGCTGTGTCCTGATCTGCCCCATTATGGTACATAATTACAATTTGCAAACCTTAATTTCTCTCCCCTGTAGTAACACCTATTGCACTTCTTGGCCTATGCATTATGCATTCACTTTCCCTGCATACCAACATTGTTCCCAATACAACCTGATGCATTATTAGATTTATGTATTATTACCTTATGCATTATGACCTAATCAACTGAACTTCTCAACTGGTATTATTGATGCATCTGGCAACTTTCTTTCCATCAAGAATGCTATAAATTGGGTGAATGCAGAAAATTGCAAGAATTTCCTAGTTGAATGACTCCAGGTTCCCACACAGTGTACTCCACAGATTGTCTCTTCAACACCTGCAAGTGTGCTTCCATTGAGACAGCATAAATGACAGTGGGGATCATCAACATCTTCTGAGCATTCACTAGAGCTCTTCAACCAGCCAGGTGATAGACAATAAGCTTCATATTCTCTCTGGATGTTCTTCTTTGCTAATTTTCATGAGATAAATGACTGCAGAGATCATCTAAATCTTCTGAATATCCTCTGGTGACCCCAAGTAAGCTTTATATTCCCCTCAATGAGCTCTATTTGTACTAATATTTGTTAGACAAATCTACTGGAACATCAGCCAAAAAGTCTGCCCAGTGTTCCAAACATCAAGCGATGACTGATGCTGGCTGGATACAGATCACATGCCAACATTGGGTTAAGCAACTGGTTGAACTGACAGAAATTCCTACATGGCTGATTCCTATGGAAGGTGAATCTATAGGATATATTCTTGATCTGACCAACAGCACCTTCAAACTGATTGATTCCAATGGTAATCCACTCTCCATGGCAGCTATTATTAAGAACAAGGTATGTTCATTCTCATTCTTGATTTTAATATGTTCTTATTCTTATTTATGTATATATGTACGAGTGCATTGATGGTTGGAGTGGTGGAACCAAAGAAGCTGGCCCTGTCATCTTCCCCCTTTAAAGACGTTTAAGTATATCAGTGGTTAAACGTTCGCTATATTATACAATACCTAAAGATGTTTAAGTATCTCAGTGGTTAAATGTTCACTGAGAGATTCACTAGCTATACTACATGTATATAATAGTACATTCAAGAGGAGATTGAACAATATGACACATTGCGTCTTTTCGAGACATTCTGTCTCACCTTCTTCATACAAGCACTTACTTCTTTAATACTCGTTATACCTAATACTCCTCCTCGAGTTTTGAAGAAGTAAGTCCTAAACGTCCTGTGTGTTATGACCGGAATTCCCGCCAGACTCTGGGCACTAACTTATATGCACCCATGCCCTATATGCACCAATTGTCAGTTTACTGGAATTCCTGCCGGACTCTGTACATCAGACTTGTCCATGTTTGACTTTGTTATGTCGTGTATCAGTCACACCCACTGGACTGCATCCCTGTCTATGTCCGACCTCATCCCATGCATCAGTCACCGGACCCCACTCGGAAAACCTGTCATCCCTCTAACAGAGCCCTGTTCCCATTTTAGTCAAATGACCTGTCACAATTTGGACTCCACTCCCGCTCCATTTCCCATTATGGTTTATGATTTGTCACAATTTGGACTCCGCTCCATTCCATCCCATTCCTAACACCAAATTTGGTGTTTACTATTCTCATTTCATGTTTTGCTAGTTTCATTTCATCATTACTGGATTTGGTATGTTATTCATTCCACGGTCTATATAGTCTGGCAGATGTTGTACATACAATCCAGTCAGAAAATTGGCTTAGATTCCCCCCAGTAATCTAATACATTTTCCCTTCTAAACTCCTCCTCGAATTACACCACTCTCGCTAGTCGGAGCCCACAGGCTCTGACACATCTACCTCACTTATTTATCTCGACTCCCCAACCTCTCGACCCACGACCTCCAACCTATGACCCCTCGACCCACAAACCCCACCCAGACTCCCCAGGATTCCTGTCCACCTGTCTGAAATTGGATAACATAATCTCACGAGGGCACCGCCTATAAGCTGAAGCCAAGTCCTACCAGATATCCCACAGGTTTCTCTGGAAACCCGCCATGTACATACCCTAACACTGTGTGATGGTAATGAATTGGTGAAGAAAGAGATTTCATTAAAATATTTGCAATCATTTGTTTGGTCGATCGATATATGAGTTGGATAGCGCCATTTTCAATCAAATGACAAATGAAATGATATTTTACTTCAATATGTTTCATCCTTCACAAAGCACATTGGTTTTGAGCAAATGTGGTTGTACCTTGATTGTCTTTGAAAGGAGGATGGTCACACTTTTATTGAATATACAAAATTTTACTGAATAATCCTCATATTTTCCAAGTGAGACTATTCCTTCCGGCCATGACAACTTATTCTATGAGTTTATATTTAATTACCTGGAATTTCATGTTTAAAATATGTATGGCCTTTTAAAATACACACAAATGACATAGTTACACAAAATTATTTGGGTTAACCTAGATTATTTGGGTTAACTTAGATTATTTGGGTTAAACAAGATTATTTGGATTATGACTTAATCTCTGGGTTATGATGTATTCTCTTGTATACAAGCAAACTTTCAAATACATTTCATATAATTTAAATTTAGTTGGTTTAGAGAGTTAACCAGAACTATCTGGGGTACCAATCCCCATTGTGCAATTTATTCCAAAAGAATAATCTACAGATGATTGTTTGACTAAATCTTGTCAGATATAGGATAAATATTAATATTTTTGCATTCTTCAGAGTGATACCTAATCAATTGAATTTGATTAAATATTAATTTTACAACAAACAATATAAATATATATACTTTAGTGGATAAATAATTTTTAAAGTTTTGGGTTATCCTCCAAAATTGCCATCGGTTCTTCATATATTATATTGAGTTCTTCAAGGAAATGTTGCATCCACATAATTTCATGAGCCACTTCCAAAAGTGCAATATATTCCACTTCTGTGGATGAAAAGGGCGACTGTTGATTGCTTCCTCGAAGACCAAGATACCACTCCCAAACCTAAAAAGATCGCATATCCTCTTGTTGAATGTCTATCCTCTTGATTCTCTGTGAAATTGGCATCTGAATATCCATGCAAACAAAGAGCTTGTCCTCCCAATTGAAGCTCAAAATTGCAAGTCGTGTATAAATATTGCAGGATATGTTTAGCTAAGTTCCAATGCATTCTCGTGGGATTTGATGAATATTGAGATAATTTGTTAACAGAATACACAATATCTGGATGTGATACTGTAGCTACAAGCATCAAACTTCCAATGAGTTCACGATAAGGCAATTCCACAATTTCATTTTGTTCTTCTGTAGTATCTGGGTGAATAATAGATGCGAAATTGATTCCAAGTGATATGGGAGTTTGGTTTGGTTTGGAATTTTGTACATTGAACTTCTTCACTATATTTTCAATATATTCCTTCTGTGATATTAATGCTGATTTCAATTCAGCATCTCGACAGATACTCATTCCTAATATCCAATGGGTCTCACCTTCACTTGAAATTCCAAATTGTTCATGGAATTCCTTTTCAAGGTCTAGAAGCCATTTTTCATCACCTACAGCAGTTGCATCATCCACCCAAAAATGCAACTATGGCCCAGCTTCCATCATCCCATATTTTGAAGAATGTAGCGCTGTCAAAATCGGAACAGAACCAGGTAGGTGAGTTCTTTAACCATAAAATCATATAGTGTTTTTCTCCACTCATTGCCTCCCTGTTTTGTTCCATATAGAGCCTTCAATAACAGTAATGCTAAATCTCCTTGCCGGGTTCTTCAAACCCCTCCAGTTGTTGAACCCAAACCTTTTCTTTCATCGTCCCATGTAAGTATGCCGATTTGACATCAAATTGACGTATAGCTGAATTTGTCATTGCTCCCAGGGCCAGTAAAATTCGGAATGTTTCCCACTTCATGACTGGTGCATACGTTTCGTTAAAATGTAATCCAGGAATTTGATTAAATCGTTTTATGATGATTCGTACTTTCCTTTTTATTAGTTCACCATTCTTGTACGATCCACGACACACCATTCCGGTTTTTAAAACACATGTTCCTGGTGGTGGTTCTTCAGGTGTGCCAAATACATTATGTTCTACCATATTCTTCCACTCCATCTGTCTAGCTTCTTCCCAAGCTAATCCTTTGTCTCCCAGCATATTCAATGCCTCCTCTATCGTTAGATTGCCCAAAGTCGAGAAAACAACTGGTACATTAGAATCTTATAATTCCTTTTCTTTGACTGACAATGAACTCTGAATTCTTTCTCATACTTTACCAGATCTTGTTACTCCATGAGGATAGTCAGGTACATTTGACACTAATTGAGACTCTTCCCTCATCGTAGTCTCCTCTTTTTCTTCAATAGGTCGAGGATGAGGTGGGATATGGATCGTGAGTCTAGGTTGAGGCTCACTCCCGGGTTGGATAGGAGTTATGGTATTTATATCCCTAAACTGACCTTCATCTCCATAAGGCACCAGTGATGGCAAATTCATCACATCTTCATGGAATATTGCATCTCATACTTTTTTGATCCTTCTCATTCCAGGGAACCACACTAAATATCCAGATGAATACGGTTCATACCCAACCATATAACCCATCTTTGAATGTGAGTCCCACTTCTGACATCTTTGCTTAGGAACTGCCACACTAACTGACTTCCGAATATCCGCAAATGTGATAAATCCGGCTTTTCTCCAGTTATTCATTCAAGAGGTGTATGTCCATTGTTTGCACACAATGGACTCTGATTCCTCAAATATGCCATCGTTTTGACCATGATTGACTGCAAGAATTTGGGGAGTTTTACTATAGTAAGTTTCGTGCACCTTCCACTATTTTCATTGCATATAACATTGTTCTTGCCCCTTCCATAATGGTGCGTATACCTCTTTCTGCAACACTATTTTGCTGCAGCGTATATGGCACTGAAGTAAATAAAGCTATGTATACCTTTCGATAACAGATAGCTTCTAAATTCCAAATTTATTAGCTCAGTTCCATTATCCATCATAACTCCCTGGACCCTCATATTGAATAACATCTCCAGTTGAGTTATATATTCCTTTATTTTGCACACCATTTCAAGCTTGCTTGCTAATGTTTCAACCTATACAACATGGGAGAAGTCGTCAACAACAATAATGAAATAACACTTTTTGTCAAAACTTATCATTTCCATAGGTCCAGCAAGATCCATATGGAGTAATTCTCCCAACTTCGTCGCTCTGGTACATCCAGTTTTGAATGGGTTTCTGCGCTGTTTACCCTCAATACATGCAATGCAGTCAGCTTCAAAACTTTCAATTTCTTTGATTTCCATCCTGGTTGCAAAATGTCACACAAGATTCCTAATAGCATTCATACTCAAATTCCCCAAATGCTGATGCCATCGCATAATATCGCATGTTGAACTCACAGAAAATATTATAGGTATGTCTTCCAACCTATTTTGTAATTCATCATCTGATAAATTCGTATATTCGCATACTGGTGGTGACACGGGGATTGTATCCAGCTGGAAAGGGTATACATTACTCCTCTCATTCGCCTCAATGAGTGTGTGGCCTGATGAATTGACAATTGTAGAACCAGTTTTGCTCAACATAATGTGATATCCATCCTTGAAAAACTGCGTGGGATTAAGGAGTTGCACCTTAACTTCTGGAGTCCATTCAATGTTGGGAATTTTGCCTATAAACTCCAGTCCATGTTTCGTAACCTTGAAATGCAATGTTCCAATACCTCTGGCATGAATATACAGTAAGCACCATTTGCCATTTGGATTTTCTTCGGATTTTTATATGCCATAAAATCATGTAAGTCACACATACTCGGCACATAATGTCCTGATGCTGTGGAATCCAGGAAATACTTATGTGGCACACTCTCCTTGCTCAGGAAGAATGTGGATTTGAAGGTGGTAAACATTCCCCTACTTGCGACTGAGGGAGATGGTGTATTTCCAGATGAGTCATTACTTCTATTTTGATTCTTCCAATTTTCAGATCGCTGAGCATATCTCTGCTTTCTCTTAGGACAATCACTTGCCCAATGTGACAAATCCCCACATTTGAAACAACCAGATTGCAGATTACTCCTCCTGATCTGTATTCCTTGCAGAATGGCGGCACAACCACAACCCCTATTTCG
This sequence comes from Hysterangium stoloniferum, assembly GCA_015178975.1. Classification (NCBI taxonomy): domain Eukaryota; kingdom Fungi; phylum Basidiomycota; class Agaricomycetes; order Hysterangiales; family Hysterangiaceae; genus Hysterangium; species Hysterangium stoloniferum. Next base: position 691,065 of record WHVD01000035.1, on the reverse strand, counting down.
ATACGCTCCTCTTTGCATACTGATACCCCTCTGAGGACGAAATGTGGAACTTCAATACCTCTGGGCATGAAATGCGGAACCTTCGCCATAGCCTGGACATATTTCTTTTCTAATCTCGACTTGTAACAGTTTATTGACTACTTCTTTGACAGTATCAACATCATAATCGATTGTTGTTGACATTATATTGAAATCCTCGGGCAGTGTACTCATGAATAGGCTGAGGTAGTCGGCATTTGTGATGGCATGACCAGCCTCCAATAGTTTAAGCCTTATAGAATCCATCTGAGATTTGTATTCGATAATTCCTGTCCCATCGTAACGCATACAAATGAGCTCTGATAGTAGCATCGCACAACTATTTGCCAATCGTGTCCTGTAGGTCATCTTCAAAGTTTCCCATGCCCTGACTGGATTACTATCCACCATTATAGCCACCCTGGGCTCGTTTTCAACATGCAGCATTATTTCGCTGTAGGCCCTCTTCTTTTGAAGCTCCCAGGCCTCTTTGATCTCTAGCTCCTCCTTCATAGGAATTTTTGAATCTGCACATACTGGATCCACCAGTTCTCCAGTTACAACCTTCCATTGGTTCAAAGACTCCAGCACAGTTTTCATGCTCGCACTCCAAGTAAAATAATTGTCTTTGCGTAACTTCGAAAAGACTTGGTAAGCACTCCCAGTGCTTATTTCATAATTCTTAATTTTGTTCAGGGTAGTCATTTGAGCAATTAATTAGGATGGCTTGTTTATTGTATGTTATTAATATAAAGAGCCGGGGCCCATAACCTAAAGTTGTTTAAGTATCTCAGTGGTTAAATGTTCACTATATTATACAATACCTAAAGATGTTTAAGTATCTCAGCAGTTAAATGTTTGCTATATTATACAATACCTAAAGACATTTAAGTATCTCAGTGGTTAAACATTTGCTGAGAGATTCACTAGCTATACTACATGTATATAATAGTACATTCAAGAGGAGATTGAACAATACAATGCATTGCATCTTTTCGAGACATTCTGTCTCACCTTCTTCATACAAGTGCTTACTTCTTTAATACTCATTATACCTAATACTCTTGGCAAGATCAAAACTCAATGAGCCATTCATGTTTGCCATGGCCATTTTATGTGCTCACATGCAGATTCATTTTTATGCTTCAAGTATGAGTGATACAGTGATGATTTCAAGACCTTTGAGGAGATCCACAATGCACAGACAGCCAATAATGCTGCTGAAGCAGATTTGGTTATTGGCGTGGCTGCAGTGTAAGTCCTTATTACCTTTATATTCACTTCATTAGCTTTAATTTAAGTTTTTATAATAGTGTTGCATTTTGAACTTGTAAATTCAATGATGGAACATGTAAGGGGTGGTCAATCATCTAGACTTTTGAAAGTGTAAGTTTAAGATTTTTATTTATTTATACATTTCAACAATGATGTTCTTTAGATGACAGCATTTGGCAAGGATCCATTCATTGGATGCTCAGCATGGCAACTTGCTGAAGATCAACATGCCCTCATTTATTTCTCAATTCCACTCCATGTCTCCCAGTCTGCATTAAATGATATTTTCACTACCCAGGGTCCACATCTTGCAATACTGAAAAGTATACAGGTCCATGCTATTATATCATCCCACCAACTGTTAGTTTGAAACAGGAGAAATGCCATAAGTCTCAGTGCATATTATTATATACACATATATATTGTTAATTTACTATCTAGCCCACATACATTTTGAAAATGGAAAATTAATTAATGGCCTCATCACCCAGCATCAATGCCCCACTCAGATTATAATATATTCTCCACTTGATCATTCCATTTGAAAAGCTGTCATCATGACCACACCTGGACTCCCCCACAATCATCCCCTTTATGTGTTGCAAAAACCAACATTTGAGGCAATTGAACTCTACATAGAGGCAATTGAGGCTGTTGGGCTTATTGGTTCAACAGTGGGACAGATTTATTGAGGTCAGTGGTTCTTTCCATTTACTTGCCTTTTTATTGAGCATTATTAATGCTGCAGCTCTGACCACAAAAGCTCTGCTTGCATCACAAAAGGCCACTGACAGCAAGGTGACTAGCACTGAGTCAAACAGTGCATTCTCAGTGGGATGAAACAAAAGCAATATCCCCAGGGAAAGGATATAGCAGGTGCAAGTTTTCTTAATTGGTTCTCATCTCATTCTGACATTTAACATACCAAGTGTAAAGCACATGTACAAAAACATTAAGTTGAAATGGCCTGTGTGGGAGCAATACATCCAATCCATGCATAGTGAATTATGCAATGATGGTAATGATCAGATTGAAGTTGTTGTAACAATCACCCTGATCTTGCAGAGCTTGTCCACAATGTCACCTCTACTCAGTATGATACTTGATACTACATATTAGCATGTATTTGGAGTTCAATGAGTGGGAGATTGTGATTTGGGATCCATGTTTGTGCCACTGTGAGTCCACTTGTTCTTTAATCCCTATTTTTATTTAACTTCATGGTTACTCAGGTGTAGCAATCAGACACATCTACTGCAATTGCAAAACTCAACAGGCCTACCATTTATGTAATTTGGACAGAATGGTTCAAGGCCAACCAAGTGTGTCACTAGTGAAGGCCACAAAATCAAAGCCCTTCACAAAGAAGGCAAATATGCTATCTTCATGGTGGACAGTTCTTCTCTGGAAATGCAAGGCCTTGGTGACTTCTTGTTAACTCAAAATGATCCCTTGGTCAGTGGGATTGTGACAAAGGATCCACAAATCATAGTTCAGCATTGTAGTCATATTTGCAAGATACATTGCCAATGGTATGTCATTATGTACTTTTCTTGTGACTTTGGTCTAACTGGCTTTCTAGAGGGGTTGAACCTCTGAAGGCAGTTGGTTTGCATGAAGATTACAACCACATCACTCACTTTCAATATATAACCACACAGGAGAAGATGGATGAATTTACAGCTTGGTGCTTGCAGCATGAACAACAGAAAATCCGAGGTATTTCCTTTTTCTGAAATACTTACACCATTATATTTATTTTGGTTCTGCAGACTGATGGCAGAACAAGCTTGCATATCCATGGTATATCCCTGTACTGTGCTGCTATTTTTCAAAAGTTCCATCAGCTGACTGGGATCTCAGACCAACCAACACAAATCTTAATGAGCAGTCAAATTGAGCAACAAATCGTGCCACAGGTATCCACATCCTGTTATGACCATGTCGCAACCCAACGGTCCCAGAGGATATCGCCACCTATTGACATTTCAAGTTATCGCTCAAGTCATCGCATCAGAAACTGTTGGTCACCTGACACTGATGTATGCTTTCACAGTGATCAAACCCCGTTTATGCCCCTATCAAAATATACTCGTACTATCTGGTTATACTCTGATACATCCCTTTTTATTATGATGATCTGTTCTACCCTATGTTTCACATATGCCTATATATATACTTGTAACCCTTGGACTATTTCCTTTTCTGGTAATTCTGCTCTCGGTTAATCATGGCCTCCGAACTTATCATAACCTTCCTGTTCCTAGTCAAGTTTATTTGTCAATAATGTTTTCCACTCTTCCCTTGGTTAGTATTTTCTAGACACTGAATACTTGTATATGAACCCACTGTAGTTGTAGTTACTAGGCAATCAGAATATCAACTCAGAACACCCACATATATCTCTAGAAGTCTTACACTAAGTATCCCGCTCTCCACCTTCATGTGCACTCGCCCATTCTTGGTCCCTGACCCCTTGCCCAACACTTGACTTATCCTTCGGTCCCAATTGGTAACTCACCGAGAGGTACTCGTTAGGACTAGTCTTCACCCATCTGAAATTTAAGGACACCCGACAGTTATTTGCAAGTGCACAGCATATAAGCTGAAGCCAAGTCCTTCCGATCGGTCCCCATCGGCCTACTGGCATTAGTCAGTTTTCAGTTCTTAACACATCCCACTTGCAGAGGCAATTGACAGGTAAGTTACACAATCTGTATAATCATCATGAATATCTAATCTCATTACTACAGTGCATTTGAATATGATAAACAGATTGCAAGGGAACTTCAATCAGTGTCAGAAAATTGCATCTTGAAAAATCATCAAAACACACTAACACACCATTTCATCTCAAATAATCATCAGAGTTCTCTATGTATTGAATGAGTGGACAGGGCTGATCACATATGCAAGGAGGTCACTAATATTGAATTCAAATTGGCAGAATCATTAGAAGAAAAGAAGATAGCCATAGAGAACATGAATCATTTATGAACTGAGAAGAAACAAGTGTCTGGTGGTAAGAAAATTAATCTCAAAGCTTCTGGGAGAGGCCTTCCAACACTGGTTGTTGCAATATCCACTAAAAAGGAAAATTTCCCTTACCCATCCCTATCCTTACCCTCTTCATCCTATCATCCCACATTGGAGCCCTTCTACACACCACTCTATCTGCTTATCTGAAAACAACCTCCCACCATTGCTATGGTGTGAAATAGCAGCTGCAATCACATACATGATGGATTTCATCCCCACTGCTAGGCACCCCAATGTCATGCCCTTTGAGTTGTAGTATGGAAGAAAACTCCTTACAGTATCTGCAACCACTCAGATGTATCTATCACCTATGCTAAGATCCCAGTCAAAGCTGGTGGCAGGTTCAGTAAACTGGACCCATGCTCAATCAAAGGGATTCACATAGGTTATTTTAGACATGATGCTTACTGAATCTATGACCCAGAACCCCACCACATTTTTCACTCCCATGATGTAATCTTCGAGGAGAACTGCAGTCACAAAATGCTGAATGATTTGTCAAGTGAGGGGGTGTGAAGAGTCATGAAGTTCTAACCATTCTATATATGAAGAATATCAACCGTTTAGGTACAACACGACAATGTATTGACTATCTACATAAGTCTAATACAGATTGAAATGTGTATTGACTGTCTAAGTTCAATACAACTGAAAGGATTAGTTGTCTCAGGTACCAAATAGATAGCTAAGACAACTGGAAGGAGAATTGACCTTACAGTACAATTCTGGGTGACTGCTCTAATGATTAAGGAAGTAATAAGAGAGTGGAGCAAGGGCAGAGTAGCATGGATGTAGTCCATGTGGATTAGGATAATGGCTTGGGTTTCAACTAATATAGTTCAGAACAGTGATTGTGCTGATAGTTAAAGCCCATCTGTGACAGTCAAGACGATACCCCAATCACAACTTGCAGGACACTAAATGGGTGTCTGGGCAAGTTGTGGTTACAGGGTAAAAAGTGTCTGTCTTTCTTTGGCACCAAGTGCACCCACAAGTATACACAGGACTTTGAACTAATGAAATGGTGCAATAGTCAAAGAATGTAAAGGATAAGAAAATATGAATAAAATATGTAAAATATAAATGAAATGAAAGAAGTATTTTACTGCAGTGAAACCATGGTAAAGGTATACCCCTCACAGGGGGAGATGGTCAACACTGACAACATTACACTTGATGCACTGGTCAGCAAGAGACTAGACAAGACTCACAGGGGATTAGCACCAGCACATGACTACACATCTCCAACTAACATATCTCTGTCTGTCCCAGAAATAACTGCCATGGAACCTGTGCCATGCCACTCACTGGGTGTCCCTGTACCAACACAGGCACTTAAGGATTCAATAACCTCAGAGAACAACATACAAGATGCTAAGGCCACTGGAGAGGCATGGGCAGACAACAAAACACATACAATTGACCACAACCAAGTCAGAGCTTTCCACATAGACACCAAAACCATTCCAGACCCAACAAGCTTTTGGCTTCCAAACACATACAGTGAGGTGATGACACACCCTGATGTGTATATGGGATAAACAAAGAATTGAGGAAACAAGGGGTTTGGACAGTAGTGGATTGTTCCAAGGACACCAGACTGATAAAGACTCAATGGACCTTTGCAAACAAGTATGATGGTAATGGTGAATTCACCACATGTAAGGCATGCCTCATTGCTAAAGGCTTCACCCAAATCCCTGGTGTCAACTTCTTCAAAATGTACACCTCAGTTGTGTGATGAGTCACTGAAAATGAACCTCACAATTGCTGCAGCAACCAACATGGAAGCCTGGAAAATTGATTACATTGTAGCATACCTTAACTCCATTCCTCAAGCTACAACATACATAGGACTACCTGATGGAGCAAAGGAAGCAGGAAAGGTTGGGCAGTTGGAAAGGACACTCTATGGCACAATACTGTAGATGGTGCCAACAATTGGTGGGGTACTTTTGACAGAAATGGGCAAGTGGGATACTATCGCTAAAAGGTTGACCCATCAGTACACTCTAGACACATGAATGGGAATACAACCATAACAAGCATGTACACTGATGACACAACTGGGATATCTTCCTCCAAAGAAAAAGCCAAATGAGTGAAGGATGAGCTAGGCTGGACTTATGAGATGAAAGACCTGGGGAATGCCAACCTCATTTTGGGAATACAAATTGACAGAGATAGGGAGCATGGTACAATAAGGATATCACAGTGTGCGTACCTCGAACATTTTGAATGGTAGAATTGAACCCTCATGTAACACCATTACCACCAGGGATCACACTAACAAAGGAATAAGCCCCACAGATGGTCAAGCACCATATTTGTATCTTGAATAAGCCTTATCATGAACTGTTGGGGTCTATCATGTATGTATATATGCACAAATTGCTACATGACCAGATCTTTCCTATGCCATAATTACACTCAGCAAGTTTGCTTTGAATCTGGGGAAAGTGCACTGGAATGCACTCACTCATGTATTGCACTATGTCAAGGAAACACTTGACTGTGGGATTATGTACAGTGGTTCAAACAAGAATCTTGCCCCAGGTGGGTACATTGACACAGATTACATGGGGATATTGATACACAATGATCTTGCTCCTGGCATGTATTCATTCAAGCAGGGGGGCCCACTGTATGGGGTTCCAAATACCAACTGACAGTAGCATTATCCACAATAGAGGCAGAATACATGGCACTCACCAGGGGTATGAAGCAAATATTATGGATGTATGCCATCATGGATGAGGTCAGTTTTCCACTGCCAAAGCCAGCCATATTGTCTAACAATAATTCTGGGGCTGTACTCTTAACCAAAAATGCGAAGCACAACACATGCATCAAACACATCGACATACAATATCACTATATACAAGAACAGGTCAAGGAAGGGGACATAGAAGTGTGCCAAATCACATCTACCAATAATCTTGCCGGCATGTTCACAAAGCCACTGGCCAAGGTCCTCTTCAAAAAACAGTGTCCTGCATTATGACTTTGTGAGAGTGCTGAAGGGATGTATATCGCATCCAGTATACGTCACGACCATTTCACCTGATATGGTACAACCATAGGCCTCTTAAATGAAATCGGGGTGGCCTGCAGAGGAGACCCCAATACCAGAGACCACTCTCTATGGAAGGTGAGGCACATTATGATGAAGGTGATAACAAAATCTGATGATATGCAGACAAACCATGACCTGTATCTGAGATCTCGCTACACCAAGCTCATCTATGAATGAGGATCTCAGATCACTCTGATAACCGTGTGGTACAGCTTACACACTCAGATATATAAATCCCAAGACTAGCTTGCAGGGTACCTCAGTCAGCTTTGTAGCAAATCTTGTAAAACAAATATGCTCAGTTGATATGGAGAAGTGGTTTGACTATATTTGTTACCTGTAGCAAATACACTATGATACATTTAGTAAACTGAGATAACTGGAAATATAATGGTGGCAACATGTTACAACTGGACAATCCTGCTGGACTCCAGGCACTAACCTGTACACTACCATGCCCTACATGCACCAATTGTCTGTTTATAGGATTTCCCGCCTGGACTCTGTATGTCAAGACTTGTTACATTCGACCTCATTACGACACATATCAGTCACCGGACTTCCCCCAGACTCCATCTCTGTCTATGTCCGTCTTCATCCCACGCATCAGTCACCGGACCCCGCTCAGAATCCCGTCACCACTCTAATTGAGCCCCATTCCCGTTTTAGTCAAATGACCTGTCACGATTTGGACTCCACTCCTGCTCCGTTTCCCATTATGGGTTATGCTTTGTCACAATTTGGACTCCGCTCCGTTCCGTCCCATTCCTAACACCAAACTTGGTGTTTACTGTTCCTGTTTTATGTTTTGTTAATTTTTGTTTAATCATTACTGGATTTGGTATGTCATTCACTCCACAGTCTATTTAAACTGGCAGATGTTGTACATACAATCCAGTCAGAAAATTAGCTTAGATTCCCCCCAGTAATCTAATCCATTTTCCACTCTAAACCCTTGCTTGATTCACATCGCTCTCACTAGTCAGAGCCCACGGGCTCCAGCACATCTACCTCTCTCAACTATCACGACCTACAACCCACGACCTCCAACCTACAACCTACAACCCATGAACCCCGCCTGGACTCCCCGGGATTCCCGTCCACCTGTTTGAAATTGGACAACACGATCTAGCAAGGGCGCAGCCTATAAGCTGAAGCCAAGTCCTGCCGGATATCCCACGGGTTTCTCCGGAGACCCACCCTGTGTGTGTATCCTAACAGTATTTTCTCACTAACACTCGCAGATTGTGTTTATTATGCCACCAAGGAGGGTGTTTATAATTACTATAATCTCAAATATTTACTAATAAAAGTCTTATTTTTACAAAACTCCATCTTTAAATAGTGATATCTATTCTGAAACAATTATATCATCAAAAAACAACCATCAGAAATAGTTCTCCATATTACATCTTATACAACCCATAGTTATTTAACAAATTCTATTGTATATAATTTCCTTCCTTTTACAGATGTCTACTAATACTTTTATTAGTACTTTGTCTTTTAAAAGCTGTAATGTAGTTATTTCCTAGTAAAATATATGAGATGTCATTGGAAATTTTTCATCCTATGGCCTTCTTTATTAAGTGAAATTACCTATATATTCTGGGTATGTTGAATCAAGTAGAAATCTGTTCAGATTGACAGATCCATTCCGAAGTAATACATATGTATTTAGAGGTGCCAATGATATACATATGCATGGAATGTACTATCTAAAGGTATCTACTTTTTAAAAGTATTAGTGTTTCAAACTACTAATTTTTTTTATTGTCTACTCGTGTCCAGAAAGATTCTTTAGTTTGTAATGTATGAGAGAGTTTAAAACTTTTTGAAAGTTTTAAAAACCAAATTATGTTTGAATCACATCCCAGATGTTTAAATGACCTTTAGAGTATATTAGAATTTGGTATACTTAATAGTTTTCAGATATCCTCCCAAGAAGAAATACACATGCACAGGCATCATTACCTGGACCGTCGACTCTTCATTCCCCATTAACTCTGTATACCAGTCAGATGCTTGTGAACCAGTCGGAATCCACGGAAGAAGCCCGTATTGAAGAAGTCCTGGAAAACCAGGACGAATCCGAGCATGAGGACGAATCCGAGCACGAGGACGAATCCGAGCACGAGGACGAATCCGAGCACGAGGACGAATCCGAGCACGAGGACGAATCCGAGCACGAGGACGAATCCGAGCACGAGGACGAATCCGAGCACGAGGACGAATCCGAGCACGAGGACGAATCCGAGCACGAGGACGAATCCGAGCACGAGGATGAATCCGAGCACGAGGATGAATCCGAGCATGAGGACGAATCCGAGCACGAGGACGAATCCGAGCACGAGGACGAATCCGAGCACGAGGACGAATCCGAGCACGAGGACGAATCCGAGCACGAGGACGAATCCGAGCACGAGGACGAATCCGAGCACGAGGACGAATCCGAGCACGAGGACGAATCCGAGCACGAGGACGAATCCGAGCACGAGGACGAATCCGAGCATGAGGATGAATCCGTGACCCCCGACAAGGGCAAAGGTGTCGAAAATCCTCCACCTAGTCAACGACCGCACTTGGGGGATCCTACTTCTAAATTTTTAGCAGGTACTATAGATAAATTCATGATGCACCTGCTCGAAGAACAAAAGAAAAAGAAACAAGAACCTCCACAGTCAAAAGTCAATGCTCTGGAACCCTTCACAGGTTCCAACCCAAACAAACTCTCTACTTTCCTCATGCAATGTCGCTTCAATTTCCGCGATCGATCTGCTGCATTCTCCATGGACTCCTGAAAAGTCAACTACGCACTGTCATATTTGTTGGGATCTGCATTGAAATGGTTCGAACCGGCTTTTAGCGGGATTTCCGAGGAAGAGCCGCTCTGGCTCGACAATTGGGAGGCTTTTGTTGAGGAGCTTGAAACTAACTTCGGCCCATATGACCCAACAGGAGAAGCCGAGAATAGTCTCACAAATCTTCGTATGAAGGACACGCAGTGCATCATGGACTATATCGTCCAATTCAATAATCTTGCAGCTCGTTGTCAGTGGGGCAATCCCACTCTCCACCAATTTTACGCCGGTCTGCCATCCCACCTGAAAGATGAAGTCTCGAAAGGAGAAGATGGCAAGCCAAAAACCCTGTCCCGTATGCACCTCAAAGCTCAAAACGTGGACGCACATTATTGGGAACATCACACAGAAGTTGCCCATGAGACCTCCGCGGACAAGGTGAACAAGTCCACGGCCAATAAAAACAACAACAATAATTCGTCAACTAGCAACCAGAACTCCACGCAATCTGACAAGAAGAACGATAAAAAGTCTTCAAACAACAACAATAACAACAAGGACAATAACAAGGGTCAACAGTCCAGCAAGCAAGCCGGAAAACCCGACCTCTCAGGCAAACTCGGACCCGATGGCAAATTGACCCCACAGGAAAGACAACGTCGTATGGACAACAACCTCTGTCTCTTGTGCAGGAAACCCAGTCATCGAGTCCCAGAATGTCCGCTGGCAAAAGCAAACTCTTCAAAGGGTCAAACAGCCAAGGCTTCCATGGAAACCCCGTCGAAGGACAAACCGGCTTCCAATTCAAAAAAAGAGTAAGCAACCCCACAGACTCCGCACGGGTTGGGGGTTGCGTTGCCTCTCTGTGCATTCAAGAGTTTACCCGTCTCAATGCATCCGCTCTTTCACATTCTGATTCATTTTTCGTTAAACTTATGTCTAATATGATTACAAAATTCATTTTTTCAGCTCTCATAGATTCCGGCTCGACTTATTGTTTTTTAGATACAAAATTCACGCAAAAAAATTCTTTGTCAACTTATTCGATAAATCCTGTCGGTCTCCACCTCTTCGATGGCACAAGTAATTCAGTTGTTACCCAAGCTTGTGATTTACCCATCTGTTTCCCATGTGGAACATCTCAATTGGTCACTTTCTATGTGACCCAGTTAGACTCAAGTTGTTCGGTGGTCCTAGGACATAACTGGCTTACCCGCTACAATCCATTGATTGACTGGATAGCTAACAGTATAACATTCCGGACTCCCATGGCAGCCAAGGAAACTGCGCCCATCCCAGCCTCCACGGCACCCATGGCCTTCCCGGCACCTGCAGTCTCGAGGACTCCTGTGATCCCTACGACACCCATAGCTTCCCCAGAACCCACGGCACCAGCATCTATTTCTCTGATTAATGCTGCAGCTTTTATTAGGGCTTCAAAAATGGATGGATCCCAGGCGTTCACTATCAACTTAAAATTGATGAAGCAACTGGACATTTTTCAATCCTGGTATCCAAATCTGAGCAAGCCGCTGACCTAGAAGGCATCCCGGAGAAATATCATGACTTCACGGATGTTTTTAGCAAGCAAAAAGCTGACCGGCTTCCACCTCACAGAGAATATGACTTAAAAATCGATCTCGAAGATGGCGCCCAGCCACCCTAGGACACATCTATCCACTCTCGTCCACAGAACTTTCCACAATCTGTGATTTCCTGGATGAACATTTGTCCATAGGTTTTATCCGACCCTCAAAGTCTCCTTTTGGAGCACCTGTTCTGTTTGTCAGAAAAAAGGATGGATCCCTTCAACTATGTGTTGATTTTAGAGGACTCAATGCTGTCACCAAGAAGGATAAATATCCACTCCCACTTATATCTGATCTGCTCAATGCTCCGCAGAATGCCCGGATTTACACCAAAATAGATCTCAAACACGCCTATCACTTGGTCCGGATCGCTGCGGGCAACAAATGGAAAACCACTTTTAGAACCCGTTATGGGGCCTTCGAGTGGTTGGTGATGCCCTTCGGACTCACCAATGCTCCGTCTGTTTTTCAGCATTTTATCAATGACATTTTCTCCAACATGCTCGATGTATGCGTCATTGTTTACTTGGACGACATTCTTATCTACTCCGAGAATCCCGCGGAACATGACAAACAAGTCTGTGAAGTTCTCTGGAGGCTCAGACAACATGGTTTATTCGCAAATGGTAAAAAATGTACTTTTGACACGGACTCCGTGGAATACCTAGGTTTCATGATGGGACCCAATGGACTCTGCATGGACAAAACTAAAGTGCAAGTCATCAAAGATTGGCCCAAACCCCGAAAAGTCAAAGATATACAATCCTTCCTCGGCTTTGCCAATTTTTACCGACGATTTATCCATGGATATTCCGACATCACGGTACCCCTTACCCATCTTACACGTAAGGGTACTCCGTGGAATTTTAACGATAAGTGTCAAAAAGCTTTCAATCTTTTAAAAAATTCTTTTTCTACAGCTCCTATTCTGTCGCATTGGAAACTGGACTTCCCGCTCATTGTTGAAACGGACGCCTCATATTATGCACTTGGAGCCATTCTGTCTATCCAAGACTCTGACGGAGAAGTCCACCCCGTGACTTTTCTGTCCTGGACTTTTACCGGAGCAGAGCTCAACTACGACGTTCATGATAAAAAACTCCTGGCAATCTTTTCAGCTTTCAAAGCGTGGCGACACTACTTGGAAGGCTCGGGAACTCCTATTGATGTTGTAACAGATCACAAAAACCTGGAATACTTTTCTACCACAAAGCTTTTGACCCGTCGGCAGGCCCGCTGGTCTGAATATCTATCTGCCTTCAACATGGTTATCTGTTTTCAACCCGGCCGTCTCGGCAGCAAACCCGACGCTTTAACTAGATGATGGGACGTCTATTCTAAAGAGGGGAGCAATGACTATGCAACAGTAAATCCGCACAACCTGAAACCTATTTTCACGAATCAACAACTTACCACATCGGTCCGCGCAACTTTCCTCGTCAATCCCATTGTCCGTGGAATTATCATTATGGATATTGAGAAGTTACATCAAGATATTCTATCGGCAATTCCGCTAGACCTGATTACTAAAGCTCACCTTGACAATCCCATGGACCCCAATCAACCTCGGTGGTCTCTTGATCAACATGGTTTCATAAGACTTGACGATTGTATCTATGTACCAGACTCCGACGGCCTCCACCTCAGGATCCTTCAGTACAAACATGATCATCCACTCTCAGAACATTTTGGGTACAACAAAACTCTATCATTAATAAGAAGAGAATACACTTGGCCCAGACTCCATGGATTCGTTAAGCACTATTGTAAATTTTGTACTACTTGTCCCCACTCGAAATCTCAGCGACACAAGCCATACAGCCTTTTGAAACAACTCCCGGTACCGGAACACCCGTGAAATTCTATCTCTATGGATTTCATTGAACACCTACTGGATTCTGAAGGCTTTTCTGCCATTCTAGTCATTGTTGACAGATTCTCAAAACAAGTTATATTCATCCCTACATATGACACAATTACGTCCGTGCAGTTAGCGGAACTTTTCATTATCCACATATTTTCCAAGCATGGAGTTCCGTCCCATGTAACTTCCGACCGAGGATCAGAGTTCGTTTCTCACTTCTTTAGATCCCTCGGGAATCCTTGGACATGACATTACATTTCACGTCCGGACATCACCCGGAAGGCGACGGACAAACCGAACACGTCAACCAGACATTGGAACAATACCTCCGCGTATATTGCAACTATCAACAGGACAATTGGAAATCCTTGTTACCACTTGCAGAGTTTGCTTACGACAATGCACCATCGGCCACTACTGGCATTTCCCCGTTCTTTGCAAATAAAGGATATAATCCAAATATTACAGTACATCCAGAACGAAATCTCGCCTCTGCTTGTGCTCAAGAGTTCACTGTGGACCTCCACGAGGAACTCTGGACTGCAATATTGTCCACCCAAGAGCAATACCAACATTCAGCAGACAAACACCAGATCCCGCCACCCAACTTCAAAATTGGCGACCGTGTTTTTGTCAAAGCTCAATTCTTCCGGACTACCCATCCATCAAAAAAGCTTGCTGAAAAATATCGCACAAGTAGGTTCAGTCTCTTGGACTCTATGGCTTCTGGATAGCATGCGTGCAGTACACCTGGTATTTCATGTTTCAATGCTAGAACCTTGTACTGCTAACACTATCCCGGATTGCGTGCAATCTCCGCCTCCTCTGGTCATTATTGAAGGAGAACCCAAGTTTGAAATCTCACAGATTTTAGATTCAAAAATTGACAAGCGTCGACACACTTGTAAACTGCTTTACTTGGTCAAGTGGGTGGGTTACGAGGTCACCGATGAAGAAACCTCATGGATTTTGGCCACGGAACTCAGTAATGCCATGGAAATCGTTACTGACTTTCAAACAGCTTACCCACTCAAACCCGGACCACTATCGTCTGTCTAACCGCATTCCAGGTTACATTTGGACTCATTTTAATTATTCCCTGTTGCCCTATGTCTCTCTTTGCTTTTACAGGTTCTGACATGTCTTGTCAAGTCCTTAAGTGGATTCTCCACGGACTTTGACTTTGGCTTTTACTTTCACTTTGACTCTTATGTTTTTTTTTCACGCTTTACTTTTATATTCAAAAATTATTAAACTTTCTTATTCTTCATCTACATTGAAGGGGCTATTCTTTTTCCCCACCTTCTGTTTTTCCACCTCAGCTTTTCCTGCCTCATTCATCTCCTCGGGTAGCTCCACTATCTCCGCGGGCACCTCCTCCTCATCTGTACCAGCTTCCTCAGAACTCCCGGCCTCTGGCTTCTCATACACAAAGCCTGCATACTCTATCAGGAATTTAAAATGGTCCCCGCAGAGTGCATGGAGATCATTTGCCATGATCATGCTGACCTTGTTGCTCTTCCAGAGCAACTCATTTTGGGCTTCAATTCCCTCGGCAATCCATCTTAAGGCTTCCTCCAGACCGGAGTATCTGTCCGACCCGCCATTCTCCTGTGTACTACCGGACCCCACGGCCTGCTCATGAACGAGCGAGCACCTCACCTTGAGGTGCATGCACTGGTGACACCCCAGGCCCCGGCCAGACTTCCAATTACACTCAGTGTTCCAGTCATTACAACTGGAACACCCTGGGTCGTTCCGAGTCGGTAGGTCGACTGGCACCACCTTCCTTGCTTTCTGTTGATACAGTTAGCTCCACGGTATACCCATGGACCCGAGACTTACCTTGTTGGGGCTCTCTGGCTCCCCCTCGGACTCGGACTTGACTTCCGCTGCCTTGTGCTGAAAACGCCAAGTCAAAAAAAACAACAAGTCGAAATGATGGGACTTACCTTTCCTGCAACAATCGCGGCTCTCTCCGTGGCCACCTGGGCTTTCTCTGCTGCCACCTTGGCCTTCTCTGCAGCCACCCGTGCAGCCTCCTCCTCATCCCTCTGTTTCTGCCTCGGGGCCTCTTCCTCTGCGGCCACAGCTGCCTGGTACTCCCTATTCAGGGCCTCCTCGACCTCCCGGGCTTCTCATTCCACCTCTTCTCGCTGTCGACGTTGCTTGTCCCACTGCACCAAGATTTGGGCAGCAGAGAGCGGCACCCGGTACTGATTGCCCATGGAGGGCCCGGCAGTTGGCAAAGGCTTGTGCAGTGTGGGCTTTGGTCCCATTATCGATGATGGGGGTAATAAAGAAGAAAAAATTTCCATTTTTTCAAATTTATATATAGGCTCGTCGCGTTTGAACCTTACCTTCCAGATCACATGACTCTTTGACACATACGTGTAACTGACATGACTTTTGACACATGCGCGTAGCCAACAAGAACCTTATCTAGGCCTAGAGCCTCTTTGGGACTTCAGCATAAAGGGAGGGTACTGTTACGACCAGACAATCCCGCCGGACTCCAGGCACTAACCTGTACACCACCATGCCCTACACGCACCAATTGTCTGTTTATAGGATTTCCCACCCGGACTCTATACATCAAGACTTGTTACATTCGACCTCATTATGACACATATCAGTCACCGGACTTCCCCCAGACTCCATCTCTGTCTATGTCCGTCTTCGTCCCACGTATCAGTCACTGAACCCTGCTCAGAATCCCATCACCACTCTAATTGAGCCCCATTCCCGTTTTAGTCAAATGCCCTGTCACGATTTGGACTCCACTCCCGCTCCGTTTCCTGTTATGGGTTATGCTTTGTCACGATTCGGACTCCACTCCATTCCATCCTGTTCCTAACACCAAACTTGGTGTTTACTATTCCTGTTTTATGTTTTGTTAGTTTTCATTTTGTCATTACTGGATTTGGTATGTCATTCACTCCATGGTCTATTTAAACTGGCAGATGTTGTACATACAATCCAGTCAGAAAATTAGCTTAGATTCCCCCCAGTAATCTAATCCATTTTCCGCTCTAAACCCTTGCTTGATTCACATCGCTCTCACTAGTCAGAGCCCACAGGCTCCAGCGCATCTACCTCTCTCAACTATCACGACCTCCGACCTACGACCTATGACCCATGAACCCCACCTGGACTCCCCGGGATTCCCATCCGCCTGTTCGAAATTGGACAACACGATCTAGCGAGGGTGCAGCCTATAAGCTGAAGCCAAGTCCTACCAGATATCCCACAGGTTTCTCCGGAGACCCACCCTGTGTGTGTATCCTAACACAACATACCTCAGTGAAACAGATAAGTGGTTCAACTGAGTATGGAACTGTGACTACAGTAGTTAAATATGTTACAGCTAATGTGAGGGTGAGACAATGGTATACATGTTTAAGGTACCCTATGACTTGGTATGGCATGTAAGCTTGATGTAGACTTAGGGTGCTAGAGCCTATTTCAACATTCCCCCTGGCTCAATGTGGCCATGGCTCTGACTGGTGAATGTGACTGATTAGTGTGGGGTGTGTACAGCACACAGTGGTCCCCACCAATGTATCGGGGGATAGTTATTGTGGAGTGTTCTTTTTTTTTACACATAAAAATAATCATCATCAGCTGCCTTTTTCACAAGTCACACACAAAATGTAATTGATGTTTTATTGAATGAATTACCGGTGTTCATGTTTTAGAGAACATTATTCTGTAAGTGAAAGAAATATACCACATTTTGCTAGTGTGTTGTCATTAAAAAATAGTATGAGTTGGCTTATTGTAAATGCACAACAAAGGTTTAATGAGCTTGTAATGGAGTACTTGTATCAATCAATGTGTCAGTCAGCGAATCACCTTCTAACATGATAGGTTTGGTGATAGTTCATGTGTACATGGGTTAAATCATGCATCAGCATCACTGAGCATGGTTCACAATCTGTATTTTCAAGTATTTGGTAGGAGAAGAAGGGTGAACCGCCCCTAGGGAGTGAGTGGTTCATCACCATTTCCAATAGTGTTTTAGTAACCTCCGAGCTCTCTTAACTATATTAATTTGCAAATACTCTCTTATCACACGGTCGAGAGCTCACATCAATTGACGCTCTGAGAATCGAACCCAGCCTTTACTTTCGTTCTAGGCGAATATTGTATCGCCTTTGTATGCAGCGGGGTACTTTGAAAAGTGCTGGAAGAGTGACAAATAGCGTCTGATTAATCGGAAAAGGAAAACAAGTAATAACGACTACTTGTAAATTGTGTCACTGGAACCGGCTTGCTGGTTTGGAATACTCTCATGCCATGTAGCCCTATACCAATGAAGTCACTTTTTAGCATCTATGCCCAGATACAGAGTAATGGGATAGATTGGGTATTCCTTACGCAATGACGGATATCCTTGGAGTTCCCCCATAATTATTTTATGGAAACTGTACACACCAGAACACTGGCACTTCTCCCATGTATACAAATCCGATCGTTTCCCAATGCGTCCTGCAAAAGGAAAAAGAACGTTGGAATAAATTAGTAATCAAAAGGCGTTTAAACGGCGGGTCCCGCTATCGCTGCCTCTTCATCGTTGTGGCTGCCAGTTCTTCATCGACCTTTGCCGTTGCCATTCCAGAGCTTTAGATGTATTCGTGTGTTGCAGTCACAAAGGATGTAAGGATCAACAATGGAAGGGTAAATAATCACTATAAGCCATGCATCTACTCACACTAATCCAATACAATACAATACTCTCTAACACCGGGACTTGGCGCTAACAAATCTATCCACCCACCTCTCCCACATCGCCTTCCACCCAAAACCATGGCCGGTACTAAACCGCGCTGCATCGATGCCACTACCCACTCTGCCACGCCCTTCATCTTCATCCCCGACACCGTTCACCTGCAATGCCTTACTCCCACTTGCCCTACTGCTGACCCCCTCTAGAACCCCCGCCCAACAAGCCTCATACATTTTTTGCATTTCTCTTTCCCTAATAATCTCGACCCTTCTGACCGGATACGGTGCAACACCGTTATATTTCCTCATGAGCTTGTTAATTTCAGCGATTGCGCGATCATGGTAGCCTTTCTCGAGGGATTCCCAAGCGGGATCTCGGAGAGTACGGACGGATTCGGCAGAAACTGTATGTAGGAGTGACGGGGGAAGCTGTGTGGTAAAGCTACGAATGGCACGGCGGGTCCAGTTTGTGTGGAGAGTGGCGCGAAACGTTGATAGGGCTGTGTCGAGTTCTAGCGGATCATTAATTTAAGAAGAAATTAGAATTAATGTGACTGGGTATGGAGACTGTAGTGCAAATACTCCTCACCCGTCTGATATTCAACCCAAACAGGCACAGCGCCCTGTCTCTTCACAATCCTGTTCATCAAAAACTCCTCCCGTGAAATGAATGGATTACTCTGTTCGATCTCCCTTTCTAATGGCTTTCCGCGCCCCTTGAGCTTCGAAAAATGTCCTTCGGACCTGGCACGCTAATTTCGAATGCGGTATTAACGCTATACTGGTTCAACCCTTAATAATAAATGAACCAAACACGCACCTCGATCCGCTCCTCAACCAGACCAGCCCAACCTTTCATACTAACTGGATTCGGAGGCCCGCCTCCGGGCCTGCCTGCACTCGCATTTCTCCCCGCAACGCCCAGCCTATAATCCAAACTCCCCTCCTTCGCACCCACTATCTTTCCAGCATATGCTTCTTTACGCCTCCGGTCGCGCTCGACGATGCGTGTTCGCGTGTCGTCAGGATGGATAGGAACATGAGGAGGCCTTTTTGAAGGCGGGGGAGCGGGAGGAAGACGCATGTAGCGAATTGACGAGGAAGTGTGTGAGGGGATTTTGAAAGTTGTGAGCCAGGGCTTATGTTCGGGTGTAAGAGGAGGCGGGGATGTTGATTCCTGTATTAATAGTGGTGGCGGGTTCGTTGGAATAGTTGCAACATCTATTTTCATATTTTTTATTTTTTCGTCCGCGGTCTTCACCTCCCCCCTTAGTGGCTTGTACTTGTCCACTAACATTCTCAGCACTGCATCCGGTGTAGACTCATCCCCTGCCCAGTTGGGATAGGATTGCGCAATATTAGCCGCTTTATCTCTATACGACATAGACTTGGGAGTAGGAGTTTCATCCTGTGTCTCTTCGGCCTCTGCATCAACCCAAAGCTTCGCACTAGCTCTCAAGTCAATGTCTCTATTGCTAGTTTGAATCTCATTATGATTACCACCTCTCCCATCAGATTGTCCAAGCCGCGTCGAATATTGAGCAGCACGAGAGCGTAAAGTATGAAGTTTGTATGTCCCGGCGACGGTTTTAAGCATAAGCTGGACTCCGACAGAGGCTTACTTACTTAATGAGCGCTAATTTCTCACTGTGGTAATTTATTGAGTTCAAAGGCTTCTCTACTAAATTTCGAGTCAGAACCCTGGACCCAACCGCTCCCAGTGTACCGGAATTCCATTCAGTCGCTGGAAAGTTCGAGTTCGATCATGTCTGCTCAGCTGCTTACTTAGTAATTGCCTATTGTATTTTATTTCTATGTGATAATCAATTTATAAGTAAGCGGCTATTCCTCAGCAACGTGCCCGGGCCAGGAATGCCGTTCTCGGCCAGAGCCGCTCATTCCAATTAAAGCCGGAATGAACACGCTTTTCCGTGCCGAGAGGACCCGTACTGGATCTTAATCGGACTGTCCGTAATTGCGTGTGACGAAAGAGCCGCGGCAGGGCTGACATATCATTGTACAAAGCCTCCTCTCACAATCCCCTATGTTATAAAAATTGTCCTTTTATTCTTGTCCTTTCTTTCTCTTCCGATACTGTTACAGTACACAATGATGCAACCGCGATCATATTCCCGACTTTCCAGACGCACACCCCACGGCCCATCCACACTCCCTTTCCTAAGCCAATACTCTCGCCACATTCAACGCACGCATTTAAAGACCCTCCTATCTCCGTCCGTGTATGTGTGGTTTATTCTGGGGTTTGGGACGGCGTGCATTGTGAAGCTCGCCCCAGAAGGGCCGAGTTACTGTCGGAAAAAGAGTGGTGGACAGAGCTGGAGTAAAGAGCACAAAGGATGCTTGAATCCATATGCATGGAAAACGGACCAGTATGTCGCCCTGCCTCCATTGTGGACCACGAAGTTAACCTTTGTCATTTTTTAAAGTAAACTGGAGAGCCAAAAAAATCGCCATTGGACACCATTCCATACAAATTTAGGTGATCCGTAGCATGGGATCACCCCAGCATATGAAATATAGCATCTTCATTATACCTCAGCTTGCCAGGAGCCTCATTCTCATCAATATTCATCACCATTCATCGTTCCGACATCTTTGTGCTTTCTTTCTTTCTTTCTGTAATTTTTCTACATCCTGTATACCAGTAATGGGTGAACACAATTAATATGCGAACCCTACCGTATTTAAATGTACTCTCAATTGACGAATACTGTATCCCTTACCCAAGTATCACACGTACAAATGTCATGGTACCATTCCCAGTAGGACAAATACTATGCTTTTTGTTCGTTTTATAAGTAAACTCATCATGGATATTATTATCCTCTTAGTTACAGATGGCCACAATATTGGGCCTCGACAGACTGACCCACGTCCTCCATTCATGTCTGAAGAAACATGCCGGGAGGACACGCAGCCCCGGGCGGCCAAAGGCAGCGCCAGGGGTTGGTCTTGCCCTCAGTCAAAGGAAATTTGAATTATGTTACTCAAACATGTGTCATCTTTCGAGAGGAGACATACATTTCCACTCGATGAAATAATTGGTTTTGATGGTATCGCAGCGTCCAGCTATGAAAGGGTACAGAAGTGTGTCTTTTCCCGGCGTACCAGATGCGCAATGGTGCTGTCAACGTACGGGTGACCTGGACATTTTTTATGACAATGCGTTATACTTGTTGTGGTGAACCCAATCCTGTCCACCCTGCACACAGCGCCAACAGCTATAACAACGCCCTCCGACAACCTCTTATCCCATCGCTTGTTCGCACAGTTAATGAGCAACGTCTCGAGTGGGAGTGTCACCAAGGTGGATACACCACAATATCCTCAGCAAAACACCCAAAAAGGTGGGATTCAAGATATACATCACCACCAGCCGCATGCCGCCTGGCTCGAGGCTCGACGAAGCGATCACCCTCCTTGCATTGTCGACACCACGGATTGGCAAAGGCGGATGAAGGACGAGAGGGACGTGTGTTTAATTTGGTGGTCCGTGGAAAGAGATGGATTGCAGATGATATTTTGAATAGAACTTAGCACAAACAGCAAGATTGACGAATAAATGATGAACCTTGGCATGTCGCATATTTATCCCTGGGAAAAAAACATTATGTATGTACACAAAACACTGTTACAACACCTAACAACAGATATGTTATATAAGAACAAGCAATGTCTAGTCGGGATAGAACGATGGAACGGTCGCTGGACAGTGGCGGTAAACGGTCCTATATGAACGTTGGTCAGGACGTCAGGAACGAGTGAATACCAACGTGCCAACCTAATTGATGTTTATAGTGACCAGCAAATAGAGGATGGCTGAGCGCGACGAGGGGCGATGAGGGGCGACAATGTGGCACTCGGTTGGAGGAGCACATAGTGCCTAAAGTGGAGCTTAAACTGCCTTGAAAAAAAAAAGTGAGCAGCTCTGCTAAAAACTGGGTAGGATCCTGGGAAAGTAACATGAAATCTTTCATGAATTGTTTAAGGGTGTATATGCAGTGTAAATCCAGGTGATCACAGTTAATCTCATAACACTTGGCAGATCAAAATCACAAATGTTTGAGGTAAGTGAGATACTCAGTTTACTCAGGATGGTGTGGCCATTGATGAATAGTCATCCATAGCTGTTAGTAGTTATATTAGGTCGTTTATATGATTAAACCAGTATAGCAAACATTGCATATGTTATAAATTTGAAGGATCAGGAAAATAAAGCAAAGCACACGAATTATGAGTTATTTACACGATGAAATGATATAGAAATTATGAGTATACCAGTGAACAACTGGTACCCTCGAATTTACTCGAGGCTATTCAGAGACTTCATTTTCCCAGGCCCACTGTGGCCCTGAATATCTAAGGCCTAATCTACGCTGACAGTCAAACCTTACCTATTCAGACTTTGATTAGACGGCCCTAAAACGCTGTAAATGTTGCGTTTAGATGGCCATTTCATTAGTGAGTCTGATTTAGTAAACCAGGGACGGTCACAATTAGTCCTGGTGGAGAGCACATGCGCAATGATTGCACACAAGGATGAAGATTCGGTTTATGCTACGAGAAAAAAATGCGCTACTGTATCCCATTGATAAGTCATTCAGACTGGGTATTTCCCAGGAATCCGGTCATTATTTTGGCTCGTGTGGCACTTGGCCTCGCCTTTATAGAGTTCGATACTCGAGAAACGTGGTAAGCCTTCGAAGCTGTTTCGGATAACGGCTGAGTACTGAGTATTTGGGGGACTGGGAGTCTATCAAAGAGAAGTATACGTATATTATGATCCACCAGGTGTTTCAAAGTCTAAAATGACACTCCGAGAAGCAATATAAAAAACGTTAAGGAGTTTGTTGGGTACAGTTCACGTGCCAAGTAATTGCTCTATGTGCTTAGTATAAGTTGGAGCAAGAAAATCTGTGTCTATTTGATTATCGTGCACCTGGTAGATCGTAGTATCGAGTAGTGATTGCAAAGTCCCGGATCGGCCTAAAAAACGGGGCTCCCGGCCCCAGCCAGCCATATTGGACAAGGACTCAAATTATAACTCGGCATTTCGGCCATCGAAGTTTGTATTCGAAAAAAAACCAGCCCGCTGGCTACCCGTTGTTCCGGCGGGATTGGTATACACATTGCGACTGACCAATTATTGACCTCGTAGCGACACACTGGTACTTTGTGTGTGACCCGACAACCACCTCACCTTGGACCGATCAACAGATGTTCAAATTTTTAAAATACTTGATAACAACTTGAGCCATAACTTGAACATTATTCTTAGTGCTTGAATTATTTTTTGGGCTAGATCCCTGACCAAGTCTAGTACGTTCTAATCATTAATATCTAGCAAGGGGCAGCGAACGGGTGAAAACGAAGTTAGCGGCTTAGGCCATAGTACATTTATTAGGTGGCGTAAAAACGGGACTGTATTCAGTTAAATATTCAGCTAAAATACAGCTACTTGTATATCTGAATAAATCTTGAAAAGATGTAAGACTAGTATCTGTTGTAAGTGCAGACACACTAGAATGAGTGATGGGGAACAAACCACTACTTTAATGAAAATCCAGATGTATATAATATATACTAGTGGGGAACAATGGGAGGTGAGAACAATGGGATGTGGACAACAATGTGAAGTGGACAACAATGGGACCAAATATTACCAAATTACAGTGTAGGGAGTCACACTCCCTTACAAAGGACACCACATGTTAGATCTTTACTCGATTTTAACTCGGTTATGGATCTTTTAAGGAATCCAAAAGTTTGTTGGGTTCTAAACCCGCCAATCACATGTTGGATCCTTAACCGACTTTAAATCGGTTAAGGATCCGCTGGGTGATTGGCGGAATTTATATAAAATACGCCTTTGCTGAGGATCCTAGAAACTTTTGGAACAAGGGCTTTTCCCGGTGTATAGGCTAAGAAACATCGATGCATCTGGCTTCGACATAGATCTCCAATAGAGATATCTCAAAGGAGTCTTACTAGTACTATACGAAGACGCACCAAAATACCCTCTTCATTGGCCATCACCACAGGCTCAACTTTCACCACAACCCTCTCAGATAGACCCGCCGGCAGGACACACTTCCGGGGGTAGTGCCCGCCGTCCTGTACTTCCTAATTAGTTCGAGTTGCCTTATATTAGCGCAAAGTCCAGGCCACCCTTCGAATATGGCGAAATTAAATCGATTTGGAATACATTCTTTTTACGAGCTACAGTAGACTTGCTCATAATGCATATCGTCGGGAGGCCCAATTCGGTATGCATTTGTGGAAATTATGAGCTGGCAGTTTAGCAGGCAGGCGCTCAACCTAACCTATGCATTATGAGCAAGTCTACTGCACTGCTTAATACGAGAGACAAGCGGACACTAGCTTCATTGACTCATTAGACAATAAAGTCTATATCTGGAGTGGGAGGTCCCAGTCGAATGGTTGTGTATGGTTAAGACGGAAGGGGCCCGAAAGGAGCAATTAGTTGTCTAAGTACTGTAACATGAAAGCCCGTTCTCGAATGGGGGTCACAGGCGGGTCACACGAGTCGACAGGATCGCGGTGTGTTGGTCAAGAGCGAGACTGGATACAGGACAGTGTAGCGAACGGCCCTCAAAGAGAAGGAAAACTTCCCGGGCTACATATACCGTGACCATGTGCTAACAAAACTAAAGGGTGCGCGGGACACCAGGCTCACATAACAGCAGCCGACATAATACGGCCAAACCCTCAGAATGAATTGATCAAAGTATCTTGTACCTTCCGTTTTATTAAATACTGGGATATGTGTAATGCCGGATTACCTTTCCTTGTTTGATGGGGTACTGTAGAACTAAAAATGCCAAATATTCATCAGAGAAAGTTCCATAAGGGGTGAGACGAGCGGAATTGAAACACCCTTATTGTTTCACAAAGTAATATGGTTGGTTGGGGGTTAAGCCAGGGCATTTAATATAGCACCTACTCCAAATGCACTCCCATTTGGACTTTGTGCATCTAGCTGGGCCAGCACTTGCACCCTAACCATCCTCACAGCAAAATTCTGTGTCACCGAAATGCACTTGCTAATCTCAGCACTCAGCACGACTAGTGGTATTGCCCTCTAGAGATGAGTTTCGTGATATATAAAGATAACATGACAGGGTGAGCACGGGAGATTAGTGAGCCCGACCGTTATAGGTTCGAATGGCTAACAGTCTGGGAAATCAGAAGCGACCTAGAACTGGTGGCACATCTTCCATATGGACACAGCTCCCGATTGCTTGACGAGGAGATTGCTGGGAACACGGACTGGCTTCTTGTATCTGGAGCAGTGGCTTGGAAGGGACCTGGTCACTAATTCGAAACACATCACGGATCTTCCCGACAGTGCGATGCGCGACGGGACCGGGTCGCCTTTATGGATAAAACCATACAAGAGGAGATAGAGCAAGCAGGAGACACTAGCGGGACATGGCTTCCTTTAACAATGGGTATCGCAACCTGCATGATAGAGTAGACTAACGGTATTCGGAGTTGTGATGCTCATAAATGTCTACTTACTTGAGGCAATTGTTCAACAGCCACCCCAACAGCTCCAGGGCTATTCGCTGCGGCCGGAAGCACGTAAACTCGTTAATAGAAGTTCTAAAGTGTCGATACAACTAAAAATACAAGGACTCACTCAACCCTGTAATTGACATCACCCCCCCAAGCCATGTCAAGCTCTTGTTACCCAACAACACGCACACCGCACGACCACCTGGAGAGTGTGCGCAGGGAGAAAGCGGTATTCAGCTTCTATGCTCAACGCCTCGTAAGTAATACGAAATATCTTCTGTCAATAATATGGGATTGTGAGTAACACTACCTCAGTTCACTTTTAGCGACTGTTAGGGAGAGGAGCAGCGGCACTATGGAGTTTTACGTTCCCAAGTAAGGTTAAAGTTATTTAACGGCTATATGAGGCTATCTGGGCATTCATATCCGTTTATTCGTATAGAGACACTCTTGGAAGAGAGACGCGGAGTGTGACAGTTCTTGAAGAGTAGCTGCGGCGGAGATGAAGCTGCGTAACTCACCCACGGCGGATCGCTGGTACCGAAGGAATGGGTGAGCGAAGATTGGCACAGATATCATATGGCTGCCATCACAGGAAAGCCGCGGAGTGCGCGGAGAGTGTCTTCGACTGAGAACGTTCGGATCTGGTCGCATGCCCCATTTGACACAGGTTTGATGCTTGTAATCATCAAGCAGGCACGATGTCTTTAGACCGCAACATCTCCGGAGTGATGTGTATTGTGGAGGGGGAGAAATGAGTTGGTCGGGCTGGGGTTCCTTTTCCGGTATTCTGTAGAATTTTGTAACATTTAATCGATATTACGAAGGATCCCCAAGACTCCTTAGGAAGTCGGATAATTTATTCAACGTTATGATACGTCGTGAGCATAAGTATAGGTCGTGAGTACTTCTTTGGAAGATCGATCAGCCCTTAAGGACTGCCAGCTTGATAGGGTATGTAAGCCAGTCCACCTCCGTCAATTAAACCTATGTTTGGCGAGTGGTTCTTTGAGCGGGTGGATAACATGCAACGTGCGCTTCTTGGGCATTTGCATGAGCGCCGTAAAACGGCATCGGTCGCTTCACGCAACGTACTGGGCCGTATCGATGACAAGCAATGCAGTCAGACCTCGCGTATGCCCTTGGCTCCAAGAATTCACCAAGGGAAGGAGATAAGTATCGGGCGTTCAAGTTTAGGAAACACGTCACATGAAAAAAAGATCCCATGAAGTAGATCTTGATAGATCCGCCGTATGGGCATAGATTCCAGATACGACCATCATCTCAGTTTAATAGACTGAACAAGCAGACATCTAGCACGTTTTCATCAATGCACTGTAAGTCACATGTATACTCAGAAAGGGAAGGGGCTTCTACATACCTTGAAGATCCGAACATATATTTGTGATGTCCTTTATCATTATATCGTTCTCCACTAATGTGGATGTTAAACAATTTGTCCCTAAGCTGGGCAGGTGTATCACATTTCCGAGGGTCTCAAAGTATACAAGACCTGGGCCATAGCGTTGTTTTGACGATTTTGTTGTTCAATTTTCACAATGGCCCAAGTAACTATCAAATTTGTATCTGACTACGCGTGAGCTGAGAAGCTGAATATTGATATCTTCCCTGACATATGAATACAACCGGACAATTCGGGTTCGGAATGGCAAACAGGTATCTTTCCAGAGCATTTCCATAGCAAGGATTAAGTCTAAGATTTCACAGTCAGCGTGGAGTATTTGGAGAAAGGGATGAAGCCTTCACAACGTATTTTAAAACGTGTTGGAAGAGTCATCCATGAGAGCTTGCTTGTTGCCAGCGGGAAGTCATGCCTCCAAATCATTGACCAAGTTCAAATCATAGGCAGTCAAATTATATGATTGCCCACAGATTACATGTTGTCCAGGTATTGCAGCGCATCCATACTCGTCTAGATTTAGGATATTGTTTCCAGACCGTGTGAAAGATGGGGGTCACCGATCAATTCCCAGACAATTGTATCGGCGCTTCCTTATCTGTTGCACTATGAATGTCATTTAATGCATTAAGAATTCAGCATTTTTGGTGAAACTGCTTGGACTTGTATGTCAGTCAGATGACAGTTGACTTGCCGACTAAACCACCGAACTGTTGACCATTAAAGTCAGATTTGTCTCAAACCAATCTCATTGGTACATCATATCTCGCTTCAGGGCGTTCCTGGAAGCCCATGAAGTCGCGTCATTCTTCCTGAGATGCATGGACGCCCTTCTGCCCCTTAAATCGTCATATTGAAATATTTGTTGTCTGAGATATCTTAGCACGGCCTCAGCTACTTAAATTCAATGGCCTGCGATGGAGATGTTCCTGACACACATTCCTATCTTTTACCTTGTCAGAGGGACGAGGTACATCATCGGAAGGACTCTTATTAATACTCTCCGTTCACGCTTTCCGGAAGAGGTCACTCTTGGCCCGTTGCCCGTAAGCGAGCGCCATAATCACGTTCAGTATCAGATAACTGCCGATGTTTAAGAGAATGGAATATGGATGGATATATCGCCCTGAATAAAATTTTTATAAAGGGTCGAGCTCAGTCTATTAGATATTCGGGCTGGAGAGCCGCGATCTCCCTTTTGGTTGTGTGGCTACGCACCCTGATTTTCCAGCTTCTCCATTGAAATTATTTTTGAATCAACGCTTCAACAATAGCCAAGTATGAGATATCTGATTAAAACCTTTACAATCGGAAGATGCCTCATTAATGCTCCCGAGAGATTCAACCTATTTTAAGAGTTGGGGGTTGCTTAGATGCTGGACGCTCTCTTAGTATGATGCGAGGAAGACTACGCCCCGACATGGTATCAGACTAATGATGGTGCAACGACTGTATTTTCAAGTACAACTACAATACAATGTGGTCGATGGCTCGTGAAAATTCCTTAAAGCGTCCGAGGGGAAAACGGGGAGATAACGAACTAAAGATATCTCAGACGGTGGGGGCACGAGCTTAATACAACAACTTACTGGAGAAGATCAGCGAAACGATAGACAATTAAACGACCATAAGCCGATGCGAAGGCTACCTCCATGCCTACAGTCGAGTATATCGATAAGTGAACTGTTAGAGATATCAGCGAGAATAGTCCCACATACATCGACTTAGAGCCGAGGAGGGATATGATAAAATACACGCCATCCACGGAGCGACGCGTCATGCGCGGCTTTAAAGGATGGGAGACACTTCGAGAATGAATTCCATGCACTTGGGTAGAGTAAGTACGATGTAGTTAGAAGGGAGTGAAACATCCATACGATATTGCACGCCCGAAATCCACTCCCATCCTTACAAGAAGCGCGATACGCGACTACTCGCAGCTGGTGAGTGCTGAGTGCTGAGTGCTGAGATCCTCAAAACGAAAGGACGCGGTCTTTATATCCGATTGGTGAGCGCCAGTCAGGCCACTATGACGTTTACAATTGAAGATAAAAATATTCACATGCATACTTAGGTCCGAGAAAATGAGATATGGCACGCCGAGAAATTCCATATATGGAATGCAATCTGGCTGACTCGTTGGCGGATCGGATGCGTGCAACGGTCGGTAGGCCTTTGTAGACCCATCAACAAACGATGATCAAATGTTTCCTATCGTAGACAGATCACCGCGCGCGGATATTGCCTATTTTTTTTTGCAGCGTCTGACGGAACCAAACCTCAGCCTCGGAGAAGCGTGTACGCATCGCGGATGAAGTGCTTCGCGATTTGTCGGCTGACGCGGGTAGTGGAGTGGCGGCAGGAACGTCTTTAATAGGATTTGAGGGAAGAATTAGTCTCGCAGAGTGGCATGGCACGGTATTGACAAGACACTCCTAATTGGGCAACAGCCAGTCAGGTTCTCTCCCTTGGTAAGCGTGGCAATGCAATGACACAGCAAAGCTGACTAGGAAGCATTTGTAACCCTTGAATTGGAGTGAGAGGGCAAAAAACTGTTGAAGAAGTCGTGAAGAGCCAATATAATGATCTTGCTTGGGAAATTTCTTCTTATGTACCAGATATCAGCAACTTTCGAGAGTTATGGTAGTATATTCATTGAATCTAGTGTCGGACTTGTTGTACCTGGAGCACAGGCTAGTCGCGGCGGCGGAACTAATAATCGCAAATCAATCTTATTTTGGAAGGGAATTGCCAAATTAAGGGCAATTTGAAGAAGCACGACGACCATCATGGGCTCGGTAACGACAACCTAAAATGCCAAGCTTCAGTCAATTGGTACCACTCGGCATGTCGGCGCTCAGCTCTGGACGTTCACGTTGACGAGTTGTAGGACATATGTGTAAAGGTTATTATCTACCTAATAAGTAACAGTAAGTAATCTAATAGTGTGGGGCGGCAGGGAACCTGTATACCTCTCAGTGAGTAATGAACCGAGAGGCTACATAGTTGGTCTCCATTCTACATAGGTTACTCACATGTCCCTGAATTATACAGGTGTTCTATATTTACTGTGGTCCAGCTTATCAAATGTAGCTGAAGAAACACTCACTGATATTATTAGAGAGTATTTGCAGAATAATATATATTAACAAATTGAATTGGGTCCCTGATATGAAACTCTCTATTAGAGGGGTCTGTACCAGATATGGAATTCCCTTAAATATTTGATAAAATTATTCTATTTATTTTTTGAGTTCAGAATTATAAATTATATCAAGGACCCCTACCACAGCTGAGGTAGAGGATAATTGTTCAAATATGTAACATGTGACAGACAATATCACATTACCCCATATTTCATTTTCTCATCCTATCACTATGTTACAACCTGTGTGCTCGGCACACCGTCGGCCCCGATTGGACCTCATGCAAACTCCAGTCACTCGCAAACTGTCAGTATCCCAACTAACCCCATTAAGCACCTTCATTGTTCCCAATTGGTATTTCTGTCTGCCCCTTATTCTATACAACCAGTTTATGCCTTTTCTGCCCCCATAGTAGTCTACATCCAGATTTATAATGTTCCATCTGTCAGTCTCCATTTTCACATCACTCTATATGTAGTTCTGCCTTCTCCATTAGTATTTTCCTTTGTTCTGTTCTCATTCACATAAGTGCCTGTCTTCCATATATAAGCCGCTCATGTATTGTAGTATTAGGACAATCAGAATATCGACTCAGAACACTTGTATACCTCTCTCATAGTCCCGCTCTAAATATCCCACTCCTCGCCTTTGCTTGTGCTTGCTCACTCTCAGTCTCCGACCTTTTGACTCCCAACTATCCTTCGGCTTCCAATTGGTGACTGTGAAGAATGGTGGAAGTTCTAACCATTCTATATACTGTACAAAGAATATCGACCGTTTAGATACAACACGTAGTTGTATTGACTGTCTAAGTTCAATACATGCTGAACAAGTATTGACTATTTAGTTCAATACGTCTGGGTGAAGTAACTATCTAAGGTAGAGTAGATAGCTACAACGAAATAAAGGAATCGACCATTAGGTGCGATTCCAAGTGACTGCTCAAGTGTAGAAAAGAGTAATGAGAGTCAAATGGTAGAATAGTGCAGATGTTGTCCACACGGATTGAGATATAAATGGGGTTTCGACTGGTACAGTTCGAAACTAAGATTATGTAGATAGTTGAAACCTGTCTGTAACGGTCAAGACAATACCTCAATCACGACTTACAGGACACTAACTGTGTGTTGTGGTAAGTTGTGGTTGCGAGGTAAAAAGTGTCTGAGTTTTAACTATGGGTGCTAGAATACATAAGTCTGGTGTGTATGCGCCCACAAGAGTCGATGTACCACATACATAGGTCGTCGAACTAATTATAAGTGTATAATAAAATAGAGAGTAGTAGAAATAATAAAGGGAATATAGTATGAGCTCATCCTGTTAGATTACGTTGTATTGCAAGCCATTGATGCGTTTTACGCTCGGCTATTTCGTACTTTACAGTAGCTTAGTCATCGTACATAAACCTTGTCCGTTTTCCTTACGCTGTCATCGAACAGGTTATGGGCCCCGCCCCGTTACTTTAAAAGTCACACTAATACTATCTCATCATCTTATGTCTAATATCAACACCTTACTTGCGAGTATCCCAAAACTCTCGGGTGATAACTACCACGAATGGAAGTTTTCACTGTCAATGGTTTTGCGGCGTGCTGGATCATGGAGTGTTGTTAATGGTGGAACAAAGGCACCTAAGGATGAGAATAGCAAGGAGTATTTGGATTGGGCAAAGCATTCGGAGGATGGTTACACGGCAATTGGATTGACAATTGCGTCAAGCCAACAATCGTATATTCGGGATTGCACCACTGGACCAGAGGCATGGCAAGCGCTTGCAAAAATCTATCAGGCAAATAATCGGGCCAATCGGATTTCGTTGAAACGCCAGCTCTATATGTACCAGCACGATGTCAAAAATCCAGTGATGGAATATGTCCATGGCATTTTGACTCTGGCTTCGCAGCTTTGAGCGATTGGAGTCGAGTTACGTGATGAGGATGTGCCAGATGTCCTCATCTATTGTTTGGCTCCGGAATTTGGTGTGGTAGCAACTGCTCTTATGCAGCGTGTGGGATCACTTACAGTCGAAGAAATTTCCGCGGCGCTGGTAGAAGAAGAAAGCCATCTAAAAGGGCGGAAAGAAAATGAGAGTCAAATTGCCATGAAAATGAAAGTTGACTCACCAAATATGCGACAGCCGAAGAATTGCTATAGATGCAACGGCGAAGGTCACATTGCGCGTTTTTGTCCCGCGCCGAGGCCGGTTGTTTCGTCTTCAAGTGGATTACCTACCGAAAACCAGGAGATCCCCACTGATAGTGCAGGGAGTGCTTATATTTTACGCACTTGAAATTATCGCGTGGACTAGGAGTTGCGGGTAGAGCTCCAAGGTCCGGCATTTGTTTGTAATCTGGGAGGTTGGGGGAACACGTTCTAAGAGCGAGGATGCTCTGAGGTTTGGTTCGACGCCAAATGTACCAGACGAATATTGCGTCTAGTGGGCGCAGCGGGTTTCTCAAAAATTTCGAGCGGATTCTGCGTCTAGTGGGCACAGCGGGTTTTTTCGTGTCAATTTTTGGATGGGTTTTGCGTCGAGTGGGCGCAATATTTTGTGTTAAAACTGGTTTATTTCTCGTTTTTCGTGTGTATGGTCTTACTGCACACTTCAATGACTTGCAAAGTGGGCGTGTTAGATTACGTTGTATTGCAAGCCATTGATGCGTTTTACGCTCGGCTATTTCGTACTTTACAGTAGCTTAGTCATCGTACATAAACCTTGTCCGTTTTCCTTACGCTGTCATCGAACACATCCAGACTATATTTCCTGAGTATATTTCACTATACCTCTCACAGTGACTTACTGAAAGGACTATTCAACAGGATTAGTTTTCCGCCCACCTGAAATTTAAGGACATCTGATGGTAACTTGCGAGGGCACAGTATATAAGCTGAAGCCAAGTCCTTCCATTCAGTCCCTGTTGGTCTACCAACATCAGTCAGTTTTCCATTCTTAATACACTATCACCCCCCTGATAAAACATGGCAATCTAAGTACCTGTTTGACACCTGCCAATGACAATGGCTATTCAGTATCTACAGTGGCTCATAAAACTAAAATAGTAAAATATTCTCACAGATGCTTTAGCATATTATTTCCAGATATTACATAATATTGATGGAAATTGGTGTCACAGTGAATATTTAAAAATAACCAATCATTGGGACAGTTTTGTGATCCTATCTCTTCATAGATTTCACTATATAATATATATACTATTTGTTAAGAGGCATGTGTGGAGCTTATCAGAGGGTTTCTGGAGAAACCCATGGGAAAGCTGGTAGGACTTGGCTTCAGCTTATAGGCTGCACTCTGGTAAGATCGTGTTGTCCAATTTCAGATGAGCAGACAGGAATCCTGAGGAGTCTGGGAGTAGTTGGTGGGTTGTGAGGTTGGAGGGTCGACTGCAGGAATCCCACGGAAGTCGAGGGGTTGGGTGGAGATGAATTGGAGGTCGAGTGATAGATAGGTTGGAGCCCATGGGCCCCAACAAGGTAAATAGTGGTGTTTCAAAGAGGAGATTAGAGCGGAAAATGTACTTGAGATTACTGGGGAGAATCTAAGCTGATTTTCTGACTGGATTGTATGTACAGCATCTGCCAGACTATATAGACTGTGGAATGTATGTCATACCAAATCCAGTAATAATGAAATCCAAACTGAAATGAGATAAGTAAACACCAAGTTTGGTGTTAGGAATGGAATAGAGTGGAGTGGAGTCCAAATCATGACAGGTCATTAGACCATAATGGGAATGGGAATGGGGGAGCAGAGTCTGAAATGTGACAGGTCATTTAACCAAAATGGAAATGGGGCTCAGTTAGAGGGCTGACAGTGGGGTCTGGTGACTGGTACCTGGGACAGGGTCAGAGATAGACAGGTTTGGGTCCCAGCAGGTATTCTGGTGACTGATACATGAAATGATGAAGGTCGAGCATGGACAGGTCTGACATCCAGAGTCCAGCGGGTATTCCAGTAAACCGATAACTGGTATGTGTAGGGTGTGGGTGCATATAAGTTAGTGCCTGGAGTCTGGCAGGTTTTCCATTCATAACACTATTCTAAAACAAATGATGTGACATATGTATATTCAATATTCTAATTGATATGTGGCTGTAAAAGTTGCATTTTAACTATCACTCTCATCATGAAAGGTATTTCTCCTCTCAAAAGAGAACAAACCATCTCCCTCCTACAAAATGGACTTTTGAATAGGAATGTGGCCTCTATAACAGGTCTTAGTATGTAAGTCTACTATTAGTTGAATTGGTCAGGAGATGGACTGTGAGAGGTATCCTAAAATATATCTCTGATTATATTTTACTTCCTATGCTTCCTCCTCTATTTCTACTATTACATCTTGCATTTGATAGTATTTATATTAGTTCAAAAATCTATGTACACCTGTGGGTACATAGATACTTGTGGGCATGCACACTGTAGCCTTGTTAAGGGATGTGCAGGATCATAGAGGGTTTCTGGAGAAACCTGCAGATATTCCAGTAGGACTTGCTTCAGCTTATAGGCTGCACCCTCACAAGATTGTGGTGGACAATTTCAAACAGGCAAACAGAAAACCTGGGGAGTCCAGGAGTTCTTGAAAAAGGTCAATAGGTTCAAAAGGTCAGGAGGCCAGTTGGAAAGCCCATGGGCTCCAACAAGGTCGATAGCATTGTGTTTCAAAGATGAGAGTTGGGGATAGATGTTACAACCTATTCCCAGATACTTCAATATCCAATATCATCCAAAACATCTGACCTCCACCCCAAGTCTCTGATCTGACTTCCCACCTCAATATCTGATCCCAACTTCTGACTACAAAACATTCATAGTTCTCATACTTCTGGATCTCATCCTTGTTCCACATTTGGTAATTTGTCATTTGATAAGTATTCACTTGTTTGCTTATTGTATTCCCATTTCAGAATACTTCCGATTCCATCTTATTGTGATCTTAGTTTGTAGTACAATAATGAGAAAACTTATATTAGTTTCCACAAATTTGTACTTTACATTAGATCTGATATTGACTTAGTTTCTTATTCCTTCCTTCTCTCTGTACACTCAATATTTGGAACTCTTTGGAACTCTGAATATCTGTATCCTCTGGCATAAATCCCATCTCTGAAATTAAGGACTTTGAGCATTTGCATAGAGGCGCAGCACATAAGCTGAAGCTGATGTCCTGACCCTATTTGGAAGTTTCTGAGTTCCTGGTCACTTTCCAATAGTTCCAGAATAAGTTCCCAATATGGCACTTAACAGTATATCAGATCTCAACTCTGCAAATTGCTCATCATGGGTCCCAAATGCAAAGCTGCCAGAAGACCATCCCAACTTCAATCCCTGTTGCAACTTTATACCACTCAACCCGAAACCCCAGCTCAGCTGATAGTATCAGTTTCCATTGAAGAATTTACTGACGTAGCAAAAGATCCTGATGCTCCTGAAGTTTCTGATGATGATGTAGAAGAACAACCAGACAAATTGAAAAAGAAATCTTCTAATGAACCAACTGAAGTAATGTTTATCAACTCCATTCCCACATTTTGAATCAATTTTTTTGTTTTACTGCTGATAGTCACAATAATGTTCCTTTTGTTAACATATATATATCTGCTCTGATTGATGGTTTCAAATTGATTGATTTCTTATTATTATTTGGTTTAAAATACTATACTAGGATAAATCACACATACCACATGTATTGTTGTATGTTGTTACGACTGTGTCACAACCCTATCGGTCCCTGAGGTTATCGCCACTTATCAACGATTCAAGTTACTATTCAAGTCACCACATCGGAAACCATTGGCCCCTGAAGCTGACGTATGTTTTCGCGATGATCAAACTCCATTTATGCCCACGTCAAACATACTCGTATTATCTGGTTAAACTTTTGATACGTCCCTTTTATTATGTTGATCTGTTCTATCCTATGTTTCACATATGTCTATCTATATTTGTAGTCCTCGAACTATTTCCTTTTACTGTAATTCCGCTCTCGGTTATCATTGGCCTCCGAACTAATCATAAACTTCCCGTTCCTAGTCAAGCTTATTGTTAATACCATTTTCTGCCTTTCTCCCTGTTAGTATTTCCTAGATGCCTGTTACTTGTATATGAACCTGCTGTAGTTGTAGTTACTAGGCAATCAGAATATCGACTCAGAATACCCTCATACGTCTGTGACAGTCTCCTACTAAGAATCCCCTCATCCGCCTTCGCATGCGCTCGCCCACTCCCGGCCCTGACCTCTTGGCCCGACACTCGACTTGTCCTTCGGTCCCGATCGGTATCTCGCCGAAAGGAACTCTTTAGGATTAGTCTTCGCTTGTCTGAAATTTAAGGACACCCTACAAATATTTGCGAGGGCACAGCACATAAGCTGAAGCCAAGTCCTTCCGATCGGTCCCTGTCGGCCACCGACATTAGTCAGTTTTCAGTTCTTAACATATGTATACTACATGTACCATGTGCACCACACATATTGTCATGTACCACATGTGCCATGCATACAATGCATACCATCATACACTGAGAAATGATAATTGGTCTACATGATCTGGTACACAAGGTCTGAGCAGTATAGACACTCCAGGACTGTACATACCCCCTTTTCGACTTTCCTGATGTACCATAGGTGAATATTTACATACTCAAAGAGCTCCGCCTGGAAGTGGTCAAGCTACGGTGGTTCACAATCCTTGATCTACCTTTGCCATCGTCACGTTGAACAACTAAATCTACACATAAATAGCGTGAGTCTTGGGGCAAAATTTCAAATAGTTCATTTAGCAAGACAATTGTAATAAGACTATGATCTGGTTATAGGTTGCACGTACAATTTGTTAATTCGAACTTCGACGGACTCACCACAAGCAAGGATAGATGCCGATTGGCCCAACTAGAGAATTATTGAAATGGGTTGCTCGTTGGGATTCTTAATGGAATTGAACTCGAAGCGCCTGATTATGCCTGATATAGCCGGAGTCGAAGGTGCCAGAGGCAGCAGCTCATAAGTACCGCCATGGATAATATCCACATTTGCTATCCATGTAGATGTCACGTCTCAGCTGCTGAAATTCTGCGGTGAGGACTCATCAAACTTTACCTAGCTGCCATGTGTGCTTTCTGCGGTAGACAATTTGATGAAGTGTAAGGAATTAACATAGAAAACAGTAAGGTAACTTGAGAGTATCCTGGAGCTATCCTGTATAAGCACTGTCACAATGTCATACCTGAATTGAAATTTCCGGCTAACTGTACCTTAATAGCGCAGCATCCCCTTCTTGTCTGAGACGACCGCTGTCCACCAATGCCAACTTCCAACGAGACGACTCTCAGCAGCCACGATATCGTACCGGCTGAAACCCTCCTACAAGGGGTTGAGTGGCTACAACCTCTAGCCCCCTTAGCTGTATTGAGCTCAGAAGAATGGGAGGAGATCATTGACGCGAGAATAAGGGAAAGATTCCGTGTGAAGCTTCGAGAATGATGGAGCTGTATCGAACACGGCCACGATTTATGTTACCGATCCGCCGAAGACGACCAGCATGTACCACTGTCTGACGAAGATGTGGAAGTTTGGTTAGAGGAATGGGTGCGCAAATGAAATAACATTTTATGTACATTGTTGACCACCCTGATGTTTTCAGTGCCAAGGAGAGAGAAACTGTCATGACCCACCCACTATTATTAAGACGCGAGGGAGATCCACCAACGGCCCATCGAACCTCAGTCCATGTAGCAGTCATGACGTAGACTGGGGAGTGGTCTCACTGCCTGATGACGCATGTTCAAGTATTGAAATTGGCCCCGGATATTACTGTGGAGTCGGTTTGGAAAGGGTTGGGATGTAATTTCTTCACAACGCAAAGAAAGCTTCGCTGATGGCAAAGTTGACGATATACCAGCGAATGGCGCGTGGATCGCATCGAGATGACAAGGCCGTTGACAGGTTTCTACACAAGTATCTCAAACTGCCAAGACTAGGAAGAATAATTCAAGAGAGCGTTGATTTAATGAGGTAGGGATACATCAGCGTCAATCATTGAATACATTCGAAGTACTTACTCACATCTGGGTAGACCAATATACTCGCCTCCAATTCGAGACCAGGCGTCGATGGTCTTAGCGGAATTCTGGTGGTATTCACCTCGTATACGGCAGGATAACAAGGGTCACACCGCCCGCCTTGTGAGATGTTTGGGTTTTAACCTTCAGCATCCATTGGTCAGATGGAGATGGGTCAGCTGCAATTACGCCATTGCTTTATAATGCTATAATCAAAGCACCACTGCACACCAACTTGGATGAGGTTGCATCGACATTTATCGTACACATCGCCCGATATTTAGCATGCTTTGGTCAACGTTCCTTCCTCGTTGCCGAGCTTGCGCGTATCGTGGAATTGATCTGCGACGTGCGTCAACTGTCTGTAGAGGAGCTCACTGCAATCAGAGGCCACTTTGAAGTATGGTTACAACTGTGCGTCGCCCAATCATATCTTTTTACCCAGCCGACGAAAACGATCACAGGCAAAGTCACCAGCGACGACGCTTCTATGAATATCCTGTACGGCTTCTCGTGTGTTGCATCCACCAAGATGCATGGTTTAGATATATTGCTGAAGATGTATTGAAAGTTATAGTGGACGATACAAACATGAATATGGCATTTTTGACACTCACATCGATTGGGACACATCAGATTCACTGTTAAATGATATATGGGCGCTAAAAACCTTCTTCGATAACAGCACGCTTCGCACCGATCACATCAACCAGCTGAATGTGGTTTCTTCGCTCATTGAGCCCCTCGTACGGTATGTTTACAATGCGTTACCTTCCACCATCGTCTCATATCCGCCCATGAAACTATCCTACCAGTCTGATTCTGATGCACACGAGTCCAAATTGGTCCCTCCTGGTGTCTGGCGAGGGACTACTCGAGATTACTCTAAAGCTAATAGCTGGATCCCCCGACACCGAATCCGCGTGTACCACAGTGCGCAGTCAATATCATCGTCCTTCTCGTTCGTCTTCTTCTACATTGTGGCGCGGTCCGCGGCTCCATCAACGACGACTCTAAGATTTACTGTCAACATTTAGTTGTAATGGCTCATTCCTGCTTATGCGTGATCGCCACACCTTTCACTGGTGTGTCGGTAACGTCTAATTCGAACCTTATATCACTGTGGAAAAACATGGTTTGTCTGCCGAGGCTATTGCGCCATCAATTTCGCACGATATATAATCATTTTCCTTATATAACGCGCGAGTACGTGGGTGATACGGGGTCATTCGAAAGGCTGCACAATGTTGTTTGTGTCATGGTACCGCCCTGTCGAGTTCAACTAATATATAGGCTTTATTGCGAGTAGCGAACAACGAGTGGTCCAAATAGCGCGGCTTTGTTTTGCGTAATAAGTCTGTTTTAAAGCGTGAATTCCGCAAAAGCACGAGCGATCCGTCTCTTAAATCATAGTCTGCAATGAAATTTTTATGATCCCTCTCAAATTCAGAAATTGACATATCAAGACTTCAAGACACCTTATTTCATGGGTGTGTGAGGTCTGCGGAGCGTTTTTCAAGCTGCCGCAATGAGTTCAGCAGTGGCTAATGAACTGTCGATCTTTGGCACAAGATGAGTAGCTTCAACAACATCAAAAGCGGGGACGAACTCGATTCCATCAACTACATAGAATAGAGAATAATCTGTATCTTTCCTGAGAGTGACATGATTAGCCTAAAAGACATGTGGGGTGACTTCCAGCCAACGAGAGATGTTGCCCTCCTTTGGCGATTGATTTATGGATGGTGTGGTGGCTGCGTTCAACAATGCCGTTATCTTGTTTGTTCCAGTCAAAGATATTAATACGGTGGATATGATATTTGACAGTCAGCCAGTCAAGTGCAAGAACAAAGGGAGTGCCGTTGTCTGTGATGATTTCTGAAAGAGGGCCTCAGCGAGAGTAGTGCCTACGCCAAAGCTTTCCATCCTTGACAAAAAAAATCACATTGTTCTTCTAATAAACTGCTTTGTAGTAGAGAGAGGAAGTCGAAAACGAGGGGAAGTTGTGAGTCCATGAAATTGCCATCTTGAGTATGGGAAATGTCGATTTTGCGATGTTCGGCTGTGTGATTATATAGGAATGCAGCAAAGAGGGAGTGTACGCCGTTCGCGAGGTAGCCATCATCTGTCCATCCGCCATCCTTATCTTCCATATCTCCTTCTACACCTCTCCTCCTTGACAATCCCGTCCAGTGCGATTCTTTCCAGATACGTGTATAAGTTAAATTGTACATAACACAATCGTTGCGATTCGGCGATTCATTGCTTGCTTGAATGTTGGGGTCGTTAAGCATTCTGTTGATGGATTTAGCATCGACTTGGAGTTGGAAAGGAGGAAGACCAATTAGATTCTGAGAACTCTTAGTGCAGGGCAAACAAAGCCCAATATTGGGTTGTGAATAACAAGACTTGCGTCGTTCCATGCAATAGAGCCATACTGAGAAGGCCGGCATTGGTCCATTTCATCTGATTGATAGAAAATCCATCCCACTGCAATATTCGAAGAGTCAATGGGAACGACGATGGTCCTTCCGCGAAGCCATTCTAGACTCCAAAATTGATCATGGATGACGTGCTTGTAAACTCTACTTAATTAAGTGGTCTGGCTATAACAATACTGACAAGGAGACCTCTTGGATTTAGCCAGCAAACTTGGAAATGCTTCTGAAGTCATTTAAGACTTTCACATTGCAAACCTGGGCAAGCTGGGACCCCTGTCTAACCTTTAGCAAGATTCATTGGCCTTCTAATACTTTCCCCTGGAACCACTTTCATCACTCCCTGTCACCCTATGTCTCTCTTTGTTATCATTTTTTAAGTGTCCTGTTTGGCCTTCTGTTTTTACATCTCAAGACCTGTAGTTTTTGTTCATTTTGTCTTTGACCATCTCTTTGTGTTTTCAGCCCTCCAATTTCCCTTCACACTTTGCACTCACACATTTGTATCTTTTAAAAAATCCACATTAATCATTTTTTTATTATCCTGGAGTCCTTCCTACTACTGGCTCCTTTGCTCCTACCTCCTTTGTTTTTGATCCTTTTCTGCTCCTACTCTCAATCCCTACTATCATTGCATCCCAATCTATACTTCCAAACCCATTTTTCATCACTTCCTTCTGGCCCTCCATGTCTCTCTGCTATCCTTCACAGCCTACTGCTCCTCTCTGCACTCAAATGCTGTGCCAGTCCCTGCTGTCACAAATTGATTATTCTTCAATATAGTCAAATAATATTCTACTGATCGAACTCAAAAGCCTTGTTCGATGAAGTATATATTCGCCCTGTCGATGAAGTAAGAGGCTATTACCAGTCGTGAGAACTCACAGAAGTATTTGTCGAAGAAGTTATGACAAGTTAGATTACTAGTATCACTAATTTACAGATATTTCGACTGACTTCCCTTGCTCCTTTCATAGCCCTTTTATGCTTTTCTTCATATCGTTATGACTATGTTATGAACTAATAATGAAATCATACATGATGTCGAAATGAGACATGTCGAAAGAGATTTGATGTTGTCGAATAATGTTCGGGTTTGTCGTGATGAGTCGAAGAGTTGTCGAAAGTTACCTTTGAATATTTGTGACAGTATTGTGACTTGTGACAGTTGTGACACCTGCAATGCCTCCAGCACCCCCTTCCAGATCTCCCCAATATCCTGAAGGATCTTCACCACTGGCTCCAACATCATGGTTTCATAACTGCAACCTTTCTTGGTCCAGTTACACTGCACAGATGCCCTATTTAGCCCCATAGGTGTGCACTGGACCCCAACACTGTGTAACCCCCAAGCTTGGGCCTTTCCTAGAAGTAAAATGATAAGTGTAGATATTTTTCCAAGTGAGTACACAAGGGAGCAATATGTCATTTTTTAGAAAGGTTTCAAAGGGTCTTCATATAATAGGGGGATACTATTAGGAACCTCACATTCAGGCTCCTGCAACTTGTTCTCACTCTGGCAACCCTCTGGCATCCCAACATCAGTACTCCCAATTGCAGTGTCACCACCTGCAGCACCCCACCACTTCATTTACTATACAGTATTACCATTTTGGTTCATCTTGTTCCACTCCTGTCTGTTGGAAAAATCCAAAAACCCTGATCATGCCTTAACAGGCCAATCAGGTGCTCAGGTCAGGCCTGATTTGGTTAAGAGTTTAAAGCAGGCCCTGACAAGGGAACTGGATAGTTGATGCAGGCAATCAGGATGATATACCCTGTCCAGGCTTGGACAGGGTACATCATGCTATGCTGTCCAATGAAATGAAGGCTGTGGGCCTCAGGAACCCTTATTTGAATGGGTCTAGACCCCATTCCCACTTAATACATGTACTGTACTTTAGGCACCCAAGCAGAATAGATGCTAAATATTATAAATGTTTAAAATGGAGTTTAAAGTGCAACCAAGAGAGATTACTGATACAAAATACATAAAGAAAGTTAAAATTACAACTACACTACAGAGGCTACATAACCTGAGACTTCTTTCAAGCCATATAACCATCAATAACTGGCTCTCTATTATTCAATAATAACCAAGACATTGATATTAACCTGCCACTTGCATAGATTCCAATTTCACCTGTGTGGGATTAGTGTTAAGAACAGAAAACTAACTAATGTCAGTAGGCCGACGGGGACTGATCGGAAGGACTTGGCTTCAGCTTATGTGCTGCACCCTTGCAAGTTACCGTTGGGTGTCCTTAAATTTCAGGCAGGTGAAGATTAGTCCTATTGAATTCCTCACGGTGAGTTACCATTCAGAACCAAAGGATAAGCTGAGTGTTGGGCCAAGGGGTCAGAGGCCAATGGTGGGCGAGCATACGCAGAGGCGGGAGTGGGATACTTAGAGTGAGGCTTATGAGAGGTGTATGTGGGTGTTCTGAGTCAATATTCTTGATTGCCTAGTAGCTACAATTACAGCAGGTCTATAACGAGTTATCAATGTCTAGAAAATACTAACTAAGGGAAGAGCGGAAACATTATTGACAAATAAACTTGACTAGGAACTGGAAGGCTATGATAAGTTCAGAGGCTGTGATTAACTGACAGTGGGATTATGAGAAAAGGAAATAGTCCAAGGGTTACAAGTATATATAGAGTAGAATGGATCATCATAATAAAAAAGGGGATGTATCAAAGTATAACCAGATAGTACAAGTATAATTTGACAGGGGCATAAATGGGGTTTGATTGCCATGAAGGCATATGTCAGTGTCGGGTGACCGACAGTTTCCAATACAATGACTTGATCAGTAACTAGAAATGTCA
Organism: Hysterangium stoloniferum; assembly: GCA_015178975.1. Taxonomy (NCBI): domain Eukaryota; kingdom Fungi; phylum Basidiomycota; class Agaricomycetes; order Hysterangiales; family Hysterangiaceae; genus Hysterangium; species Hysterangium stoloniferum. Next base: position 647,205 of record WHVD01000035.1, on the reverse strand, counting down.
GTCAATGGTAATATCCTTGGGGACCATCAGGTTGTGACACAGTTGCAACACAGTTGTAACAATTAGCATGACAATATTATTTTTTTATTCCACAAAAAAGATTAAAAATAAATGAAAATAAACATTGTACAAACAATTTTAGAATGGCCAGTCCAAGCCAGAGGACCAAAGGTGGTCTTTATTTTGCACTTGAATCTAATTTTAGCAGCATCTGTGCAGATCTTAGTCAGACTGTGTTAAGTTCCAGATCTTGGGGCAGAATTCCTGGTGGATATTCCAGACACTTCTCAGTACATATCCATAGAGTTCCTGGGTATTAGTTCAGGGAGTATTGGAATATTATGTTAAGTTCTGAACAAAGCTCCACGGATAGTCCCGTGGAGGTTTCTCCAGTAACTATATTCCGAACACACTTTCTGGGTAATAGTCCCATGGACTCCCCGGGTAATAGGTCCAGGGAGTTTCCGGGAATATTAGTAGTACAAGGGAGTGTCATATCAGAATAGTTACCAGAGAATGGGTATGACAACTGAGATGGACTTGGCTTCAGCTTATAGGCTGCACCCTCATACACTCATCCGGGCATCCATATTTCGAACTGACAGAATGCATGCAAGGAGATATAGATTCCGGCGTTCCCGTGGGAGTTCCGGGAATTGAGCGTGCAGACAGACAAGAGGACTAGAGACTGGGATCAAAGGAAAACTTGTTCAAGGGTCAAACTTGTTCAGGGGAAAACTAGTTCGAGATTGAAACTGGATTCTAAGTACATGAATATAGCAGACTTATATAGACTGTGAAATGTAATAATACCAAATCCAGTATTAATGAGAGGCAGAACTATTAAACATAAAATGAAACAAGTAAATACTAAACTGGGAATTATGGACGGAACGGAACGGGAGCGGAGAACAAATCATGACAGGTCATTTAACCATAACTGGAGTGGGGCTCAGTTAGAGGGGTTCCGGAAGTCCGGTCGGAGTCCGGTGACTTGGTGCACAAGATAGTGTTGGGTATAGACAGGTTTGATGTGCAGGAGGTCCGGCGGAGTCCGGTGGGTTTTCTGATGACTGGTGTGTGAGACGCGGAGACAGATCATAACAGGAGCAGGATTCTATGCTCTGTTAGAGGGGTTCCAGGAGTCCGGTCGGATCCCGGTGACTGGTAGAAAAGACACAGAGTGTCGGGTGTACATAGAGTGGAGTCCGGAGTCCGGTGGAGTCCGAGGACTAGTGTATGAGACACAGAGGGTTAGGTGCAGACAGGTGGGTGCATACAGAGAGTCAGGCATAAACAAGTTGACGTGTGGGCTCTGGCAGGAACTCCGGTTGTAACTATACAATATAGAGGGTCAGGAGCATGTAGGATGGGGTCCGGGGGTCCGGGGGCCCAGAGGCCAGCAGGTTTTCCGGTTCCTGACATATTACCAGAGAGTACAGATTGGACTTGGCTTCAGCTTATATGCTGCACCCTCATGCACTCACTCAGGTATCCATATTTCAGAGGGCAGATATATCTGGAGTGTTTACAGATACTCGGAGTTCCCGGGAGGTCCAGAGAGTTGCGGATATTGAGTGGACAGAAAGAACAAAGGAGAAGGTTAACTAAGTTGAGATTAAAACTAAAGAGTAAGCACATGACTATGGAAGACTATATAGATGTTCCAATTATTGTACTACAAGTCTGGAAGTACATATGTATAATAAGATGTATTTGGAACTGTTTCCAAACTCAGGATATAATAATGGGTCAGATAAATGAGGATATGTACAAGGATGGGACAGATCAGGGAATAAGAGCAAGAACAATAAACAACCAAAAGAACATCTGTAAACCAGTCAGTTACCAAATGTGGAACAAAGAAAGCCAGTTGGAATATCTATGGACATCTGATACTATCCAGAAATGGATCCCAACACTATAATGACAAGTGTGCATATTTCCTGAAAAGCCACAGGTTCTGGACAAGTTGGAATAGAGAGGTGACAAGGATGGTCTGGTGAAGGTTAGGCCATGGACCAAAATATCTAGAACAAATGCCAGGAGTCCAGCCAGAGTCCAGGTCGGGAAATGACCAAGGACACTTGGAGATACTAGCTGGGGAAGGACAGAGTCTGACAGGTTCTGGGTCATAACAGGAGGTGTCTAGTTGAGGGTAGAATACCAGAATGGGATGTGAAGGGTACTTGAGGGATGAGGTGTTACAACCGGAAGATCTGCCAGACTCCGGCTACTACCATATATGCACCCACACCAGTTATCAGTTAACCAAAATACCTGCCAGAACCTGGACATCAAACCTGTCCATGCCTGACCCTTTGTCTCGTGCATCAGTCACCAGACCCTGCTGGGACCCATGCATGTTGAAGCCTGTCTATGTCTGACCCCATTCCATGCACCAGTCACTGGGCTCTGCCTGGATAACCCAACAGCTCTCTAACTGAGCACCATTCCCATTATGGTCTAATGACCTGTCATGTTTTGGACTCCACCTCCATTCCATTCCTAACACCTAATTTGGTGTTTACTTATCTCATTTCATGATTACTTGTTTGGATCTCATTATTACTGGATTTGGTATAACATACATTCCACAGTCTATATAGTCTGGCAGATGTTGTACATACAATCCAGTCAGAAAATCAGCTTAGATCTTCCCAGCAATCTCAGTATAATTTCTGCTCTATTCCTCTCCTTGAAACACACTGCTATTTACCTCATCAGAGCCCGTGGGCTCCGACCTATCTATGTATGTATCACTCGACCTCTGACCCATTGCCACCCGACCCCTCATCCTCATCAGAGCCTGTAAGCTCCCTGACTGATCTTTCAACCTATCAACTACACCTAGACTCCCCAGGTTTCTTGTCCACCCATTTGAAATTGGATGCCACGATCTTCCGAGAGTGCAGCTTATAAGCTGAAGCCAAGTCCTACCAGAATACCTACAGGTTTCCCCGGAAACCTCCACTAAGCCCTGCACACATCTTAACATGAGGGACAGGTTCCAGTGGATTCTGGATCTTGATACTAGTCCAGAAGATAGTTTGGAACCTGATATGATTTCCAGGGAATACTCTGTGGAGTCTCCAGGAATGGATTTTCACAGACTGCCAGGCATCTGTGTGGGCCTTGATCAGGCTGTGTGACTTTGTGGCCTGTTAGGACTGGAAAACCCACCAGGCTCCAGACCCTATCCTACATGCACACAACTTGCTATACCAAGTTACAGCTAAACTGGAAAACCCACTGGGACCCAGACTTCAAGCCTGTCTACACCCGACCCTCTGTGTCTCACACATCAGTCATCAGACTCTGCCAGGACCTGCACATGTATAGTCTGTCTATGCCTGACCCCCTGTGTCTTGTGCATTAGTCACTGGACTCCACTGGGATCCGCACATGTCAAAGCCTGTCTATGTCTGATCCCATTCCATGCACCAGTCACCAGGCTCCACCTGGATAACCTGACAGTTCTTGTCATGTATTTTTAAGGTTTTTTCTATTTTTCACAATTTCCCCAAAACAAAATTCTTGACAAAGGCTCTTAAATGTATTTATATTGCAATGATAAAAATTGTACAATATTCCCTTGATTTATATTGAAATTATGCAATTTATTTTGTATTTCTATCTTATAAATTGAGCAAGCTACGGAATTTCTACCTTTTATTCTTTTTTAACTTAGTGTCTTCAAACCAGCCACCTAGTGCGATGCACAGGAATATTTGTCACAATAGGTGACTGTCAGCACAACAAGTGACAGTCACAAATTGCAACGACTTGTCACAAACTGTTAGGGTACGTACATGGCGGGTCTCTGGAGAAACCTGCGGAATATCCAGTAGGATTTGGCTTCAGCTTATGGGCTGCACCCTCGTGAGATCGTGTTGTCCAATTTCAGACAGGCAGATGGGGAGTCTGGGCAGGGTTTGTGGGTCGAGGGGTCGTAGGTCAGAGGTCATGGGTCGAGAGGTCATGGGTCGAGAGGTCATGAGTCAAGATAGATAAGAGAGATAGATGTGCTGGAGCCCGTGGGCTCCGACTAGCGTGAGTGGTGTGATTCAAGTAGGAGTTTAGAGCAGAAAATGTATTAGATTACTGGGGGGAATCTAAGCCGATTTTCTGACTGGATTGTATGTTACAACATCTACCAGACTATATAGATCATGGAATGAATGACATACCAAATCCAGTAATGATGAAATGAAACTAGCAAAACATGAAATGGGAATAGTAAACACCAATTTTGGTGTTAGGAATGGGACGGAACAGAGTGGAGTCCGAATCATGACAAATCATAAACCATAATGGGAAACGGAGCGGGAGCAGAGTCCAAATCGTGACAGGTCATTTGACTAAAATGGGAACGGGGCTCAGTTAGAGGGTGATGGGTTTTCCGAGTGGGGTCCAGTGACTGATGCGTGGGACAAGGTTGGACATAGACAGGGACAGAGTCCGGTGGGTATTCTGGTGACTGATACACAATGTAACGGAGTTGAATGTAGACAAGTCTGATGTACGGAGTCCAGCGGGAATTCTGGTAAACTGACAATGGGTGCATATAGGGCGTGGGTGCATATACTGTAAGTTAGTGCCCGGAGTCCAGCGGGAATTCCGGTCATAAGACAAATGCCAAGAGTAGTGTGACACACACACAGTGACTCATGACACACAGGAACATTATGTCATCAATTATGTCATCATATATGCTACAATAGAGAATGGTAGAAATGTCTAAAACATTCCAGGTAAAATAGCTAAAATAGGATAGAAATAAAGTTCAATATGTCTCTAAATGTCTCAGATCTTAATGTATACTGTATAAGGAGCTCTGCTCCAGCCATGAAATATAACACATCTTTACTACATTTTATCAGTCACATCAGTGTGCCACTGCAGCAGCAGTTATATTCCACCCTAGTTGGGCTGTTAGACAAATACATACAAACACTTAGTCACCTCTAGTTGAGCTGTTGACATAAGCCAATCCCATTGCTACCTCTAGTATTATGACTGGAAAACCCGCTGGGCTCCAGGCACTAACTTATGTATATGCACCCACACCCTACACACACCAATTATCAGTTTATCAGAATACCCACCAGACTCCAATGTCAGACCTGTCCATGCTCGACCTTCGTCACTTCATGTATCAGTCACTGGAATACCCACCAGAACCTACTCCTGTCTATCTCTGACCCTGTCCCACGTACCAGTCACTGGACTCTGCTCAGAAAACCCGACAGCTCTCTAACTGAGCCCCATTGTTAAGTTCTGAACAAAGATCCACGGATAGTCCCATGGAGGTTTCCAGTAATTAATTCCGAACACACTTTCTTCCAGGAATTGTCCCACAGAGTCCCTGGGTAATAAGTCCAGGGAAGTTCTGGGGATTAGTAATACAAGACAGTGTATCAGAATAATTACCAGAAAGGTATGGTATGGGCTGAGATGGACTTGGCTTCAGCTTATAGGTTGTGCCCTGGTACACTCATTCGGGTATCCATCTTTCAAGCTGACAGAATACATACAGGAAGATGTAGATTCCAGAGTTCCCATGGGAGTTCTGGGAATCGAGCATGCAGACAGACAAGAGGACTAGAGACTGGATCAGGGATGTAACTTGTTCAAGAGTCAAACTTGTTCAAGGGTCAAACTTGTTCGAGATTGAAACTGGATTCTAAGTACATGAATGTAGCAGACTTATATAGACTTTAAAATGTAATAATACCAAATCCGGTATTAGTGAGGGGCAGAACTATTAAACATAAAACAAAACAAGTAAATACTAAACTGGGAATTAGGGATGGAACGGAACGGGAGCAGAGAACGAATCATGACAGGTCATTAGACCATAACGGGAATGGGGCTCTGTTAGAGAGGTTCCGGGGAGTCTGGTCAGGGTCCAATGACTGGTCCATGAGATACAGAGTGTCAGGTGTATATAGGGTGAGTTTGGAGTCCGGTGGAGTCTGATGACTGGTACATGAGACACATGACAGACCATTTGACCATAATGAGAGCAGGGTTCTATGCTCTGTTAGAGGGGTTCCAGGAAGTCCAGTTGGAGTCCGGTGACTGGTCCGTGAGATACAGAGAGTCGGGTGTATATAGGGCAGAGTCTGGGTCCTGGCAGTTTGTCTGGTAGTGGGTATAGAGGGTTGGGTACAGATAGGGTGGGTGCATACAGAGAGTCAGGCATAAACAAGTTGACGTGCAGGCTCCAGTGGGAACTCTGGTTGTAACTATACAATATAGAGGGTTGGGAGTATGTAGGATGGGGTCCAGGGGCCCGGAGGCTGGCGGGTTTTCTGGTTCCTGACACCCATTCCTGTTATGGTCAAATGACCTGTCACAATTCAGACTCTGTTTCCGCCCCATTCCTGTTATGGTTTAACTACCTGTCACAATTCAGACTCTGCTCCACTCTGTTCTGTTCCTAACACCAAATCTGGTGTTTACTTATCCTGTTTCATGATTACTTGTTTGGATCTCATTATTACTGGATTTGGTATGTTATACATTCCACAGTCATAGTCTGGCAGATGTTGTACATACAATCCAGTCAGAAAATCAGCTTAGATTCTCCCCAGTAATCTCAGTATATTTTCTGCTCTATTCTCCTCTTGGTGTAAAGGGTCGAGTAGTTTACCACTCAATGTACGATCGTTATCGACTAACAATAGTATGAAATACAATCGACTAACAATAGTATGAAATACAATCGACTAGTAGTTAAGATGTAGATTACGATCGACCCTTAAGGTATGATCGGCAGATAATTACAAGGACAGATCGACCTTACGGTACGATTCAATTGTTTAGCTAGTTGGGCTGAAGGCTGAATAGACAAGAGAAAGTATATAGTGCGCGAAGGAGAGAGAATATCCTAAGAAAGTTAGTTATGATGGATATTCTTACCGTGCTGTTCAAGAGCTTGAAGTTGAGTTGAATAGTAGTAATGGACTTCAACTGTTTCAGTGCGAAGTGTAATTACTATGACTCAATGAAGAGAGATAGAGTAGAGGTTTGTTTTAGACAAGACCCCAAACCAGTACTTGCGTGTGCAGGTGATGGTTGTCGGGGTTGAAAAGTGTCTGAGTTCTATTTGGTGCCGAGTGCACCCACAAGTATACACAATGCTTCGAACTAATGAAATATGCAATATTCGAAGAATATAAAAGATAGAAAAATATAAATAAAATGTGTAAAATATAAATGAAATAAAAGGAGTGTTTTACCACAATAAAACTGTGATAAAAGCATACTCCTCACACTTGGAAACACACTGCTCTTACTTGTCAGAGCCCACCGGCTCCGACCCATCTATCACTTGACCTCTGACTCATCACCGCCCAACCTCTCAACCTCCAACTACTCCCGGACTCCCGGGATTCCCATCTGCCTGTCTGAAATTGGACAACACGATTTTGCGAGGGTGCAGCCTAAAAGCTGAAGCCAAGTCCTACTAGCCTTCCCACAGGTTTCTCTGGAAACCCTCCGATAAGCTCTGCACACAACTTAACATCTAGTTGAGCTGTTAGCATAATCCAATCCCTTAACCACCTTGAGCTGTTGGTTATCAATCAATAATAAATAAATAAACATATCAACTGTTCCCTTTGCCACCTCTTAGTTGAGTAGCTGGCTCTCCTTTATTACTTATCCACCTCTAGTTAAGTTGTTGGTTATCAATTAAAGTAATAAACAATCTTGGCTATCATTGTTGAGATTAGGAATACATTTTTAATTTCTACCCGGTTTTGAGCATAAATAAATACTGAGAATATCCTTGCAAGGTCCTTAAGACTACATTAAGATCCTGATAAGTTAGTATCACAGTAGACCCTGTAGGTTAGTGTAAATAAAGCATATATTAGCCAAATAGTGTTTTATTCTATATCTAATCTTTTGATCTGCTTATAAATATTTTTACTGTTTGATAAATAGTATAAAATATATATAAACTAGCTAGAATTGAAGTAGGCTAATACATCACAGTGCTCCATGGAATTTTGATGATAAGTGTCAATAAGATTTCAATCTTTTAAAAAATTCTTTTCGTCAGTTCCAATCCTTTCACATTGGAAACTGGACATTCCACTCATTGTTGAGATAGATGCCTTGGATGATGCACTTAGAGCCATTCTGTCTATCCAGGACTCTGACAGAGAAGTCCACCCTGTGGTGTTTCTGTCCCAGACTTTCACCAGACCAGAGCTCAATTATGACATTTATGACAAGGAACTCCTAGTAATTTTTGCAGCTTTCAAATCATGGTGACACTATTTGGAAGGCTTGGGAATTCTAATTGACATTGTAACAGATCACAAAAACCTGGAATATTTTTCAACTATGAAACTTTTGACCCACCAGCAAGCCTATTGGTTCAAATACCTATCTGTTTTTAATATGATGATCCATTTTTGACCCAGTCACCTTGGTGGCAAACCTGATGCTTTGACTAGATGATGGGATATCTATCCTAAAGAGGGGAGCAACAACTATGCCACAGTAAACCTGCACAACTTGAAACCCATTTTTACAAATCAGCAGCTTACCATATCAGTCCACATGACTTTTCTCATCCATCCCATCGTTCGTGGAATTATCATTATGGATATCTAGAAACTACATCAAGATATTCTGTTGGCAATTCCACTAGATCCAATAACCAAAGCACACCTTGACAATCCCATGGACCCCGGTCAATCCCAATAGTCTCTTGACCAGCATGGTTTCATTAGACTTGACAATTGCATATATGTACCAGACTCCCATGGCCTCCACCTCAGGATTCTCCAGTACAAACATGACCATCCACTCTCAGGACATTTTGGGTTTAACAAGACTCTATCAATGATAAGAAGAGAATATACTTGGCCTGGACTCTGAGGTTTCATTAAGCACTATTGTAAATCTTGCATTACTTGTCCACACTCTAAATCACAGCATCACAAGCCATATGGCCTTCTGAAACAACTCCCAGTACCAGAACACCCATAAAATTCCATCTCTATGGATTTCATTGAACACCTACTGGACTCCATTTTAGTCATTGTTGACATATTCTCAAAACAAGGTATTTTCATCCCTACACATGATACCATCACATCCATGCAGTTAGTGGAACTTTTTATTATCAATGTATTTTCCAAGCATGGAGTTCCATCCCACATAACTTCTGATTGAGGATCAGAGTTTGTATCTCACTTCTTTAGATCCCTCAGGAAATCCTTGGAAATGAAATTACATTTCACATCCAGATATCATCTGGAAGCCAATGGACAAACTGAATGTGTTAATCAAACATTGGAACAATACCTCCATATATATTGCAACTATCAACAGGACAATTGGAAATCCCTATTACCACTTACAGAATTTGCTTACAATAATGCACCCTCATCCACTACTGGTGTTTCCCTGTTCTTTGCAAATAAAGGGTACAATCCAAAATATTACAGTACACCCAGAACAGAATCTTGCCTCTGCCCATGCTCAAGAGTTCATCACAGACATCCACAAGCTCCACAAGGAACTCCAAACTGCAATAAAATCTGCCCAAGAGCAATATCACTGTTCAGTGGACAAAAACCAGGTTCCACCACCCAACTTCAAAATTGGTGATCATGTTTTTGTCAAAGCTCAATTCTTCTGGACTACCTGTCCATCAAAGAAACTCACTGAAAAATATTTAGGTCCATTTGAGTTAATAGCACAAGTAGGTTCAGTTTCATGGACCCTACAGCTTCCGGATAGTATGTGCACAGTACACCCAGTATTTCATGTTTCTATGCTAGAACTGTGTACTGCTAACACTATCACAGATTGCATGCAATCTCCACCCCCTCCAGTCTGCACATGGCCAACAGCCCAGTCCCCACCCAGACTTCCAGTAACAGTCTGTGTTCCAGTTGGTACAACCAGAACACTGTGGGTCATTCTTTGCCTCTGAGCAGACTGGAGCCATTTTCCTTGTTTTCTGTTAGTATGGTCAGTACCCAGACATTCCCATGGACCTGCCACTTACCTTTTGAGGACTCTCAGCCTCCCCCTCAGACTCCAACTCAGCCTCTACCACTTTGCACTAGAAACCAGAAGTCAGTAAGGATCAATTAGGTGAATTGTTAGGACTTACCTTTCCCACAGCAACTGTGGACCTCTCCGCAGCTGCCTTGGCATGCTCCACAGCAACCCACACTGCCTCCTCCTCATCCTTTTTCCTCTGCTCCTCAGCCTCCTTCTCCATGACCAGTGCTGCCTCATACTCCCTCTCCAACTCCTCCTCAGCCTCTTTGGCCTTCCTCTCTGCTTCCTCTCATTATCAGCATTGCTCCTCCCACTGCACAAGAATTTGGGCAGCAGTGAGCAGGGCCCAATTGTTAAGGTGCATACACAGAGGGTTTCTGTAGAAACCCACAGGAAATCCAGTAGGACTTGGCTTCTCACGAGATTGTCTTGTCCAATTTCAAACAGGTGGATGGGAATCCTGGGGAGTCCAGGCAGGGTTCATGGGTCAAGAGGTCGGGGAGTCGAGATAGATAAGTCGGAGGTCGAGTGATAGATGGGTTGGAGCCCGTGGGCTCCAATGGGTAAGAGTGGTGTGTTTTAAAGAGGAATTTAGAGCGGAAAATATACTAAGATTACTGGGGAGAATCTAAGCTGATTTTCTGACTGGATTGTATGTACAACATCTGCCAGACTATATAGACTGTGGAATGAATAACATACCAAATCCAGTAATAATGAAAACTAAACTAACAAACATAAAATGAGATAAATAAACACCAAACTTGGTGTTAGGAATGGGACAGAATGGAGCGGAGTCCAAATTGTGATGGGTCATAAAACCATAACGGGAATGGGGTGGGAGCGGAGTCCAAATCATGACAGGTCATTTGACTATAATGGGAACGGGGCTCAGTTAGAGGGCTGACAGGATTTCTGAGCGGGGTCTGGTGACTGATGTGTGGGACGGGGTCAGAGATAGACAGGGACAGAGTCCAGCGGGTATTCTGGTGACTGATACATGAAGTAACGAAGGTCGAACATGGACAGGTCTGACATACAGAGTCTGGTGGGTTTTCTTGTAAACTGACAATTGGTGCATATAGGGTGCAGGTGCATATAAGTTAGTGCCTGGAGTCCAGCAGGAATTCCAGTCATAACAGTACCCTCCCTTTATGCCAAAGTCCCAAAGAGGCTCTAGAACTTGATAAGGTTTTGTCAGCTACGTGCATGTGTCAAAAGGCATGTCAGTTACACATATGTGTCATAGCATCATGTGATCTGGAAGGTAAGGTTCAAATATGACGAGCCTATATAAAAAAATCAAAAAAATGAATTTCTCTTCTTCTTTATTACCCCCATCATCAAAATAAATGGGTCCAAAGCCAATGCCACAAAGACTTATGCTGACCGCTGGGCCCTCCACAGGCACTCAATATCGGGCACCTCTCACTGCTGCCCAAATCTTGGCACAGCAGGAGGAACAATGACATCAATGAAAAGAGGTGGAGAGGGAGGCCAAGGAGGCTGAAGAGCAGCTGGATAGGGAGTGCCAGGCAGCACTGGCGGAAGTGGCTGAGAGACAACAGAAATGGGATGAGGAGGAGGCTGTGTGGATTGCCGCAGAGAAAGCCAGGGCAGCTGCGGATAGGGCAGCAGTTGCCATGGGAAAGGTAAGTTCCATTGTTCTACCATGTTGACTTAACTGACTTGGCATTTTCAGCACAAGGTGGCAGAGGTCAAGTCTGAGTCTGAGGGGGAGCCGGAGAGCCTCCAAAAAGTAAGCCTTGGGTCCGTGGGTATTCCAGGAAACTAACCACATCAACGGAAGTCAAGGAAAGCAGCTCCAGTCCACCTACCAGCGAGGAATGACCCATGGTGTTCCGGTTGTAATGACCAGAACACTGACTGCAATCAAAAGTCCAGGCAGGGACTGGGCTGCTGGCAATGTGCGCACCTCAAAGCGAGGTGCTCACTTGTTCACAAGCAGCCTATGGGGTCCGTGGCATGGGAAGCGAGCAGGTCAGACAGGATTTCAGGTTTGGACAAGGTCTTAGGGTGGATTGCTGAGGGCATAGAGGCCCAAAACGAGTTGCTTAGGAAGAGCAACAAGGTGCAGATAGTGGTGGCTAATGAGCTCTGTAGGCTCTGCGATGAATTTTGGAAGTTCCTCACGGAGTATGGTGGCTATGTTTATAAAGAACCACAGATCGGGAGTTCCAAGGATGCCGGTTCAGATGAGGATGGGGTTCCCATGGAGATAGTGGAGCTCCCTGAGGAGATGGCTGAGGTGGGGAAGAAACACAGCCCCATCAATGTAGATTGAAAAATAATAAAACTTGATAATTTTTGAAAATAAAAGTAAAACATGAAAAAACATAAAAATCAAAGTCCACGGAGAATCCGCTTAGGACTTGAACACTTGTCAGAAACCTGTAAAAGCAAAGAGAAACATAGGGTGACAGGGAAAAATGAGAATGAGTCCAAATGTAACATGGGGTCTGCGGAGTGCAGTCAGAGAGAAGATAGTGGTCTGGGTTTGAGTGGGTAAGCTATATGAAAGTCAGTAATGATTTCTGTGGCATTACTGAGTTCTGTGGCCAAAATCCATGAAGTCTCTTCATTGGTGCCCTCGTAACCCACCCACTTGACCAAGTAAAGCAGTTTACAAGTGCGTCAATGCTTGTCAATTTTTGAATCTAAAATTTGTGAGATTTCAAACTCAAGTTCTCCATCAATAATGACCAGAGGAGGTGGAGATTGCACATGATCTGGGATAGTGTTAGCAGTACAAGGTTCTAACATAAAAACATGAAATACCGGGTGTGCTGTGTGCATGCTATCTGGAAGCCATAGGGTCCAAGAAACTGAACCTACTTGTGCTATTATTTCAAATGGACCTAAATATTTTTCAGCAAGCTTTTTTGATGGACAGGTAGTCCGGAAGAATTGAGCTTTGACAACAATGCGATCGCCAATTTTGAAGTTGGGTGGTGGAATCTGGTGTTTGTCTGCTGAATGTTGATATTGCTCTTGGGTGGACATTATTGCAGTCCGGAGTTCCTTGTTGTTACAACCAGAATTCCTGCCGGACTCCAGGCACTAACTTATATGCACCCATGCCCTATACACACCAATTGTCAGTTTACCGGAATTCCCACTGGACTCCATACATCAGACTTGTCCACATTCAACTTCGTTACATCCCATATCAGTCACCAGAATACCCACCGGACTCTGTCCCTGTCTATGTCCAACCTCGTCCCACGCATCAGTCACTGGACCCCACTTGGAAACCCGTCATCCCTCTAACTGAGCCCCATTCCCGTTTTAGTCAAATGACCTGTCACGATTCAGACTCCACTCCCACTCCATTTCGCATTATAGTTTATGATTTGTCACGATTCGGACTCCGCTCTGTTCTGTCCTGTTCCTAACACCAAATTTGGTGTTTACTTATCCCGTTTTATGTTTTGCTAGTTTTGTTTCATTATTACTGGATTTGGTATGTTATTCATTCCACAGTCTATATAGTCTGGCAGATGTTGTACATACAATCCAGTCAGAAAATCAGCTTAGATTGCCCCAGTAATCTAGTACATTTTCCGCTCTAAACTCCTCTTTGAATTACACCGCTCTTACTAGTCGGAGCCCACGGGCTCCGACGCATCTATCACTCAACCTCCGACTTATTTATCTCGACTCCCTGACCTCTCGACCCACAACCACGACCCCTTGACCCATGAACTCTGCCCAGACTCCCCAGGACTCCTGTCCGCCCATTTGAAATTGGACAACACAATCTCGCGAGGGCACAGCCAATAAGCTGAAGCCAAGTCCTACTGGATTTCCTGCAGGTTTCTCCAGAACCCCTCCATATATGCACCCTTAACACTCATGGAGCTTGTGGAGGTCCGTGATGAACTCATGAGCATGGATGGAGGCGAGATTTCATTCTGGATGCACTGTAATATTTGGATTATATCCTTTATTTGAAAAGAACAGGGAAATGCCAGTAGTGGCTGAAGGTGCATTGTTGTAAGCAAATTCTGCAAGTGGTAACAGGGATTTCCAATTATCCTGTTGATAGTTGCAATATACACGGAGGTATTGTTCCAATGTCTGATTGACGCATTCAGTTTGTCCATCGCCTTCTGGGTGATGTCCAGACATGAAGTGTAATTTCATGTCCAAGGATTTCCTGAGGGATCCAAAGAAGTGAGACATGAACTTTGATCCTCGATTGGAAGTTACATGGGATGGAACTCTGTGCTTGGAAAATACATGGATAATAAAAAGTTCCACTAACTGCATGGACGTAATGGTATCATATGTAGGAATGAATATACCTTGTTTTGAGAATCTGTCAACAATGACTAGAATAGTGGAAAAGCCTTCAGAATCTGGTAGGTGTTCAATGAAATCCATAGAGATGGAATTCCACAGGTATTCCGGTACTGGGAGTTGTTTCAAAAGGCTGTATGGCTTGTGTCACTGTGATTTAGAGTGTGGACAAGTAGTGTAAGATTTACAATAGTGCTTAACAAATCCTTGGAGTCCGGACCAAGTGTATTCTCTTCTTATTAATGATAGAGTCTTGTTGAACCTGAAATGTCCCGAGAGTGGATGGTCATGTTTGTACTGAAGGATCCTGAGGTGGAGGCCGTCAGAGCCTGGTACATAGATGTGATTGTCTTGAAACCATGCTGGTCAAGAGACCACTGGGGTTGACTGGGGTCCATGGGATTGTCAAAGTGTGCTTTAGTTATTGGGTCTAGTGGAATTGCCGATAGAATAATGTAACTCCATAATGATAATTCCATGGACAATGGGATGGATGAGGAAAGTCATGCAGACTGATGTGGTAAGTTGCTGATTCATGAAAATAGGTTTCAGGTTGTGCAGGTTTACCATGGCATAGTCGTTGCTCCCCTCTTTAGGATAGACATCCCATCGTTTAGTTAAAGCATCAGGTTTGCTGCCAAGATGGTTAGGTTGAAAGTGGATAATCATATTGAAAGCTGATAGGTATTCAGACCAGCGGGCCTGCCAGCAGGTCAAAAGTTGCATAGTAGAAAAGTATTCCAGGTTTTTGTGATCTGTTACAATGTCAATCGGAATTCCCAAGCCTTCCAAATAGTGTTGCCATGTTTTGAAAGCTGAAGAAATTGCTAGGAGTTCCTTATCATGAATGTCATAATTGAGCTCTGCTCCAGTGAAAGTCTGGGACAGAAAAGCCATGGAGTGGACTTCTCCATCAGAGTCCTGGATAGACAGAATGGCTCCAAGTGCATAGTCCGAGGCATCCATTTCGACAATGAGTGGGAAGTCCAGTTTCCAATGTGACAGAATAGGAGCTGCATGAAAAAGAATTTTTTAAAAGATTGAAAGCTTTTTGACACTTATCATTAAAATTCCATGGAGTATCCTTACACGTAAGACAGGTAAGGGGAACCATGATATCGGAATATCCACAGATAAACTGTTGGTAAAAATTGGCAAAGCCGAGGAAGGATTGTATATCTTTGACTTTTGAAGGTTCTGGCCAAGCTTTGATGACTTGTACTTTAGTTTCATCCATGCAGAGTCTGTCGGGTCCCATTATGAAATCCAGGTATTTCATGGAGTCTGTGTCAAAAGTACATTTTTTACCATTTGCGAATAAACCATGTTGTCTGAGTCTCCAGAGAACTTCACAGACTTGTTTGTCATGTTCCATGGGGTCCTCAGAGTAGATAAGAATGTCATCCAAGTAAATAATGACACATACATTGAGCATGTTGGAGAAAACGTCATTGATAAAATGCTGAAAAACAGATGGAGCATTAATGAGTCCAAAGGGCATCACCAACCACTCAAAGGCCTCATAACAGGTTCTAAAAGTGGTTTTCCATTCATCTCCTGCAGATATCCAGACCAAATGGTAGGCGTGTTTAAGGTCTATTTTGGTGTATGTAAATCCGGGCATTCCATGGAGCATTGAGGAGGTCAGATATAAGTGGAAGTGGATACTTATCCTTTTTTGTGACAGCACTGAGGCCTCTGAAATCAACACATAGTCTAAGGGATCCATCCTTTTTCTTGACAAACAGAACAGGTGCTCCAAAAGGAGACTTAGAGGGTCTGATAAAGCCTATGGACAAATGTTCATCCAGGAAATTGTGGATTGCGGAAAGTTCCATGGATGAGAGCGGCTAAATATGTCCAAGGGGTGGCTGGGCACCTTCTTCAAGGTTGATTATTAAGTTGTACTCTCTGTGGGGCAGAAGCTGGTCAGCTTTTCGCTTACTAAAAACATCTGCGAAGTCATGATATTTCTCCAGGATGCCTTCTAGATCAGCAGTTTGCTCAGATGCAGATACCAGAGTTGAAAAACAACCAGTTGGTTCATCAATTTTTAAATTGATAGTGAATGCCTGAGACCTGTCCATTTTTGTAGCCCTAATAAACACTGCAGCATTAATAAGAGAAATAGATGGAGGTGCTGTGGGTTCTGGGAAAGCCATGAGTGCTGTAGGGATCACAGGAGTCCTCAAGACTGCAGGTGCCAGGAAAGCCATGGGTGCCGTGGAGGCTGTGTCAGGTACAGTTTTCTCAGAAGCTGTAGGTGTCTGGAAAGTTATACTGTTAGCTACCCAGTCAATCAACAGATTGTAGTGGGTAAGCCAGTTATGTCCTAGACAACCAAGCAACTTGAGTTCAACTGGGTCATGTAGAAAGTGACCAACTGAGATCTTCCCCACAGGAAACAGATGGAGAAATCACAAGCTTGGGTGACAACCAAATTGCTTGTGCCATCAAAAAGTCAGAGGCCGACAGGATTTATCAGATAAGTTGACAACAGATTAGTTTGCATGAATTTTGTATCTAAAAAACAATGAGTCAAGCCGGAGTCTATGAGGGCTGAAAAAATGAATTTCAGAATCATATTAGACATAAGTTTAATAAAAAATGAATCAGAATGTGAAAGAGCAGCTACATTGAGACGGGTAAACTCTTGAATGTGTGGAGAGGCAACACAACCCCCAACCCGCATGGAGTCCATGGGGTTGCTCACTCTTTTTTTGAATTGGAAGCCAGTTTGTCCTTCGACAGAGTTTCTGTGGAGGAAGTCTTGGCTGTTCAACCTTTTGCAGAGTTTGCTTTTGCCAGTGGACATTCCGGAACTCGATGACCAGGTTTTCTGCACAAGAGACAGAGGTTATTGTCCATATGATGTTGCCTTTCTTGTGGGGTCAATTTGCCATCAGGTCCAGGCTTGCCTGTGAGGTCAGGTTTTCCAGTTTGCTTGCCAGACTGTTGACCTTTGTTGTTGTTGTTGTTGTTGTTGTTAGAAGACTTTTTATTGTTCTTCTTATCGGATTGTGTGGAGTTTTGGTTGCTGGTTGACGAGTTGTTGTTGTTGTTGGTTTTATTGGCTGTGGACTTGTTCACTTTGTCCACGGAGGTCTCGTGGGCAACTTCCATGTGAACGTTCCCAATAATGTGCATCCGCATTTTAAGCCTTAAGGCACATACAGGACAGTGTTTTTGGCTTGCCATCCTCCTTTCAAAACTTCGTCTTTAAGGTGGGATGGCAGACTGACATAGAATTGGTGGCAGAGAGCAGGATTGCCCCACTGACAACGAGCTGCAAGATTATTGAATTGGATGATATAGTCCGTGATGCACTGCATGTCTTTCATACGAAGATTAGTGAGACGATTCTCGGCTTCTCCGGTCAGGTCATATCGGCCAAAGTTGGTTTCTAGCTCCTCAACAAAAGCATCCCAATCTTCAAGCCAAAGCGGCTCTTCCTTGGAAAGTCTGCTAAAAGCCGGTTCAAACCATTTCAACGCAGATCCCAACAAGTATGAAAGTGCATAGTTGACTTTTCGGGAGTCCATGGAAATTGAAGCAACATTGCATGAGGAAAGTGGAAATTTTGTTTGGGTTGGAACCTGTGAAGGGTTCCGGAGCATTGACTTTTGACCACGGAGGTTCCAGATCCTTCTTTTTGCCTTCTCTGAGCATATGATTCATCAACCTTTCTAAAGTGATTGCTAAATATTTAGAAGCAGGATCTGAAAGTAGCAGTTGATCATTAGACAGAAGATTTTCAACACCTTTGCCCTTGTCGGGGGCCATGGACTGTGTCCTCGTGCTCAGATTCATCTGGGTTATCTGGGACTTCTTCAATATGGGCTTCTTCTGTGGCTTCCAGCTGGTTTGTGAGTGTCTGGCTGGTATACAAAGTAAGTGGGGAATGAAGAGTCAATGGTCCAGGTAATGATTCCTGTACATGTGCTTTTCTTCTTGGTGTCATATTGAACAATCTGTGAGTCTTAGTCAGAAAGTACTGTTAAGGTGTGTACATGGAGGGTTTCCGGAGAAACCCACGGGAAATCTGGTAGGACTTGGCTTCAGCTTATAGGCTGTGCCCTCACGAGATCGTCTTGTCCAACTTCAAATGGGTGGACAGGAATCCCAGGGAGTCCAGGTGGGGTCCGTGGGTCAAGAGGTCGGGGAGTCGAGATAGATAAGTCAGAGGTCGAGTGATAGATGGGTCGGAGCCCGTGGGCTCCAACGGGTAAGAGTGGTGTGTTTCAAAGAGGAATTTAGAGCAGAAAATATACTAAGATTGCTGGGGAGAATCTAAGCTGATTTTCTGACTGGATTGTATGTACAACATCTGCCAGACTATATAGACTGTGGAATGAATAACATACCAAATCCAGTAATATTGAAAACTAAACTAACAAACATAAAACGAGATAAATAAACACCAAACCTGGTGTTAGGAATGGGATGGAACGGAATGGAGTCCGAATCATGACATGTCATAAAACCATAACAGGAATGGGGTGGGAGTGGAGTCTGAATTGTGACAGGTCATTTGACTATAATGGGAATGGGGCTCAGTTAGAGGCTGATGGATTTTCTGAGCAGGGTCCAGTGACTGATGTGTGGGATGGGGTTGGGGATAGACAGGGACAGAGTCCGGCAGGTATTCCAGTGACTGATACATGAAGTAATGAAGGTCAAATGTGGACAGGTCTGATGTATGGAGTCCGGTGGGTTTTCTGGTAAACTGACAATTGGTGCGTATAGGGTGTGGGTGCATATAAGTTAGTGCCTGGAGTCCAGCAGGAATTCCAGTCATAACGCCAATAAGGAGAGCTGTGGAGGGCCTAGCCATTGTAGTTGGTTTGTGAGGCATGGGTTTTGGACCCATATTGAGTAGATGATGGGGGAATAAAAGAAGAAGAAATTTTATTATTTCGAATTTTTATATAGGCTCATCACATTTGAACCTTACCTTCCAGATCACATGACCTTTTGACACATGTATGTAACCGACATGATTGTTATGACCGGAAAACCCACCAGACTCTGGGCACTACTATGTATATGCACCCACACCCTTTATGCACCAGTCATCAGTTACCAGAATACCTGCCGGAATCTGGATGTCAGACCTGTCCATGCCTGACCTTCATTATCTCATGTACCAGTCACTGGAATACCCACCCAGACCCTGCACACATCATCCCTGTCTATCCCCAACCCTGTCCCATGCATCAGTCACTGGACCCCACTTGGAAAACCCATCAGCTCTCTAACTGAGCCCCATTCCTGTTATGGTCAAATGACCTGTCATGTTTCAGACTCTGCTCCTGCCCCATTCCTGTTATGGTCTAACAACCTGTCACATTTCAGACTCCACTCTGCTCCATTCCTTTCCTAACACCAAATTTGGTGTTTACTTATCTCGTTTCATGATTACTAGTTTGGATTTCATTATTACTGGATTTGGTATGACATACATTCCACAGTCTATATAGTCTGGCAGATGTTGTACATACAATCCAGTCAGAAAATCAGCTTAAATTTCCCCCAGTAATCTCAGTACATCTTCCACTCTATTCCTCTTTGAAACACACTGCTATTTACCTCATCAAAGCCCATGGGCTCCGACCTATTGATCACTTGACCTCCGACCCATCACCGCCCAACCCCTCGACCTCTGCGGGATTCCCACAGTCAACCCTCCGACCTCTCAGGCCACCAACCACTCCCAGACTCCCCAGGATTCCTGTCCACCCATCTGAAATTGGACGACACACTCTCACGAGGGTGCAGCCTATAAGCTGAAGCCAAGTCCTACTAGCTTTCCTGCAGGTTTCTCCAGAAACCCTCTGATAAGCTCTGCATGCACTCCTCAACAATGATTCTTTGACACATACATGTAGCTGACAAACTTTATCATGTTCTAGAGCCTCTTTGGGACTTCGGCATAAAGGGAGGGTACTGTTAGGGCCAGAAAACCTGCCAGGACCCAGACATCAAGCCTGTCTATGCCTGACCCCCTGTGTCTCACACATCAGTCCCTGGACCCTGCTGGGACCCATGCACATCAAGGCCTGTCTATGTCCAACCCCATTCCATGCACCAGTCACTGGGATCCACCTGGATAACCTGACAGCTCTCTAACTGAGCCCCATTCCCATTATGGTCTAATGACCTGTCATGTTTCAGACTCCACCTCTGTTCCATTCCATTCCTAATACCTAGTTTGGTGTTTACTCATCTTGTTTCATGACTACTTGTTTAGGATTTCATTATTATTGGATTTGGTATAACATACATTCCACAGTCTATATAGTCTAGCAGATGTTGTACATACAATCCAGTCAGAAAATCAGCTTAAATCTCCCCAGTAATCTTAGTATATTTTCTGCTCTATCCCTCTCTTTGAAACACACCACTATTTACCCTGTCAGAGCCCACAGGCTCTGCCCTATCTATTGCTCATCCTCCAACCCATCGCCACCCAACCCCTCAACCCCTGCAGGATTCCCACAATTGACCCACCAACTACTCCCAGACTCCCTGGGATTCCCATACACCTGTCTGAAATTGGACACCACAATCTCATGAGGGTGCAGCCTATAAGCTGAAGCCAAGTCCTGCCAGATTATCCACAGGTTTCTCTGGAAACCCTCCACTAAGCCCTGCACGCAACTTAACAATTATCCTGGCCCTTTTCTTTTCTCTTCCCTCTACTCCCACTGTCATCACCTCCCAATCTACACTTCCAAAACCTCCTCCATCATTCTTCCAGCCACCCAATTTCCACCTGCTGTCCTTTTGGAAACCCAATGGTGTCAATGCAGGTGACCAAATGTAATGTGCAGGGAATGTCAAGTGAATTGTATCAGAGAGTAACCGGAAAGTCGGGAACTATCGGATAGGGTCAGGATGTTGGCTTCAGCTTATGTGCTGCACCTCTACGCAAACGCTTAAAGTCCTTAATTTCAGAAGTGAGACTTACAATGGAAGATACGGATATTCAGAGTTCCGAAGAGTTCCGAATATCGAGTGTACAGAAAGACGGAAAAAGGAATAAGAAACTAAGTCGATATCAGATCTAAGGTAAAGTACAAATTCACGGAAACTAATATAAGTCTTCTCATTATTGTACTACAAACTGAGACCATAATAAGATGGAAATGGAAGTATTCTTAAATGGGAATACAATAAGACATATCGGGGAGACAATATTCTGAAACGGGAATATAACAGGCAAACGAGTGAATACTTGTCAACAGACAAATTACCAAATGCGGAACAAGGGAAGAATGCAGAAGATACGGTAACTATGATGTTCCATAGTTGGATATTGGAAGTCAGATATTGAAATATCCGGGAACAGGTCGTAACAGTACCCCCCTGTTAGGCCGAAATCCCATAGAGGCGATTAGGTACTGAGTGATTGAAGTGACGGCTAATTGTTATGTGTCATGAAATTTACATAATTATGGAGGTGAGAGTTTTGGCTGCTGTCCTGAGTATAAAAACCTCCAAATATTTGAATTAACGTTTTTGTTTCTTTATCCACAACTTGCATGTCGATTCGTCAACTGTTGTTCAACACTACCCCGGAAGATTCAGACGCCAAAATTGCTGTACTTCAAAAAATGTCGAAAATCGCAGAACTTCAACAAAAACAACAGAGGATGGAGGAGATGAAGTGGCGACAAGAGGAGGAGGAAAAGGTTTTGATGCGGGAGTTGAAAGTGGCGGAAGAGGCAGAAAAACGGGAGTTGGAGCGAGTGAAGGTGGAAAAGGAGGCGTGGATACAGAAGACGGCGGAGGTTCAGAAGAAGAAGGAAGAGGCAGAAAAACTATAGTGGGAGTCTGAGGCGGCAGAAAAATGTAAGGAGATAAGGGAAGGAAAGGTAAGTCCAAACCATAGGTTTCTGTAGTTCCATCTGATAACTATTGGGTACAGCGAAAGCCGTGGAGGTGGAGGTAGAGGGAGAGGCTGGGCCTTCGAGTCCTAAAGTATTTACCATTTGCAAGAGGTCAATAGTTGATTAACTTCCAAATACAGAACCAAAAGGTCAAAACTCTGGAACAGATGGAAGTTGTCCATGACATTCCGTGTTATTGATGTTCAATTCGGAATATGACGTGCTGGAAACAAAAGGTAAAATGGGGTGGAACTTGCTATCCCTGCACGGTCCTCAAACTTCCATGCACACTCACTGCAAAGAGGATTCCGAAAGGTGAGAAGGTTCAGAAAACTAACGATGTGGAAAGTTCAGGAGTGGCCAAAACAGCGGGAACTGAGGTGCTGAACACGGATAGTATGGGCATTGAACTCCTCAAGGACACCGTCGATGCGTTGGTTTTTATCGGAACGGAACTTATAAAAATGCGGGATGCACTGGATCGCCACAATGATATCCAAGAAAAGGGTTTCCATTCATTGACCTGGAATTTCTGGAGGCAAAACGAGTTTCTGGAGAAGGTAATGGTTAGCATCAGTGTAATTGCAGTTTCTGAGAGGTTTTCCGATAAGGCAAGGGAACAACCAAATGATCCGTTGGCAGAGTGTGTCGAGAAAAGGTGGGAGTCAGGGAAAGGGCCAGAAAGTGAAGATGAAGAGGTACAGGATATGGTGGAAAGTGCAGAGATTGCAGATGATACGGGAGTTGAAGCGGGAGGATTTGGGGTGTCAGAGACATTGGAATAGTTGCAAATATATTTTTAACTTGTATGATTTCAAGAATGAGTGTGATATCGGAAGTAACAGAAACTGAACAGAAAGAAAACGGAAAAAAGGTCAGAGTGATGATAAAGGTCTGGGTTTGCTCGGATAAGCTGTGTGGAAGTCAGTAACAATTTCCATAGCGTGTCCAAGTTCCATGGCCAATATCCATGAAGTTTCCTCGTCGGTACCTTCATATCCTGCCCATTTGACTAAATAGAGCAATTTACAAGTACGGTTGGTGATTATTGATTTTAGAATCCAAAATTTCAGAAACTTCAAATTCGGGTTCTCCATCAATGATGACTGGAGGGGACGGAGGTTGAATATGTTCCGGGATTTTGTTAGGAACACATGGTTCTAACATGGAAATGTGGAAGACAGGGTGGACTGCTCACATACTATCGGGAAGTCGGAGAGTCCATGAAAGTGAACCAGCTTGTGCTATAATTTCAAAAGGGCCTAAGAATTTCTCAGCGAGTTTTTTAGAAGGTCGGGTGGTACGGAAGAATTGAGCTTTTACAAAAACCTGATCACCAATTTTAAAATTAGGAGGTGGGACCCTGTTTTTGTCCACAGAACATTGGTAATATTCCTGTGCGGAAGAAATAGCTTTCCAAAGTTCTTGATGTAATTCATCGAGGTCAGTAATAAATTCTTGAGCACGGACAGAAGCCAAATCTCATTTGGAATGTACTGTGAGATTCAGATTATAGCCTTTGTTGGCGAAAAAAGGAGATACGCCAGTAGTTGCATTCGGAGAGTTATTGTAGGTGAATTCTGCGATCGGAAGAAGGGATTTCCAGTTGTCCTGTTGATAATTGCAATAGATGCGGAGGTATTGTTC
Organism: Hysterangium stoloniferum; assembly: GCA_015178975.1. Classification (NCBI taxonomy): domain Eukaryota; kingdom Fungi; phylum Basidiomycota; class Agaricomycetes; order Hysterangiales; family Hysterangiaceae; genus Hysterangium; species Hysterangium stoloniferum. The sequence goes on along the minus strand of WHVD01000035.1, from coordinate 623,305 downwards.
CAATGTTTGATTAACACGTTCCGTTTGTCCATCACCTTCCAGGTGATATCCCAAGGTGAAGTGTAGTTTCATGTCGAGGGCTTTTCCGAGGGCCTGGAAGAAATGGGAGATGAACTTGGAGCCTCGATCGGAAGTTATGTGAGATGGAACACCATGTTTGGAAAATACATGAATAATGAAAAGTTCTGCTAATTGTAAGGATGTGATTGTATCATGAGTAGGTATGAAAATGCCTTGTTTCAAGAATCGATCCACAACAACTAGAATGGATGTAAAGCCTTCAGACATCAGAAGTTGCTCAATAAAATCCATGGAAATTGAGTTCCAGGGTTTTTCCGGTATCGGGAGTTGCTTGAGAAGGCCGTACAGCTTATGCCTCTGGGTTTTAGAGCATAAGCAGGTGGTGCATGACTTACAGAACTGGGTTATGAAATCTCGGAGGTTGGGCCAAATATATTCTCTACAGATTAGACCAAGAGTATTGTTAATGCCATAATGTCCGGAGATTGGATGATCATGTTTGTACTGAAGTATGCAGAGTCGGAGATTGTTGGAATCTGGAACGTAGATACGTCCATCGAGACAGATAAAACCTTGAGAGTCTTGTGACCATCGGGGTTGGTCAGGATTATCAGGAATTTCTAGATGTGGCTTGAGAGCTGGATCAGAAGTGAGTGCAGAAAGGATATCTTGATGTAATTGCTCAATGTCCATAATCATAATGCTACGCATAATTGGATAGTAAAGGGAAGTCACTCGAATAGATGCGGAAAGTTGTTGCATTGTAAAAACCGGTTTCAAGTTATGCGGATTAACAATGGTGTAGTTACTCTCCCCCTCTTTAGGATAGACATCCCATCGTCGAGTCATGGCATCTGGTTTTCCACCAAGACGTCCGGGTGGGAAACGGATAATCATGTTGAAAGCAGAAAGGAATTCAGACCAGCGGGCTTGCCAGTGGGTTAAAAGTTTAGTGGTAGAAAAATATTCGAGATTTTTGTGATCGGTAACAATGTCAACAGGAGTTGCAGAACCTTCGAGATAATGGCGCCAATGTTTGAAAGCTTCAAAAATTGCCAAAAGTTCCTTATCATGAACGTTGTAGTTGAGTTCGGACACTGAAAGTGTCTGAGAAAGGAATGCAACCGGATGAATGTCACCATCAGAATCTTGAATGGAAAGAATCATGGCAATTGTGTAATCAGAAGCATCAGTTTCCACAATAATCGGAACATCAGGTTTCCAATGGGAAAGAATCGGGGCAGAAGTGAAAGCATTTTTCAAAGTCTGGAAAGCAGAGCAGCATTTGTCGTCAAAGACCCATGGTTGAGTTTTACAGGTGAGATGGGTAAGTGGTATTGTAATATCTGAGTAATTCCGAATAAAACGACGGTAAAAATTGGTGAAACCTAAGAATGACTGAATATCCTTGACTTTCCGTGGTTCAGGCCAATCACGGACAACTTGAACTTTGGTTTCGTCCATACGGAGACCCTCAGGTCCAATAATGAAACCTAAGTATTCAATAGAATCCATGTCAAAGTAACATTTTTTACCATTGGTGAAAAGACCATTTTTGCGGAGTCTTCAGAAAACTTCACAGACTTATTCATTGTGAAGAGCAGGATCCTCGGAAAATACCAAAATGTTGTCCAAATAGACTATAACACATACATCAAGCATGTCGGAAAATATATCATTAACAAAATGTTGAAAGGTGGAAGGGGCATTGGTAAGGCCGAACGGCATAACCAACCATTCAAAGGATCCATAGCAAGTCTGAAAAGCAGTTTTCCATTCATTGCCCTCAGCAATTCGGACCAAATGATAGGTGTGTTTGAGGTCTATTTTGGTGTAGATCTGAGCTTTTCATGGGGCATCAAGTAAATCGGTAAGGAGTGGAAGTGGATACTTATCTTTCCGTGTGATGGAATTTAATCCTCTGAAATTGATGCAGAGTCAAAGGGAGCCATCCTTCTTTTTGACAAAAAGGATGGGCGCTCCATATGGAGACTTTGAGGGACGGATAAAACCTATCAACAGATGTTCATCCAGGAACTCCCGAATAGACGAAAGTTCCGATTGGGATAATGAGTAAATAGGTCCTAATGGAGGGTTTGAACCAGGCTCAATATTGATTTTTTTAAGTCGTAGGGCCTATGTGGTGCAAGCTGGTCAGCTTTTTGCTTACTGAAAATGTCCATGAAATCATGGTATTTTTCGGGAACTCCTTCCAGGTCGGCTTTTAGCTTGGATAATTCTGGAGTCGCAAAATGTCCTGATGCTTCATCAACTTTTAAGCTGATCGAAAAACACTGCAAACCATCCAGTTTACTTGCCCTAACAAATGCCGAAGTGTTGATGAGAGAAATTTTTGGAGGTGCAGAGGTTTCGATAGATGCCGGAGATGCCGGAGATGCCGAAAAGGCATTGGCCGGAAGAGATGCTGCAGGAGGAACTGAAGTGTCGGGAATTCGGAAATTAATACTGCCCAATACCCAGTCAATCAATGGATTATATCAGGTGAGCCAGTTGTATCCAAGAACTACTGAACAGCTAGAGTCCAACTGTGTTACGAAAAAGGTAACCATCTGGGATGTTCCACAAGGGAACCAGATAGACATGTCACAGGCTTGGGTAATTGCCATATTGCTAGTGCCATCAAACAAACGCAAAGAAATTGTGGGAACAGAATGGAGTTTCAGATTATGTTTTGTGGCAAAGGTGGTATCTACAAAACAGTGCGTGGAGCCAGAATCTATCAGAGCTCAGAACACTAAATTTCCAAGAAGGTCAGAGACGAGTTTTACAAATAATGAATTGGGATTAGAGAGAGCGGACGCGTTGAGATGGATAATCTCGGAAACATGGAGAGAGTCGACACAACCCTCTGTCCATGCAGATTCCGGAGGGTTGCTTACTCTTTTTTCAACTCTGTGGTGGGTTTTTCCTTAAATGTTGTAGTTGTAGTGGAAGTTGCCGTGCGGGCCTTGGAAGAGTTAGATTTAACAGTACAGTCAGAAACCTTGTGTCCACCTTTCCTGCAGAAACGGCAGAGGTCATTGTCCATATGTCATTGTTTCTCCTTCGGGGTGAGTTTACCGTCAGTGCCCAACAAATGGGAAATGTCGGGTTTGTCGGAAGTTGACTGTTTATCCTTGTTGGATTTCTTGTCTTTTTTCTGGTCGGAGTTTGATTTGCCAGTATTAGTGCCAGAGTTGCCAGTGTTATTGCCTGAGTTGTTGCCAGAAGACTTGCTAGATGACGCCTTGTTGTTCTGAGAATGTTTTGTCGGGTTTTCTCGAGAGACCTCGGCTTTTCGTTCCCAATAACAGGCATCAGATGTCTGAGCTTTAATCCACATGAGTTGGAGAGTTTTCGGCTTCCCATCTTTGCAGATCTCGTCTTTAAGGCGTGACGGAAGTCCCATATAGAAATGGTGCCTGAGGGTGGAATTGTCCCATCCACATCATGCAGTGAGGGTATTGAACTTGAGGAGATAATCGGAAACTCATTGATTGTCCTTCATCTTAAGCATCATTAATTCATTTTCCACTTCACTGGATTGATCGTAAGGTCCGAAATTAGTTTCCAGTTCTTCCACAAAAGTGTCCCAGTCATCAAGCCATATGGGAGTCTCATCAGATATTCCAGATAGTCCGGGTTCGAACCAATCCTGAGTGGTATCCTTGAGATAAGAGAGCGTGAAATTGACTTTTTGACTGTTGGATTTAAATGCAGTGGGTCGATCATGGAAACTGAAATGGCATTGGAGAAGGAAATTCTTCAATTTTTTCAGATCCTTGCCGGTAAATGGTTCAGGTTCTTTGACTCCGGTGCAGGATGATTCTTTACTATTCTCAGCAGATTTCAAATAATCAGTGAATTTCACAATGGAGTTGATAGACAACATTTCAGTCGGTTCATCGGAAGACTTCTTTTTCGATGTCTCCAGCTGTGAGAGGTATGGCGAAATACACTCAGGAAATACAGTATAGTCGGATGAGCTCTTACTATATTTCCTTTATTATTTCTATTTTCTCTCTTTTATTATATCTATAATTAGTTCAACGACCTATGTATGCGGTACATCGACTCTTGTGGGCGCACACACGCCAGACTTATGTATTCTAGTGCCCGTAGTTTAGAACTCAGACACTTTTTACACCACAACCACGACTTACCCAGACACCCATTAGTGTCCTGTAAGTTGTGATTGGTGTATCATCTCGACCGTCACAGACGGGCTTTAGCTATCTACTCTATCAGAGTTTTGAACTGTACCAGTCGAAACTCAATTCTCATCGCTACTCGCGTGGACCACATCCACACTATTCTATTATTCGACTCTCTAGTACTCTACTTTACTCTCGAGCAGTCGTTCAGAATCACACTAGACAGTCGATTCTACTTATTCGTTTTAGCTCTCTACCTTATTCTAGATAGCTACTTCCTTCTACCGTATTGAACTGAGTAGTCAATATGCGTTCATTCTGTATTAGACTTCGACAGTCAATACATCTTAGTGTCATACCTAAATGGTCGATATTCTTTGTATATAGAACAGTTAGAACTTCCACTACTCTTCACACCAGCTGATCTTCTGCTTCGTTGTCAGAAGTGTGGGGAATGTTGGGATCCTTTGTTACCTCGGTAACTTCCTCAGTAACCTCTTTGACAGAAGCTGATGTTGTCGGCTAATTTGGGGTTTCGGGTTGGGTGGTATAAAGTTGCAATGGGGATTGAAGTTGGGATGGTCCTTCGGCAGCTTTGCATTTGGGACCCATGATGAGCGAGTCGCAGAGTTGAGATCTGATATACTGTTAAGTACCATGTCAGGAACTTATTCCGGAACTATTGGAGAGTCACTGGAAAGTCGGGAACTATCGGATAGGGTCAGGACGTTGGCTTCAGCTTATGTGCTGCACCTCTACGCAAACGCTCGAAGTCCTTAATTTCAGAAGTGAGACTTACAATGGAAGATACAGATATTCAGGGTTCTGAAGAGTTCCAAATATCGAGCATACAGAAAGACGGAAGAAGGAATAAGAAACTAAGTCGATATCAGATCTAAGGTAAAGTACAAATTTGTGGAAACTAATATATAAGTCTTCTCGTTATTGTACTACAAACTGAGACCATAATAAGATGGAAATGGAAGTATTCTTAAACAGGAATACAATAAGACATATCGGGGAGACAATATTCTGAAACGGGAATATAACAGACAAATTACCAAATGCAGAACAAGGGAAGAATGCGGAAGATACGGTAACTATGATGTTCCGTAGTTGGAGATCGGAAGTCGGATATTGAAACATCTGGGAACAGGTCGTAACATGAATACAAAATGTGCTTTTGAATTATTGTGGTTGCTAATTCACCATTTGGAACTTGAATGTTTAAATCACCATGGCCCATCATGCTGACATTTGCTCTGGCAGATGTGGATTAAAGGACACAGTAACCTGTCCATCCAAATGTTAAAATGTAGAAAATGAATGGCCAGACTAGGAATTGAACCCAGGGCTACCCAGTTTGACCCATTGCTTGCAAGCCTCAGAACCTGGAAGAGGGATTCTTCATTGCAAAAGATCTCTGAGGCCAATGACCTAACAGAATTATGTGTGGTGAGAAATGAATATACTAAACACTTAATAATATCTTCAGTTGTGCAAGAGATAGCAAAACTGGATGTTAACTTTTCAGCGAAAATATGACCAGACCTATAGAGGACGAGCACAATACTGTCTGAGTGATATTGTTGGTTATAAACGCATGGGGGGTCACATGTGTAACTACAGGATTATATACTAATAACAAGAGCGCTAATTAATGTGAAAATTAGTGCCCCCAGTCACTATACAACTCCGGCTGCTCACTTTACCCGAAAATCTAACACTGAAGTCTAACTAAATTACTGCTTTGGTATCTACATTGGAATAGAGTGACTGTGTGAGGAAACAAAATAAATGAGAGTGGAACACTGATAAACTGATAAACATTATTAACGATAATGAATAATCAGGATGCTGGGGGTTGAAATATCAAATATTATTAATATACTAAATACATGAGTATGTGACATATGAATCATGCCCAACAACTTTTATGAAGCCTTTATCTTCACAGCACTGAGGCCGAAATTCTCAATCTTGGAATATCCTCTAAAATTTATGGAAAATTTCATGCATCCTGAAGAAATCCGCAGCACTTTCCAGGTTGAACTATACATATCACCTTCCGCACACAGAGCTCAATCCAAAAAATGCCCAGAGAATTCTTTAGAATATACAAAATGTCCTAGGCATTTTCAAGAAGTTGGGAGATTTTTGAGAAACTTTATATTTTCCCTGAATTCTAGATATTTGGATCATAATTTTTTCAGACACCTAGGGGTCATAACAAATGCGGATAGAAATGCCAAGGTCCGCCCCTAAGTATTTGAAGTTTCTCTGACTATCTTTCTATCTCCTTAGTGGAATCAAATTATAATTAGACGTCCGATTCCAATGCCGCCAGGTACCGGTTAAGTTTCGTCACTTGTCACCGTAACCTTGTCAGCAACCATCACAACACTTGCTCCGTCCGCCTACTGAAGGAAAGGAAGGAGGAGGCCAGGGAAGGGATAAGAAGGTCGAGGGTAGATTCGTCGGTATGTACTGATAGTTTGACTGTAGTGAAGGTCTGACATTCACTATCAAGATCAAGAAACTTGCTGTCAGAGTGCTGTTTGGAAGATGTCATATTATTCCTCAAGAAAGGGTTGTTTTAAATGCGGAAATCGTATGTTGTCCAGATGGCTTGATGAATTACACGTCTGAAGACTTTTCGCTTAGTCGGTCATATTGCCGAGGTACAGTACCACGATTGCTGCAAGCGCTTCACAATATGCTGATCACACTTTGTCTATTCACTTGTAGGCTTGTTCGTCTGATCAAAGATTGTGTTATAATTGTCGCCAGCCTGGTCATGAAAGTGCAGCTTGCCCGCAACCTCGTACTGTAGCTGCGAAGCAATGCTACTCATGTGGTGGCGTTGGGCATATGTAAGTCCCCCTCGTAATGCTTATTGGGTGGAACACCTTATAAACACCATTGATGTATTTAGCCAGGCCGAATGTCCCAGTCTGCGTGTTCAAGGGGGTGGTCAAAAGTGTTATGTGAGCACCTGTGAAGTATTACTTTATATTGCATCCTAATGTCTTTCAGACCTGCGGTCGCTTTGGTCACATCGCCAGGGTTTGTCCTAATGGTCAGGGTTTTGCTGGTGGAAGTGGTCTTCCGCCTCCCACTGCGCCTCGTGCGCCTGGCTCAGGTCGTGGCCTCAATACGGCCTCCCTCCCTCCCGTCAAGTGTTTCAGATGCGGCGGCCCAAACCATATGTCCAGGCAAGTGGCACTGCTAATGACTCGACTCATCGTTGAATAGCCAAACACTAGGGATTGTCTGGCCCCACCTGGTACGACTGTCGAACAGTCAGTGACTCCCAACGGACCAGGGCCCAGTAGCAAGGACAAGATTTGCTATAAATGCTCCCAGCCTGGTCATGTAGGTCCCCGCCGTAAAAATCACTCTATTTAGTTTAACAACATTTTCGCCTGCCCCGTAGATTGCCAGGGAATGCCCACAAAACACCGAATACGTCGCTTAGTAGCCCTAGATATATTTATGGAACAGTCTTTTCTCAAGAAAAGAAGAAAAAAATCAGAAAAAAAATTCTCACAAGGTGATGTTGTGATAATAAAGTGGGGAATGTGGTGGGAGGCGTATGGAGTGTGTATGATGAACGCAAACGACTTCCACCCTTCGCCTTTATAACTCTTCTTAATCACATCACATCTACCCGGTTCCTTGTTGTCTGTGTTCACCTCCAAATCTCTTGCTACAAAATTTACTATTATTGTTCTTGACCCGACAGAATGTAACAAAAGCTAGTCATAACCTCATTTCGAAAATGTCGTTCAAGCCGTCCTCATCTTTTAACAACAAGTCAGCTGTTGTAGGAAGTAAACTAACTAGTAGATTCCCTTACTCGCTCGGCCTCCAATTTGGACTACACCACACGCTGGTGTCTAGGCTAAAGCACTGGCACTTGATCAGCTTCCACCCAGTTCACCGACTACCCTGACTGGCCACTTGTTTCTTTGCTCTTCCTTCATTTCGTTATCGCCATCTGGGCCACCCAGTGCTATATGAAAGCCCTACCCCGGGATGAACACTTCGAACTCGTCGTCCAGTTCAGGATCAGGGGAGACAACAGGGAATCAGGGATATAAAAGTGTTATCGAGGTAAGCCCAAATGATATTGAGGTTATTAGGTTTTCACCTCCCTTCGTACGTATAGGCATACGGCTGTTCCCGAGTCTAGTTATGGTTCTTCCATATCTCTATATCAACTCGAAAGGCTATCCCGACATCCGGTATTCTGTCTGTGCTCCCAAGATTAAACCAAGGCAAGGACAGTACAGATAAAAGGTCCATTATCAACACATTATCTGATGTGCACGACTCCATCTCGGTGTGCTAACGAGACCACATGACGACAGCTAACCATTCTTTTTGAGACGAAGGTGTCACTCACTTTCATATCTACATTCCACTCTTCCTGTGCTAGCCCTATTCAGATGCTACTTGACGGATAAGGATGGTTGTCGGAACACGTTGGTTTCTCGTGGTGAGGAGCGTAAATCATATATTGCAATGAGGGCGAGTTGATTGTCCACAGACTTATGTCGTCGTACCATTACTTGCAGGAAATTTATCGTAAACCCCACACCCAGAGCATATGTATAATGCAGTAAAAATGAGCTGCCCAAACTGACCTGGTTCCCACAGATTGCAAATTGCCATAGCTTCTTCCAAACTGACTTCGCCTGCCCGGCGATAATAGACTTCCGATGGTAATCTATTTTTAGTCTTCGAACGAGATATTTTCCCTGCTAGGTATGATTGCACAGTGCGAAGGTTTCACAGCTTGCCAAATTCTCAATCAACTAGATTTGGTCCATCAAATTTCGACTTTTCAATATGTAGCCTCAGAGCGGCAAGTCCTATCGGAGATTGGCTTCGCGATCGAAGATGGACCAAAATTATGCGGTAACTTCTCTTCCATTAAAAATTAAAACCGTTTTCATATATTTGGCACGAAGCACGGTCCATCCCTTTCCAACGTATTCCGTCCGTGGAGCAAGCACGGCTTCTCATCTCTCTGCGCCGTCCCTGTGGCAATTGTCTTCGATGAATAGCTGTAATCAACCACGAATACAAGACACCTCCAGGACAGCTTCTAACCGAAACGATGTACTCGCCTGGATCGTGAGCGCAACACATGTTCGTATCCATTCACTGATTTGGGAAGAGAGAGGAATTGGACAAGGGCCGCAAATACAACATCACCGATCTCTCCCCCGATCTATGTATAGGTTACCGTAATTGTCTTGGTTGTCGCAGCTCCCAACCAAGTGCTCCGACAATGACTGAATGAATATGTAGTCGGAGAAACTCTAGGCACGGTCAACAGTCATGAATGCTAGCGGTGCTGTAGAGTTATGGTTTGCTATCTTTGTCCAAAGTCATATATCTCCAAACAACCAACAACGAAACAAATTGATGATCCTAATATATACCGCCATTGTAGCGTCACCAGTTCCTCGTGGCACACATCGATCTTACAGTAGGAGGATCAATCAACTTCATGGAACGACATATCCCTTGTCAATAGTAGAGTGTTCGGATATGCAGCATATTGCATTGCTGGAAATATAAATTTCAGGTGCTGGGTGATCGTCGTATGTTTGATGTCTGAAGGTGCCTGTAGCCTTAAGCCGAGAAAATTTTTGCGGGGCTCGTCGTTCGTTACACTACACCATCACCTACTGATGTGCTTCTGTGGCCGGGAGTGCCCGTCAATTGAGTGCCCCTTCAGACCCCATGTCTCTTCCATGATAGTCTGAGCATTGGCTACTTGCCTAATCGCATTCGGAAATTCCAGAGAGATGACGTACGGTTGTTACTCCTTTCATGCTTATAAGAAGCGAGGCTCATTCTTTTTATAGCGAGTCCTCAATTTTGAAATTAATGTAAATTCGTTCCGATGGCGACAACCGGCCCAACGAGGCAAACAAGTATCGGACAAGTAAGGAAATGTGCTTAGTGCCTTCCTCATGATATGAAATATTAACTTTCCCTTCAGTTTTGGTCAGTCAAGCAGAGTGGGAAGCGACCAGATGGGAAAGCTTTGAGAGGGCAGCGGGCAGTGTGTAGCGCTAGGCTCATCGTCAGGCACTCACGTCTGTGACAATGTTGAAGATATGAATCGGGTTTCTGATAAAGCGGGGTGATTGATTAATTTGTTTGTTTTGACAACCGAGGGAAGGGTTCGTGACCAAAAGCAGGTAGATGTGTCTACTCTTATTCATGGACGCGATTGCTATAGTGGCAGTGTATCGATCATACTCCTTTAGCGTCTCCGCCCATCAAAATATTGCTGTCTAACAAGGATACCCGTTCATTTCTCTTCGAGGCCAAATCTTTGCTCCGCGGATTTCGGTGGATTTGACCCTGTAGCATCTTTATGACCATTCCGCTTTCACTTACAAATTATCTCAAATCCCTCGATCATACTTGCCAAGACCGATTTGGTTTATGAACTGTTCATGTACCTTTATCCTTTGCTGGAACAAGCTTGAGGCCTACTAGGCCTCAAGCTTGTTCCAGCAAAGGATAGGTCAGCTATGCCCATCAGCCATGGGGGCAGTGTCACCGATATTATGCCTATGTACTGTGAAGCTGATTATTGCACCTTTGCTGATCAACACTAAATTTTCAATCGAACCTCACGGTCGACTTACCTGACGGTCAGCGTCCCCTTTTCTCCGTCAAATCATCAGTTTTACCTCATCAGCATCTGCAAAATGTCGAATTTACATCAACGCCAAAACGTCCTACTACTTCCCCTCTCCCCCTCATTTCAGGAGGCACGTGCTACGGAGCTCCCGGTTCCTTGGGGTTTGGTCTTTCGACATTATATTTCAGTCCCCCTCCGCTCTTCGCACGCCGTCTAGTTTGTTTCATATGTTATTCATTGCCATTGATGCTTGATAACAAGTTTTAACCGATGAACTGAAACAGGTTTGACGTTACGACCCTCTTGTCAGCTCTTTGAAATTCAAAATGCAGGGCTACGCGTGAGTGTGTATGTTTCTTCCCCGCTCACTACCTGTTGCGGTTTTTTTGAATCATCACTCTATTTCTACTTCTTTTCCATCTCCCGCCCAGAATGCATGATGCAATTTAGAGAATATGCCATCTCTGAGTTGAGAAAGAACATCATTTCTTTATTTCAGGTGGGAAATTAACGTCAATATCGACCATTACATTTGTTAACCACTGATTCCCTGGTGACCTTCCAACTGTATATGATGAAATACCTTCCCCTCACTGAGTTGTATCTTTGAATGTGGCGTTGATCACTATTTACCTAATCGCTCTGTAGCGTTCATGTGATGTGATATGAGACATGTCAACTTCACCGTTCAAACGTTCAGGGGCCATACCCCCTGGTCAAACGGGAATAAAATATCGCCGTAGAATGCATACAAGTACCTAATGTGGCACGTAACATCGGGCTATTCAAATTAGTACCTGACCAGATACCTACAAACCATTTTAACAGCATTTGAGTATCTATAGACCTGTCTGGACACTTAGACGAAATTCTAAAGTTTATAGATTTGAGGTGTTGAATTGACCATTTCCACGCCAAGAGCACCACCACCATTGGCTATACGCTTTCCCTCCCCTTGGGTAACAGCAAAGAAAATGTGTCTTCCACAGAGCATCAAGTAAGGTACAGGGCAGATGTAACTACTCAGGGTTATCCAATATAACTCGCTTTCACACCAAATCTTCAAAAAAAAGACCTAATCAGAGCAATATTTCAGTCACTAATCTATCCCTTCGGCACTATAGAACTGTTCTTAGCCAGTGTTCGGCTTGGGATAGTCAATCAAAGTAATAGATATCGATCTCGATGATCGTGGACTGATATGAAGAGAGGAGGAGAAATATCTCCAATGTTGTTGGGATAACAAGCGCGTCATAGTCCTGGTCTCTCGGATATAGTCGGAAACTCACGCAGAACGCTCGCAATAGTTACCTTTGTTCCTTTGTCTCACATAGTGTTCCACTATCTCCTGTCCGTTTCTCTTTTGTTATTCTCCTTTGTTCTTGCATGCCCATAAACGGTCTCTTTAGTTCGCATGAATGCGAGCTTTATGGATTGTGTACCTTAGTTATTTGGAACCCTTCGTGCAACTGAGGTGAGATATATTCTTTATCACTTTACTTACTAGTTACTATGTACCTAGATAAAAATGATGATCTGGTACACATTATACAGTCGTCTGGCACCTTCATGCAAATACTGAGACCATCATTATTACTCCCCAACCCCGAGTCCGCTCTCGTCTTCATCGAGTACAGGTTTGGCGGTCGTGATCTCGGTTTGAGCGCCAATTAAGTCTCTTAATATTTGACACCGGTGACAACAACACCCATATTCCCTCCATAACCCCGAAGTAAATAAAACTCTCACTGTTAAGACCGTTTGTGGCTCCAATGCCACAGATCCTGTTCTAAAATTTTCTACGCAATGTGAGCGGATCAATGACGCTGCATCTAGATTTCTGAAATGTATTGTGTTTCTCGCTTAATTGCTGCATTCACTATCCTCGTTTGGTCGGTGGCTATGAAAAAAATTTGGCGTGCAATCAATATCGAGCGACTTTGCAGGATTCGACTAGATGACTTGATTTGGTTGATAGGCCTCCTGTGTGTCGTCCCGAACAGCGATATATATCTCTGAAGGCCTGCTGGTACTAGCCGCTGAAAGTAAATGGTCGGAATGAATGCTTGAATTGTCATGGTTACTAACATATTCTGCAGCCTTCATTTGCCTGCGGTTGGAACAAGCCTATATTAATATCAAACAACTGTGTGCCTTGCTTATATCCTATGCGTAAGTTATTACGAGGTTGGTTAACGAAAATCATCCCAGTTATTAGCTCAAGTGCAGGTCAGGTCCGCTAAAATCGCGCCGAAATTACCAATCGCTTGTCCAGAAACTGCCCAAAAACCTCAAAGGCACTTCTGCACCGTGACCTCAAAAACAGGCATTGCCCAATTTCTTGCCCAATTTCAGACAGTGCTCTCCATGAGATTATCAGGAGTCTTAGGTTACCTTGGTTTTGAAGAGGAAAAGTGCTACGGGCCCCACGGAACGGACCCAGTAACATGACCTTTATCTAACCCCATAGTGGGGTCCCTGAGATCGCTCTCCTGGGTGTCGCATCTCGACATCTGCTCACAGCCACATTAAGGTGCGTGATCCTCTGTAATATGCACGACCCACACGCCGAGGGAAACGTGGAGTCTGGTATGAGACTGCATTGTGCTTCAAAATAACGCCGAGTAGAAAATTCCGCTCAGCACCCCTTGGAATGGTAGTTGGTATAAATTTTTTTATATGAAGGATTACAGGGCCAGACCGAAGGGAGCATCAGTGGATCTGAGGCTGTCATTCCATTCGGGCCGAATGACCGGGAGGCAGTCACTTCTTTGTCAGCCGTCGTTGGCTTGACAGCTTGACATCCGATAAGGAACCTGACCTATGAGGTCGCCTCATTGCATCAATTGATCTGTATTCCCTCATTATTTGCCGCCCACCTATAAACAGCAAGATGTAACAGAGAAAGGAGACACGTAACGAGAGCTCGTTGTGATTGCATACTGATATTAAAATCATCAGTTAGCAACATGTGAATACAATCTACCGATAGTTCAATGTCGGTGAGTTGGGGGAATTTAATTCATATATCTGCCGCCGTCCAGGCCAAAGGCCTCATTTGAAAATTCGAAAGTATAGACGTAAGTGAAGTAAGAGCGGATCACCACCACGAGTCAATCACGTGATGTCTGATAGCCACGTCCACCAACATCTCCACAATTAGGATTAGAAGGCGTTCTAAATGATGGAGTACTGGCATTTTCCCCCGCTCTGGCAACGCCTCATCATATTTACGAGGGTAAATTTAGGTGTATAGAATTGGGCATCTTGGCGGCAATTATCCCCCCTGGACAGCTAATTTCTAAAATGACCAACATAAATACCCCTTGCGTCGCATCGAGTATTCCAGCTCGTGTCGCAACACCCCCCTTGTTCATCTCGTCATGTCTGGTTATGAAGCTGTACCCCTCGACGAGTCACTGTATTCTCTAGACCCAAGACTAGCACGCTTGTTTAAGCAGTCGACCGGAATTTGGGACGAGGATCAGTTGAAGGCACACATCCTCAAAGTTCAAGCTGAAGCTTATGCTGTATGTCTTGATGTTCTTTCAGAAGTATTGAGTGTAAAGCTCACAGCCGCGAAGGCATACCCATACCCTTGCATTCGTCTTTTTAGTTTTACACAGTACGACGTTTCAACATGGTTGCTTGATTTGTGTTTACCTTCTGTTAGACTTGCCGTGACAGAATATTCCCTATATAACGATATAATCAGACATGGCAGAACGCAACCCGAGGCGCTCCTATTAGAGATTGGCGTTGGTTGTATGTCTTTCACACGCCACCTTTTCCTATTTTGACCATTTTCATTTTTCAGTCGGAAATGATATTCGTAAAATGGTCGCCGATGGCTACCCTATCCACAAGATTGTCCTGACTGACATCAGCGCTCGTATGTCTCTTGCATTTCCATTCTACCTCCCCCAGGCTCTCATTTGGACGTACCAGCACTTTGGGACATAGGTCATCGTTTATTTTGTTCGAGCGCCCGTACATTTCCAGTAAAGTTCATTCAAGCTGATATCTTCGACCATAATGCCCTTTCGCCGCACGTTCCACCCCCTCCCATCCGACCTGACATTCGCTACATTCAGACCCTCACACCACTAAAAGGCTACGCTACAACCATCACGCTCCAAATGGTATTCCATCTTTGGGATTTAAAGTTGCAGATCCAGCTAGCGCGACGTATTGCCGCTCTTTTGTCCCCAATTCGAGGATCGGTCGTTGTTGGTCGTCAAATGGGCGATAAGCACGCCAGAACACTTATGATCAGCAAAAAGCCACATTATCTGCACAACCCCGAGAGTTGGGAACGCATGTGGGCTGTGGTATTTCCCCCTGGTTCTGTGGAATATCGTACATCCTTGATCGACCTACCACCACGTCTTCAAGCTGCTTCGGCCGGGATGTTAGGCGTAACTCAATTCCTGACTTGGAGTATTCGTCGTTTATAGCTTGATCTCGATTTCTCCTTTGACGTGTGCACGTTCCGATGAGCGGGATGACGTTTGCCCAATGTGATACCCCCATTAGAGATCCCAAACAGGGATGGCGCTGGGAAACGTAGATGGTGGGAAACGGTATGGTTGTTAATTACTTCGCCATCTGCTTTGTATCCCAAAGTGTATCAAATACGCAGCATTGTACTTGTTCTTTATTTTGAACAATTTAATATATATTTGACGCGGACCACAATTCCGAACGGTGTCAAAAATAATTCCTAGTGCTGTCACAGGATGGAATCAACAATGGTTGCATGCGATCGATAAGGGCGAACACTGCCACATAATTCATAGAATCGTCCTGGCTGTTATTTCGGCATCATGAGCCACTTTACATGGCCGATAAATCGCAATAACAAGTTGGCACCTGTGGATACCATCATAACCTAAAGGTATGGCGGGGATACATCCAATATCAGGTACGCATTTCAATTCACAAGGATACGTCATTGCATGTAAGCAGTCGAGATTCCTTTGAAAAAAGGTTCTGGTAATCACCTTTCGGAGCAAGGGTGCAGCTGCATACGCGCACTATTAAATGTCAGGTATGGTTGCTGAGAGAGATAGCTGAAGCTACGTCACTGCGTGTAAGTAGTCAAGATTCCTGTGAAAAAAAGGTACTGGTAATCATCCTCGGAGCAGGGGTGCAGCTGCATACGCGTACTATCAAATGTCAGGTATGGTTGCCTGGATAGCTGAAGATTTCTCTATCATTTGACATTTGGCATCGGTGGAAAGGTCGAACAAAGATGACCTTCTTTCAATTCCTACAGAAATAAACTTAAATTTTAGCTGATACAACTTCTACGGAGCCGGTGCGTTCATTTGGGAGGTCCGAGAAGCCTCGCCAGTCATCGTTAATCCACTCCGCTCTCTCAGAGACATCTTTGCCCTGGTATCGGCCACGTACATGATTTTGACTCTTCACCCGCAACACCCATTGAAAAATAAAGTTGTTGCATTTTGTAGGTAAGTTTGTGTTATTTTTTTTTGGGGTCAGTCACCCAGAATGGAGTAGCCAACGGGCCGCTCGCCTTTCCCTGTTTGGAGTCGACTGGCTCGTACCAGGAGTTGACATGTGTAGAATTCATAGGCATAGCAGAGAAAGCCAAGGGCATTTTAAAATGTACTCACGCTACATGCATACTACCCGGGGAAATGCGTTTGCGTACAACAGGCCTACGGGACTCTGCTGACTTGCGAATTTATTCAGCCTTCTAATTTTCTTTTCTAGTTTTATGCCATGTAGAATCTATCTGGCACAATAATAATAATAATATTCCTAATATTATAAACATATTAGAGCCAACCGAAATACCCACGTGGAAGGGAACCACTTCAAGTTGAAAGGTAGAGAGCGGACCTCGCGGAACCGCGATTGAGATAGAGATAAATTTGAGTATTTCTTCAAATAGGCATTTCATGCCGTCGGATGAGAGCCATTGTAGAAAGGGAAGATGTCGGGCAATAAGGGAAGAGTTCAGCGTGGCCTCGATTTAGAGGTTATCGTGACATCCCGTTCTCTTCTGAATCTCTCTTCCCATCTACATAATATTCTCATGCGCAAGAATTCACCGCCAACCTCCTTACATACGTCAGTCGTAGAGCGTCACGGTGCGGCCAACCTGCGGAAAAAATGGCCCTCCTCCTGTCCCGTCCCTGGTAGCTCTTTTCCTAATTGTTAGATTATGTCTACAATATTATAAACATTTTTGGATTATTAATCCTACCATGGTAGGAAAATTACACGCCTTAATACCATAACAGCGTATTGTCACACTATGGTAAACTTATTTGCAAACGGCTACCCATGACGCTATGACTGGACATCATGAGGTGGTCTGATATCCAATTGTTCGTGTAAATTACGAGAGGAGGACATGACAGTTGTACTTTTTGGACCGAACCCGTACGCGATGTCGAAGTCCTTATTAAATATCATGAAATGGCATCGGACAGACTCACCTCCGTCCACATCATATACCCGTCCCGCTTCAAACTTGACACATGTCATATCGTATAATATTTTCCGAATGCTTTTGTAAGGCACAAAATGCCGTCCGTGGGCAGGCGAAAAATTTTGTCTGCCACCATGTAGTACGCTTGCTGAAAAGTAGTTCATAGCCCGTCTCAGCGCCTAAGACTAGTGAATTATTCTCATTACATTACAGAAATAATACGACCCAACACGAATGGTAGTAAGGCACAGGCAGAGGCGTATAGGCGCATACGTGTAACCCTGCCCTCACGCCTGTTGGAGAGCACAATAAAATACAAATTGACGGTTGTGAAGGGGAGGAGGACTGTAGCTTTGCGGGTACTGGTGTCAAAACACCAAGTATGGACATCTTATAACTGTGCAATATTATGATATTATTATATATGACATGATGCAACTGTTTTCTGCATTTTAATAGGAAACAAGTGCCTGTGTGAACGCAGGAGAGGAAGGTGTCAAAACACCTAGTATGGGCATCTTATAACTTTGCAATATTATGACAAAATTATATATAACATTATGCAACTGTTTTCTGCATTGTTATAGGAAACAAGTTCCTGTGTGAGGTGAAAAAAATAATGACCACCGCAGGGATCGAACCTGCAATCTCCTGATTTCGAAGAACGCATCGTAGTCAGACGCACTGCCATTATGCCAGGCGGCCACTGAAAGACATGTCTATAAATCCTCTCTTATTAGCCTTCCATTTGGTATCGTGCAAGAATCTACGACCACCACTCATTTCTATTGCCAAACAGTATCATGTAATAAAAGGATGTGTGGCTGTAGCTGATTTCTATTGCCAAAAAATCATGTAATATTTTCTGCACAACTACCATCTATAGGCTCGGCTCCCAGCCCAATCCACCACTGCAAAACAGTCTGCTTTTCGAGATCCCCAACCTTGTGCATAATCTCATCCACAATAGCCTTTTTCAACTCGGCCTTTTGATGATCCTCTGCCTTGTCGAGTATTTTCTGGACCTCTTCTAGAACCCGCGGAAGCAACGAGCGGGGGACGCTAGATATCATGGAGACTAAGGTGAGATGAAGAGGCATTCGAGCAGACGATGAAGCGTGTATGTGTGCTAATAAAGCGCTGACGCAAAGCCAGACTAGCGTGTCGTCTTGGTGGGTACTTGCACTGCGTACCAGGCTCGAATATGCCAATCTCAATTGGGAAACATTCAGGCGGCCGTCGTCAGCGTTCTGATAGGCTGGTCAGTATGAACGTCAGCACTGGATCGGGACGTTCGTCACCTCAATTAGGCAGTCTACGTAGAAAGGAACAAGCCTTGCTGCTAAATTTGGCTGGTCAGTTCCTGTTGATGTGCCATTGTGTGAGGAGTGGGCAGCAAAGATGGACAGCATGACCGAATGTGCAGATTCGAATGTTTCTCGGTGGCTGGGGTCACTTAAATAGCTGTTGGGAATGCGTCAGGTAAGAGGTAAACGAGGAACAGTATGACCCTCCGTACGCACGGTGTACAGAATCGCACTACAGTGTCTTTGATAGTATGGTCACTCAATAAGTTCATAAGCTGTTCTATTACCGCAAGGACGAATGCTGTCTGCGCTTGTCGTGAAGGATGGGTTGGTGTTAACTCTGAATCTGTGACGATGTCAATATCCGCTTCATAGTTCAAGAGAAAATAGATATATCACCCTGTACGTGTGAGACCAATTCGTTCACCAGAGATTCACACGCTTGTGAGTCAGAGTCCGCGGCAATGATGTCCAACGCAGTGTAGAATACCCTCTTGAGTTCCTTGAATGTATCAGCGGATGAGACAATCCCCCCAAATTGCGAGAGAATGAATGATTGGTTATAGAGCGATCGGAGGATCGATTCAGCTATTGTTGATGAGGAAGGTTGTTCTGACCCTGCCTTAAGAGGTCTAAGATATACGAGGGAAGAGAGAATGGATAAAGAAATAAGTAAATGGGTGAATAGTAAGGTTTTTAAAGCTCTCCAGATGTCGGTGGATATCTGTCTTGAGTCGATTTCTGCACATATATAATGTCAGAAGTGATAATAAGCGTCCCATTAGGATAAATACCTATCCCATCTCCCGATGTGATATCTGACAATGCGCTAGCATTCCAGTCCCTTCCCACCTTCGATGTAACAGCTTCCATTCGCAGAGCAACATCCTGGAAAGCGGAGCGCACCGCAGTAGGACTTCGATCAGGCATGGCTGAGAGACATCGGGCAAGTAACTTCGCAAGTGACCCCGCGTCCTTGTACAGAATATTTTGATCGAGAGTTTTCAGAGAATTGACTAATGGAGACTCCTGCTGTCAAAATCAGTGACCATACATAGATTGGGGGCAGGGAGAATTCATACCGGGATAGTTATCAGTCCACCGGAACCCCGCACGGCACTCTGTGAAAGCCCGGATAAAAAATTGCCGGAAGAAAATGTGTTCTCTACATTTCTTTCCGTCAGGCGAGTAAGTGCCTATGAGTGGTTGGACAAGAGGAAAATCAGTTATGTGTATCAAGAGAAAATATAGTCATACATCGATGTCTAACGCCAAAAACTTTGAATCATCGACAAGCGGTAGAATGGTGTATGCGGAATACAAAAATATCGTTTCCTTTACTGCACAACTTTGAGACATTGATATTGGGAGTATAGATAGAAACGTACAATCTGATGTATTATTATCAGGACGTGTGTTCGAATTAAATTCATTTTCCCAAATGTCCGTTGCAGCTGGTAATTCTTCCATTACCTCCGCGCATGCTATGATTACCTGCCTCTCCAGTCTATCCCTGGTCCAGACTTTTACATCGTCTTGTATAAAATCATTCAACCCCTGCAAAATTCCGCCGAGAATAATTACTCTCAGTTGCGGGTCGCCCCTGCTCACACCCTTCATCACAGCGCTCGCCCATTCTGCAAGGAGGGCCTGAGGACTTCTTCCTAACCATCCTCCAGCCTCCTCCTGGATAATATTTCTCTTAAGATGGAAAGCAGTTCGATACGCTGTCATTAATGAGCGTGAATTGGAGAGGGATACAGGCCGCCATAATGGGGAAGAAATAACATAAGCGGTCAGTTGGGTTGGATTTGGAAGTGGAAGTCGAGCGAGGTAGTGTGGCACAGTATTGACTACGGTCTCGACGGATATGGAAGGTCTGGGATGTTGCAGATGAGTTAAGAGGTTGCTGTAAACACGGTCGACCGTCAAAGTCGACATTGACGCGAGAGATGCGAACGCGGCATGTGATTTCAGCACGTGTTACCTAAGACCCATCAGCCACCCCAAGAGCTGAACTTTGTACTAAACTTTACTCATCTTAAATCACATAAAAGTGCAATTAGGGGAGATGTTTAGCTTGAAGTTAATTCAGTAAATATAAATAATACATTCAAGTTCCATATTGGGTACTACACCGGGAAAACCCCTCTCTCCAAAAGATTTTAGGATCCGTAGTAGAGCCATATCTTATATAAACTCCAATAATATCTATTGGATCCTTGTAAGATTTAAAATTGGTTAAGGATCCAAAAGCTAGGTGGAGGGTAATCAGGTGTACATAGGATTCTTTAAGCATCAACCATATCATTAAATATAAACTCCTTCAATTTTGCATAGTCCAGTGGGATTCTGTATCCCTTTATCTTTTCTGCGACTTGTCAGAGGATGATCCAATTAAAAATCCACAAAACTCCCAGATGTGGTTGCAGGATTTAACATCACATAGAACATGTGCATAATCAATCAATTTAAAATCCCATTCACACTCCTGAATTTGATGGAATTACAAAATGATATAGAATCTGTTAGATGGTCCACAATTGAGTTAAACTCTCCTTTGTTCCAACATGTGGAGAACAAAGGGAGTTTAACCTCCACCTACCTTTTGGATCCTTAACCAATTTAAAGTCTTATAAGGATCCAATAGAGTCTATTGGAATTTATATAAGATATCCTAAAATCTTTTGGAGAGAAGGGTGTTCCCGATGACAGTAAAATCTATGCAAAAATCAACCTTTGAACTGCGTGAAATGAGAAAGATCACAGTGTTTTGCAAAAAAAATAAAGCACCAATGCTTTTGTGCCTTAATTAACACAGTTTTTGACTATAAGTATTTTGGGGTGTATCAAACCGAGGCACGCTGGGCACAATAGAGTCACGTCACACACGTATTAAGAGTGATGGAAGGGACTCCGAGGATATAATGCCGTAGCCAAATACATGCTCAATTAAGTCTACACGACGTGTTACACAAAGATGGGATACGACAGGCCCGCAAACATAGCAAAGATTGTATCATGGTCCTGGAATCAATTAGTTTCCAAATCCAAAGCCTCCCCCTCCTCCTGCTCCCATTAAACTTGTCACAATTGAAGCACCTGCGGATATCATAGCTGTCTTTTTCTTTTCCTCTTCTATCTTTTGCATCACCTCCAATGATTGAACACTAGTTGTTGATTGTTGAAGGTGCATCTGAGAGAGATAGCTTGACGTAGCGAGCGGTGTTTGTCCTTGTCCTCCTAATTGACCAAGAGCATATGTCGATAGACCCATATTCATCGCAGGATTCGGCACATGATATGCCGCCGAAATTTGATTGATTTGGGCCTGAGTACGCTGATGGGCCAGATGAACAACAGCATTGGTTTGCCACGCCACAAATACCCTCTTGAGGTCGGGATTAGGATAAAAGGGAAATGCGGTGCGAGGGATTGGTGTGGGAAATGGTAAGTTAGTCAGCGGATCTAGTAGCTTGAAAATATTCAGGATCTTGTTCCAGTACTAGTTTAGACACAAAGTGTTTCAGGTGCCTGTCGTTACTGAGGGGCAAGGGGATGCACACACCGGATGGCATTCTTCAGGGTTGGCACGTATCTCGAAAACGCACAGATGGAGATAGCCACGTCTGTCTAGAACTGGTGCCCGTGCGCTGTTTAACTTTGAGAGCAAAGTTTTGAGTCCTTTCCCGAAAGATGGCAGGCAGTTAAAATGTCTGACGCACAGAATAGGGAATGACCGCTGGGTCATATAGTGCAGAAAGATTCTGGACTACCGCCTCACTCTGAAGGTGAAAGTCAAAAAAAAAAAGAAAAAAAAAATATTGGTAAATATCATCATTGATACTCACGACATCCGCCTCATGGCCAAGGGAGATACTATGCCAAAATATTTTCTCTGGCTCAATGACTTGCGAATTTCGATGCTGGGGGCAATTTTTATCGAGGTAAAAGAATAACGCGTCTGACATTCTACACAAGACTTGTGAAGGATGGCCCAGTTGATCAATAAGTCTAGGCAATAATTGTTAGGGTATGAAAAAGATGCTACGTCAGATAGAACGTACGAATCATAGAACTGCACTGGATCTTGACCAGCATTTCCGGTACCAAATTGGGCAGGATGATACCCATTGCTAGGTGGTGTATGCGGAGGATGCATTTGAGGCATGCTATCGTGACTGGGTTGGGGATAGCTGTTATGTTGGGTAGGGGCTTGAGGAGGCAGATTACTGTAAGCTTTTGACATGATGAAGAGAGGGTTATAGTGGATGGCAAAGAAGCATGGGAAGGCGCTCCATTAGGCCAGATTTAATCCTGCTTATTACCCCTTGTTGTGACAGGGGTGACCAGAGTAACCAGTGACCCACCACCGAGACTCGGAGCAGACGGTCCAGAGACTGTCAAGAAGGCTGTGTTAAAAGTTTCAAAATGACATGTACTCGCTCACTGGTATAGATTACGCAAGGGGTGGGAAGTTTCGAATCTAATAATACCGCAATTTAAAAGGCAATTATTAGGCGAGGACAAATATCTTGTGGGTTCATTCATAGCAACCTCCTGGCTTGACCCTGAGTACTAAGTCGGATTGGCCACATGGTTGAAAAAATTGGCGTGACATTAAATGCAATGTTTCCCGAGAGTCAGTATGGGAAATAAGGAATTGGTATTCAATTGCAAGAAGTTGTGGCTTCCTGTGCAACCATCATGTTATGAGCTAATAGACTGAGCGAGGAATACATCAATAATTTTTTATAAAGTACTTCACTTTGATCCAGTCACATTTCGTACGGCAGTCAGAAAGCCAGCCATGGCATCGCTTCATCCATGTACGGTAATTGGGGTTTATAATTTAGTGGTTCAAGACTTCAAAACCGTGAGTGGCTCAAGTGAGCTGTGCATGACTGAGATTATAGTAAGAAAGACATCGTGCCTGCAATTATGCTCACCTGTCTTGTTGTGGATGGGTCCATGAGCTACATGACAGGAGAGGATGATCTTGCTGGCGGAATTGGTTAGACTCCCCTTATTACAATCATGAAATATATTAAAGGCGCCCCAATTTTTTCGTTGGCCGCCTGGCATAATGGCAATGCGTCTGACTACGATGCGCATCTTCGAAATCAGGAGATTGCAGGTTCGATCCCTGCGGTGGTCAATGTTTTTGGTCTTTAATCCTACCTGTTTTTTCAAACTCCGTTCGGTTGAAGAAACGACTACTAATGCGCGTCTTTTCCCCAATTTTTTAGGTAAGGGCTTACGCCCAGTGCCTTTTTTAATTAGAAGTTCAGACAATTCCAACAACAATATCTTCACTGATACTGATTTACTCTTGTCATCACGTCTACAGACCAAATACTGATGAGTTTCTAATCTATCCAACCGGCTGTCATGTGTCCATCTCAGACGCCGGCCCCTCCTGATGAACAACGACCACCTCGTCTCAAAAATCCACGGTATTAGAAATACCCTAGTGATTTTTTCGTTAGGATTATGTATATGTTTCTGCGGGGCTGGCCTTCTCACAGTTGCTTGTTGTCTTCTATTGTTTTTTATTGGCCCCATAGTTCTGATCTTTGGCGTGCCCATTCAAATTGCCCTGATCCTTCTTAATCTCCCCTTAGATATCGTCAAGGCATGGCTCAGTAGTGACGGTGTGGGTTCCGATGATCAACGCCGATCCTCTAGCGATCGTATAACCACTGGACGTCTGACGTCAGACGACTCCTATGACAGGGGCCTGAGAGGTACTCCTTCCACAGAACTTGAAGCCACACCGGGTAGATTGTCCCAGACCCTATTCATTAACGATCTGCCTTCTGGACCAGCTACACTTGAGCAGATTCAAAATGGCTTCGATATATTGCCAGAAATAGATGGATCCCCTAACGTCCTCGGCGTGAAATTATTCACAGATTCACCAGTCGACTACCATACCGCTGCAGCCCCCTTCTTTCCTGCTCCCATAGTTGAAACGTTGTCTTGCGAAATTATTGAGGAAATCATCAGTTACCTCCCCCCCAGATCAATCAGCAACTTAGCCTTGGCTTCTCGCAATTTCGGTACACAATTCCGGTTTCGTCGAATACACAGCGATACAGAGTATGTCTCTCTGCCAGCTTTCACTTTGATGTACAGGCAGGCTGTGTTGGGACAGCACACGATACGACTAACAATACACCCTACCTATTATTCACCGCCGGTGAAGACTCAATGGTTACTACTTGGCTCCGATCCTGTAACAGCTAATGCAACGTGGACAGCCACCGAAAAAAAGAAGTATTCTGTACTAGCGGCCATTATTAAAGCCTGCGACCGCGTTTCATCGTTGGCCTGGAACGAGGGACAAACTAGGATGCCTCGTATTATTCTAGAAACACTCCATTTACGCCTCATCACTTCCATTCGGCATCTAGATATCAGTGCTACCTGCGGTCAACTATTTGAGCGCATAAACGATCATATGCTCCTGTCGACCGACACAATGCGGCTCGTATCCCTGACAATACGGGGAGGGATCACAAGACAAAATCTCGTCAACATCAAGAATCTCCTCTCTTTGACTGCATCTACTATTCGGAACGTGCGATTTATGAACACAGATTTTGCAGAAGCAGGATGCGATTCGCAGCAAGCGTTAGGTTCCATGTTACAGGTGCGCGTTTGGGCTAGTTCATGTGTATGAAGCACTAACATTATTGTAAAGGACCTTCCCGGCTTGAGCCGTATTGACTTCATCTCGCCACACGATCTGGACGTAGCACATATCCCTATCGCCCATATCGGGCTCCATCATGGATTCGGACTTGTCGTCGACAATCCTGAAGTAACCGGTGTGCAACCGATGCGGTTTGAATTTCTCGTCCCTACAGGCCATATCCTGTGCAACGTCACCTCCCTTATTTTCCATCTCCAAAGTCGCGACATGATTTACGACCGGAATGTCCCAGGTACCAGACCCGGTGTTCGTGCTCTCAGTGAGGTCATATCCGCAGCCGTGAACCTTCGGGTTTTCGCGTGCAATACACCCATCATTCATCAGGGACACTCTGGTGCTCCTTTGAATCTGGATGTCGATCGTCCAAATAAAATGCGTAAAGATATGCTAGTGGCTCTGATCACGAGGGAGAAATTGATCAGTTTGAGTGTCATGGGTTGGACATTAGGATATCATCAGTGAGTCTCAATGCATGTTCTCAATTTTTTTTTTCAGCTGATGTGAGATGTGTATAGGCTAAAGGCCATTGTTGACAAGCTGAAAGGGCTGCGTCATCTTTCTGTATATATGCACGGCGAAGCCAAAGATATTGTGTGTATATATTTTAGAAAATGTGCGTTTTACTGACACCGTGGCGTTTTAGTCGCTTTATTCTCAATACTTCCCGAGGCTGCCCGCCCTTGTCGCTCTTGACGTGGCCATACGGTCATTAGATCAATCCTGTCCTTGTGGCCATGAAGACGATCCCCGTCGCTTTCACATTGAGGAAGGGACTGCCATGGGCCGTTTATGTCGTCGAATGCGCCTTCCGACGGGGATCCAAGTTGTCCGTCTCTCGAGGTTCGGTTGGTACCCCCATAGTGCCGAACACGAACGCGTGCCCCATGAGATTAATTGGCTTCAACGGCCGGAGGAAGCGGTTCGGAACATTGAGAAGATATGTGGACCTTGCCACAATGATATAGAGGCTTTGTGGAAGATATTTGACCCCATCTCGTGGATGGCGCAATAATCTGGAGTTTCCAGGAACACGGAGATCATTAATGATGTGCTGGGATCATGCTGTTCCTCTGATAGTCATTAATTAATATCCGCTGGACTTTAACGATGACCATCTGGAGGGCAGGGCGGCCACGCTAATTATACTTTCTCGTGTCTTCTTTCCCACGATGGACATTCGAAGATGATTGGGTGCTTGCAATTAATCATGTTCCGCTTCTTACTATAGGCATGTCTCCGACGAGATTTACCTTTATGAATGTGCAGGGTATCATCGGGGTCAGACCAGGCGATTGGGATACAGGGCTTCGCGGTGCTCGACGTCCTAACAAGTGGAGGACGGGAGAACGGAAGGGGTCGTGGACAAATTATCATGTGTGCATAGCCTCAGTCGTATGTGAGACAGTGATATTGTGATTGAATGATTATCACTCTGCGTGATGACACAAATTATCCTGCCCTCATTGAATAGCACATGAACTTCTTAATACAATTAGATGAACCATCTCACATGGTCTCATTCTGCGTGGGACGGATTATGGGCGTAGGGGATGGCGTCGTAAAAATATTCACATTGTTACCAAGAGCTCTTTGCTTACGGCATGTAAGAAGCACCTAATTGTTTCGTGCTTATGCACGGACAAAACTAGACAAATGTTATCGATACAAATTACTTGTGTACATGTGTTCTATGCTGAGGTCCGGGTGGCCAATGCTAAAGAGAAGGAATGAGAAAAAAATACAGTAGGGACGAATAACTACATGACCACTGTCCCTTCGCCTGATTCACTGTCAGTCTGTTCCTGGTGCTCTTTTTGACACGGATGGGCTGGAAGAAACATCTGAATTCCTCGGACCGATATCAAAGCAACTAAATGACGCACGGGCAGCTTCTGAATCTTCCATCCACAGGGTGAGATTGTCCTTCAGCAGATGCAGAAGACGGATCGAATCAGTAGCACTGTCTTCCGGAATATCATCCAGCCTCTCCAGGGCCGTGTCAAAGGCGTGTTTGGCAAGATGGCAGGCCCGATCTGGACTGTCGAGCAGCTCATAAAAGAACACGGAAAAATTCAGTCCGAGGCCGAGACGGGTGGGGTCTGTGGACGTCAGCTGCGAATCCGCGAGCTGCCAGGCCACCTCGTAGGATTCGAAGGATTTCTGGACGAGTGTTCGTCGCTTCTCGCCGGTCGCGTGTGCTGCCAGATAGCGGTGGTAGTCGCCGCTCCTAGGGAGGGAAGTCCGTCGGTTAGTTAGTAAGTGCAGGCGAGAGGGACAATAAAAGGGGCACTGACGTTTTGTGATAAAAGACTTTAGACTCGGAGGTGGTAGCGGCGGGGAGAAATTTGCGCTCCACATGCTCCAAGATACGACGGCAATAGTCCTCGAGTTCGTGCACGATTGTGGCCTTGTGTCTTTGGATGAGGCTCAAGACAGTCGAGGATTCTTTGGCGAGCTCTCGTGCTTCAAGACTGTTCGCCGCTCTCCAGTTATTTCTGAGCTGAGTGATGACTATCTTGAAAGCATTGGAGAACATCTTCCGCTCCTCGAATGTCAAACCCTCCTCATGGTCAAGTGATGCCACTTTGTCCATGAACTCGAGCATGTCTAGTGCAGATGTTGAATATTAATGCAGTGTGCCCTAGAAATGACCGACCTTCAAACCGGTTAGCTGCTTCGGCAACTTTAGCCAAAAAAACTAGATCAGAGCGGGTGTAGAGTGTGGCCATTATGATGACACTTGGGGGATAGCGGTGTACTACTAGAGAGGTTAGTTTAGAATGGGGATTACGACCATTTTAACGAGCTTTTATACGAGGGACAGTGGACTGGGGCAGTGGGGGTGTGACTGGGGATGAACTCCCAAAAACCGAGGGTGTGAGAGTGCGGTGATAGGTAATGACCGTGTAAGATCAAAGTGGCGTAGCGTGATAGAGTCAAATCTTTTATGGACGTCCAGCCGTGCAGGAAGCATCGACCTTAGAGGGGATGCACCTCAATGCACTCGGAAAGCTGACAGCCGGGGAATAGAGCTTATACATCTAGAAGCTTACCATGACAGGCTGTGATGAGCCTATGATGTGGTTCATATGCACAAGGAGAGAGCGCCATGGCCCTACATCCCAGGTTCAAAGTTGCACAGCACCTGCGTGTTTCGACTCGGAGTAGTTAGATTAGCCTTCCAATTGATCAAATCGTCCGTTGGATAATTAATATGGGGACACATTTCTGCTCTCCTGATTTAATAGGCTGGCTTCTCTGAGACGTGAAAAGGGCGCCAGCGAAAGCTTCTCAGTCCATTTGTTCAGATGAAATAATCTAAGCGATAGCCAGGGTTACCAGACAGCAATGTCATTATATTCATATGCTCAAGAGCCGTAAAATCAAGTATTCACAGTAAGCATGGTCAAACCGAAGACGACAAAATGGGAGAAGTAGAGTGTAAAAGGCGGTTATGCAAAGTTTTCCGAGATTGTTGTAGGTATGACGGGTGTCGGCGTCATTATTTATATGTGTGACCAGTAATTGTGAAGCAGTTCAAAGAATTCGCCATGTGTCACGCGTGACAATGCGTGTCTGCTACTAGGACTTAGAATCGAACGACGGGTAATTGCCACTAGAACTTTTAACCACCTTGAGGAGGTATGGACTACAATTCCGACACATGGGCAGAAACCACGGACACACAACACACCGGATATAGTTTAATGGCAAGGAGCAGTGGTCATATTATATGCTTAAAGGCATAATGGAGACTTCCATGAAAGCCTGTCGTTTAAGGATCTGATGTGGAGTTCATGTTTGCACAGGCTCCGCAAAGGATCCAAAAATCTGTCAATTCAGGGGCTTTTTCTCGTGTTGGGTAATCACATATGAATAAAAGATGAACCAGAACACCCTCACTCAAAGGAACATTGAGTACTATCACTGTGTCTTCTTGGTTGGATACCACAGATTAAACTGCGCACCGTCTCCAAGGTGCTTAAACTAATGAGCGTGGAGGATGGGGACGAGCCCGGATAGATGTCTTTACAGAAGTCCTATCCATCCCTCGAGCAACCTTGTTAGAGACCCAGCACTCATCGTCCGTTCCTTCCCTTGCTATGATTATTCAAGATAAACTCTTAGGAAATGGAACTAGGCATATCGGGGTAATAACGGTACGTTGGATCTCGAGCGTCACTGTTCCCTTCCCTATTGTTCCATTGTCCCCTTATTTCACATACCCATTGTCTCCCCCTTTTGGGATTCTATACTTATATACCCCCCTGCACGATTGCGCGGGTCTTCTGGTATTCAGCTGCGTGATAGAGACACGCGCATCTCAACACGGTAACACCCTCAGCCGACGCAGAAGGAATTATATTGGTGGTGGACATGTCAGTGATGCTGTTGATATGTTTGAAACCAAGTAATTTATCTTTTGTATCGGTTGAGGTTTTCGATAATGTCCCAACAAGCAACGAGCACACACTCTAGTGGGTGGATGGAAATTTAGGGGAGGCTGCCGCAACGAAATTCAATCCAGCAGCAGGAATTATGCTATTAATTATTAGCAGAACAGCTCCACTATATGACACACTTCCATTGACTGAACTGCATTTCGTTGCCACGTTCTCAGCTGAACTTGTAGCTAGAACTCGACACTGCCAGATGATATCCAGACTCGCTACACAACGGCGGGGGATTTTCCTTGCACATTCCACGTGTGAAGCCGGGGGTGGTTTGTAAGAATCACACGCTGTGGTGAAGCATTGCTATAGGCAGGAGGGAAAAGAGCAACGAAGCCCATCACAAAGGTCAAACGACGGGCCCAATGGTGCTACCTCAAAACAAGAGGGGTTTCGACCTGGTCCGCCAACCAACCCTGTAAAAGTGCATAGGAATTTTTTATGAGTATGTCCTGGAAGGTAAAGATACATCAGTGAATAGCCTGTGTGTATATGCAAATATTGAACATACCTGTCCGCTCTACTAGTAGCCGTAGTAATGTCGCCTCGATAGTATGGTGCTCTGCATGTGCAATGCACATTATAAGGATCGCAACAATAAAGAATTCTCACCAGAGTATCATTACAAGGTATCCAATTTGAGTCAGCACCACAATTGGGGGCCATCATTCTAATCTGGCGTTCGAGTAGTATCTAGTTCATGAGTAGTTAGTGGTGGGTCACTGGACACAATGACTGGCACTGGCGCGTGCGTTGAATATGTAGACTAAAGACACTCGCATATAACGACGAGTGGCACATAATGCCTGGAAATAATATAATACTTGGACCATATCCGTTTTCGTCGTGCTTGCAATGGGCGTTTATGGTGGTTGAAGAAGACGGGCGCTTATACCTCTGTACGACTTGGACTTGGAGCGGAGGCGACGACAACGACGACAGTAAGTTCTAATCGTTTCTAATATGAATGTATGTTGTTAAATTCTGGCCAGAAAAATATTCACTCCACCAGGCTTTGAGGATCTTACAACAAGCAACGAGTGTTTGGTTTGAAGCACACGACGACATCCACCCCTGTGAGTGCCGTTTTACGAGCCCCATTCGATATTAAGCAAACGCCTTAGTGAACATCTATAACTACCCTGCCTCGACTCGCACATTCAATACCAAGCAAACGCCTTAGTGAACACCTATAACTGTCCTGCCCCGAATCGCAACTTCAATATTTCAATATAAAAGACCGTTGGTACGACTACGACTATGTCAGACCACAAACGCAAAGCCTCGCCGCCCCCGTCCACCGCCGTAGCCCTCGCGAAACGCGCGCGCGCGTCCTCGCCGCCCGCGAACCAAATCGCCATCTCGTCCGGCGCGGACGCGTCCAAGGCGCTGCTCAGGAGCGTCCCGCGCACGAGCGGGCTCGATGCGCCGATCGTCAGCCTCGCGGGTGCGCACGGTGCGGAGGTGCTGAGCTGCCGGTTCGATCCCACCGGACAGAACATCGCCGCGTGCTCGGCGGACCGGTCGCTTTGTGAGTGCATGCCCCAAGGCCCTTGTGTTCCCTTCTTTTTTTTTATTTTTTAACCTGCTTGTGCGATGCAGCGCTGTGGCGGACATACTCGCCGACGACAAACTACGGGCACATCACGTCCCTCCACAAGGGCGCGATTCTGGACCTGCAGTGGTCGCTCTGTGCGCCGCTCATTTACACCGTGTCCGCGGACAAGACGGTGCACTACACGGATGTGACGACGGGCCTGCGTGCGCGCAAGCTGCGCGGGCACCGTGGAGTCATCAATGCGGTTGACCGCGTGCTGGCGGGCGGGACGGAGCTGCTCGCGACGGCGAGCGACGACGGGAGCGTGAAGGTGTGGGAGGGCGGGATGGAGGGCGAGAAGCACCCCGTGGTCGATCTGGCGGTGGGATGCCCCGTCACGGCGGTGTGCTGGGGCGCGGACGGAAACACCGTCTACGCCGGTGCGCTGGACAACGAGATCCACGTACGTCCCCCCCCCCCTCTCTCTCTTCTATAGCGGTGCTCGTAACGCTGACGCGCATTAATGCAGGTGTTTGACATCCGAAAATCAGCCCGGGTGTACACCCTCCAAGGGCACACGGACACGCCGACGTCCCTCGCCCTCTCGCCCTCGGGCCACTTCCTCCTCTCCCCCTCATTGGCGTCCACGGTGCTCATCCACGACGTGCGGCCGTTCTCGCCGTCCCCGACGCGCGTCCATCGGACCCTCCTCGGGGCCCCTGCAGGATTTGAGAGCACCCTGTTCAGAGGCGCCTGGAGTCGGGACGATGCCGGAGCGAGGGTCGCGGTGGGTGGTGCAGACAGGACGGTCACTGTGTGGGAGGCGGAGAGCGGGAGGGTGTTGTACAAGGTTCGCGTCTTCTGGGGGTACTTGGGGTGCTGCTAATATGTATTATTTCCTTCAGCTACCGGGACACAAGGGGACTGTGACGTGTGTCGATTTCCATCCAAAGGAGCCGATTGGTGAGTTCAGTCTGGGTTTCATTATGTGGATACTGACATGGGCTACGTCAAGTGTTGACGGGGAGCAAGGATGCGACGTTGTTATTGGGTGAACTTGACCCTGGTGTAAGACTAGTATCTGCAGACAGACACTAGAATGAGTGATGCACTACTGTATTGAAATCCACATGTACATAATATATACTAGTGGAGAACAATGGGATGTGAGCAACAATGGGATGCATATGTGGACTACAATAGAACTAATTATTACCAAATCACAGTGTAGGCAGTCTCACTCCCTTACACTGGTATTCGCGTGTAACTATTACAATCTGAATCTTCGAGTTCTTTTATGTTACTGGTGTATCTATGCATGAGTGAGGCACCGTTAGTTCCCCCCAGCCGTCCCCTCCGGCACTCCGTCTGTCCAGAAACTAGGTATGACCTCATACAGGAATTCCAGGTACCACCACTCCTTGTCCTCCTCCGCCCCTCCATCATCCGCCGCAGCACTAACACTAGCGCCGCCGCCGCCGCCGCCCGCCCCGCTCTTCCCCTTGCCCTTCCCTTTCCCCTTCTCTTCTTCGCTGCGCCACCACCCTCTCTCTTCCCACCCGCACCCGCGCCCGCGCCCTTCTCCTTCCTCTCTTTCTCTCCATCCCCCCCGTCTCCATCGCCAGCCTCATCGCCACCCTCCTCCCCCTCCTCCCCCATCCTCACCCAAATCGCATGCATCCCCATCCCCTCCTTCATCACATCCACCGTCGCCCCCGCAACATACACCCGAATAGCATCCGTCGCCATATCAAACCCTTTCTTCCTCTTCCCCCTGCCCCCGTCTTTCTCCTCCATCAGAAGCTCCGGCTTCACAATCGTCGAAGCGGCCCCCTCCGGCGCCACATCGACCCACGGCGCCAGAAGGACGCTCCCCAGGGTCCTGCGCAGGACGCCGGGCAATGCGGTGGGGTCGGGCGGGGTGAACGCGAGGACGCGCCGGATCGACTTCTCGACGAGGGTGACGTGGTGCGTGAGCGGGAGCGTGGTGGGCCCGAGGAGGCGCATGAGGAAGGGCGGCGGGCCGGGGTCGGGGTCCCATGTGGCGACGGCGGCGGGGCAGCCCCAGGGGTTGGGCAGCGAGTGGTCGACGGAGCCCCATTTCGGTGCGTCGGGCTGGTCGTCGTCGTCGCCGTTGTTGGTGTTGGTGTCAGTGCTAGTGCCAGCAACGCCGTTCAGGGGTACGTTGCCCCACTGCTCCTGTGGTTGCGCCGGCTGCGGCTCAGCGGGCGGAGGGGGCGGGATAGTCGACAAGTCGATCTTCTCCGCGCCCTGTCTCTCCAGCTCTGCCTCCCACTCCTTATTCTTATCCGTCTTCGCGTTGCTTTTCGTCGTCTCCGTCTTCTCCGGCTCCGGCACACTCGGCCACTCCTCACCAGTGTCCCAGACCGAGGGCACCTTCGAGCCCCACACGGCTCCACACGCCCGACTAAACGCATCCGGGACTTGGACGCTGATCTTGCTCGTCAGAGGCAGCTCTATGCGGGCCAGGTCGACGAGCAGCAGCGCCTTGTTGAAGGCACGGTCGTAGTCGTTCATGAGCTGATTGCGGATGAAGAATTGGAGGAAGAAGCGGATCAGAATGGGGCCGTCGCGGAGCTTGGGCACGGACCTGTGTGGGGATGGACACGGGCGGGGTTAGAAGGACATCTTGGCGTCGACGTGCGACGGAAGAGCGCCACTTACCACCAGAGACCCTTGTCTTTATAGAAACTCGAGAAGAAGATCTTGAGGGAAAGCTCGGGGTCATTGAGGAACGCGTCCATGCGCAGTTCCTGCGCTTCAAGCTCGGCATCGATTTCCTCGAGGTAGCTGTGCATAACCGTATCGCCGCCGTCATCTAGATCCAGGTCAGTGACGGCGTTGGCGGGGATGACTGCATCTTGTTGCTGCAGCTGCTTTTCCTGTTCGGCGGTAAGCATGAGTTCATCCTCATCGTCTGCGTCATCCTCGTCCTCGTCCTCCTCTTCGGCCACTGCGCCGCTGTGCTTTGCGCCGCCCTTCCCGAAACGGCGCCTTTTGTTACTCTTGAGTCCGACGAAGAAGCGGAACTGGGAAGAGGAATGTGGTAGATGATAAATAAATAAATAAAAGAGCGCAGTGAACACGACGTACGTGGTCGTATACGGATTGCAGCGGCGGCGTCCACTTACGGCCGTGCTGAAAATCTGCTGCGCCTTGCGCGAATCTCTCCCTCCTAGGTAAATTTCTGTATGCGTATCGCGGCATCGATGAAGAGTGCAAGTCAATAACACCACAATGTCAGAGTTGTGAAGTGATGATCGATGGCGTAGATCACGCAAGTGAAGCGAGCAAAAAAAGGGCAAAGGTCAAAGTCAGCCGGGGGGGGGGAGTGACACGCAAAAATATATATAAAAAGATCCGTACGGGTCGTAGCCATCCGCCCTCCTCATGTCCTCGCCCTCCATCCAGTCCTCCCACCACTTCGCAGGCCGCTTCATGTCCTCCGGCCCCGGCGCCCCATCCGGGCCCTTCTTCGCCGTCCTCCTCCTCTTCTTCTTCTTCTCCTTATCCCCCGGCGCGACGTGCTTTGCGCTCAGCTGCACCGTCTCCACGCCCTCCCCGTCGACCTCGACCTCGTCCGGGTCGAGCGAGATGACGATCCCGGCGGGCTTGAAGAGCACATACGGGACGAGCGGCGTGCCGGTGTCGGAGGGCGCGGCGAGGAAGGGCGGGAATTTGAAGTAGGGGTTGCCGAAGGGGTCGAACTCGAGCTGGGCACCGAGCCGGGGGACGACCGGGGGGAGCTTGAGGTGCGGGTTGGGGATGATGGTGGGGGTGGTTGGAGTGACACTGGTGTTGTTGTTGTTGTCTGTGATGGTGGCGGCGGTAGCGACGGGATTGGCGTTCTGAGCCGGTGGCGGCGCCTCTGACTCTGACTCGGTCATGGTGGTGGAAGGGAGGAGAAGCAAGTGCGGAAAATATTGAACCTAGCTGGTTTTTTATGTTCTTTTGTTTCATGAAAAGTACCTAATATAATAGATGATCTCTGATGGCTATTACCAAATTACGCCATGACCCCCAAAAAACAACCACCTCGCGTTCTTTGACCTAAAATTATCCAAATAATACACGTACTCATACACAGCGCATTAAATTCAATTCAAGTTTCTACGACGCCTCCATCGCCACCGCCACCGCCACCGCCGCCGTCGCCAAAATACTCCGTCATCAACGCCGCTTTCCTTAACCCTAACAACACGCCTTCCATTTCTTCCCTCGTCGGCAACTTCGGTGGCATCAGGTCTTCCGCAGCCAGGAATGGAATAAACGCAGCAGCCGCCTTTGCCGAATCCTCCGCAGAAAACGCGGCCGCTTCACCAGACGCAGCTACCACACCGGCAGCGGCACCACCACCATTCGTTTTTGTACGTTTCAGGTCGTCAGTGTTTATGACGTCACCGGCGCCTTGATCGTCCTGTGCTTTCCGTTTTGAGCGTCGTGTTTTTGTTTTTGACGTGGCGGTCGCCGGCTCTGGCTCTGGCTCCTGCGGCGCCTGTGGTCCATGCCATTGTGGTATCTGAGGCGCTTCATCATCAGCGGGGAGACCGAGTGCGATGCGAATGTTTAAATGGGCTTCGTCCCAGTCTAATAATCTCCCAGTCAGACTAAAGATGTCGGTGCAAATATTAAAAATAAGCTCACCATCCTCCTCAGCCTTGCGTTCACCCTCAAGAAGCGAGCCATCCGCCTCGTCTAAATCACCAAAGTACGCTGGACCTTGAGCGATAAACTTTTTGTAATGCGCAAAGATCTGATTTTCCTCCTCCTCCTCCTTTTTCTTGCTCATAAAAAGCTCCTTGACGCCTGGCAAGTCCTTCGCGCGACCGAAATACCTGCACAAGTCGACATAGTCAGCCATTCCCACTCCCGCTAAAACAAGGTGGTCCGCGCAGTGCGCACTTGTATCCCTTTGTCCCCGGCACCTCCTTCCCGTCGTCATCCACCATGGCCACATTCCGGCGATAGTTCGCCCCGCCAAGCGCGACGATCTGATTCTCCCAATGTCTCTTCTCCCGCATCAGCTTGTTAATCTCGTCGTTCAAATCGCGGACTTCATAATCCGTCAACCCGGCTGTCCGAAAACACACACATACAAATAACAATAATAATTAGCGTCGAGCCTCGACTGGGAAATCATAAATACACCGCACACGCAGCAC
Source organism: Hysterangium stoloniferum (assembly GCA_015178975.1). Lineage (NCBI taxonomy): Eukaryota > Fungi > Basidiomycota > Agaricomycetes > Hysterangiales > Hysterangiaceae > Hysterangium > Hysterangium stoloniferum. The sequence continues at coordinate 586,798 of WHVD01000035.1, read as the reverse complement.
GTACCGTCTTGGATCTTCGACACCTTCCTGCTGATCTCCCGCAGAAGCTCGCCCCTCCACCGCTCGCACTCCCGCAGGCTCTTGCATGCGCTCGCCATGCGCGGGCGGCGGTCGCTCCTCGTTCCCAGCCCGAGCTCTGCAGCTTGCGCCTCCCGGAAGCGGTACAGCATTGATTGCGCCTTTTCCTCATTACGTGCCTATGTTGGATGTTTAGAAGAGGAGGGGTCAGTATTAATATTTTATAGGCAGGATGGGACGGGACTGACCATAGCTGGACGGGTGAGTGGTGGAAGTGACGGGTGGTTTTTTTATGTCAGATGTGGGTGTTTGTGGACGGGTCGAAATTGATACCACCCACACCCCTCTGTGAACGAGACCGTGAGCCGTTTGTGCTATGGTAGTAAATATTTGACTGCTACCGCCGTGGTGTAAATAGCATATTTTAAAATGGAGGTTTTGCGGTGTTCACATTCCTGTCTTTCCTCTCCCATACTTATAACGTCTCTCACACTACGGGATGATGACCATGGACGATATGGAGATAAAGCGACACTCGTTTTCAAGATAGAGCGACTCTTTTGAAGGTCTGAAGGCTGGTATGTCTCGGAAAATCCTGCCAGTTCTCACTCTAACTTATGGCGCCCTCGCCTCTTCAGAACTGTATGTGTATGGGCCTTACTTTTAAGGTCATTTCCTGTTTTCACACCAATACCTTTGGTATCTAACGCTGTCTTTCTTAGGATTACTTCCCTCTTTGACCGTCCTCCGTCGGTAATATATTCGCGTTCTGCCGCTTTCCCCGGGTAGTGCGTCGCACAGCTGTATTAGTGCCATTTCGTATAACGGCCAGCTAGACGAGGACGAAAGAAGGTTCTCTCTTCCCGCACCGTCACATGAACTGCCAGGAATGAAAGGTTTCCTTCGTGGGTTATGAATGCTTTTAATATCTGATAACGGCTCTCATCAATTAAACGTGGAAGGTTGTGGTTTGCTCCGAAAGACATTGTCATCCTTTCTGATAATGGTGGTATGGAACACATCTGTCCCGTGCATGAACACATCGTACGTTCCTAGCCCTCGTGAGCTTCTGCTGCTGCAAATTGACTCGCTCTGCTATATCAAGTTGGAGCATGCGCTGGGGACCGCTTCTTCCTCTAGTGTATGTAACAGCCCATCTGAAGCGCTGTTGAAAGCAAAATGACACGTCTGGCGTCCAGACAACGCACACAGGGGTCAGCGTGTCAATGAGAATGGAGCTGAATCTGATAATGTGGACGAGTGTATGCCCGTCTGTTCACCTGGTCGAGAGATTCACGAAAGCTTATTTAGTCCTTTATCCAGTCGACTGGAGCTACCGACAAGAATAAGCGCTTCAAGCCTCGGCTTCGGTGCAAATCATGTCCTTGACGATGTGAGTCACCGATTCAAAGCGGATCGTGGCGGTCCGGAAGACATTGTTACGCTTCTTGACGATGGTACCATGGAACACGTCTGTCCCGTTCGTGGAGACATCGCACGTTCCTTGGTCTCGCGCACTGCCCCTGCTGAAAATTGATGCGCGCTATTATATCAAGTTGGCGCAACTTAGGGTATTAGTAGCGGGGGCTATGGCGTGGACCACCGCACAGTCCTACTTCAAGTCCCGGACGGCAACGGGCAAGCATTCGTCCAAACCCTCTGATTCAATTCCATTCTCATTGGCGGCCTGGCCCGCTGCGAGTGAGTTGTCTGGAAGCCAGACAGTGTCACTTTGCTTCCTCCAGGGCTTTTAATAGGCCATTACTTACACCAGAAGAAAAGGCGGACTTCTGTGACGGAGATAGTGATCATCAGCCCGTCGAACGAGCTTTTGGAGCTGCTTCGATGACGATGGAGTATGTGCTGAATGGCCCTCATGACAGTATGAAGTCTGCATCCGCCAGCACATTATTGATGACGTCGTCGTGTGGAGGGTTGGCCTCCTCAGTGTCCTCTCTGTGCAGTGCCATAGGTCATGTGGCGTCCTCGACAGGCGTGCGTCCAATGGGCAGGTCGGTGACGCTAACATGGCACACGACTGCTCCACGTCGCCTGACCGCGCCGAACCAGTGAAGTGCCGCATATATGAAGAGCGGTAGACTATGTTCACTGGGACGCCACACCCCTTGACGCTCAGATACCTCACACGGCGATTGTCCTCCCCAGCGAATTCGACGAGTGCGATGAACGTTCACACCATCTTCCAACGAACACCCGCACGGAATTTGCGGCGGTTCTAGGCTACATCACCGTGTGCACGTATACGATGACAAGTGTGCAGAGAATGTCAGCATGGAGGTGTACTATGGAGCGCGCGTCCAGGAAGCAGTGCTTAAGCGCGCTACGGAAGCGCGATGTCGACAATACTGCCACGGCATTTGCAGGTAACTACTCCAAGGCTGGCATCAAAGCTGAGCTTGCTTCCGTGGACGTTCACCGCACAGGTTGCCGGTGCGTCACAGGACGAACACGCATCGCCTCTGGATTGTTTTACTGTGACCTGTGCAAATGTATCGATGGTACTGCAATTGTTGCTCACTGGCGCGGCGCCCATGTCAGGCACACCGGGCTTCTCGGGGCACATGTCCACTGACTGGTTGTTGTTATGACTTCCAACTAGTCGAGGGTTCACTGGGGCTACGGCAAGAATACACTATTAAGCCTCGGCGCAAAAATCAAATCCTTGACGATATGGGCCAAGGCCGTGATCGACTCTTGTAGTTCCGGGACCATGCTGGATCTGCACGTCACACTGTCTTTTCACCGCATGAGCGGTGCGTCATGACCACAGGGTCACAGCTCGTCACCGGAAGGACATGCAGTGCGTCCTATTTGAGTTGGCAAGCAATAAGAGTAAATATTCTTGTCTCCAATTAGATCCCCATATCTGCTTCGTCTGATAAACAGCACTCCTGGCAGCTCAGGACTGCCAGATGATCAGTTACTGACCAAAGCGAGTGCCTGGAGTAGTAGTAGGGTGTATTTGAAATATACGAGGAACCTTCCAAGAGCTTTGCAGAGTTGTTCCCGAACCTAGCGTATGTGTCTCTGACCAATATTATTGGATCAACTATTTCTTGGGTGCATTGATTTATTTTAGTACTTTGATCGCACAACATTTCAAAAAAAGGTGACATTTTACTTATTGCTTGGTTATATTTCTTGTTGTATGCCCCTCACACCCACTCAACTTTCATTGTATCGCTAACTTGAACCTTTACAATAAATTACTATCTTTCAACCATGTGTCGATTACCACCAGAAACGTCAATGTTTCCGTCTGCATAAACGTCCTGGGGACACTACTGGTGCGAGCCAAGTGCCTGGCTCCAGGCCCAGGTAAAAGTGCATATAAACGCAACTTGATTTCCAATTTGGTTTGTTGCTGTGCGGCATTGTCGCGCGAGTAACGTGACATCGTAATCAGGTTCTAGAGCGGTCCCGGCCGGACCATATTCACTGCTTTCATTGTTCAGTTTTGGATGAATGCTACAATAACCGTCATGAGGATACGATCGCTCGGAAGTTAGTCCGCCAGAGACCTTAACACCGCGCCCAGCATTACGTCCCATTTGAGCATACGCATGGCCGATCTAACTTCCAGGAGGACTCGGACCTCCTATGTGTATCATATACATGCTGTACTCTTCCCAAACGAATTTCCCCGAAAAAGGCGGTGCAGTCTGGAGCCACTTTTCACCCCGGCATCTCCCGCGTGCATGAGCTACAAATAGCAATTAACGCGGCGTCTCTCCATGAATCTTGTCGTGGACCTCTGCCCGCCACGTTCTGCGCGATAATCTGTTTATCAAAGAGTTCAACATCTGTCCCAATCCCAGTCACAACGACATGACTCAGATGTCCCTTCCGCAGACATCGCCTAGTACTGTGTACAATCCCATTCAATCTGTTACGCCTAATACTAAGCAATATCCACCGCGATTCCACGATTCGTACGCCCTGTTTAACGTAGCTTTATGCCATCCCTTAACAATCCTTGTATAGGCCTATTGATCAGTCTGGGCATCCTTCACAAGTCTCGTGTAAAATGCCCGACATGCTATTCTTTTACCTGGATCAGAATGGCGCCCAATGTCGAAATTCACAGGTTATCGAGGTAGAGAAAACGTCTAGTCAGGATCGCTCCCTGGTCCATACGATGAACGTTGTGAGTATCGGGATGAGATCCACCCATGATCCAGTGTTTGTTGACATTTAATTTCAGAATACGGCGGTGGTGCACAATCCTTCCACATCATATAATCTGGCCGTCGGTCCCAATCCTGTGCGTCGAACATTTTAACTGACTGCGCTCTCTACCCATCTCATTCATGATGACACGGCTAGATGTCTATTCGGCCGACACCATCTAGTCCCGAGAACAATCCTAACCAATTCAATGCCGGAAATACTGCTCAAGATCAACGGCACTTCTACGATTTGTACGCTTCACTCAACGTGGCATCATGACATACTCTAATAGTTACTGTTTAGACCCATCGGTCAAATTGAGAATATTTCACAAGTCTTGTCGTGTAGAATGTCAGACGCATTATTCTTTTACTTGAAGCAAAGTTGCCCCGCGTACCAAAACACGGAGGTTATTGAGCTAGGGAGAACATCTGGGCAAGGTGTTGTCCTCTGCATTGAGGCCGACGCTGTGAGTATATACCGATGATATCCACCGATAAGTTAATTCTTATTGGTGTTGGATTTCAGAATGAGACAGTGATATACAATATTTCAACACTATATGATCCGGCGTCCACTTTCCACTGCATGCTCCAAGCAGAGCAATATCACCCCAAGACAGAGCGAATCGCCGAAGGCCTGAAGGTATGTCTTGAAAAAGTCCTCCAACCAAACTGAGCTTCCAGTCCCCCAGAATCCCATGGCCCTTATTCTTGAGGTCACTTCTTATTTTCTAATAGCCCTGGTATTTAACATTATCCTTCCTGGAGATTACTTTCCTGCCTGGCCATCTCACATCGGTAGTGTATTTGGACTCCGCCGTATAGGGCGACGCAAGGCCGTATTGGTTGCCATTTCGTATAAGGGTCAGAAAGGCGAGGACGGGAAAAGTTTCTTTCTGCCCGCACCGTTAAATGAACTTCGGAATGTGGAAAAATTCCTTAGTAGGTTATGAGTTTTTTTAATTTAATATTTGATCACAACGCAACGATTAAAAGTGGAACATCATGGTTTTGCTGCGGAAGACATCGTTATACTATCTGATGATCCTGTTAAGAAACATATCCTTCCAACTTGTGTAAACATCGTACGTTCCTCATCCTCGTGAACTTCTACTACTGTACACTGACTCGCTCTGCTATATCAAGTTGCAGCAATTTGGGAAACTAGTAGCCGGGGCTGCGCCTGGGGACTTCTTCTTCTTCTGGTGTATGTAATAATTCATTTAAAGCATCGGAGAAAGCAAAATAACACGGTTTGGCTTCTAGACTGCGGACACGGCGGTCAGGTCGACAATACGAATGGAACTGAATCAGATAATCGTGACGAATGTATGCCCGTTTCATATCGGTTCAACTGGTCGAGGGATTCATGAGAGCTTTATCTAGTCCTCTATGCAGTCGACTGGAGCTTCGACAAGAATATTCCCCTCGGGTCTTGGCGTCGGTACAAGAATTGCATTCTTGATGATGTAAGTCGTTGTCCTCCGCATTATTCCTCCTTTAACACTTGTTAGGAATTGCGAAAAATTCTCGTTTCACCTCTACCAGTCGGTGCACGCTTTGTGGTGAGCTCATTCGTATTGTATTATCGACGTATTTTCTTAAAGTGATACCGAAGGCGCTAATTGACTGTTGTAATTCCGGCACGATGCTGGATCTTACCTTCACACTGTCTCTTAAGGGCATGACTACAGAACCACAACCAGACGATGATAAATGGGCATCGGAAGGACATGCAGTGCGTTCCATTATGAACTGACGGACAATAGGTGTAACTATTGTCTCCGACTAGATCTCCATATCTGCCTCGGGCGATGGACAGCAGGCCTGGCAGCATAAAGGTGAGAAGCGATCGTTGTTGACCAAAGTGAGTAGCTATATTTGTACTCCCTGCTGCACAGACTATATACGATGTTAATGACCATTAATTATTAAAGGTGTTTATTGAAACATTAAGTATGTTTGGTTGGGAAGCTTTTAGCGATACGGCTCACAACGTGTAACAGGCGGGAATCCTACTCAGACCTTTCGAGAATTGCTCGAGAACCTGAAGTATGTGCCTTTGACCTATACTATGACATAAACTTTTCATTGGCAATGTTTTGTTTAGTACCCTGATTTTAGAAGAACTCTATGGTAGTGAATGCGAACAGAACCCGCAGGTAAATTGGTTTGGATAATTTTCCCTTTCAAGTGATTGACCCTTGTCTTGCTGCTGTTAGATAGGATTTAATTATCTTCCGGTAAGTGTTATACAGTGCGTCATGGCCCATTGAGGATGCTCAAACCACTGTGTAGAACCAGTCGGAAGTATTTTCGATATGATTAAGATAATGGGTCAATCGTGTTTGGCGGTTGTCGTCACTTACCTTTCGCGGATTCAATCGACATTCAACACTTCGGATTGTACTAGAAAATTTCCTAGGCCTTTGTGGATGCTCTGGCTGACTTTCACTAATGCCAGCTGTCGCTTATTTCTTTTCGTTATCAATACCTATTGAAGCATTTCGATTATTGTTTAGTAGTATTTCTATACCCCGCGCACTCGGTCAACCCCCCATTCGAGCTCTGCTAGCTAGAACCCTCTCAACAAACTGTAATTTTTTAGCCGTTGCAATTACTACCACGTTTGCATCTGCATCTGATGTAATCGTTGGAGCATGCGTTGTACCCGCTATAGATTCCCTCAGTGATTCTTAGTATACTCGGTAATGTACCACCATGCTGTACTAGCTAAAATCATGATTCATACGCCCGGTTTAATGCGTTACGCTGCATTCCCCATGTAGCGCGACGCAAGGCTGTATTAGTTGCCATTTCGTATGAGGGTCTGCAAGGCGGGGACAGGGAAAGCTTCTTTCTTCCCGCACGCCGTTAAATGAACTTTCAAAAGTGGAAAAATTCTTTAGTAGGTTATGAGTTTTTTTTTTCAATACTTGAAAACAACTCAACAATTAAAAGTGGAACGTTGTGATTTTGCTGCGGAAGACATCGTTATACTCTCTGATGATCCTGCTAAGAAACATATCCGTCCAAGTTGTGAAAACATCGTACGCTCCTTATCCTCATTAACTTCCACTGCTGCAAATTGGTTCGCTCTGCTATATCAAGTTGGAGCCTGCGCGGGGGACCACCTCTTCCTCTAGTGTATGTAATAGCCTATCTGAAGCGCTGTCGAAAGCAAAATGACATGGTCTGGCTTTTAGACAACAGACCCAGGGGTTATATTGTCAATGAGAGTGGAACTGAATCTGATAATTTGGACGAGTGTATGCCCGTCTGTTCTATGACTTCAACTGGTCGAGAGATCTACGAAAGCTTATTCAGTCCTCTATCAGTTGACTGGACCTACGACAAGAATAAGCGCGTCAAGTCTCGGCTTCGCTGAAAAAATCGCATCCTTGACGATGTGAGTCACCAATTAAAAGTGGATCGTGGCGGTCCAAAAGAGATTGTTACGCTTCTTGACGATGGTGCTATGGAACACGTCTGTCCCGTCCGTGGAAACATCGCACGTTCCTTGGTCTCGCGAACTGTCCCTGCTGAAAATTGATTCGCGCTATTATATCAAGTTGGAGCAACTTAGGGTGTTAGTAGCGAGGGCTAGGGCGTGGGAGTCCGCTTTTTCTTCTGGTGTAAGTAATGGCCTATCTGAAATGCTGGAGAAAGCGAAATGACACTGCTTGGCTTGCAGACAAGGGACTCGCGGCGGGTCAGGTCGCCAATGAGAATGGAATTGGATCTGATGGTTTGGACGAATGTTTGCCCGTTGCCGTCCAGGACTCTAAGTAGAACTATGCAATGGTCCGTGATGGAGATGGCGATCATTAGCCCGTCGAACAGCGTTTTGAAGCTGCTTCGATGTGCACACGCACAATCGCCAACGATGTAGTATGTGCTGAATGGCTCGTGACAGTATGAAGAATTCCGCACCTGCCAACACGTTCTTGATGATATCGTCGTGTGGAGGGTTGACCTCTTTAGTATCTTCTCACTGCATAGTGTCATAGGTCATGTGGCATCCTCAACAGGCGTGCGTCCAATAGGCAAGTCGGTGACGCTAACATGGCACACGACTGTTCCACGTCGCCTGACCGCGCAGACCCAGTGAAGTGCCGCATCTATGGAGAGCGATAGAGTATGTTCACTGGGACGCCACACCATTTGGCGCTCAGATACCTCACACGGCGATTGTCCTCCTCAGCGAAATCGACGATTGCAATGAACGGCCACACCATCCTCCAACGAACATTCGCACGGACTTTGCGGCGGCTCTAAGCCACATCACCGTGTGCAGATATACGGTGACGAGTGCGCAGAGAATTTCAGCATGGAGGTGTACCATGGAGCGTGCGTCCAAGAAGCAGTGCGCAAGTGTGCTACGACAGCGCGACGTCGATAATACCGCTACCGCATTTGCAGGTAGTTACTCTAAGGCTGGCATCAAAGCTGAGCTTGCTTTCGTGGACGTTCACCGCACACAGGGGTTGCCAGTGCGTCACACGACGAACACACATCGCCTCTGGATTGTTTACTATGACCTGTGAAAAGGTATCCATGGTACTGCAATCGTTGCTCACCGGCGCGGCACCCATGTCGGGCACACCAGGCTTCTCGGGCACATGTCCACTGACTGGTTGTTTTTATGACCTCCAACTGGTCAAGGGATTTCCCAGAGCCTTATCTTCTCTACACAGTTCATTGGAGCTACGGCAAGAATACAGTATTAAGCCTCGGCTTCGGCACAAAGATCACATCCTTGACGATATGTGTAATCGTCCTTACGTTACGCCGCTTTGAAACTACGCAGGAATTAAAAGAGACCGTCGTTTTACCTTTGCCAATCGGTGCACAGCTTGTAGTGCGCTCACATCCATATTGTCTTGTTGGTATCTTCTCTAAAACGATGGCGAAGGCCATAATCGACTCTTGTAGTTCGGTACCATGCTGGATCTGCCGGCCACGCTGTCTTCTCACTGCATGAGCGAAATATCACGACCACAGGGTCACAACTCGTCACCGGAAGGACATGCAATGCGTCCCATTTTGAGTTAGCAGACAACAAGAGTGATTATTCTTGTCTCCGATTAGATCTCCATATCCGCTTCGTCTGATAAACAGCAATCCTTGCGGCTTGGGGCTGCCAGGCAGTCGATTATTGGCCGGAATCGGTTGAATGCATAGTAGACTGTATTTGCAGGAAACGAGATATAATATAAGTGGGGATCAATGACGTGCCTGGTTTCCATATATGAGCTACATCGGTTAGGTAATATTAAATCAGCTAGTTCAGTTATCACCAGAAAGGTCAATGTTTCCATCTGGATAGTATAATCGTTGAAGCATGCGCTGTAAACACTGTGGACTGGTGGTGATCAACGGACCCAATGATGAGTCCCGGTGCCGTCAGGAACATTTCTCATCTTGAGGCGCGTGCGGCGGGACCGGGGAGTCTGTGGCTTAACTTGACTCAACACGGGGAAACTCAGCACCAAACCCATTAACGCATCTCCCCATGCTTGTCATGGACCTCCTACCCGCCACGTCGTGCGCCTACAATAATCTGTTTATCAAAGAGTTCAACATTTGTCCCAACCCCATTCACACCGGCATAACTCAGACGTCTGTTCCGCAGACATCGCCTAGTACTGTGTACAATCCCATTCAATCTGTCATGCCTAATACTGACCAATATCCACCGCGGTTCCACGATTCGTACGCCCTGTTTAACGTAGCTTTATGCCATACCTTAACGGTTGTTGTAAAGATCTGTCGATCAGTTTGGGCATCCTTCACAAATCTCGTGTAAAATGCCCGACATGCTATTTGTCGAGGTAGAGAAAACGTCTTGTCAGGATCTCTCCCTGGTCCATACGATGGACGTTGTGAGTACTAGGATGAGATCCACCATAATTCAATTTTTGTTGATATTTAATTTCAGAACACAGCGGTGGTGCACAATCCTTCCACATCATATAACCTGGCCGTCGGTCCCAATGCTGTGCGTCAAACATTTTAACTGACTGCGCTCTCTACCCATCTCATTCATGATGACACGGCTAGATGTCTATTCGGCCGATACCATCTAGTCCCGAGAACAATCCTAACCAATTCAATGCAGGAAATACTGCTCAAGATCAACGGCACTTCTACGATTTGTACGCTTCACTCAACGTGGCATCGTGACATACTCTAATAGTTACTGTTTAGACCCATCGGTCAAATGGAGAATATTTCACAAGTCTTGTCGTGTAGAATGTCGGACGCATTATTCTTCGACTTGAATCAAAGTTGCCCCGCGTCCCGAAACACGCACGTTATTAAGCTAGGGAGAACATCTGAGCAAAGTGTTGCCCTCTGCATTGCGGCCGACGCTGTGAGTATATACCGATGATATCCATCAATTAGTTAATTTTTATTGGTGTTGGATTTCAGAATGAGACAGTTATACCCAGTATTTCAACACTATATGATCCGGCGCCCACTTTCCACGGCGTGCTCCAGGCAGCAGAGCGATATCACCCCAAGACAGAGCGAATCGCCGAAAGCCTGAAGGTATGTTTTGGAAAAAGTCCCCCAACCAAACTGAGCTTTCAGTCCCCCAGAATCGCATGGCCCTTATTATTGAGGTCATATCTTATTTCCTAATAGCTCTGGTATTTAACATTATCCTTCCTGGGGATTACTTCCCTGCCTGGCCATCTCACATCGGTAGTGTATTTGGACTCCGCCGCATTCCCCGTGTAGGGCGACGCAAGGCCGTATTGGTTGCCATTTCGTATGAGGATCAGAAAGACGAGGACGGGGAAAGTTTCTTTCTTCCCGCACCGTTAAATGAACTTCCAAAAATGAGAGAATTCCTTAGTAAGTTATGAGTTTGTTTATATATATTTGATAACAACTCAACAATTGAAAGTGGAATGCTGGGGTTTTGCTGCGGAAGACATCGCTATACTCTCTGATGATCCTGCTATGGAACATATCCGTCCCACCTGTGAAAACATCGTACGTTCCTCATCCTCGTGAACTTCTATTATTGTAAACCGACCCGCTCTGCTATATCAAGTTGGAGCAACTTAGGAAATTAAGGGCTGGGGTTGCCCCTGGGGACCTCTTATTCTTCTGGTGTATGTGATAATTCCTTTGAAGCGCCGGAGAAAGCAAAATGACACGACTTGGCTTTTAGACAACGGACACGGCGGTCAGGTCAAAAATGAGAATAATACTGAATCAGATGGTTTTGACGAATGTATCCCCATTTCTTATGACCTAAACTGGTCGAGAGATTCACGGGAACTTTATCTAGACATCCCTGCGGTCAACTGGAGCTACAACAAAAATGAGCCCCGCGGGTTTCGGCGTCGGTACAAAAATATCATCCTTGATGACGTGAGTCGTTGTCCTCCGCATTATTCCGCGTTTAACACTCATTAGGAATTGCGAGAAATTCTCGTTTCACCACTACCAGCCGGTGCACACCTTGTGGTGAGGTCATTCGTATTGTATTATCGACATATTTTCTTAAAGTGATACCGAAGGCGCTATTTGACTCTTGCAATTCCGGGACGATGCTGGATCTTCGCTTCAAACTGTCTCTTAAAGGGATTAGTGAAGAACCACAAAAGCACGGTCATAAATCGTCATCGGAAGGACATGCTGTGCGTTCCATTATGACTTGGCGGACAATAGGTGTAACCATTATGTCCGATTAGATCTCCATATCTGCCTCATTTGATGGACAGAAAGCCTGGCAGCACTCAATTACCAAACGATCGGTATTGACCAAAGTGAGTAACTAGATTTGTACTCCCTGCTGCACATACTGTATACTATGTTAATGGTCATTATCTATTAAAGGCGTTCCCTCGAACACTAAGTATGTTTGGTTGGAAAGCTTTTAGCGATACGACTCTCAACGTGTAACAGGCGAGACTCCTAATCAGACCTTTTTAGGATTGCTCCTGAACCTGGAGTATGTGCCTTTGACCTATATTATCGCGGACTCTTTCACTGACAATGTTTCATTTAGTACCCTGATCTCAAAGGATCTCAAAGGTGCCCACAAACAGGACCCGCAGGTAAATTGGTTTGGATGATTTTCCCTTTCAAGTGATTGATCGCTGTCTTGCTGCTGTTAGATGGGATTTAATTATCGTCCTGTAAGTGGTATACTGTGCATCACGGTCCATTAGGGATGCTCAAACCACGATGTAGAACCAGTCGGACTTATTTTGGATATAATTAAGATAATGAGTTTAATCACCATCATTTAACAATTCTCGTCACGTCCGCGAATTCAACCGACATTTGACACTTCGGATTTTATCAGTCCTTTGAAGATGCTTTGATTGAATTTTACTAATACCAGCTGTCCCTTATTTCTCTCCATTATCAACCCCTATTGAAGTAATTTGATTATTGTTTAGTACCGGCCGGTGGTCCTCGGACTTCCCTGGGGTAAGTGTAGGTTCCATCCAGTATCCTGAAAATACTGTCTTATGCCTGGCTCGATATGTAGCTTGGCGAGGTAGGACTATGTGATAGCGCTAGCCTTGTGTCTCTGGGACCACGCTGCCAGACGAAAATCAATACTGTCAATTAATTAATATCTATATTGACACAAATGGATGTGGCTGTGACATAGATCGCAACAACAGGTGTTCTTTTTCCATGAAGTGTGGTCATAATGGATAATATACATTGTATCGTTTTAAAAAAACTGAAGGGAACGACAAAGTATCCCACTGGTCGTGCTTCCCATAACTCGTTTTTACTCGCTTGTGGTATACAAACATTGCACGCGAAATCTCTACATCTGACAGGTATGGAGAATTTGGCATGCATGCATTATTATTACGCGTATAGTCCTCTTGCTCCTTTTTGCCTTTGCTAACAGAATCACCGGCATCCAGATTATTTTCCTCACCACCGCTACTTTCGGTTTGGATGCTCTCGGCCTCCTTGGATGTAACTTGCAATATATGTACGCCACTGCTTCCTTTCCTTTTTCTCTTTTCGATACTGTCGTCTACTATCGAACAATTGGTCGGTGGATCTATAATACCGATTTGTAAAATGAGGTATACATCTCAAAAATCCTTCATGTCAGACCATTAACGGGGAAAAAATTTATGGCATAAGAACTCACTCTCACAGAAGATGGATGCAAGTGGGAATTTTTGTCTCCTTCAGTCTCCAACCTCGGTGCGGCAAGAAAGGTAAGATCATTCTCGAAGGCCACACGATGATTGGCCCGAGTATCCTTAAACACTTTGACAGGCATTTCCTTTGTTTGTGGAAATTCTGTGGCATTCGCCTCGCAGAACAAGCTTCGCCTGCACTCCCTGCGCGGTCGTCTACGACCTTCCTTCTCTTCGTAATTTTGCCATCCCCACCGGCATCAGTCGCAATCCATCTGACTTTCGCATTCCTGTGTCTATAAGTGTTTTGTTCTTGACAAGAACGCTTGTAACTGGAACAACATCATCCGTATAAATACGGACACCGTCTGGGTGCAGCGTCGGTGGGAGCATCTGCACCTCCAGTGTCCCGAACGCGCGGGGCGCTTCGGACACCTTCGTCTGTACCACTGGTGGATCCGTCGACGCTACATGGCTTGTTTACGAGCTGTGCACCGAAGACAGGAAGTTAGTTTACCAGAGACCTTAACATTGCGCTTAGCATTATGTTTTATTTTGAGTATACACATGGCCGATCCGACTTCTAGGAAGACTTGGACTTTCCATGTGTATCATGAGCCCATATACCAATATCATGGTTCGTGCGTCCTGTTTAACACATTACGCCGCATTCCCCGTGTAGCGCAACGCAAGGCTGTATTAGGTGCCATTTCCTATGAGGGCCAACAAGGCGAGGACGGGAAAAACTTCTTTCTTCCCGCATCGTTACATGAACTGCCAAGAATGAGAAAGTTCCTTAGTAAGTTATAAATTATTATTATTATTAGATAACAACTCAACAGTCAAAAGTGGAACGTTGTGATGTTGCTGCAGAAGACATCGTTATACTCTATGATGATCCTGATATGGAACATATCCGTCCAACTTGTGAAAACATTGTACGTTCCTTATCCTCATGAACTTCTACTGCTGAAAATTGGTTCGCTCTGCTATATAAAGTTCGAGCATGCGCTGGGGGATCACTTCTTCCTCTAGTGTATGTAATAGCCTATCTGAAGCGCTGTCGAAAGCAAAATGACACGGTCTGGCTTTTAGACGACGGACACGGGTCAGATTGTCAGTGAGAATGGAACTGAATCTGATAATTTGGACGAGTGTATGCCTGTCTGTTCTATGACTTCAACTGGTTGAGAGATCCACGAAAGCTTATTAAGCCCTCTATCCAGTTGACTGGACCTACGACAAGAATAAGCCCTTCAAGCCTCGGCTTCGGGACAAAAATCACATCCTTGACGATGTGAGTCACCAATTAAAAGTGGATCGTGGCGGTCCGGAAGGGATTGTTACGCTTCTTGACGATGGTACTATGGAACATGTCTGTCCCGTCCGTGGAAACATCGCACGTTCCTTGGTCTCGCGAACTGCCCCTGCTGAAAATTGATTCGCGCTATTATGTCAAGTTGGAGCAACTTAGGGCGTTAGTAGCGAGGGCTAGGGCGTGGGAGTCCGCTTTTTCTTCTGGTGTAAGTAATGGCCTATCTGAAATCCTGGAGAAAGCGAAATGACACTGTTTAGCTTCCAGACAAGGAACTCGCGGCGGGTCAGGTCGCTAATGAGAATGTAATTGAATCTGATGGTTTGGACGAATGTTTTCCCGTTGCCGTCTAGGACTCGAAGTAGGACTATGCGATGGTCCGTGACAGATGGCGATCATCAGCCCGTCGAACAGGGTTTTGAAGCTGCTTCGATGTGGACACGCACAATCGTCAATAATGTAGTATGTGCTGAATGGCGCTCGTGACAGTATGAAGTCCGCATCCGCCAGAACATTCTTGATGACGTCGTCGTGTGGAGGGTTGACCTCCTCAGTGTCGTCTCTGTGCAGTGTCATAGGTCATGTAGCGTCCTCAACAGGCGTGCGTCCAATGAGCAAGTCGGTGACGCTAACATGGCACACTTCCACGTCCCTGATCGCGCAGACCCAGTGAAGTGCCGCATCTATGGAGAGCGATAGAGTATGTTCACTGGGACGCCACACCATTTGGTGCTCAGATACCTCACACGGCGATTGTCCTCCTCAGCGAAATCGACGATTGCAATGAACGGCCACACCATCCTCCAACGAACATTCGCACGGACTTTGCGGCGGCTCTAAGCCACACCGTGTGCAGATATACGATGACGAGTGCGCAGAGAATTTCAGCATGGAGGTGTACCATGGAGCGTGCGTCCAAGAAGCAGTGCGCAAGTGTGCTACGGAAGCGCGACGTCGACAATACCGCTACCGCATTTGCAGGTAGTTACTCTAAGGCTGGCATCAAAGCGAGCTTGCTTTCGTGGATGTTCACCGCACACAGGGGTTGCCAGTGCGTCACACGACGAACACACATCGCCTCTGGATTGTTTACTATGACCTGTGAAAAGGTATCCATGGTACTGCAATCGTTGTTCACCGGCGCGGCACCCATATCAGGCACACCAGGCTTCTCGGGGCACATGTCCACTGACTGGTTGTTTTTATGACCTCCAACTGGCCAAGGGATTTCCCAGAGCCTTATCCAGTTCTCTACGCAGTTCATTGGAGCTACGGCAAGAATACAGTATTAAGCCTCGGCTTCGGCACAAAGATCACATCCTTGACGATATGGGTCATCGTCCTTACGTTACGCCGCTTTGAAACTACGCAGGAATTAAAAGAGACCGTCGTTTTACCTTTTCCAATCGGTGCACAGTTTGTCGTAGTGCGCTCATATCCATATTGTCTTATCGGTATCTTCTCTAAAACGATGGCGAAGGCCGTAATCGACTCTTGTAGTTCCGGTACCATGCTGGATCTGCCGGCCACAGTGTCTCCTCACTGCATGAGCGAAGTATCATGACCACAGGGTCACAAGTCGTTACCGGAAAGACATGCAGTGCGTCCCATTTTGAGTTGGCAGGCAATAAGAGTAATTATTTTTGTCTCCGACTCGATCTCCGTATCTGCTTCGTCTGATAGACAGAAATCCTGGCAGCTCAGGACGGCCAGATGATCAGTTATTGACCAAAGCGAGTGCCTGGAGTCGTAGTAGGGTGTATTTGAAATATACGAGGAACCTTCCAAGGGCTTTGCAGGGTTGTTCCCGAACCTAGCGTATGTGTCTCTGACCAATATTATTGGATCAACTATTTCTTGAGTGCATTGTTTTATTTAGTACTTTGATCGCACAACATCTCAAAAAGGGACATTATACTTATTGCTTGATTATATTTCTTGTTGTATGCCCCTCACACCCACTCAACTTTCATTGTATCGCTAACTTGAACCTTTACAATAAATTACTATTTTTCAACCATGTCGATTACCACCCAAAACGTCAATGTCTCCATCTGCATAATCGTTGAAAGATATGCTAAAGACACTATACTGGTGCTAAGCAAGTGCCTGGGCCTCGGCCCGATTAAGAGTCTATGTCCGAATGAGCAAATTCTACTTCCTATTTGGTTTTGGAAATAACCTGTGCTGTTGCTATGCGCGATTTTCGCGGCAGTAACGTGACATCGCGTAATCAGGTTCTAGAGCGCCGATGAGACTCGGCCTCCACCTTCACTGCTTTCATTGTACAGCCCTAAACGAATGATACAATACCGCATAGGGATATGGTCACCTATTTTTAGCATTTATGTCGCAGATCCGACTTCTAGGAAGACTCCGACTTTATCAGGAGTCCATATACATGCTTTCCTCTTCCAATGCGAATTTCGGCTAAAAAACGGTACTGTCTAGAGCATTTCCTACCCCGGTACCTGCCCCATGCGCCTCAAATAGCATTAACGCGGCGTCTCCCCATGCCTCTTGTCATGGACCTCCTGCCCGCCACGTCGTGCGCCAACAATAACCTGTTTCACAATGTGTTCAACATCTGTCCCAATCCCAGCCACAACGGCATGACTCAGATGCCTGTTCCACAGACATCGCCTAGTACTGTGTACAAACCCATTCAATCTGTTATCTCAAACACTAACCAATATCCACCGCGGTTCCACGATTCGTACGCCCTGTTTAACGTAGCTTTATCCCATACCTTAACGGTTGTTGTATAGACCTGTTGATCAGTTTGGGCATCCTTCACAAGTCTCGTGTAAAATGCTCGACATGCCATTCTCTTACTTGGATCAGAATGGCTCCCAATGTCGAAATTCACGGGTTATCGAGGTAGAGAAAACGTCTTGTCAGGATCTCTCCCTAGTCCATAAGATGGACGTTGTGAATGTCAGGACGAGATCCACCCATATTTCAATTTTTGTTGACATTGAATTTCAGAACACGGAGGTGGTGCGCAATCCTTCAACATTATATAACCTGGCCGTCGTTCCCAATTCTGTACGTCAGATATTTTAACTGACTGCGCTCTCTACCAATATCATTCGTGATGACGGCTAGATGTCTATTCGGCCGACACCATCTAGTCCCGAGTACAATCCAAACCAATTGGATGCCGGAAATACTGCTCAAGTTCAGCGGCAATTCTACGACTCGTGCGCTTCACTCAACGTGGCATTATGACATACTCTAATGGTTACTGCTTAGACCCATCGGTAAAATTAGGAATCTTTCACAAGTCATGTCATGTAGAATGTCGGATGCATTATTCTTTTACTGGATGCAAAATTGCCCCCCGTACCGACACTCGCAGGTTATTAAGCTAGGAAAAACATCTGGGCAAAGTATCCGCCTCGGCATTGAGGCCAACGCTGTGAGTATATACCGATGATATTCACCGATAAATTAATTTTTATTGGTGTTGGATTTCAGAATGAGGCAATGATACGCAGTATTTCGAGACTGTATAATCCGTTGCCCAATTTCCGCTGCGTGCTCCAGGCAGCAGAGCGATGTCACCCCAAGACCAAGCGAATCGCAGAAGGCTTGAAGGTATGTTTTGGAAAAAGTCCCCCAACCAAACTGAGCTTTCAGTCTCCCAGAACCGCGTGGCCCTTATTCTTGGGGTCACTTCTTGTTTCCTAATAGCTCTGGTATTTTACAATATCCTTCCTGGGGATTACTTCTTTACCTGGCCATCTCACATCGGTATTATATTTGGACTCTCCCCCACTCCCCGTGTAGTGCGACGCAAAGCTGTATTAGTTGCCATTTCGTATAATGGTCAGCTGGGCGAACCTCTTCCCGCACCGTTAAATGAACTTCCAAAAGTGGAAAAATTTCTTAGTAGGTTATGATTTTTCTGTTAAATATTTGATATAAACTCAACAATTAAAAGTGGAACGTTATAATGTTGCTGCTGAAGACATCGTTATACTCTCTGATGATCCTTCTAAGAAACATATCCGTCCCACTCGTGAAAACATCGTACGTCCTCCATCCTCGTGAGTTTCTACTGCTGTAAACCGACCCGCGCTACTATATCAAGTTGGAGCAACTTACGAAATTAGTGGCTGGGGCTGCACCTGGGGACCTCTTATTCTTCTGGTGTATGCAATAATTAATCTGAAGGGCCAGAGAAAGCAAAATGACATCCCTTGGCTTCTAGACAACGGACACGGCGGTCAGGTCGACAATAAGAATGGAACTGAATCAGATAAGCGTGACGAATGTATGCCCGTTTCTTGTGACTTTCACTGGTCGAGAGAATCACGGGAACTTTTTCTAGTCATCCGTCCAGTCGACGTCAGCGAAGACAAGACTAAGCCCTCACTGTCTCGGGATCGGTACAAAAATATTATCCTTGATGATGTGAGTCGTTGTCCTCCGCATTATTCCGCGTTTAACACTTATTAGGAATTGCGAGACATTCTCGTTTCGCATCTACCGACCAGTGTACACCTTGTGGTGAGCCCATTCGTATTGTATTATCGACATATTTCCTTGAAATGAGACCGAAGGCGCTCATTGACTCTTGTCATTCCGGGACGATGCTGGATCTTCGCTTCACGCTGTCTGTTGACGGCATGAGGGAAGAACTACAAACACACAGTCATAAATGGCCATCGGAAGGACATGCAGTGCGTTCTATTATGAATTGGCGGACAATAGGTGCAACCATTGACTCGGGCTAGATGTCTATATCTGCTTCGTTTGATGGACAGCAGGCCTGGCAGCAGAAAGATGCCAGGCGATCGTTATTGACCAAAGTGAGTAACTAGATTTGTACTTGCTGCTGCACAGACTGAATACTATGTTAATGGTCATTATCTATTAAAGGCGTTTCTTCAAACACTAAGTATGTTTAGTTGGAAAGCTTTCAGCGATACGGCTCACAAGGTGTAACAGGCGAGAATCCCAGTCAGACCATTCGAGAATTACTCATGAACCTGGAGTATGTGCCTTTGACCTATATTATCGCATAGACTTTTCACTGACAATGTTTTATTTAGTACCCTGATTTCAAAAGATCTCAAAGGTGCCCACAAACAGGACCCGCAGGTAAATTGGCTTGGATAATTTTCCCTTTCAAGTGATTGATCCTGTCTTGCTGCTGTTAGATGGGATTTAATTATCCTCCTGTAAGTGGTATACTGTGCATCATGGTCCATTAGAGATACTCAAACCACGATGTAGAACGACTCGGACGTATTTTCGATATGATTAAGACAATGAGTTAATCACCATCATTAACGGTTCTCGTCACTTTCGCGAATTCAACCGACATTCGACACTTTGGATTGTATCAGTCCTTTGTAGATGCTTTGGCTGACTTTTACTTATTCCAGCGGTCGCTTATTTCTCTCCATTATTAATAACTATGGAAGCATTTTGAATATTGTTTAGTACCGGCCGGGGGTCCTCGGACTTCCCTCTTTACATTGAACATTCATCTGTTTTCGAAGCTTTCCCATGGGTATTATGAGATCGGAAACCCAGTCCTTATTGCTGTGTAAATTAAAGCATTTCTGTGTGTATCCATTAATTTCAGCTAAACATAAATTGCCTGGGGTTAAGTGTGGATTCCATCTAGCATCCTGGGAATATTGTCTTATGCCTGGTTCGATATGTAGCTTGGTGAGTTAGGACTATGTGACAGCGCAGCCTTGTGTTTCTAGGACCACACTGCCAAACGAAAATCACCGCTGTCAATTATTGAATATGTTAGAACATAGGCTGTGCGAGCATGCACAAGGTGCCACACCAGCAATTTGCCACCCTATTGTTCTTTTGAGTTTGGCTTAACCCTTTGTTGCCATACGTCTATTGTTTTCAAGGCGTATATAACTAGTATAGATTTCTTGTACTTACGCTATCCGTTTGCCTCCTGCGAGACACAGAGGGTCAAACGGAAATGATATTCGTCATTGCTTGAGATTCACGAGCTTTAAGATCTTATTTCATCAGAATATCTATACTGATACATAAATGTATGTGGCTGTGATATAGATGGCCACAATAGGTGTTCTTTTTCCATGGAGTGTGGTTCTAATGGATAATATACATTGCATCGTTCCAAAAAAGTGAAGGGAACGACAAAGTATCCCACCGGTCGTGCTTCCCATAATTCATTTTGACTCACTTATGGTATTCAAACATTACACGCGAAATCTCTACATCTGACTGGTATGGAGAATTTGGCATGCATGCATGATTATTACGCGTATAGTCCCCTTGCTCCTTTTTGCCTTTGCTAACAGAATCACCGGCATTCAGATTATTTTCCTCACCACCGCTACTTTCGGTTGGATGCTCTTGGTTTCCTTGGATGCAACTTGCAATATCCGCCGCTGCTTCCTTTCCTTGCTCTCTTTTCGATACTGTCGTCCACTATCGAACAATTGGTCGGTGGATCCATAATGCCGACTTGTAAAATGATGTATACATTTAAAAAAATCCTTCATGCCAGACCATTAATGGGGAAAGGATTTATAGCATAAGAAGTCACTCTCACAGAAGATGGATGCAAGTGGGAATTTTTGCCTCCTTCAGTCTCCAACCTTGGTGCAGCGAGAAAGGTAAGATCATTCTCGAAGGCCACACGACGATTGGCCCGAGTATCCTGAAACACTCTGACAGGCATTTCCTTTGTTTGTGGAAATTCTGTGGCGTTTGCCTTTGTGACAAGCTTCCCTTGCACTCCCTGCGCGGTCGTCCACAATCTTCCTTCTCTCTCTTCCTAATTTTGCCATCCCCACCGGCATCAGTTGCAAGCCATCTAGCTTTCGCATCCCTGTCTCTACAGGTGTTTTTGTTCTTCACAAGAACGCTTGTAACCGGAATAACATCATCCGTAGAAATACGGACACCGTCTGGGTGCAGCGTCGGTGGGAGCATTTACACCTCCAGGGTCCCCAACGCGCGGGGTGCTTCGGACACCTTCTCCTGTACCATTGGGGATCCGTCGACGATACATGGCTTGTTTACGAGCTGTCCACCGGAGCCAGGAAGTTAGTTTACCAGAGACCTTAACATAGCGCTTAGCATTACGCCCCAATTTGAGCATACATATGGCCGATTAGACTTCTAGGAAGACTCGGACTTTCTATGTGTATCATGAGCCCCAAAGGACCTTTGAAAATTTGTAAGATATACATGCTTTCTTCCTGTTTATGCCGCATTCCCCGTGCAGCGCAACGCAAGGCTGTATTAGTTGCCATTTCGTATGAGGGTCAACAAGGCGAGGATGGGCAAAAATTCTCTCTTCCCGCATTGTTACATGAACTACGAAGAAAGAGAAAGTTCCTTAGTAAGTTATAAATTATCATTATTATTAGATAACAACTCCACAATCAAAAGTGGAACGTTGTGATTTTGCTGCGGAAGACATCGTTATACTCTCTGATGATCCTGATATGGAACATATCCGTCCAACTTATGAAAACATCATACGCTCCTTATCCTCATGAAATTCTACTGCTGCAAATTGGTTCGCTCTGCTATATCAAGTTGGAGCATGCGCTGGGGGACCACTTCTTCCTCTAGTGTATGTAAAAGTCCAGCTGAAGCGCTGTCGAAAGCAAACTGACACGGTCTGGCTTCCAGATAACGGACACAGGGGTTAGATTGTCAATGAGAATGGAACTGATTCTGATAATTTGGACGAGTGTATGCCCGTCCGTTCTATGACTTCAACTGGTCGAGAGATCCACGAAAGCTTATTTAGTCCTCTATCCAGTCGACTGGACCTACGACAAGAATAAGCACTTCAAGCCTCGGCTTCGGTACAAAAATTACATCTTTGATGATGTGAGTCACCGATTAAAAGTGGATCATGGCGGTCCGGAAGACATTGTTACGCTTTTTAACGGTGGAACACGTCTGTACTGTCCGTGGAAACACCGCATGTTCCTTGGTCTCGCGAACTGCCCCGCTGAAAATTGATTCGCGCTATTATATCAAGTTGGAGCAGCTTAGGGTGTTAGTAGCGGGAGCTACCGCGTGGGAGTCCGTTTTTTCTTCTGGTGTAAGTAATGGCCTATCTAAAATCCTGGAGAAAGCGAAATGACACTGTCTGGCTTCCAGACAACGGACTCGCGGCGGGTCAGGTCGCCAATGAGAATAGAATTGAATCTGACGGTTTGGACGAATGTTTGACCGTTGCCACCCAGGACTCGAAGTAGAACTATGCAATGGTCCGTGACAGAGATGGAGATCATCAGCCCGTCGAACAGGCTTGTGAAGCTGCTTTGATGTGGACACGCACAATCGCCAACGATGTAGTATGTGCTGAATGGCCCTCGTGACAGTACGAGGTCCGCATCCATCAGCACGTTCTTGATGACATCGTCGCGTGGATGGTTGTCCTCCCTCAGTGTCTCCTCTGTACCCAGTGCCATAGGTCATGTAGCGCCCTCAACAGGCGTGCGTCCAATGGGCAGGTCGGTGACGCTAACATGGCACACGACTCTGCCACGTCGTCTGACCGCGCAGACCCAGTGAAGGGCCGCATCTATGGAGAGCGATAGACTATGTTCACTGGGACGCCACACCACTTGACGTTCAGATACCTCACACGGCGATTGTCCTCTTCAGCGAATTCGACGATTGCGATGAACGTCCACACCATCTTCCAACGAACATTCGTACGGGCTTTGCGGCGGTTCTGAGCTACATCACCGTGTGCAGGCATACGATGACAGGGGTTTCAGTATGGAAATGTACTATGGAGCGCGCGTCCAAGAAGCGGTGCGTGGGTGTGCTACGGAAGCGCGACGTCGACAACACTGCCACGACATTTGCGGGTGGTTACTCAAAGGCTGGCACCAAAGATGAGCTTCCTTCCATGGACGTTTACCGCAGACAGGGGTTGCCGGTGCGTCACACGATGAACACGCATTGGCGCTGGATTGTTTACGATGATATGGTACTGCAATTGCTGTTCACGGGTGCGGCACCCATGTCAGGCACACTCATATCTGCTTCCTCGGATAAACAGCAATCATTGCGGTTTGGGGGTGCCAGGCGCTCGATTATTGGCCGGAATGAGTGATTGGATGCGTAATAGAGTGGATTTGCAGGAAATCAGATATAATATTAATGGGGATGAATGATGTGCCTGATTTCCATATATGAACTACATCGTTCGGTTAGCTAATAGTAAATCAGTTACCACCAGAAAGGTCAATGTTTCCATCAGCGTAGTATACTCGTTGAGGCATGCGCTGTAAACACTATGGATACGGTGTTGATCAACGGATTTAATGACGACCCCCGGTGCCATCACTCACCCGGTGGGCCTCAAGGACCATTTCTCACCTTGGCGGATTCTCATGCCTCGTGTCATGGACCTCCTGCCCGCCACGTCGTGCGCCTACAATATTCTGTTTCACAAAGAGTCCAACATCTGTCCCAATCTCAGTGACAACAGATGTCTATTCCGCAGCCATCGCCTATCACTGTGTACAATCCCAGTCAATCTGTTATCCCAAATACGAACCAATATCCACCGCGGTTCCACGATTCGTCCCCCTTTTAAATTATTTTCCTTCTAGCATGCACATTATGGTATAAATACTAACAATTTATTAAAAGTTGGCATTCCAATCTCAAGCGCAATTTATTAGTGCAAGACATTTTACACCCTCTTGACTAAATACTTGAGAAGATCCAAGAAATACGAATCTTTGATTATTTATATTATGATTGAATCAGCAATCCGATGAATTTCATTGCAGCGGCAATCACTAAAATAATCGGCGATGCATTCGTATGGGTTTCCCCCGTTTAACACAACCCCGACCCAATTCAACATGTGCACCCATCCCAGTCATAACGGCATGATGTCTCTTCCGCAGCCACAAGCTATTGCTGTGTCTCTAATACCATTCAATTTGTTATCACAAATACTAGCCAGTATCATGATTCGTACGCCGTGCACGCCCTGTTTCACGCGTTACGCCGCATTCCCTGTATAGCGCTGCGGAAGGCTGTATTAATTGCCATTTCGTATGAGGGTCAGTAAGGCGAGGACGGGGACAACTTCTCTCTTCCCGCATGAACTGCCAAGAATGAGAAAGCTCCTTAGCAAGTGATAAATTTCTTTCCAATATTAGATAACAACTCAACAACTAAAAGTGGAACGTTGTGGTTTTGCTGCGGAAGGCATCCTCTGATGATGGAACATATCCGTCCAACTTGTGAAAACATCGTACCTTCCTTATCCTCACGAACTTCTACTGCTGCAAATCGATTCGCTCTGCTATATCAAGTTGGAGCAGCTTGAGGAACTAGTGGCTGGGGCTACGCGTGGGGACCACTTCTTCTTTTGGTGGTATGGAATAACTCATCTGAAGCGCCGGAGAAAGCAAAATGACACGGTTTGGCTTCCAGACAGCGGACACGGCGGTCAGGTCGCCAATGAGAATGGAACTGAGTCAGAGGGTGACACGAATGTATGCCCGTTTCATATCGTTTCAACTGGTCAAGGGATTCACGAAAGCCTTATCTAGTCATCTACGGAGTCGACTGGAGCTTGGACAAGAATAAGTTCTTCCAGTCTTGGCTTCGGTACAAAAATTGTATCCTTGATGATGTGAGTCGTTGTCCTCTGCATTATCCCCCCTGTAACACTTATTAGGAATTGCGAGAGATTCTCGTTTCCCTCCACCAGCCGGTGCACATCTAGTGGTGAGCTCATTCGTATTGTATTATCATACTTTGTTAAAGTGATACCGGAGGCACTAATTGACTCTTGTAATTCCGGGACGATGCTGGATCTTCTCATCAAACTGTCTCTTAACGGTATGAGTGAAGAACAATAAGCACACCGTCATAAATAGTCATCGAAGGGACATTCATTGCGTTCCATTATAAACTGCCAGAGAATCCGTGTACCATTGTCTCCGACTAGATGTCCATATCTGCCTCGTTTAATGGACAGCAGTCCTGGCAGGAAAGGAATAGCAAACGATCGTGATTGACCAAAGTGAGTAACTGGATTTGTACTCCCTGCTGCAGACTATTTATGCTCTTAATGGTCATTAATTATTAAAGGCGTTTCTTCAAACACTAAGTATGTTTGGTTACCAGGCTTTTAGCGATACGGCTCACGATACGGCTCACAACGTGCACCAGACGAGAATCATCCTCAGACCATCTATCTCCAGAACCTGAAGTATGTGCCTTTGACCTATGTCATCGGGTAGACTTTTCACTGGCAATGTTTTATTTAGTACCCTGATTTAAAAAGATCTTAATGTTTCCCACAAATAGGACCCACAGGTAAATTGTTTTGGATAATTTTCCCTTGTAAGTGACTGATCGTTGTCTTGCTGCTGTTAGAGGGGATTTAATTATCACCCGGTAAGTGGTATGCTGTGCGTCATGGTCCATTAGGGATGATCAAACCGCGGTATAGGACCAGTCGGAATTATTTTCGGTATGATTAAGATAGTCAGTGAACCCCCATCATTTAACGGTTCTCGTCACTTTCGTGAATTCAGCCGACATTCGACACTTCGGATTGTATCAGTCCTCTGTAGATGCTTTGGTTGACTTTTACTAATCCCAGCTGTCGCTTATTTCTCTGCACTATCAACACATATTGAAGCATTTTGATTATTGTTTAGTAATATTTCTTGTTGTATGCTCCTGCGCCCAGTGAACCCCCATTCGAACACCGCTAGCTGGAAGCCTCTCAACAAACTGTGATTTTGTAGCAATTTCAATTACCACCACGTTTCCATCTGCACCGGATGTAATCGTTGGATCGTGCGTTGTACCCGTTATAGATTCCCTCGGTGACTCTTAGTACACTGAGTAATGTACCACGATGCGCTGTCACTCCTCATTCTATAAAGATTGCACTTTGTTGAGGTAAAACAATGGTTATGACTTTTCCTCATTGCATGCAGATCAACTATCTCTTGAACCCATTGTGTGTACCTTGATCGCACAACATCCCAAAGATGAGGTGACATTTTACTTATTTATTTATATTTTTTCACCTGGCACCCTTCACTGTAACGCTAGCTAAAAAACCTGTATTATAATTTACTATTTTTAAACCATTTCAATTACCACAGAAACGTCAATGTTTCCATCTGAACAATGTAATCGTTGAAGGCTGTGTGGTAAACACTGATGATCAAGTGCCAGGCGTCCGGCTTAGTGTGGGTGTTCGTGGACCGAATGCTTTCTCGATCCTATCTCAGTTTGGAGAGTCTCAGGTGGCAACAGCGGGACTCTGCCTCCATATTCATTACTTTCACTTTTAAGCTCTGGAAGATACAATATCTTCAAGGGAACTATTATGTTAAAAGTGTAGAAAATGAATGGCCAGACTGGGGATTGAACCCAGGGCTTCTGCATATATAGCAGGGGTGTTAACCATTACACCACCTGACCCTGGGAAGCACTGCTAGCATTACTCAATCTAACATATTATCCGGAAGTTAGTCTACCAGAGAGCTTAACATTGCACATAGCATTACGTCCCATTTTGAGCATCCATATGGTCGAGCGGACTTCTAGGGAGACTCAAACTTCTCATGCGTATCATGAGCCCAGACAGGTGACCTTTTAATGGTAATTTCACCCAAAAAGGCGGTGTCTTCAGGAAGATTTCCCGGTGTAGGGGTGAGTTAATATCATGTTTCTGTCATTTTGACACCCGTAACATACATAGCCCTTAATAGTGGATCGTACACTCATATCACGGTGTTTGTCACCCTCCGGAATCTAGCAACCTCCTATTCTCGCATGCGCATCAAACAGGACCAAATAGGACCAAACGCATTAATGCCCCGTTCATGGAGACCTACCTCCTCCCCGCCACGGCGCGCGCCAACAACGATATGTTTCACAGCCCAGCTCAACATAACATAGGCTTTAGTAATATTTCTGTCATCCCTTCCTTCCCCGTGGGCATATATAACCCCCCAGTAGTTCATTCATAGATACAAACCAAGTCATCCTTTCTGATGTCCACTCGTCTGTCCAAGGTCCCAATATCTCCCATCGGTAACACCACCCCACCCCACCGTATTAGCAGCCTAAACCGTCGCAGGGCCTTATTGGTTGCCATATCGTATAAGGGGCGGGACATCGACTTTCTTGCCGCACCGTTAAATGAACTTCCAGGAGTGGAAAGATTCCTTAGTAGGTTTTGAGTTTTTTTTTAATATTTGATAACAAATCAACAATTAAAAGAAAATCGCTGTGGTTTTGATGCGAAAGACATCGTTGTACTCTCTGATCATCCTGCTAAGAAACATATCCGTCCCACTCGTGAAAACATCGTACGTCCCTCATCCTCGTACATTTCTACTACTGTGAACCAACCCGCTCTACCATATTAAGTTGAAGCAACTTGGGAAATTAGTGGACGGGGCTGAGTCCGGGGACCACTTCTTCTTCTGGTGTATGTAATAATTCATTTAAATCATTGGAGAAAGCAAAATGACACGGTTTGGCTTCCAGTCAACGGACACGGCAAACAGATCACGAATGAGAATAGAAAAGAATCAGATGGTCGTGACGAATGTATCCCCGTTTCTTGTGACTTTAACTGGTCGAGATTCACCAGAACGTTATCTAGTCATCTATCCAGTCGACTTCATCAGAGACAGGACTAAGCCCTTACTGTCTCGGGATCGGTACAAAAATATCATCCTTGATGATGTGAGTCGTTGTCCTCCACATCATTCCGCCTGTAACACTTATTAGGACTTACGAAAAACTCTCGTTGCACCTCTACCAGCTGGTGCACACCTTGTGGTGAGCTCATTCATATTTCTTTATCGATATATTTTCTTAAAGTGATGCGGAAGGCGCTAATTGATTGCTGCAATTCCGGGACGATGCTGGATCTTCCCTTCACACTGTTTCTTGATCACAGGGGTACAGAACCACAACAAGACGCATTGGATGGACATGCGGTGCGTCCCATTATGAATTGATGGGCAATAGATGTAACCATTGTCTCCGACTAGATCTCCATATCTGCCTCGTTTGATGGAAAGTCGTCCTACTCGAATGGAGATCCCAAGCGATCGTTATTGACCAAGGTGAGTAACTAGATTTATGCTCTTTTCTGCACGGACTGTATCTGATGTTAATGGTTATTATCTATTAAAGGCGTTTATTCAAACAATACGTATGTTTGGTTGGCAAGCTTTTAGCTATACGGCTCACAACGTGTAACAGAAGAGAATTTTAATCCGACCATTCAAGAACTGCTCCAGAGCCTGACGTATGTGCCGTTAACCTATATTATCGCATAAACCTTTCACTGGCAATGTTTTATTTAGTACCCTGATTTCAAAAGATCTCCCACATGACTACAAACAGAACCCGCAGGTAAACTGGTTTTGATAAATTTCTCTTTCAAATGATTGATCCTTGTCTTGCTGCTGTTAGATGGGATTTTCCTATCGTGCGGTAAGTGATATGTACGTCATGGTCCATTAAGGATGCTCAAACCACGGTATAGGAGAGGTCGGAAAAGTTTTCGATATGATTAAGATAATGGGTTAATCCCCATCATTTAACGGTTCTCGTCACTTTCGTGAATTCAACCGACATTCGACACTTCGGATTGTATCAGTCCTTTGTAGATACTTTGGTTGACTTTTACTCATGCCAGCTGTCGCTTATTTCTTTCCATTATCAATACCTATTGAAGCGTTTTGATTATTGTTTAGTAATATTTCTTGTTGTATACTCCTCGCACCCAATCAACCCCCATTCGAACGCTGGAAGCCTCTCAACAAACTGTAATTTTGTAGCAATTTCAATTACCACCACGTTTCCATCTACATATAATGTAATCGTTGGAGCATGCGTTGTACCCGCTATAGATTCCCTCAGTGGCTCTTAGTACACTCAGTGATGTACCACCATGCGCGGTCCCTCCTCATTCTATCCAGCTTGTGTTAGAATATAGGCTGTGCGAGCATGCATAAGGTGCCACACCGGCAATTTGCCACCCCATTGTTCAGCGTAACCTTTTGTTGCCATACGTCTATTGTTCTCAAGGCGTATATAACTAGTATAGATTTTTGTATTTACGCTATCCGTTTGCCTCCTACGAGACACAGAGGGTCAAACGGAAATCACATTCGTCCTTGTTTCTGATTGTTGCGAGCTTCGAGATTTTATTCCAACAGTTTGCACTTCGTTGGGGGTGGTAAACAATTGTCATGACCTTTCCTCATTGAGTGCAGACCAACTATCTCTTGAACGCATTGTGTGCACTTTGATCGCACAACATCCCAAAGATGAGGTGACATTTTACTTATTTATTTATATCTTTTCACCCAACCTTCATTGTATCGCGAGATCAAACCTTTACAATAAATCACTCCTTTTGAGCCATCTATATTACCACAGGAAACGTCAATGCTTCCATCTGCGTAATATAATCGTTGAAGCCTGTGCTGTAAACACTGATGATCAAGTGCCAGGCGTCCGGCTTAGTGATGGGTGTTTGTGGATGGGCACTTTCCCCGGTCCTATCTAATTTTAGAGATGGAAACAGCGCGACTCTGCCTCCATATTCCCTGATTTCACTTGTCAGTTCTGGATGATACAATATCTTCAAGGGTACGATCATCCGGAAGTTAATCTACCAGAGGGCTTCTCATTGCACATAGCATTGCGTCCTATTTTGAGCATCCATATGGTCGAGCGGACTTCTAAGAAGACTCGGACTTCCCATGCGTATCATGACCCCACATACCTTTCAATGGTAATTCCGCCCAAAAAATCGGTGCCTTCAGGAAGATCTTTCGTTGTAGGGCTGAGTTAATATTATGGTTCTGTCATTTTGACACCCGTAACATAGGGTTGATCGTGGATCCTCCAGATCTCGGTGTTGGGAATCTAGCAACCTCCTATTCTCGCATGCGAACAAACAGGACCAAATGTATGAATGCTGCGTTAATGGAGACCTACCTCCCCTTGCCACGCCGCGCGCCAACAACAATCTGTTTCACAGCTCAGTTCAACATAACATAGGCTTTAGAGCCGAACACAGAATACGATACTCTTGTCCCGTCCGCTACCGACAGCCTTACATACGCCTCTAATTCATTTTCCCACATCTCTGGTATCTGGTCAGCCAACGAGGATGATACCCGGACTTGGAGTAACATTCCTGAAATAAAATGTAAGTCGCCTTTAATAACTAGATTAAATGACATCTAACCGATACATAATAGAGCAGAGCCGTCCAAGGCCTTATACATGTCTTTTCTTGTCTCCTTCTTTCTCGATGTCCATTTCTCGGACCTTGGTTAATCCTCTTGGTCTTTTTTGCCTTTGCTAACCGAATCACCGGCATCGAAATTATTTTCCTCGCACCGCTACTTTCGGTTTGGATACTCTCGGTAGAGGACCAGTCGGAACCATTTTCGATATGATTAAGATGATGAGTTAATCATCATCATTTAACGGTTCTCGTCACATTCGCGAATTGA
This sequence comes from Hysterangium stoloniferum, assembly GCA_015178975.1. Classification (NCBI taxonomy): domain Eukaryota; kingdom Fungi; phylum Basidiomycota; class Agaricomycetes; order Hysterangiales; family Hysterangiaceae; genus Hysterangium; species Hysterangium stoloniferum. The sequence continues at coordinate 555,603 of WHVD01000035.1, read as the reverse complement.
ACCGACGACATTCGACACTTTGGATTGTACTAGAAAATTTTTCAGTCCTTTGTAGATGCTTTGGTTGACTTTTTACTAATGCCAGCTGTCGCTTATTTATTTCCATTATCAATACCTATTGAAGCATTTTGATTATTGTTTAGCATGGCCGGTGGTCCTCAGACTTCCCTCTTTACATTAAACATTCATCAATTTTCGAAGCTTTCCCATGAATATTATGAAATAAGAAACCCAGTCCTGTGTCTTATGTCTGGCTCGATATGTAGCTTGGCGAGTTAGAACTATGTGTTAGCGCTAACCTTGTGTCTCTAGGACCACGCTCCCAGACGAAAATCAACGCTATCAATTATTTAATATCTATAGTGACACATAAATGAATGCTGTGATAGAGGGTCACAACAGGTGCCCTCCCTCCATGAAGTATGGTCATAATGGATAATATATAATATTCATTGCGTGAAAGGAACGACAAAATATTCTACCGGTCGTGCTTACCATACTTTTTATTCGCTTATGGTATTCCCACATTGCACGCGAAATCTTTACATCTGACTGGTAGGGAGAATTTGGCATGCATGTATTATATTACGCGTATAGTAAAGAACCAACCTGCTCATCCAGTGCAAACTATTCTCTGCTTCAATACTCCCCACCCTGCTGCCTAGCGGATTAAAGAAAGACACCGATGTTCTCACCACCAGGTAATGTACTACGATGCGCGGTCACTCCTCATTCTACAAAGCCTGCACTTCGTTGGGGTGGATCATCAGCCCGTCGAACAGCCATGTGAAGCTGCTTCGATGTGCACACGCACAATCGCCAACGATGTAGTGTGTGCTGAATAGCCCTCGTGACAGTATGAACTCCGTATCCGCCAGCACGTTCTTGATGACATCGTCGTGTGGAGGGTTGACCTCCTCTGTGACCTCTCTGTGCACAGTGTCATGGGTCATATAGCGTCTTCAACAGGCGTGCGTCCAATGGGTAAGTCGGTGATGCTAACATGGCACACGACTGTTCCACGTCGTCTGACCGCGCAAACCCAGCAAAGTACCGCATCTATGGAGAGCGATAGACTATGTTCACTGGGACGCCACACCACTTGACGCTCAGATACCTCACACGGCGATTGTCCTCAGCGAATTCGACGATTGCGATGAACGTCCACACCTTCTTTCAACGAACATTCGCATGGAGTTTGCGGCGGTTCTAAGCTACATCATCGTGTGCAGGTATACGATGACAAGTGTGCAGAGAATTTCAGCATAGAGGTGTATGGAGCGCGCGTCCAAGAAGCCGTGCGTGGGTGTGCTACGGAAGCGTGACGTCGACAACACTGCCACGACATTTGCAGGTAGTGACTCAATGGCTGGCACCAAAGCTGAGCGTGCTTCCATGGACGTTTATCGCACACAGGGGTTGCCGGTGCGTCACACGACGAACACGCATCTCCTCTGGATTGTTTACTATGACCTGTGCAAAGGAACCTATGGTACTGCAATTGGTGTTCACAGGCGCGGCGCCCATGTCAGGCACTCATATCTGCTTCGTCTGATAAACAGCAATCTTTCCAGTTTGGGCTGCCAGGCGCTCAATTATTGGCCGGAATGAGTGATTGGATGCGTGGTAGAGTAGATTTGCAGGAAATCAATGATGTGCCTGATTTCCATATATGAGCTACATCGTTCGGTTAGCTAATAATAAATCAGTTACCACCAGAAAGGTCAATGTCTCCATCAGCATAGTATACTCGTTGAAGCATGCGCTGTAAACACTATGGATACGGTGCTGATCAACGGATTGAATAACAAGTCCCGGTGCCATCAGGAAAATCTCTCACCCGGTGGGCCCAAAGGACCATTTCTCACCTCGGTGGCTTCTCATGCCTCGTGACATGGACTTCCTGCCCGCCACGTCGTGCGCCTACAATAATCTGTTTCACAAAGAGTTCATGATCTGTCCCAATCTCAGTGACAGCAACATAACTCATATGTCAATTCCGCAGCCATCGCCTAGTACTGTGTACAATCCCAGTCAATCTGTTATCCCAAATACGAACCAATATCCACCGCGGTTCCACGATCCGTACGCCCTGTTTCAATTATTTTCCTTCTAGCTTGCACATTATGGTATAATTACTAACAATTTATTAAAAGTTGGCATTTCAATCTCAAGCGCAATTTATTAGTGCAATACATTTTACACCCTCTTGACTAAATACTTGAGAAGACCCAAGAAATACGAATCTTTGATCATTTATATTATGATTGAATCAGCAATCCGATGAATTTCATTGTAGCGGCAATCACTGAAAATAATCGGCGATGCATTCGTATGGGTTTCCCCGTTTAACACAACCCCGACCCAATTCAACATGTGCACCAATGTGTCATATCGTCGAGGGTTCACGAAAGCTTTATCTAGTCACCTATGGAGTCCACTGGAGCTTCGACAACAATAAGCCCTTCCAGTCTTGGCTTCGGTACAAAAATTGCATCCTTGATGATGTGAGTCGTTGTCCTCTGCATTATTCCTCCCCGTAACACTTATTAGGAATTGCAAGGGATTCTCGTTTCGCCTCTCCCAGCCGGTGTACATCTGGTGGTGAGCTCATTCGTATTGTATTATCGACATGCTTTGTTAGAGTGATACCGGAGGCGCTAATTGACTCTTGTAATTCCGGGAGATGCTGGACCTTCCCTTCAAACTGTCTCTTAATTGTATGAGTGAAGAACAATGAGCACACCGTCATAATGGTCATCGGAGGGACATGCATTGCGTTCCATTATGGAGAAGAGGTGTAACCATTGTCTCCTCCATATCTGCCTCGTTTGATGGACAGCAGTTCTGGCAGGAACGAAATACCAAACGATCGTTATTGACCAAAGTGAGTAACTGGATTTGTACTCCCTGCTGCAGACTATTTACGCTCTTAATGGTCATTACTTATTAAAGGCGTTTCTTCGAACACTAAGTATGTTTGGTTAACAGGCTTTTAGCGATACAGCTCACTATACGGTTCACAACGTGCAACAGACGAGAATCCTCCTCAGACCCATCTATCTCCAGAACCTGAAGTATGTGCCTTTGACCTATGTCATCGGGTATACTTTTCACTGGCAATGTTTTATTTAGTACCCTGATTTCAAAAGATCTCAATGGTCCCCACAAACAGGACCCGCAGGGAAATTGGTTTGGATAATTTTCCCTTTCAAGTGACTCATCGTTGTCTTGCTGCTGTTAGAGGGGATTTAATTATCACCCGGGAAGTGGTATGCTGTGCGTCATAGTCCCTTAAGGATAATCAAACCACGGTATAAGACCAGTCGGAATTACTTTCGATATAATTAAGATTATCAGTGAACCCCCATCATTTAACGGTTCTCGTCACTTTTGTGAATTCAGCCGACATTCGACACTTCGGATTGTATCAGTCCTTTGTAGATGCTTTGGTTGACTTTTACTAACGCCAGCTGTCGCTTATTCCTCTCCATTATCAATACCTATTGAAGTATTTTGATTATTGTTTAGTAATATTTCTTGTTGTATACTCCCCAGTCAACCCCCATTCGAACACCGCTACCTGGAAACCTCTCAACAAACTGTAATTTTGTGCAATTTCAATTACCACCACGTCTCCATCTGCATCGGGTGTAATCGTTGAACCATGCGTTGTACCCGTCATAGATTCCCTCGGTGACTCTTAGTACACTGAATAATGTACCACGATGCGCTGTCACTCCTCATTCTATAAAGCTTACACTTCATTAAAGTGGTAAAACAATGGTTATTACTTTTCCCCATTGCGTGCATCTCAACTATCTCTTCAACGCATTGTGTGTATTTTGAGCGCACAACATCCCAAAGATGAGGTGACATTTTACTTATTTATTTATATTTTTTCACCCAACCTTCACTGTATCGCTAACTCAAATATTTAAAATAAATCACTATTTTTAAACCATTTCAATTACCACAGAAACGTCAATGTTTCCATCTGCATAATATGATCGTTGAAGCCTGTGTAGTAAACACTATTCTGATGATCAAGTGCCAGGCGTCTGGCTTGGTATGGGTGTTTGTGGACCGAATGCTGGGCACTTTCCTGGTCCTATCTCGGTTTGGAGACAGTCTCAGGTGGCAACAGCGGGACTCTGCCTTCATATTCACTGCTTTCACTTTTCAGTTCTAGAAGATACAATATCGTCAAGGGTACTATTATCCGGAAGTTAGTCTACCAGAGAGCTTAACATTGCACATAGATTTACCTCCCATTTTGAGCGTTCATATGGTCGAGCGGACTTCTAGGGAGACTTAGACTTCCCATACGTATCATGAGCCCAGATGCCTTTCAATGGTAATTTCACACAAAAAAGCGGCGTCGTCAGGAAGATTTCCCGGTGTAGGGGTGAGTTAACATCATGGTTCTGTCATTTTGACACCCGTAACATACATGGCCCTTAATAGTGGATCGTACACTCAGATCACGGTGTTTGTCACCCTCCGGAATCTAGCAACCTCCTATTCTCGCATGCGCATCACAGGACCAAATAAGACCAAACGCATTAATGCCGCGTTCATGGAGACCTACCTCCTCCCCGCCACGCCGCGCGCCAACAACAATCTGTTTCCCAACACAGTTCAACATAACATAGGCTTTAGTAATATTTCTGTCATCCCTTCTAGAAATTTCTTCCCTGTAGGCATATATAACCCCAGTAGTTCACTCATAGACACAAACCAAGCCATACTTTCTAATGCCCACCCGTCCGCCCAAGGCCCAAAAATCTCCCGCCGGTAACGTTACTCGACCCCAACCTACTCCCCCCGCACCGCGTCGCAGAGCCTTATTGGTTGCCATATCGTATAAGGGTCGGGACGGCGGACTTAAGTCTCTTGCCTCACCGTTACAGGAACTACCAAAAGTGAAACGTTTTCTTAGTAAGTTATACATTTCTTTCTAATATTAGTTAACAACTGAACAATTAAAAGTCAATAATTGTGGTTTTGTTGAGAGAGACATCACTATACTCTCTGATGGTCCTGCTAAGGAGCATATCACCCCCACTCGTGAAAACATCGTACGTCCCTCATCCTCGTGAACTTCTAGTGCTGCGAATTGACTCTCTGCTCTATCAAGCTGGGGAAACTTAAGGAACTAGTGGCTGAGGCTGCGCGTGGGGACCACTTCTTCTTCTGGTGTATGTAATAATTCATTTAAATCATCGGAGAAAGCAAAATAACACGGTTTGGCTTCCAGACAGCGGACACGGCGGTCAGGTCACGAATGAGAATGGAACTGAACCAGATGATCGTCGTGACGAACGTATTTCCTCTTTCTTGTGACTTTAACTGGTCGAGAGATTCACGAGAACCCTATCTAGTCATCTGTCCAGTCGACTGCATCAAAGAGTCTAAGGGTCAGTACAAAAATTTCATCCTTGATGATGTGAGTCGTTGTCGTCCACATCATTCCGCCTTTAACACTCGTTAGACATTGCGAGAGATTCTCGTTTCACCTCTGCCAGTCGGTGCACGCCTTGTGGTGAGTTCATTCATATTGCTTTATCGACATATTTTCTTAAAGTGATGCCGGAGGCGCTAATTGATTCTTGTCATTCCGGGACGATGCTGGATCTTCAATTCCCATGGTCTGTTCATGGCGAGGGGAAGGAACAGCACCCATACAAATGGAAAGGACATGCAGTGCGTCCCATTATGAATTGATAGGCAATAGGTGTAACCATTGTCTCCGACTAGATCTCCATATCTGCCTCGTCTGATGGACAGGTGGCTTATTCGACAGCAGATCAAAAGCGATTGTTATTGACCAAAGTGAGTAACTAAATTTGTACTCCCTGCTGCACAGACTGTATCCGATGTTAATGGTCATTAATTATTAAAGGCGTTTATTCAAACACTAGGTATGTTTGGTTGGCAAGCTTTTAGCAATACGGCTCACAACGTGTGGCAGAGGAGAATCCCAATCAGACCCCGAAAACACTGCTCCAGAGCTTGAAGTATGTGCCTTTGACCTATATTATCGGGTCCACCTTTCACTGGCAATGTTTTATTTAGTACCCTGATTTCAAAAGATCTCAATGGCGCCCACAAACAGGACCCGCAGGTAAATTGTTTGGATAAATTTCTCTTTCAAATGATTAATCCTTGTCTTGCTGTGTTAGATGGGATTTACCCATCGTTCCGTAAGTGGTATACTGTGCGTCATGGTCCATTAACAATGCTCAAACCACGGTATAGGACTATTTGGAGCTATTTTCGATATGATTAAGATAGTGAGTTAATTACCATCATTTAACGATTCTCGTCACTTTCGCGATTTCAACCGACATTTGACACTTCGGATTGTATCAGTCCTTTGTAGTGCTTTCGTTGACTTTCACTAATGCCAGCTGTCTCTCCATTACCAGTACTTATTGAAGCACTTTGATGTTGGAATTTATTGGTATTGTGTTGCAAGCCGTTGAGGACGCTCAAGGTCTTGCTGCACTCTTTTTGGTTATGTTATACTAGACGTAGTTTTTTCAATGGATGCTCGGCTATGTAGTACTTTACAATAGCTTAGTGATTTGAACTTAACTTTGTCCGTGACTATACACTGTATATTTTGTACATTTGATTATTGTTCAGTACTATTTATTGTTATACCCCTCCCACCCACTCACTGGAAACACCCCAAAGTTTTTGGAGTTGGAGAACCTTCTGAAAATCTTAATATTTGGCAACATTTTCTAAATATTTTTGTAACTGGCAAAGTGTTTGAAATTTTCAAATTTTGGTAAGTTTTTTCAAGATGGATAATCATATCTGAAATCTCTAAAGATCTGGATCAGGACCTCCGACAAAACATCATCAGTCAGAGTTTCCTCTTACCAATTTTTAAGGTTTTCATATATGATTTTCCGCTTTGCAAAATTCCTCTAAAACTCAAAAATTTCAAACAATTTATTAGTTCAAAAGATTTCTGGGACATCTGGCCAAATACTAAGATTTTCAGAAGGTTTTTGGAGTTTGAAAACCTTTCAAAAAATCTTAATATATTTTCCTAAGAATCTTCCGAAACGATGAATTGTTTGAAAATTTCAAGTTTTAGGAGGATTTTCCAAAGTGAAAATCATATCTGAAAACCTTCAAAATTTGTAACAGGAAACTCTAACTAATGATGAGTTCTTGATGCAGACCTTTAGGGTTTCAGATATGATTTTCCACTTTGAAGCAGCCTACTAAAATTTGACAATTTCAAACACTTTGCCAGTTAAAAAAATGTTTAGACAAAATTGCCAAATATTAAGATTTTCAGAAGGCTCTGAAAACCTTGGGGTGTCTCCAGAGTGTGATAGCGCTAGCCTTGTGTCTCTAGGACACGCTGCAAGACGAAAATCAACGGTGTCAATTAATTAATATCTATATTGACTCCCAACTGAATGTGGCTGTAACATAGATGGTCGCAGTAGGTGTTCTTTTTCCGTGGCGTGTGATCATAATGGATAATACACATTACATCGTTCCACAAAATGAAGGGAACGACAAAATATCCCACCGGTCGTGCTTCCCATACTCACGCATGGTATTCAAACATTGCACGCAAAATCTCTACATCTGACTGGAATGGAGAATTTGGCATGCATGCATTATTACTACGCGTATAGTAAAAGAACCAACCTGCTCATCCAGTGCAAACCATTCTCTGCTTCAATACTCCCCACCCTGCTGCCTAGCGGATTAAAGAAAGAGCTCGAGTTTCTCGCAAAGAGATATTATTGTGCCACGTGCGAAGCAAAACTCACTTCAGATATTTCCTCGTCCCAACTTTCGTAGACCTCAGCACCGGTAAGCATCATGGTGTTATCGGTATTGTTTCGGAGGACTACTTCAATTGAACCACTACTTGCTCTTTAATTTTGACTGTTCGGCGATGTAGTCCGTCTTCTGGGCGCCAGGCTTTTCTTTATACGCCTCTAATTCATTTCCCGCATCTCTGGTATCTGGTCAGCTAACGAGAACATTCCTGAAATAAAATGTAAGTCGCCTTTAATAACTAGATTAAATGACATCTAACCGATACATAATAGAGCAGAGCCGTCCAAGACCTTATACATGTCTTTTCTTGTCTCCTTCTTTCTTGATGTCCGTTTCTCGGACCTTGGTTTATCCTCTTGCCTTTGCTAACCGAATCACCGGCATCCAAATTACTTTCCTCGCACCGCTACTTTCGGTTTGGATGCTCTCGGTCCAGAACAGTCGGAATCATTTTCGATATGATTAAGATAATGAGTTAATCACCGTCATTTAACGGTTCTCGTCACTTTCGTGAATTCAACCGACATTCAACACTTCGGATTGTACCAGTTCTTTGTAGATGCTTTGGTTGACTTTCACTAATGCCAGTTGTCGCTTATTTCTTTCTATTATCAATACCTATTGAAGCATTTTGATTATTGTTTAGTACTATTTATTGTTGTATACTCCTCGCACCCAGTCAACCCCATTCAAACACCGCTAGCTAGAACCCTTTCAAGCTGTAATTTTGTGGCCATTTCAATTACCACCACGTTTCTATCTGCATCTGATGTAATCGTTGGAGCGTTCTACCCACCATAGACTCTCTCGGTGTAAGCCTGGCGCCCCAGTCTTACTCATTGTCCCTTTGTTCCACTCCTTTGTTCCACTCTTTTTGTTCTACCACGTGATCACCGCATATAAAGCCTAGGTAGTTTTCTTCCTCTTACCTTACCGTACGCTGTAACATCCTGTATCTCGTCTCAGTTCTAGACAATACACCGTGGTCCTGTCAACTCGTGTGACCGCCAGTGATCCCAATTGACGAAGGGATTACACTCGGTAACTCTTAATACACGCATTACATAATGTACCACACGAGCGGTCGCTCCTCATTCTATACAGCTTAGGGTGGTAAACCAATGGCTATGACCTTTCCTCACTGCGTTAAGATCAACTACCTCCTGAATGCATCGCTTTATGGTGTTTTACTTAGTACTTTGATCGCACAACATCTCAAAGATGAGGTGATATTTTTATATTTCTTCACTCAACCTTCACCGCACCGCCAGCCCCAACCCCCACAACAAATCACCATTTTTCAGCCATTTCTATTACCACAGAAACGTCAATGTTTTCGCCCGCATAATATAATCGTTGAAGCATGGCTGTGGGGACTATACTGATGATCGGGTGCCTGGCGTCAGCGGGACCTTGCCCATATTCACTGCTTTCATTTTTCAGCCCGGGATGATACAATATCGTCATGAGGGTACGATCATCCGCAAGTTAGTCTACCAGAGAGCTTAACATTTCACATAGCATTGCGTCCCATTTTGAGCATCCATATGGTCTATCGGACTTCTATGAAGAATGGGACTCCCCGTGCATATCATGAGCCCACATACCTTTCAATCGTAATTCCGCCCAAAAAAGCGGTGCCGTCAGGAACATTTTTCGTGCCCGCATGATCTGTCGGGGTGAGTAAATATCATGGTTCTGTCATTTTGAAACGCGGGAACATAGCCTTGATAGTGGATTGTCCACCAGGATCTCTGTTTTGGGTCACCCTCCGGGCTCTGTCCCCGAATGCGCCTCAAACAGGACCAAATGCAGTAATGCGGCGTTAATGAGGACTTGCCTCCTTTTTGTCACGTCGTGCCCCATAACAACGTGTTTCACACAGCTCAATCGGTTTTTTTTATTTAATCCCATCCTTCCCGGGGATTACTCCCTTGCCCTCTCATCGATAGCATTATTCGATTCCACCATATTCCTCGTATAATGCGTCGCAAGGCCGTATTAGTTGCCATTTCGTATGAGGGTCAGCAAGGCGAGGACGGGAACAGCTTCTTTCTTCCCGCACCGTTAGATGAACTGCCAAGAATGGTGAAGTTCCTTGGTAGGTAATAATGTTTTTAATATTAGATGACAACTCAATAATTAAAGTGGAACGCCGTGATTTTGCTGCGGAAGACATCGTTATACTCTCTGATAATTCTGCGATGGAACATATCCGTCCCACTTGTGAAAACATCGTACGTTCCTCACCCTCGTGAACTTCTACTGCTGCAAATTGATTCTCTGCTCTATCAAGCTGGGGCAACTTAAGGCATTAATGGCTGGGGCTGCGTCTGGGGACCACTTCTTCTTCTGGTGTATGTAATAATTCATTTAAAGCATTTGAGAAAGCAAAATGACACGGTTTGGCTTCCAGACAATGGACACGGCGGTCAGGTCGCCAATGAGAATGGAACTGAATCAGATAATCGTGACGAGTGTATGCCCGTTTCTTGTGACTTTAACTGGTCGAGAGATTCACGGGAACTTTATCTAGTCATCTATCCAGTCGACTGGAGCCACGACGAGACCAAGCCCTCACTATCTCGGGATCGGTACAAGAATATCATCCTTGATGATGTGAGTCGTTGTCCTCCACATCATTCCGCCTTTAACACTCGTTAGACATTGCGAGAGATTCTCGTTTCACATCTACCAGCCGGTGCACGCCTCGTGGTGGGCTCATTCATATTGTTTTATCGACATTTCTTTCTTAAAGTGATACACAAGGCGCTAATTGATTCTTGTAATTCCGGGACGATGCTGGATCTTCACGTCATACTGTCCCTTACCGGCAAGAATGAAGAACCACAGCCACACGGTCATAAATGTTCATTGGAAGGAGATGCAGTGCGTCCCGTTATGAATTGGCGGATAATAGGTGTAACCATTGTCTCCGACTAGATGTCCATATCTGCCTCATTTGATGGACAGCAGGCCTGGCAGAAAGAAGATGCCAAGCGGTCATTATTGACCAAAGTGAGTAACTGGATTTGTACTCCCTGCTGCACAGAGTGTATACTATGTTAATGGACATTACTTTTAAAGGCGTTTCTTCAAACACTAAGTATGTTTAGTTGGCAAGCTTTTAGCGATACGGCTCACAACGTATAACAGACGAGAATCCTACCCAGACCTTCCAAGGATTACTCCAGAACCTGAAGTATGTGCCTTTGACCTATATTATCGCATAGACTTTTCACTGCCAATGTTTTATTTAGTACCCTGATTTCAAATGATCTCAACGGTGCCCACGAACAGAACCCGCAGGTAAATTGGTTTGGATAATTTTTCCTTTCAAGTGATTGATCCTTGTCTTGCTGCTGTTAGATGGGATTCAATTATAATGTGGTAAGTGGTATACTGTGCGCCATGGTCCATTAGGGATGCTCAAACCACGATGTAGAACCAGTGTGACCTCTTTTTGATATGATTAAGATAATGAGTTAATCATCATCATTTAACGGTTCTCGTCACTTTCGGGAATTCAATCGACATTCGACACTTTGGATTGTACTAGAAATTTTCCCAGTCTTTTGTAGAGAATTTGACATGCATGCATTATTACTACGCGTATAGAAAAAGAACCAACCTGCTCATCCAGTACAGACCATTCTCTGCTTCAATACCACCCTGCTGCCTAGCGGATTAAAGAAAGATCTCGATTTTCTCACAAAGAGATATTACTGTGCCACGTGCGAAGCAAAACTCGCTTCAGATATTTCCTCGTCCCCACTTTCGTAGACCTCAGCACCGGTAAGCATCATGGTGTTATCGGTATTGTTTCGGAGGACTACTTCAATTGAACCACTACTTGCTCTTTAATTTTGACTGTCCGGCGATGTAGTCCGTCTTCCAATGGGCGCTAGGCTTTTCTTTATACGCCTCTAATTCATTTTCCCACATCTCTGGTATCTGGTCAGCTAAGGAGGATGATACCCGGGCTTGGAGTAACATTCCTGAAATAAAATGTAAGTTGCCTTTGATAACTAGTTTAAATGACATCTAACCGATACATAATAGAGCAGAGCCATCCAAGGCCTTATAAATGTTTTCCGTGTCTTGGTGTTCATTTCTCGGACCCTGGTTTATCCTCTTGCTCCTTTTTGCCTTTGCTAACCGAATCACCGGCATCCAAATTATTTTCCTCACACCGGTACTTTCGGTTTGGATGCTCTCGGTCTAGAACCAGTCGGATTCATTTTGGATATGATTAAGATAATGGGTTAATCATCATCATTTAACGGTTCTCGTCACTTTCGTGAATTCAACCGACATTCAACACTTCGGATTGTACCAGTTCTTTGTAGATGCTTTGGTTGACCTTTACTAATGCCAACTGTCGCATATTTCTCTCTATTATCAATACCTATTGAAGCATTTTGATTATTGTTTAGTAATATTTATTGTTGTACATATACCCCTCGCACCAGTCAACCCCATTCAAACACCGCTAGCTAGAACCCTTTCAACAAGCTGTAATTTTGTGGCCATCTCAATTACCACCACGTTTCTATCTGCATCTGATGTAATTGTTGGAGCATGCGTTCTCCCTACTATAGACTCTCCCGGTAGCTCTTAATACACGGATTAATTAATGTACCACCACGCGCGGTCGCTCCTCATTCTATACAGCTTGCACTTCGTTAGGGTGATAAACCAATGGCTATGACGTTTCCTCATTGTGTTCAGATCAACTATCTCCTGAATTCATTGCATTATTTTGTTTTATTTAGTACTTTGATCACACAACATCTCAAAGATGAAGTGACACGTTTATATTTTTCCACTCAACCTTCACTGTATCGCGAGCTCAAACCTTTACAATAAATTACTATTTTTCATTTCTATTACCACAGAAACGTCAATGTTTCCATCTTCATAATATAATCGTTGAAGCATGGCTGTAAAGACTATACTGATGATCAAGGGCCTGGCGTCCGGCTTAGTAATGGGTGTTTGTGGACCGAATGATGAGCACCTTCCCGGTTCTCCACTTCCTATCTAATTTGGAAGACAGTCTAAGGTGGATTTCAGCGAGGTGACAGCGGGACTCTACCTCCATATTCACCGTTTTCACCTTCCAGCTCTGGATGATACACTATCGCCATGAGGGTACGATCATCCGGAAGTTAGTCTACCAGAGAGCTTAACATTGCACATAGCATTACGTCCCATTTTGAGCATCCATATGGTCTATCGCACTTCTATGAAGACTCGGACTTCCCATGCATATCATGCACATACCTTTCAATGGTAATTCCGCCCAAACAAGCGTCAGGAACATTTCCCGCGCCTGCATGATCTATAGGGGTGAGTAAATATCATGGCTCTGCCATTTTGAAACGCGTAACATAGCCTTGATAGTGGATCGTCCACCCGGATCTCGGTGTTGGGTCACCCTCCGGACTTTAGCAACCTCCTGTTCCCACGTGCGCCTCAAACAGGACCAAACGCATTACTGCGGCGTTGATACAGACTTACCTCCTTCTTGTCACGTCGTGCCCACATAACAATGTGTTTCACACAGCCCCCGCCCAGTTCATCAATCGCAGTCACAACGACATGACTCCTATGTCTATTCCGCAGACGCCACTGGATTTAAAAGTGAAGCAGGCACCTCGCCAGACTCATGTGGCATTTGTTCTTAAGCTTTCTTAATTTGTTTTCTATTTAATCCCATCCTTCCTGAGGATTACTCCCTTGCCTGAGCATCTCCCGTCGATTACATTATTTGATTCCACCGTATTCCCCGCGTAATGAGTCGCAAGGCGGTATTGGTTGCCATTTCGTATGAGGGTCAGCAAGGCGAGGACGGGAGCAGCTTCTTTCTTCCCGAACCGTTAGATGAACTGTCAAGAATGATAAAGTTCCTTGGTAGGTAATAATGCTTTTAACATTAGATGACAACTCAACAATTAAAGTGGAACGTCGTGATTTTGCTGCGGAAGACATCGTTATACTCTCTGATAATTCTGCGATGGAACATATCCGTCCCACTTGTGAAAACATCGTACGTTCCTCATCCTCGTGAGCTTCTACTGCTGCGAATTCATTCTCTGCTCTATCAAGCTGGGGCAACTTAAGGCATTAATGGCTGGGGCTGCGTCTGGGGACCGCCTCTTCTTCTGGTGTATGTGATAATTAATTTAAAGCATTTGAGAAAGCAAAATGACACGGTTTGGCTTCCAGACAATGGACACGGCGGTCAGGTCGCCAATGAGAATGGAACTGAGTCAGATAAGCATGACGAGTGTATGCCCGTTTCTTGTGACTTTAACTGGTCGAGAGATTCACGGGAACTTTATCTAGTCATCTATCCAGTCGACTGGAGCCACGACGAGACTAAGCACTCACTGTCTCGGGATCGGTACAAGAATATCATCCTTGATGATGTGAGTCGTTGTCCTCCACATCATTCCGCCTTTAACGCTCGTTAGACATTGCGAGAGATTCTCGTTTCGCATCTACCAGCCGGTGCACGCCTTGTGGTGAGCTCATTCATATTGTTTTATCGACGTTTTTTCTTAAAGTGATGCACAAGGCGCTAATTGATTCTTGTGATTCCGGTGTAAGGTCCTTTGTACTGTAAGTGCAAAGTATCTTATTTTAGTTTAAATACAAAGAGTGCACGCGAAGTTTAAGTAGACGAAGTAATGCTTTGGGTTTATTTTTTTGTTGTTAAAGTGAAATACAACAACTAAGGTATATATATACAATACATCCAAGATGTATGTCATGCTATGTATATGAGATAATTGGAGCGAATGACGAAATGAGCATAAATGGTAATACAACCTGTTTAGGTAATCGATTGACAGAATACGCGCAGGCTTGCAATTCCAACATCTTAACGGGGAATGATGTGTAAAAAGTGAATGATCTTTTGAGCACTTTTGAGAGACTTTATATACAATTAAAAAGAACTACGAGTGGCACGATCTATGCGAATGCATGATAACAGAACGCGTGACGTCACAAGTATTGATGACAAGATCGCAGTGTAGGGAGTCTCGCTCCCTTACACCGGGACGATGCTGGATCTTCACGTCACACTGTCCCTTACCGGCAAGAGTGAAGAACCACAGATCATAAATGTTCAATGGAAGGAGATGCAGTACGTCCCGTTATGAATTGGCGGATAATAGGTGTAACCATTGTCTCCCACTAGATGTCCATATCTGCCTCGTTTGATGAACAGCAGGCCTGGCAGAAAGAAGATGCCAAGCGGTCATTATTGACCAAAGTGAGTAACTGGATCTGTACTCCCTGGTGCACAGAGTGTATACTATGTTAATGGACATTATCCTTTTCAAACGCGTTTCTTCAAACACTAAGTATGTTTGGTTGGCAAGCTTTTAGCGAAACGGCTCACAACGTATGACAGACGAGAATCCTACCCAGACCTTCCAAGGATTGCTCCAGAACCTGAAGTATGTGCCTTTGACCTATATTATCGCATAGACTTTTCACTGCCAATGTTTTATTTAGTACCCTGATTTCAAATGATCTCAATGGTGTCCACGAACAGAATCCGCAGGTAAATTGGTTTGGATAATTTTCCCTTTCAAGTGATTGATTCTTGTCTTGCTGCTGTTAGATGGGATTCAATTATAATGTGGTAAGTGGTATACTGTACGTCATGGTCCATTAGGAATGCTCAAACTACGATGTAGAACCAGTGGGACTTCTTTTTGATATGATTAAGATAATGAGTTAATCATCATCATTTAACGGTTCTCGTCACCTTCGCGAATTGAACCGACGACATTCCACACTTTGGCTTGTACTAGAAAATCTCCCAGTCCTTTGTAGATGCTTTGGTTGACTTTTACTGATGACAGCTGTCGCTTATTTATTTCCATTATCAATACCTATTGACGGATTTTGATTATTGTTTAGTACTATTTATTGTTATATACCCCTCGCACCTACTCATGTGATAGCACTAGCCTTGTGTCTCTAGGACACGTTACTAGACGAAAATCAACGCTGTCAATTAATTAATATCTATGTTGACTCCCAAATGAATGTGGCTGTGACATAGATGGCGACAGTAGGGGTTCCTTTTCCATTAAGTGTGGTCATAGTGGATAATATACATTGCATCGTTCCAAAAAAGTGAAGAACGACAAAATATCCCACCGGTCGTGCTTCCCATAATTCATTTTTACTCACTTATGATATTCAAACATTGCACGCGAAATCTCTACATCTGACTGGTATGGAGAATTTGGCATGCATGCATTATTACTACGCCTATAGTAAAAGAACCAACCTGCTCATCCAGTGCAAACCATTCTCTGCTTCAATACTCCTCCCTGCTGCCTAGCGGATTAAAGAAAGATCTCGACTTTCTCGCAAAGAGATATTATTGTGCCACGTGCGAAGCAAAACTCGCTTCAGATATTTCCTTGTACACACTTTCGTAGACCTCAGCACCAGTAAGTATCATGTTGTTATCGGTATTGTTTCGGAGGATTACTTTAATTGGAACTACTACTTGCTTAATTTTGACTGTCCAGCGATGTAGTCCGTCTTCTTGTCGCCAGGCTTTTCTTTATACGCCTCTAATTCATCTTCCCACATCTCTGGTATCTGGTCAGCTAACGAGGATGATACCTGGGCTTGGAGTAACATTCCTAAAATAAAATGTAAGTCGCCTTTAATAACTAAATTAAATGACATCTAACCGATACATAATAGAGCAGAGCCGTCCAAGGCCCTATACATGTCTTTTCTTGTCTCCTTTTTTTTCGGTGTCCATTTCTCGGACCTTGGTTTATCCTCTTGCTCCTTTTTGCCTTCGCCAACAGAATCACCGGCGTCCAGATTATTTTCCTCGCCACCACTACTTTCGGTTTGGATGCTCTGGGTCTCCTTAGATGCAATTTGCAATATACGCCGCTGCTTCCTTTCCTTTTTCTCTTTTCGATACTGTCGTCCACTATCGAACAACTGGTTGGTGGATCCATAATACCGACTTGTAAAATGATGTATACATTTCAAAAAATCCTTCATGTCAGATCATTAATGGGGAAAAGATTTATGGCATAAGAAGTCACTCTCACAGACGATGGATGCAAGTGGGAATTTTGATCACCTTCAGTCTCCAGCCTCGGTGCAGCAAGAAAGGTAAGATCATTCTCGAAGGCCACACGACGATTGGCCCGAGAATCCTTAAACACTTTGACAGGCATTTCCTTTGTTTGTGGAAATTCTGTGGGATTCGCCTCCGCAGTACAAGCTTCGCCTGCACTCCCTGCGTGGTCGTCTACAATCTTCCTTCTCTTCGTAATTTTGCCATCCCCAGCGGCATCAGTCGCAACCCATCTAGCTTTCGCATCCTTGTGTCTATAAGTGTTTTTGTTCTTGACAAGAACGCTTGTAACTGGAACAACATCATCCGTAGAAATGCGGCCACCGTCTGGGTGGAGACGTAGAGCAGCTGCATCAAAAACTGTACTGTGTCGTCGGGGCATTTCAGATCTGATGTTAAATATTTAATACAGTGTTGTCAATTATGGGCGGTTAAGGTTCATTGAACTAATTATTGACGCGACGAACTGGATTGTGAGGGAGAAATAATAACTGCAAATATTTTGAAAAAAAAAATATTACCTTCTCTTTGTGGTATTTTCTTGATGTTGCCTTTCTCTCCCAGAGATAGATATGAACTCACAGCGAAAATTCTTTGTGGGCGGAGTCTAAAACCGCGTCAGGCACAACGCAAAGGTCAATTTAGAGCTCCTATTCATTTGCTCCCACCTTCTCCTACATGTTCTCCCGCCTCTTCTCCTCAAAGCGGGCTGACGACACAGACGCGCGTTCTGCGTCGCCGTCAGCACTGACTGAATCAGCGTCGGTGGGAGCATCTGCACCTCCAGGGTCCCCAACGCGCGGGGCGCTTCGGACACCCTCGCCTGTACCACTGGTGGATCCGTCTACCCTACATGGCTTATTTACGAGCTGTCCACCGAAGACAGTACATGAGTACATCCTTTCCCAGTTAGAATTTGGTATGTGTCTTTTTCCATGTTTCTTTCAAAAATTATTTCGGGGATAGGATGTCCCATTATCATTATTTATGCACACCCATCACGTCTGATATATCTTTCATTTCACACAGCTGCTCCCAGTGAAATCAACGCTCTTTCATCCTTTTTCGCCGCTCTCGAACCGCCCCCACGATTGCACTGCGTCCGCTGTCACAAGGGCTATTACGAAGTTGACAATGACGACCGCAGTTGCACTATTCCGCATGACGACGACAGTGCCGAGGTTGAACATGTGGGATATGCGAAGGGTTCACATAATGCGTATGAAACGCGCTGGGATTGCTGTGGCAAGACCGTGGAGGGAGATGGTGACCTTGGTCCGCCGAGTGGATGGTGTTATGAGGGGAAGCACACTGTACGTGGAAATATCTTACTGGCTCCGACTATCGTTCTTTTACAACTTCCTTTTTCCTTCCTTATTATCATCCTAGATGGACCGCAAACGCGCCCGTTACAGAAATGACTCAACGCCCGCCAACGACCGTCTCGAATCTTGCGAATCACGCGGCTGCCACCGAAAGCAACGACCGATAGTCCGTTCTCCCCGTTCTATCCCAGAAGACGCGCGTTCCACACGTTCGACGCGCTCAGAGCCAGAAGCTAAGAAGCGGGCCAGGCGCAAACGCGGCAGAGAGGACAATGAAGATGCTGACAGCAAGAGCATAAAGGATGAACAGCCGTCTCCGAAAAAGAAGAAACGTAAAGCTGCTGCGGTTTAAGTTCTATTACTGCTACTTTATGGGGCTGGTATACCCTGTGCGCGCGATTTATGCAGCGGAACTTGAGGTTGTTGTATTTGTAGGCTTTTTGGAGTCCAGCTATATCGCATGAAAGGTGAGGAGTCGTCGATCCCCTCCACTCGTGTTATTAATGTTTTATTGTTGTCGTCTCAGACGCGAATAGGAATATTTCTGGCTACAACACGCCATCACTCGACAATGCTATCGGACATTTGACCTTTTTTTTCCATCTAACAATATACAATCCAATCGCTACCATTCCACTTCAGGAGTCATGATACTCCTTCACACATTCCCTGCTATCTTATTCCCCTATCCAAGACCAAGCGTCAATGATTATCTCACCTCGAAAACTCAAAATGAGTTAACTGTACTGTTATCGTGCTTAACAATACCATATTGGTTTTATAATATAATTCTAGATGTGATTGCGAGTCGCCTATGTTTACCCCGCTCCTTCATTTGTAGGTACTGTAGTATTCTGTTCAACTCATAATTCTTACCAACGGAAACCCTTATTCTTGTTAGTATGTCCTGGGAGAGCTATAGTAGAGAAAATATCTGTTTTACTTAGCGTGAGTGGGTGCAAAGAATCTCATTAATGGTAACGTAAGTTCAGAAATCCCTGAGCACGAAAATAAAAAAAGTTCTAGACTGCAGAAACTATTCCCTTGATTCTGCCCCTTCTGGATCCTGAATGCTCTAGCTATAGGCACCTGTTACACGGTATGCTAAATAGTTTCTACTGTTCCGAAGGCGGGTTATTCTGTAAATAGCCCTTCAGCTTGTCTAGTGCTCGAAAACGATGTGAAATGGTGTTTTTCAACTCTGGTAACATTTCAGCATAACTGAGAAAGGAATCAAATAAATTTAAATATCTCATCCATATATGGCGCCTTGAGAGGAACACGTACGTGAGTCCAGTTCCATGCACCTCAAAAATAGGATTCCACCCAAAATAATTGGGTGGTCCTCGAGGAGACACTATACGTCCTTCAGTTCTCCCTTCGAATAGAATCGGTTCAAACCCGGGTCCTGGAGAGTAGGCGAATGTACATAGAGCAGTAGCGTCTTTGTTTGAGAATCCTTCTAACATACGAAGTAATCCTTGGAAACAGCAATTAGAGTTGTAAAAATTTAAGCAAATTAGAACGAATCCGGAGACCATGATTTGAATGATGGTCACCTTCGTTTCCCAATTCTTTGATGAACCATTTGATATATGGACCAGGAAGGTTTCCAAGGGACTTAAAACAGAGAGCTGTATCTTCCGTTATACATGGTCCCCCTACCTGTAGTTATTGCGGTAATTTAGGATGGTGGTCTGATCATCGGGGCGAGGGACAGAACGTACTAATTCAGCAGCTCGACGACACTTTTCAATAGCTATTTCTTGCGTCGTTCCTTGTATCTCCGGAACTTCACAAAAGCTTAAAATTATTGAAATGCGCGTTCCGATTTTATCTAAACGAGCTCACGATCGAAACTCCGCGCTTCGATATCGATGGGAGTCCCCAACGAAAGAATGGCACGGACTTCTGTTAGTTTGTTTGCGTTTCCTGTCACGAAAACTGAGGGACAATTAAGCATGAAATTATACTTATTATAAAATCTTGAGAGGCCTACTAATAGGTTTAGTGGTCATGGTATCGGATTGTTGTTGTAGGAGTGATGATGACTCGTAGTATTGGCGCCTCCGACTCTGTACTAAGCCAATTCCCTGTGAAAAATGATACCAGACACTTCTCGCCGGCACCGTCCCCGTTGGTTTATCTCAATTATTTCAAATAGCCAATACAATTAACTAAACATAAAAGTGTATACCACAGCCCTACGATCCCGTCTATTACTCACAAGGCCCCTCAGCTACAATGATACAACGCCAGATATGCTCCATAAGTCCAACCTAAAATCCACTCTAGGAGAAAAGCTATACAAGAATCGAAAGTTACCAGACTCTCATATGACTTCATATTGCTGAAATAATAATGAAGACGTACGTGGAACAAGAGGGAGTATCCAAACCTGTATCCAAGTTGAGCTATACAACAAGAAAAGGTAAGAGAATAAGATATGATTTCGTAGTGAAGGAAGCTTACGCTCCACAATACAAGGTCCTAGGAGGATCAGAATTTCCTGCAGCCTCTACAATTTCTTTGGCCGTGTCGTCTGGTGTAGTACACGGAAACAACCGAGTAATGTTCTGCCGATGTGTATCAATCGCTCTCCAGTTCTGATATAAAGTGCCGGCTGATTCAATATTCTCAGTTATCCCCGGCGCAACCGATGAGTTTAGCATAGCCGTTGCGATGGCTCCCGGAACGACATGCATCACTCTGACCCCGAAATTTTTGAGCTCCATACGCCAAGTACTGCTAAGTGCGCCCAGCCCCGATTTACAGGCGCTATACATTCCTAGCCAGGGAGCAGCAGCAATGCCCTCTCCAGACCCGATATTGATAACGAGGCCACCTTTACCGCCGTTGGACCCGATGATGAGGGGTACGAACGCTTGTGCGACAAGAGCTGGTCCGATGAGGTTTGTTGCTACTGTTGTTATAAGCTCTTCATGGTCCTGCATTATCGAAGGTGACAGTGTGGTGCAGACCTGTGAAAACATAACCAAAAGGATTAATTTCGTTCGGACCGATTGATGAGAAATATATTCACGGCTGCATTGTTTACTAGGATATCGAGACGTCCACCTGTTTTAATGGAAAGCACTCTGTTGGGGGTTAGACATGTCGCCGACTAAGATTAAATCATCGACCTAGCAGCATGGTTTATGCTATCGAGGTGCGTCACATCAAGTTGTAGGATCTTAAGTATCAGACATCAATCCCAAACGCGGAAAAGTGGAGAAAATCAAATACACACATCACATCCTTCGGATTGAAGCCCTTCGATTGAGGTTAAATCTCGTGCTGTCGCAAACACGCGAAAACCGTGAGTGTGAAACTCTCGACAGAGAGCCCGCCCGAGGCCCTGTAAGCCTCTATTGGAACGCGCACGCCTTCTCCTAATGGTGCAAAGAAGTATATTACTTACTCGCGAAGAACCTGTGATTAGGACTATAGGTCGTCTTGTGAACATACGTGAAGGCATGCAGCGAAACGTTAACCTGGAAGGTTCAAGTTGCTTGTGCTTAGTCGACGCACTCCACGCATCGTCTGGTTCGTCGGGGGGTGAAGTGAGTTGCCAACTGGTGGACATGAGCTGGTTGGGAATTCTTGTTACAAATAACCGAGGATATTGGTATGATATAAAGATGAGGGCACGTCAGCCTTGCGCATTGAATCACCACACTGGAAACTGAACCTTGTGCATCAATTAATAGTATCGATCCCTAACAAAGAATGACACGGACTTTTGTCACTTTGTTCGTGTGTCCCGTTACGAAAGCTAAAGTACAACTGAATTTCAATTATGATTATAAAATCTCGAGAAACCTACTAATTGGTTTAGTGGTCATGATATCTGGTTGTTGTAAGAGTGATGATGATTCACACACTAACATTAATCAGTAACCTCCTTATTGGAGGTGCTGAGTTCTTTCAATACGAGAAATCGCGACTCTAGTCTTTGACATTTCATAGCAGCCTTTTCACCAGTATGATATTAAAAACGATGTCAGACACTTCTCGCCGGTATTGATCATTCTCGTTGTTTTACTTAAATACCCAATATAAATTAATTGAACATACATACACTATGGTCCCGTAATCTATCCCATTGTAAACATGTCTTCTAGTGATTCAAAAAATAGTAGCTGCGGAACCATTCGCGTCATCAGCTACGATCGTAAAACGCCAGATATGCTCCATAAGTCCAACCTAAAATCCACTCTAGAAGAAAAGCTGTACAATAATTAAATATTTTAATATGACGCCATATTGTTGAAATAATAATAAAGACGTACATGGGAAAAGAGGGAGTATCCAAAGTATCCAAGCTGAGCTATACAACAAGAGAAGGTAAGAGAATAAGATATGATTTCGTAATAAAGGCAGATTACACTCCACAATACAAAGTCCCAGGAGGCTTGGACTTTCTTGCAGCCTCTACAATTTCTTTGGCCGTGTCGTCTGGTGTAGTACACGGAAACAGCTGGGTAATATTCTGCCGATGTTTATCAATCGCTCTCCAGTTCTGATACAGAGAACCAGTTGATTCAAGATTCTCAGTTATCCCTGGTGCAACCAGCGAGTTCAACATAGCTGTTGAGATGGTTCCTGGTACAACATGCATCACTTTGACTCCGAAATTTTTGAGCTCCATACGCCAAGTACTGCTAAGTGCGCTTAACCCCGATTTACACGCACTGTACATCCCTAGCCAGGGAACAGCAGCAATGCCTTCTCCAGATCCGATGTTGATAATGAGGCCACCTTTGCCGCCATTAGACCTGACGATGAGGGGTACGAATGCTTGTGCGACAAGAGCTGGTCCGATGAGGTTCGTTGCTACTGTTGTGACAAGATCTTGATAATCCTGTGTTATCGATGGTGAGAGTGTGCAAACCTGTGAAAACATAACCAAAAGGATGAATTCTGTTCGGACGAATTGACCAGAAATATATTCACGGCTGCATTGTTCACTAGGATATCAAGACGTCCACCTGTTTTAATAGAAAGTATTCTGTGGTGAATTAGATAAGTAGTGCACAATCAAGATAAGATGACCAACCTAGCAGCATGGTTTATGCTATCGAGATTCATCACATCAAGTTGTAAGATCTTAAGTATAAGACATCAGGTCTTGGGTCCCAAGCAACTACGATAAGATCACAGAAATCAAATACACACATCACATCCTTCGGCTTGAAGCCCTTCAATCGAGATTAAATCCCGTGCTGTCGCAAACACGCGAAAACCCTGAGTGTGAAACTCTTGACAGAGAGCGCGTCCAAGGCCCTGCAAACTTTAATTGGAACGTGTCCTTTTTTCAATAGTATAGAATTAATATACTTGTGAAGAGCCTGTGATTAGGACTATCGGTCGTCTTGTGGACTTAGACGAAGGCATGCAACGAATGTTATATGATCTGGCAGGCGCTTGTGCGCAGCAAACAAGGTTCTGATCCAAGAATTAGGCATAAGTTAGCTGCCAGCCAAGGCTATTACTACAAATGCACCAAGAATATTGCTCATTATTTTTTTGTGGGGTGCAGCTCAAGCCCTTAGATTTCTTCCGTATCAAGTTAAAGTTAACTGCCAGGCTCGTGTTAGAACTTGCATAGATGGGTTTCATAGGCATGGTGTGGGAATAGGGAGGATATTTTAGCAAGTGACCTGGGGAAATGCTTTTATATAATGAATATAATATCTCAGTTGCCACAATTGAAGAATCGACTGAGGTGCAATGGCGTGGGAAAAAACCTGGCATTTATACGAAAGAAAAACAATAGAGGGACAAAACAAAAGGCGTTGAGTGGCAACGACTCATTATAGAATAGAACAAAGGAAAACCGTTCGAACAATGGTCGCAAATCATGATTGTAAGTTGCCTCGTGTTTTCTGAGGCATTCTTATTACGCCACCCCCCCTTTAAGCACGCGTAAGCCTCAGTTCATAACATTTTACCCACCGCAGTAGTAGAGTTATTAGTATGGGACTCAAGCGAGGTTCGACCCAAGGGAGCCCGGCCTCTCCACCACGGATGTTGTTGGCCTTACGCATTGGATCACCATATTGAAAATTGAAAACTGGCTTTGGGTGTGTCCATGTGCATACAGAAACCCCCATATATATTACTACATTCAAAGTTGCTGGATACGTGTTATATCATACATTGCAGGGGACAATAGTCAATGGTAGGCATGGCATACAGGAACAATGAAGAATCATACGTGTGTTCGGAAATTGTGCAAATGCGTAAATAAAACCAGCTCGCGGCTGAGAGAAATTGACCAGTTCACCGCGCTCCCTCCCTTCTGAGTCGCTCTCGCAGCCTTACAAGCGCCTTTCCCAGCTCATTGACGGCCGGATCATTTATTTGACTCATGTCCCGATACGCCATTTCATTCCCATCCAGCAGCAGTGCGTACCCCGTAGCCATGAGTTCCGCACGCAAATCAGGGTGTTGAATGAACTTCATGTAGAGCACTTCGTCCAGCTGTTTTTAACGATCCGTCAGTAGGCTGTTTTGAGATATCTGCTAATGCAGCGAGTTCACCTTATCCCGCCACACCAATTCCCAATCTTCCCTAACATAACCTTGCATCTGGTATACCCAGGAGAGCCTACTCATTTCCATGGGGCTGTGACTGGTTGTTCTTATGCGCTCTGCTAGCTCAGGATGGTATTTCAAGAATTTATGAGCATCCCATAGATGAGCCGCAGTAGGATAAAGTTTCTTCTTGTACAGTATCTTGTGAGGGGACGTTGGATTCAGGTTTGAAGTAAGTGGTACAGTGATCGGAGGTCCTGCATAAGGTGGCAATTGGTATGGTATGACAGGTTCTTCACTGAATACGGCATTTGGTTCATAAGCCGGAGCAGTGGGTTGTGTCATCCTCCTGATAGGTCTTGGGGTGGTTTTCGCACGTTGGATTGTAGGTGCAGCTAAAGTAGCTGATGGCAATGGCCGCCGTGCACGATTCTTTGGTTTATTTCCAGACAATAAAGGGAAAGTGAACGATTTTAACGTTTTAAATATGCCATCGCCTTCAGTTGCCGGAGGACCTCTCACCACATCAGCGGAGGCCCTACGAGCGCTGACGGGTGGTTTGTTGGTAGAACGAGTAGGGTGTGTGGAGACAGTAACCGGCCTCCGATTCTTAGCTTGTTTCGCGAGTATTTCCTCGTGAGGGATTGGTGGTTTCAACGTGGAAGTTTTGGATCTGTAGTAGATTTGTCGTTCGCCTTTATTTGTTCCCGACACGACAGGCGCATGATGTCCTTGATTACTGTTAGCAGCTTTCGTGCGGGGAACGTCTCGATACTTTTCGACGCTAACAATATTTCGAGGGGGTTCCGGGAGTGGATTTGCACGAAGGGGATGATCCTCTGGTAACACCTCTGGAGAGGTTGAGGCCTCAACTGTGCCTGCCTTGGGGGCGCAGGCGTTGTCCGCGCTTCGGGCTGTGGTGCCCGAGTATTAGTTTCTTCGGGTGGAGTAGTATTATCTACAGATGGTGGTTCAGGAGCCTTATTAGACGAATTCGCCTCGGCCACGGGCGCACCCGAAGGCTTTTCATCCTTAGCAATCGGGGTATCAGTGACGGGAGTGGGTTCCGTCGTCGTACGGGCTAGGGTCTCTTCTCTTGTTGACACCGCTTGGGTTTCCTCTGCGGCAGATACCGTTATAGGAGCTTGAGGGGCTGGGGGGATGAATACTGAACTATTTCGTTTATGTCTTCGAGAGCTTTGCCTGCCTCGGTCAGGATCGACAGGATCTGTTGACACAAGCCGGTTCATCAGACGTTGCATTGCCGAAGCCCTGACACACATCCTGAAGACTCACAATAATACCCTTGAATAGCTTGCTCCTGACTAGGGTTGTTACCTACTTGCTTCATGAAATACCCGAACTGAGGATTGCCTGCAGGTTGCGCCTGTGCTGGATATATTGGGTATGACCCAGTTTGGACAGTATGGGGAGGCGAGCTGTATCCATGACCTGGAAAATCATACCGAGGTTTTGAGGAAGACGATCCCATACGATGGTGTGGTCGCTGCGTATATCTGTTAAGATTCTACGAATGTGCAACAGAAAGGATAAGTCGACACGAGGTCGCGGCGATGCATGCAAACCTATACCCATATAGCCGAAAACACGAGGCGGCAGGGTCGGAAGCAACTGTGATTAAACTTGGAGATTAACCTTGATGAAGCACACCCACCACCATCTTGCATAATATGCCGTTAAATCAATTTTTGTGAGGTACAGTTATTTCGGCATATGTCCGGAATATCGCTGCCACAATTTGAAGTCATAATGCTGATATTTGACGCTGGACTCCTGTGCATACTAAACGCACGATTCCCATCTAACATTATTATAACCTATCTATGAATGCAGTAAAATTCATCGCGATGTCTTCTGAACATTCAGAAAGGGATAATTGGGTGAAAGACTTGAGCATGGTTATGTCAATAATAACGAGGCTTGTCTTTCTGGAGATCCTTTTCAAGTTCCCAAGATCCGTCCCTCTTCTCCTCCATAGTTCAATAGGCTCATATAATAAAATAAAGTACCAAATTCCCATATAATAATAGTACAGCTACACGCGATGTTGTGGAGTAAACGGTCGTTTATCCTATTGTTCTACCTTCATTTCGGCAAAGGCGATTTTATCTGTCTATAAGAGAATCAGAAAGAAATCATCGTATCCATTATCTGAAGGAGCTGGTGCATTCGAAAGTCGCTCACTGAGACGGTCGCGAGTGGGACGCCATTTTCAATGATAGAAGGATCGCCTCCCTGGTTAGAATCGGAAAGTGAATTCTCTAGGTCAGTATCCTGTCCATTCCGAGCTAACGGATTTCTTATCCAGGCGCCTTGAAAGTCGGAAGGGCCGAGTTCGATGCTGGTGAAGACACCAATCGAACCATGGCGCAGTCTAGTGTTGTCTTGCGCTGCGAATATACGGTTGTTGATGATGACCATCATAGTGTTAGTGTACCTGGTTATAGCATGATTAGTTGATTTTTGACATATTTATTTTATCAGTGGAATTCGGACAGTTTGCCTAGTATTATGGCACTAATGTGACATTATCTGTGATAGTTCGGTGAATCGATATATCTCCAATCACTCACGGGCACATATGAAGGTTGTTGTGCTATATATAAATACCTTCAACCATATTTTCACCGGAAGAAAGAATGTGATCTTACTTTAAAAACATTAAATAGAACGACATCCACAGTCGATACGGTGGCTGCAGGTGATGTTTGGTGACGAAAGGTAGCTACAGAGTAGGTTTTGAAGCACTTGCCGGTAAGTATTCCAGTCTCAACGGTCAGCCGTACCAGACGGGAGATGAATGCATTGATCTCGTCGTTTTTGTTCCTTACTCGTATCAACTGTGGTTGCATTAATCATCAGAATAATGGCGGCGAACAGGGAAACGTGCAAGATAGGTCATAGTAATGGCTATTAGCACATCTACAAACGCGCTTCCTATGTGCCATATCTGGTAAAATGTCGACAGTGAATAAACGGGGGATTACTTCCAAATAAACATATTTATAAACCTACTGATACAGGTACAATCAACCGTCCAACTTCCACAAAACTGGACAACATCCGGAGCTAATAAATATGTCAATCCACTGCTTTAGCAATGGCACTAGAACAACCTGTATGCCTGCAGTGATACCAGCAATGCCTTGGATAAGAGACAACTAGAAATTGTCAACACGGTGCAATGTGAATGAAGCTAGAGCGCAAATTGCCTCACGCAGATGATTGTCCCTGAGAGAAGATATGAACTACTTAAAATATATATTCTCCACGCGAAAAACAGATGTACGGTGCAGGATATAAATCCCACCATGATTGGTACATCAAACCAACTCATGTAGTACTTTTCTAATACATCCAAGCGTCCCCATCCGTCAATTAGCCAATGGAAAGAATCACTTGATAATAAACACGTTTGGACTATTTCTATCATGAAGAGTCCATATACTGACAACCTTGATCAGTACGGTAGCGATTGGCGGGAAAGCAAATAGAAAAATCTACCTAATAGTTTGATGCGCAGCAGATCTTTGGCAGCCCACAGTGCATAAATATCTGCAATGTATTTTCATTGTTCCTATTCAAGACCCGAGAGTGGGAGGAAGTAGAACGTACACACTTGGGTCGCCAAGACGCCTAGCAGACCCCAACTAATGAAAACCCCAAAAAGCTATGTTACTGAGTTATTATCTCTGATAATATAAAACAAAATTTGGCACCTGTGGTCCAGCTCTATATCATGAAGTTCAATATTAGCGGTAAAGATTAGGCGAGTTTGATAAGAATAGCTACAGAAACGCGATATTGGAAGGTATCGTTGTTACTGGCGCTGAGCTGTTGGTGACAGACATTATGGAGGGACTTTCATTTGCAAGTATGGCTGGAAGCTGTCGGGGGGGAGAATGACAAACCGCCGTCCGGACTGCGTACTGCGATTTAGGGTTTCGCTTTAAGCGTTAGCTTATATGGGCGGTTTTCCTGATGCAGGAAAATCGGAGATTTTGCGGAAGATCAAAATTCAAACGTGGATGCCGAGTGAGGTGGGCGAGGTTCCTGCTCGGGTTCTGCCTGCCGGTTAGCCGGGAAATGGCAAGTGTCAGGGTAGCGGTACTGTGTTTCGGGGCAGATAGTACTAGCTACAGCATGTTTGCTATCTAAAAGCCCTTTCTACTTGATATGTCATAATACGCTATGGCTATGAGTGTGAATGTCTCCACAAAAGCGGCGGGACAGACGCCTTTTGCGATGATGTCAAGCCATCCATGATTTTACCGTCAGGACAATTAATACCGGCAGTGATCGAAATATCTAGGATTTATTGCCGCACTTTCCCCATGACGAAAGTGAAAATGAATGACACTATCTGGCTTTCGGCCCCTCAAGATACTGCACAATGTAGAATATAGTCATGGGTTAATGCTGGCAAGCTCATGTTGAAGTGTGGCCAAACACTTGAAATTATTTATTTCTATGTAATCTACAAATTTTTGCGCTTGCTTTTCCATAGGTGAATTCAGAAAAAATTCGCACTTCTACTATCAAGTATCATGTAACATACATACATTCTGCCATTTGTCGGGCTATTGCCAGGTCGGCAAAGCAAAATCCAGTACAAGCTTTTCTTTTGATAATGGCAACGTAGCTCGGACGCGAACACGACACTACTTCGTAGGTAATAGGCTAACAGATGTATATCGTATCCTCAGCTTACAATTGGTTGATACGAAGCCAAAATAGCGGCACGAAGGTTGTCACGACTCAAAATTCCAAGCTTTGTGATGTTCTAGGCATAGGCGTGGATGCAGAGCTAGGGAGGCTACATTCAAATCTAGCACTTGGCTCCCGTTTAGCCATTACAAACTATGATGCCATCTGACGGTTGAGGGCGCAGGGCGAGAGTCAGAGGCGTTGACGAGATACCAAAGTTCAAGAACTAGGCATAGGCGATTCTTAGGCGATCCACGGACTTAGTGAGGTAAGGGCAGGAAATCATAAGCAGACTGGTGAATGGAGGACGGGGGTGACAACACAATAAGTTCCAGAAAGCCTGGGTTTTTAGAGCATTTTGAGCGTGTTAATGTCCGCCTCTCTCTATCCTTTTTTTGGGAGGGTTCCGTTGCAAAGGAGTGACCTTCCCGATGATGCACACAGCCACTTAGCTTGAACACCCAATCGCTGACGATGATTCAAAAACATCGTGCTTCGGCGGGAAGTAAGTAATGTTTTCGAAGGTTTCCATGGGTATTCCGAAATTGAAAAAATCTAGCCCTTAGCACTATTGGCACCCGATAAGCAAGGATACCGTTACGAGCGCCAAATTTTCCCGGCCTCACGGAGGGGCTCACCGGCAAAATAGAGACTTGGTTTTTTTTATTCTTTTTTTTTGGGCCTGTCCAGACCTGCTTTGCAAGTAGAGGCTACTAATTTTTCCTTCCTGGTGCACGACGTACGACAAAATATAATAAAGGATTTTTCGTTATTTTGAGAGTGATTGGTTTTCAACTTGGCAGTAATAAGCCAAGGCATGTTGTTTTTGAAAAATCATGGATTTGGTTACGGAGTCTGAATATGTATGGTTCACCACGTGACATTGTCCTAGATCAGACTCCAGACCAGACTCCAAACCAAGACCTATTGGGATGACCATACTTTTTAAGCGATTGCGATCCGGAGCCCACTACAAAACGCTAGGATTTCGACTGCTAGAGTGCCTGATGTAACGTCATAGGAGTGACGGCGCGTGACTCCATGGCAAAATCAAGAATATCAAGCACCTTGGCATGGTCAAGGTAGAATGAAATGGCCCTTTCTTTAAACGCCTGGTTCCGGCTCCCATCACAAGACGAACTTACCGTCTGTTTCAACTCATTTTCGGACCTCCTGCTTAGCTGTCCAGGGTCAAATGTGGAATGCCTGACCTTACTCCTTAAGAGCCGAGATGCCCAGAGTGTGACGAAGCATTGTGCAACTTGGCATATTATATTATCACCCTTTTCCTCAATAATCCCTTTAAGGGTACCGCTATTCACTCTACTTCTTCCTATATACTAACAGGGGGATACCTGGCCATTGCCACTATCCATGATGCGCCTCCTCCTACTCATTATTCTGGTGACTTCGATATCATCACTTGTTTCTGCACAGACAGAACAAGGTTCGGGATTCGATGCTTCGCCGTTGCAGAAGGCCAACCTGGCTTTTTACGGTATTTTCACCATTGCAGGGATCTGTCAATTAGGCATCGCTGTCACATACCTATTCCGCGCCAGGTCACCCCACCTACCTCCAGCAGTTGGAGGCTTAGCAACATTGATAGTTTTATTGCTTGCAAGTAGTGTCAGCATTGCTACTACTATCGCAAGAAACACGTACCGCGATTCCCAGAACCAAGCAGTACTGTCTAATAAGACCATTCTGGAGTTTGAGGTGGTAGGCTCGTTTCTAATCGATTGGTTAGATGCAATGATGCTACTCCTTGTCGCACTGGTGTTACGGGACCGGTACTTCACCCAAAGCCATACCAGGCGCAACATCGGCTTCCGGTCATTTCTTATCACATTCGGCATTATGCTCTCTACCCTCACGTTGGTCGTTGTGGCAACGATGAGCACGGCCATATACAATGCAGAATACGGCTTATTACTCGACGGTAGTATTAGCAGGGAAAAATTCCAGAAAGTCTACGATTTAGTCACTCGGCTCCGTCAGGTATTCGTGGGACTATATATTACATTTGCATTTCTTCTTTCAATATTTGGCGTTGTATTGAGAAGGCATATTCCTTGGGACAGAGTAGGTGGCTGGTTATTCCCTTGAAACGTCATTAACCGCCCTGCAGATCACCATC
Source organism: Hysterangium stoloniferum (assembly GCA_015178975.1). Taxonomy (NCBI): domain Eukaryota; kingdom Fungi; phylum Basidiomycota; class Agaricomycetes; order Hysterangiales; family Hysterangiaceae; genus Hysterangium; species Hysterangium stoloniferum. The sequence continues at coordinate 523,910 of WHVD01000035.1, read as the reverse complement.
CTCACAACATCGCTAATTCTCCCTCTTCTTTGTCTACACGCAGTAGCCAGCCTTATATTCGAGGTTCTAAATGACACTATAGTCCTCGAATCGTCATTCACTCTGCATACGTCCGATGAATTGGATTTTTCGAGCACAGTCGTCTTTTACACACTGTTTCTCTCGATCACAGCCGTCATCTCATACTTTTTCTTGAATCCCAAATTCTGGGGTATTTCACCTGAGCAAACATCTCCATCATCTCTTCCCCTCGGTTTCCGTGAAGCGTCCAGCCCTGGGCGCACTTCATCGCCTTCCGTCAATAGCGGTCGCGGCGCCACAGAGCACTATCCGATGACAACAGTGACATGACAAGGAAGCTGCTAAGCGATGATCAGCAGCCTCTTGACATTATTTCAGCGCCAACGGCGATAGCGGCTGGATGGAGTCGTGCAGAGAAGATGTTGGGGATTCGGCGCCATGAAAATTACATTATTTTTTCTATTTGCATTTGATGAGTCTTTGCTTTGCTTTTTCGCATATCTTTGTAAGCATGTATTGTTGCAACGGATTATTGGTTTCAACCTCATGCTAGCGTCAGTTAAAATGACAACGTCCAGGAGTCTCCAGGACTTCCTCCCGGAGCCGTCTGGATCAAAAATCAATTTACTGATGTACGACTTTATGGGATGATCTCTGCTATAAATAAAGTACCTTAACTGACAGGTTTTTAAAATTGCGTATCGCGTAACAGCCAAAATTAGGACAACTATATATATATTTACTTCATCCCGGAGAAATAATGCTGCGCACGAAAACTCTTAATTACGCCTTCGGCGTTTTCTCTTCCCTTCTAGATTTTCAGCCGTTAGCCGCTCACTCTCAACACCGTCGCATACGCTGAGCAATCGCGCCATTGCAGCTTCTCGTGCCTTTTCGGGTACCTTCTCCCAGTACAGTTCCTCCCGTTTACCTTGCACAAGCTCCACGACGATCCTGGGCCTCTTTGAAGAGGGCATAGTTCCAATCTGATCAAGCGCATCACTTTGTGCCACTTCATTGTCAGTGAAGTGTGACACAAGCGCAGCCGCTGCAGAAGGAGAGGCAAAGCGAAGATGACACTGCGGATGCCAACAACACACGCATTAGTGCATTAGGGATGCTAGTCAAAGGCAAAGGAGACCGACTGAGTCTATCCCCTTGTTGAAATCAACATAATCGACTGTGTTCTTGGTTAACGGTAGAGCGCCGGTGAATAAGGCTCGGAGCGTCGTTTTATTTGTGTCGGGGTGAACGTGCCGCACGAATAGCAGGCAATTTTGCGGGAACCAGCTAGATGGCATTTGCGCATCTTCTTCCTCTTCCTGAGCAGAAGAGACGCTCCGTGGTACGGATGGCATACTTCTGACGACTTGTGTGGGCGGACTCCGTTCCTTGGGAGTCAATGAAATATTTGTTAATGGTTCGGGGTTCTCTGATACCTGAGCAAGGAGCTGCTTCTGATATGCTAGATATTCGCTCTTTAGGACGTCCCATTTTTCTTTGGATATTACACGGGTGCCAAACTTTGATGCCTCCAGATCTGTTTTAGCTGAGGCACTAATGCCCCTGCCCTCCCAGGGATACGACTCGCAGAGAGATTTCACTGATTCTAACGAGTCGAGAATGACGAAAGCAAAACCTTTACAGCGCGGTTGTTCATTCTGGGCTGCCAAGTGATAACGAGGAAACGTAATGGATTGGACAAGGAACTTTGGTGACGGCTCGTCTTTTAAGCAAGATAGTAAGGTTTGGATATAACGCGCAATCTTAGGTTTTGTCCGGTAGCCGATTGGGATCCTTTCCTTGAAATGCATCCATTTACATGATATGTATATAAGCACATAATTATCACTCACAATATATATTGTATATTGATCCCATTCGTCCTTTTTCCGTTCAGACCCTGTACAAGTCTCCAAAACAGCTTGCCAGTCTCTGCGACGAATTTCAAAACCACTATCCTGCGGTTCATATGCATTTCTACCAAACCACATGTTCCGAGATGGCTCAGCGATCATCATTCGTGTCTCGAAAGTTAGGGATGTGCGAGCAGCTTTCATGAGATCTACTTCCGAAGGCCGGGGGTGCAGCTCCGTTGTCTCAACGATGTTGTCAATTAAATATTTCAACGGGACATCTTAAGACAGCCCGTCAGAGTGCGCAGGGAAGACAATACGAGAGCAGGGATGCTCACAGCCGTCCTGTCCAGATTGTACGGCGTGTTTAAGTTCAGGGTTACACCAGAAGGAATAGTCTGAAAATGAAAGTTCTAGTAGAGCCAATAGATCTTCTGAGAGCTCGCTCTCCTTCCTTCCATTTCCTTGGGGAATCTCGGAGGATGGTCCAGCCTGTGTTTGCGATGTACTTGGCTGGCGAGGTAGGGTACTTGTAGACTTTGGTGCAGAGTCTTTTAGTGGTTTATTTTTTCCTTTAGAGATAGACCTTGGAATAAACGTAAAGGAGGACATTTGTCTAATTTTTGATGAGAAAGGACGTGGTCAGGGTTTGTGACGACGCGTGACCAATAACCAACAAGTTTAGTCATATATAGTTACGTCATAAGGTTACGATTAAGTCGAAAACTTTCCAGCTGCTCTGGGGCATGCATTTTGCGAGTTAACTTGAAGTCAGGCTCCACCTCAATAGACATAGTTGAGAATTTACATATGTATCTCAGTCTTCAAAGCGATCTTCGGGCTGCCTGTAAATGGCTGGAAGGGCCGATAAATGTTTTATTTTCAATAGTGATTGAACTGACATATCAACCGCGGTACGGGAATTTAGCGCGTGACAACTTAATAGTATCAGGTAGGGGTTGAACTTACATAAAGTCACGTTGGCTGCCAGCCGCCCACAGATCAAGCCAAGATGCATCGGAAATTTTGGATATTCTGGCGATCTCCTGACAAGAAATAGCGGACATGAATGTAGGATGGATATTTTCATATTAATAGCGTTGAATGTCGCAGTTGGGGGCCTAACTCAGGGAGCGGCGGAGTTTGAAATCTGCTCTTAACAGTCATGTCCGCCAAAAAGCCACAGCAAGCCCAACAGGCAACACCCCAGCAGTCCCAGCAGACTCAGCAAAGCCAACAAGTGCAACAACAACCCGTAGTACAGCCACCTCATTCACAACCACAACATACTCAACCTCATGTACCGCCACCTCAACACCCCCAGTATCATGCAGCGTAATGTTATTCCTTTCGTACGCCACTTGTAAATAACAGTAATCGATAGTGCGAATTATTATGCACAATACAACTATGCTGCAGCAGGGTATCCACCACCAACTTGGCCCACTCGAGCACCTCAGCCAGTGGCCACAGCGCAGCCATACGCAGCGCAGCAGCAGCAGCAGCAAGCAGCCGCGAATGCATTGGATACATCAGATGTCGCGACCCTTAATGACGCCTTAGGCTCAGCCGGCGTCGATCTTCGAGCAGAAGAAGAGAATTTGCGACAGTCACACTCTCAGAGCCAAGCTCAGCCCTCGCAAGCGCGAGGGGTTCAGCGTAGCCGCGCAAAGAAACAGGGAAAGAAAGTCATCTTTGATGCTTCAGATATTGGCGCGCGGATGCGTGCCATTGCTAGCCGTCACGGACTGCAATCTGCTGCGGCAGTTCCGGAAGACAGCGTGTCGTATCTTGCGATAGCACTCCGAGCACGACTAGCTCAGTTAGTTGAAGGGATGGTAAGATCAGCGGCTCATCGTGAAGAAACAGATGTGACGCGTCCGGCTGGTTTGTACCCCGATGGAACTCCCATGTGGCAACAAATTGTACGACGGGATGTTGCAAAACAGATCGCATTGCTGGAGCGAATAGAGCGCGAAGAAGAGCTGGCTGCACGGCGGGAGCGGAAAGCACGCGAGTCGTATTCGATAGGTAGTCAACCAGCATTGCCGAGTTTGGATGATGCGTTAGCTATGGATGTTGACGAGGAGCCCAAGAAGAAGAAGAAGAAACCAGATGGCCCAGGCGTCACTGCAAAGAATATGAGCGAGGATATGAAGAAAAAATTAAGCAATGCTGTTGCGACACAAGCCGCTGGTTTGGGGACAGGTAAATATGCCTGGATGAACGCCGGTAGTGCCGCGGCCACACCACCTGTTAAAAAGGCGACCGCAACTACTCCGACGCCTACACCCGCACCTGCCACCGGTTCAACCTGGAGCAAGCCATTCCAGTCAGCTAAGAAGAAAGAAGAACCAGCTGTCGAGGAAGACAGCCGGCGTGCTATTCTCCTCAAGGACGCCATATTTGTTATTGAACGTGAGCGAGGACATGGTGGTGGAAGAGGTGCGGCGCGGGGATGGACTTGACATGGCTTCTTCTTAGACTTCTCGCTGTTCTACTATTTATTGGCTTTAACGCTTTTTTGCATGCTATGAAATATATGTACAATTGTCCTTCGCAGCAAAGTAACCTTAGGGACATTTATCCAAACTTGTACAAACTGATTTAAAACTTCAGCTATGCTAAAAATATTGGACATTCTGATAATCCTTAACATATCAATTCTTGAAATAACAGAGGTACAATATTGATATGAGGACTTGGCAACGAACAAGTGCGGAGGCCGCATCATTGACGAGCTTGTCAGCCACTATTGTAATCCAGAAGATTTTCTACCGCAATCAAAGTTCTAGGAACAGAAGAACTCTTGTTTAGCATAATCTCTTTAACTGGCAGGAATATGCAGCACATTTCTATTCGCCTTAGTCGACAATATTGGTCTCACGCACTGGCAGGGTCCCGCGATAGATCTATTTGCTTCGACACCAACTTTGGGCAATGCAGAGAATAGCGGTGACAATACCACACATGTATCCATGGTGATTTACAATCACATGCCTTTTCTGCAGTATTTCAAAGCCTTCAGAATGACATATTCATTAGATTGACTGATGGAATGTCAGTGAAGCCTTGACAGCTATGCCATCTCTAATATTTCTTGTTAAGTTCAGATTGGTTGCACTACAATTCTAGGAGCTCTCTACCCGCTACAGTGATCATGGTATATGAGAGTAGCTGGGCAAACTCCTAACAGCGCTCCCTGAAACTTATGGAAAGATCATTCTCAAGATTCCCTAGAAACAAAAGAAAATGTGTTGAAATTCTTACAGTGGTTGGTCTTTTCTTTCAAGCTGCTAAAAACCAAAGAATTGGCCCATATCACAGGAATAAACATGCATTATATAGTGGATGGCTCAACACTTCCTTTCAACCAGAAGCTGTATGTATGTACATATACTGTAATCCAGCTAATCTTTTAAATGTCTGTGCAGGTCTTGTGACAGAGTCAGAAGGTGGATATTGTAAGGGGACATTCTGTTTCTTGTTTTTCTTAATTTTATATTGTGTCTATATTTTGTTAACTCATTTTCCAATTACTGTATTTATGTACAGTCTTGAATTCCCCCTCTGGGTCATTAGCTCTTTCATAAATTCTCTTGACTAGTCTAACCTTTAGAGGTTCTTTTATACATATTGTTCCCTTATCCTCTTCTCTTTGGATATCCCTCTGCTAGGTGAGTAGTTTTTCATCTTGTACATATTAGCTATCTAACTGTTAGGACTGGGAAACCCACTGGGACCCAGAACTCACCCTATACAGTAAGTATTCGACTCTCTATATTGCATGAACTAACCACCAGACTCCACCCAGACATCCCAGACCCCTTGTTCCCAATCCATCTTTGCCCATTTGACATCTGGTTCAGTCTGCCCCTTATTCTGAATCCATTTAACACCTGGTTTACTGTCTTATTGTATGCCTGATATACATTTTGTATCTCTGGATATGTAGTACAATAATATATGTATTAGTCTATATAGTCTAGCCACTTACTACCTGTACTTACAATCTGATCAGAAAATCAACTTAGCTTCAACTCAGTATCTGCCTCAGCATATTCTCAGAACCCAAGTTGAACAGCACAATCTTGCAAGGGTGCAGCACATACATATATATGTAAGCTGAAGCCAAGTCCTTCCCCAGAACTTCCATAGGTTTCCCTTGGAGACCCACCTGTGAGCCCCATGCTTAACAGTATTTTCTGATCAAATCTTGCAGATTGTCTCAATCATGCCACCAAGAAAGAAGCCATCTGAAGAACCAGAGCCCACTACACTTGTTAGGATTGGGAAACCTGCTGGGTGCTGGACCCCATCCTACATGCACCTGACTCTCTATACCCACCAGGTTACAGTTAACTGGAAAACCCACTGGCACCCAGACCCTGCTATATGCACCCTGCCCCTCTGCTCAAAAAACTATCCCAATGTTTTCTCATTTTTGAAAGATTAGTTTAGTATGGACCACTGATATAAGCAGAAAATCTAAGTAAATTATCAAAGTACTATAGGATCATGGCTTAAAGGTAAGCCTTGGTTCATGTGATTTGAATCAAAACCCATTAAATAATAAATAAAACAATACAGCTACTCATTGGGACAGTTTTTTGACCCTTTATTTTTTGACCTGTGTTCCTACTGTTTGTTACGACCCAGACAAATCCCGCCAGACTCCGGGCACTAACCCGTACGCCCCCACGCGCTACAAGCACCAATCGTCTGTTTATAGGATTTCCCGCCCGGACTCCGTTACGTCAAGACTCACCTCATTACGACACATATCAGTAACCGGACTTCCCCCGGACTCCGTCTCTGTCTATGTCCGTCTTCATCCCACACATCAGTCACTGGATCCCGCTCAGAATCCCGTCACTGCTCTAATCGAGCCCTGTTCCCGTTTTAGTCAAATGACCTGTCACAATTAGGACTCCGCTCCCGCTCCGTTTCCCATTATGGGTTATGCTTTGTCATGATTCGGACTCTGCTCCATTCCGTCCCATTCCTAACACCAAACTTGGTGTTTACTATTCCCGTTTATGTTTTGTTAGTTTCGTTTTCATCATTACCGGATTAGTATGTCATTCACTCCATGGTCTATATAAACTGGCAGATGTTGTACATACAATCCAGTCAGAAAATTAGCTTAGATTCCCCCCAGTAATCTAATATATTTTCCTCTATAAAACCTTACTCTAATCACACTGCTCACACTAGTCGGAGCCCATGGGCTCCGGCACATCTATCTCTCTCGACTACCTCAACTCATGACTCATGACCTCACGACCTCTGACCTACGACCCACGAACCCCGCCCGGACTCCCCGGGATTCCCGTTCACCTGTTCGAAATTGGACAACACGATCTAGCAAGGGCGCAGCCTATAAGCTGAAGCCAAGTCCTACTGGATATCCCACGGGTTTCTCACGAGACCCGCCCTGTGTGTGTATCCTAACACTGTTATACACCAGTACAAGGCAGAGGGAGGCTGTGGGGACAATAAAACATGTCACATGACTTTATTTGTATTTGTTTGACTTCTTACCACCATCATGAGATCTATTTCTGCTGCTCAATGCTCTTCTATTGTCTCTCTCATCAATGAAGGCTATTCCTATCACCAAATCCAGGAAAGAACTGGTCTAGGCAAGAGTACTATGAATAGGATTAGTAAGGAAGTGGATGGGAACAAGGAGAACAATCCTGGGGGTCATCCTTCCAAGCTTTCTGGTTGTGACAAATAGTCAATAATCCATCAAATTAGCTCTGGACAGCTTGATAATACCCAATTCATTGATTCTATCATCTCCAACCCTGTCACTCCCAAAACAGTCAGAAATATACTGAAGGAGAATGGTGTTTACTCTGCAACAAAGCAAAAGTGACCATTGCTCAAAGCCATTCATTGTCAGAAGTAGCTCAAATTTGCCCAATATCATGAAAATTGGACTGTGGAGGACTGGAAGAGGGTGTTATGGTCAGATGAGACAAAGATTAACAAGATTGGGTCAGATGGAAAGTCATATGTATGGAAACAAAGAGGAGAACCAGTGTAAAGGGTTGAGTAGTTTACCACTCAATGTGCGATTGTTATCGACTAAACAATAGTGTGAAGAACGATCGACTAGTAGTTTTAGATAGTAAAATTGTAGATTACGATCGACCTTCAAGGTGCAATCGGTAGGTAATTACAAGGGTGGATCGACCTTACGGTGCGATCCGACTGTGTAGCTAGCTGGGTGTAATGTATTCAGGGGATTCTCTTAGATAGCTCAATATATGCTATAGTGTCACAGAGCTTCAACAATAAAACAAGCAAAGGTCCAGTAATTTAAATACTGATAGATTAATGAGCTGCACTATTAAGCTTAAACAACTCAAATCAATGCTTATTTTGATTATTGAAAGGTTCAAAGAACTGTGTATGACTCTTTTAGCAAATAAAAGAACTATTCCTTGAGAATAGGGGCTGGAAGCTGAATATATGCACAGTAACTTGGCAGAGACTTGATATAAGAGCTTCGGATTCTTGTATGCTTATTTGTAACTATTAATAGTTATTTAACAAGGTGTTAAATAATTTATTAATAGAGAAAATAATTTGTATTGGATTATCTGAGTGCTTGTACTTGATTAATTCAATAAACTTAGGGCTGGGCCTTGAGTAATCTAGTATTGGCAGGGATTTCAGTAAGGATACTTATTAGGTTTATTATGTAATTAATAAGCCTAAAGGGTAGCTGTGAGGCTGGGGGAACTTAGATGATTAGCTAAGTCCAAGAGTTGCTGACAAAGATTCAAGATGCTGCAAGTGTAGGTGCTTGCAGTGAGTGTATCAGACTAAGGCTATTATTGTCCTTAGGATGATTAGATAAGCTTGTGCTGTGCTGCAAATATGTGTGATAGATGATTTTATTGGAAACTTGGCCCTCCTTATATACATTTTGATAACTAAATGATTAGCTAATTATTTAGTTTATGAGGTCACTAGTTAGATCATAATGACCTCATATTCTACTCATTATTTACCCTTTATTTATCACATGATTCCCCTCTCTGAGACAAGGGTTCTAAACTTTGGCTTGAGCATGAAGGTTCAAGGCCGCGGTCCTGGGGACGGAAGCAAACAATGAGTCGGCAGGATCAATTAATGACTCGGGTAGTCACATCTGTGACTTGTGTGACATCCCGATACCAGACTGTGACTTGTGTGACAGTCACTTGTGTGACTAGTGTTACAGTCACTCATGTGACTGTGTGAGCCGGATTAGGTAATGTGTCATGTGACACCCAAATGCACACATACAAGCAAGGCAATGTGCTGGGCAGTAATAACTAAGTAAATAAAATATAAATAATTAGTTAAAAATTATAATAAATTAATTAAGTAATAATAGCATAATATGAGTCCATATATGCTATTATTTATGCGAAGTTAAAAGGAATAAGGCCTATTTTTCACAATAAACATAATAAAAATACAATAAAAATTCGAGAAAATATTAAGTAATTCAAAGAAAATTAAGAGAACATTATGAGATAATGCTGATACCTCACACTGGGCTGATGGCCAAGTAGATAAGAGAAAGTATATATTGTGAGAGAGAGAGAGAATATGCTAAGGAAGTGAGTTATGATGGATATTCTTACCGCACAAAGCAAGAACTTGAAGTCACGTTGAATAGTAGTAACTAACTTTGACTGTTTCAGTGCAAAGTGTAGTTACTGCTGATCTGGGAAGAGAGATAGAGCGAACGTTTGTTTAGACAAGACCCTGAACCAGTACTTGCATGGTGATGGTTGTCAGGGTTGAAAAGTGTCTAAACATTCTCTCGTGTGACTACTACTGTGACATGCACATACTTCTTGTGGGCTAGAGCGCCCACAAGCATACATGGACTCTCGAACTAATAAAAAGGGAATATAGTCCATATTTATGAGTGATAGAGAAAGGAATAAAAGTATAAAACATAAAGGAAAAAAAGGAAAAATAAAGCGGCTAAAGGGTAAGGCTTGGAGTCTTTAGTTGTGCCTCCTATGCGACCTATCCTTCACAGTGCCCCTCTAGTTTGGAGGACCATGTCATGCAAAATCCTGTAACCCACTGGGGACTCCTCCCCATGCTTCCTTGTCAGAACCTCCTAGCTGTAGTATTGCTTGACCCCATTCCTCCTGCTTGTTACGGAGGGGACCTACAATCTCACAGAGCTTCAAGTCGCAAGAGTTGGGAGACAATTGTCCTGCTTTGTGCACCATGGATACCCAGTGGCTGTAGGCTTTTTGTCGCATCCTGATGATGAGACGAATCCTGTCAGCTGGGTCAAGGTCCAGTCACAAAGGAGATGAGGTGTTGCCTGCTGGGGAGTAGTACTGTCCGTGGTCACACAATCAGGGTTTATCTGGTTGTCACTAGCAGGAAGTAACTCCTCAAGTAGATCGACAAGGTCGGTAAGGGGGGTAGAGATTGAAGTTTCGGGAGGGGTGCAAGGGAAGTTCACTGACAGCTGTCTGAATGGTGACAGCTTGATCCCTGAAATGATGCTTTGCAGCTTCTCCGCCTCTGCCGCATCGTTTATTAGCAGGTAGAAGTCAACCATGGTCTCTTCCAGTGATGCTACAATAGTCCTCTGCAGTCGCTTACTTTCCCCTCTAGCAAGGGTGGCTGTAACGCGGGCAGTAGCTGCTCAGGACCCTGCTGATGGTGAACTGTGCCGAGTGGTAGTTGATCTTACACCCTCCTGTGTGAGCTCCTTTGAAAAGATTATCATGTATCAGCTTTAAAATTGTGGTAGTCATATTGTTAGGAACACAGATCTGACTTTTCCAGTCCAAATTGTGAAAATATAACAGTCCCTTTTCTCCGATGAAAAAATGCAAAGGGGTAGCTACAGCATTTGGGGATTTCGGTTCCTTGACATAGTAGCTTCTGAAGGTAGGGTCCTTCTGATACCCTTCTGAGAACTCTTTTAGGAATCTTTTGTTGATGCTTACAAGCAGCTGAAGGCTTAACAAAAGGAATAGCAATTCGTCCACTTCATCGTCTCTGGGGAGGTTATACAAATCCCATTAGGTTTGTGAAATGTCCTCTGGAGTTCCGATGGGTTCTACTAGTTCTTGTTGTGTGACAAAGACGGCTCTCCTTGCGGGATTATCCTCCTGTGGTTTCTCCTCAGTCTCCTTGCTGAGTGAGCTTGACATGATTGTCGGGAGATCATCTCCAGCTGGACTCACTGAGTGGGGTACTTGTGGTAGTCTAGATAGGGGATTGATGTTACTGTGTACTCGTCCAGCATGATGTAGTATTTTGAGGCCTGGGTACGCTGCATACACTGCCCCCCATGTGGCCAGTCATCGATTGGTGTTCTCCTATAACCTGGCCCATTGTAAGGCGGCATGGTCCGTGATGAGGAGTACATGCTCCCCTTCCACAAATGGTTGAAAATGAACCAGGCCTTCCTTAGCAGCTAATGCTTCCCACTCTGTGTCTGAATAGTTGTGTTCTGGTTTATTGAGGGTACGACTCCAGTAAGTGATAATGCGCTCTACTGTAACACAAGTATCCTCAAATGTTTTTGCCCAGGAGTCTGTCCAAGTGATCTTGGGAACCTTGGTCTTAAAATGGATGATGAATGTTGGCACTGGTTTTGACTGCTCGCATGCTGATTTCACTTGGGTATAGATCTTCGTGTTCTTTAGATCCCATAGAGTCATTTTTCGTACTTGCTGCAGACAGCAGCCTAGGGCAAAGTCAGAGGCATTTGTGTAGAGACGGTAGGGCATTCTGATCGTGGGATGTGCTAGAACTGGAGAAGAGCTCAGGGCTGCCTTGACATCGTTAAAGGCTTGTTCCTGGTCTACTCCCCAAGACCACCATGTGCCCTTTTTGAGTAGCGAGAAGAGTGGGGATACAGTCCATGCATAGAAGGGTATGTAGAAGTACAATACCATACCCAGGAAACGTTGAAGCTCTGACACCTTAGTTGGGGTTGCTAATTCCAATATGGCTCGTACTTTCTCTTGGTGGGTCGAAAAGCCTAACTGTGACACCTTGTGTCCAAGAAGGAGAATAGAGTTGTAGCCTACATAGCATTTTTTTGGAGAAAGAGTGATGCCAGCTGAAATTATTGCTTGTAATACTTGGTCCAGGTGTTCGATATGATCCTCCCAGGTCTTAGAAAAGATTACTATATCGTCTATGTAGACTAGACAGAATATCCACAGATAGGGTGCCAGTGTGTTTTGCATGACTCGCTGGAAAATGGAAGGTCTGTTCCTCAATCCGAAAGGCATCTTTCTAAATTGCCATAGTCCTCGATGTGATCGAAAGGCCATTTTGTGTCAGGTGAAACCAGCTAGGGCATTGAATGAGGATAAAACATTGGATCCCGAGAGTGCTTGCATAATTTCTGATTGTCGGGACAAGGGGAACTCGTCTGGGATAGTAAGGCTGTTCAGTTTTCGATAACCAATGACCATGTGAGGCTTATTATTACAATAGACTACAAAGGCAGGTGCTCCCCAAGGGCTTTTCGAAGGTTCGATGACCCCTTGTTGAAACCAGGTGTCCATTTGCTCATCTATGACCTTCCTGTTGGCAGGGGAAATTGGAAACATCGGTACAGACACTGGTTGCACATTGGTTTTCAGTGGGATAGCGGCCTTGCTGTCTACTTGGCCTAGTCTTCCATCAACTCCAAACACTTGCACATTTTTAGTCAGTATTGAGCTAAGGCGAGGCATAACGTCAGGAGGGATGTCAGGTCCTAAGTTGACCAATTTATGCAGATCCTCCGAGGAGAGCTTCTCCAAGGAAGGAACTTCCGAAGTCTTTGGGCCTGTGGGATCAAAGTCATCTACTGTCTCATTTCCTGAGGATACCATAGATGGTTGGGGGCTGGAGGTGTTGTCCATTTCCAGCTTGGAGATGCTTTCTATGAAGTGGGCAATCTTTGAGCTTGCGACTCGCATCGATTCCTCTTCTGCTTGGGATTGAGGCTTTTGGGCCCAGGCTCGGGCATCGTGAATTAGACCAATGATCTCTCCTCTTCTGATAGTTTGAGGAGTTAAGGTCGGATTAGCCAGTGGCACCACACCCTTTTCTTTAGAGATAGCGATTGTAGGAGCGGCGAGGATGGTCCCATCTTCGTTCTGTAAAACTATGCCCTCCACGATCCATTCCCCGTCCTCTGGGTCCCTGGTAAAGATGGGTATTAACCTAACCACTTTGGGCACTATCGTGCAATCTCCCAGGGCTCTCGCGACTCTCTCAGCGTGCATGCCCTTTTTGGGTTTGGACATTAGATTAGTTGGCATGATTAATTCGTCTTCCAGAGAGATCTTATTGACTGAAAAGGTTAACGGGACTGGTTCATTGGAGGAGCTGGCAGGAATGAATCCTGCTCTCCCTGGGAGGATTAGTCTTGATCCCAGGGGTTGGTCTCACAATGTTCCTATCTCATAGTTGATATGGAAGTCTTCTCCTAAGAGGATTGGTACGGTCATCCCTCGTACGACGTAGGTTTCAGTGTTAAATTGCAGCAGGGTTCCTTTATCATCCCTAAGGTAGACAGGAACATTAATGTAACCCAGTACTCGGGCACTGCCGGTAAGTTGTATTAATTGCAGCTTAAGTCCTTGCTTCAGCTTAGGCTGATCCTTCAGTTCTCAGTAGAATTCCTCTGACATGAGGGACAAATCGGCTCCAGTATCCAGTCTAATTTTGATTGGTTCTTCCCAATTGGGATTCCCTACTCCTCCAAATACATGTAGTGCTGAAACACCAACACTAGAATATCCTCCCAGTGGCTCCCTCCTTCGGTATATGATTGAGGCATCCTCTTTCATTAGCTTACTGGATCGGGGATATTGCATTCTAGGTCGTTTCACCTCTTTTCTAAGGGCTAGTTCAGCATTCTGACGGAGTTGTCTGTTCAGGACAGTCATGTCTGTTTCCCCCTCAGAGTCCGATTCATCACTGATCAAGAGGTCGGGAAGAGGTCTGGGGTCGAAAGGAAAGGTTTCCTCCCCTGTATCGTTTCTTATGTCCTCTATTAGATGTTGCTCATTATGGCAGGCAACCCGATTGATAGACATTTCCTCTTCCACGATTTCCTCAATCGATGGCAGTATGTTGTTAGAAGAACTCTTAAGCCCTGACAGACCTTCTCAGTGCTGACAGTGCGCTTCCAAACAATCTCCCTTTTCAATGAAATCCTCATGGGATATGGAAATGTATACTTCCCCACGCCGGGGTTCTTCATCTCCGGGTGACCTCTCAATTATTTCATGATCTTCAGGGATAGTAGTATAAGCAGGAATGAAAATCAATTCGCTTTCAACATTATATACTCACGTTCCTACACTTAGTCCATAAACTGCTTCATATAGTCTTTGCTCCTCTGCCTCCTCCAAAGGATTCTGCCTGGAACATAGATTCAATGAGACATAGTGAGCCATTCTACCCGACTGAGGACAGTCAATTTTGAAGTGTTCTGTGCTCCCACAAATCCAACACTCCTTGGGGGGTCTAGTGCTACTCCTTTTGTCGCTCCTCTCAAAGAAGAGCTTCCCGTGTCGTTTCCCTCATGTAGGATCAGTCCTTCCTGCTCTGGGAATCTTCATCGTGCCCTTGTCATCTACTTTGCTGGCGAGGACCTGATGGAGGTGGGTGGAATTGGGGGAAGTTGGGGTAGGCTCTGGGGCCTCCAATTCTAATTCGTTTTTTTCCACAACCATGACCCGAGGTCTAATGGGGTGAAACCTATCTCTATGCATTTGATTCCAGGCATTAATTAGAGCATCCTGTAAGTTATTGGCATGTGCTTGGAGGCTCATGACATCATCGATGGCTTGTCCTTGTATTAAGTATAACCATTCCGTGGGCAGGGTAAGTATTAACTGGTGAGTCTCCTCTTCCTTTTCTTGGTAGAACCCGTATAGAAATCTGTAGAGCTTAACTCTTCTTTGAATATACTGCATGGGGGTTTCACGGTTGTGTTGGGGCTGGTGAAACCTCATTTCTTCCCATTCTAAGGACAAGGATTCATGCCACCATGTACCCAATAACCCTTCGACTATGCTCCAAAGGAAGGATCTGTGCGATTGACTGAATTCAGTGTGATGCTCATGATCCAGAGTAGTCCACCAGACTTTCGCATTTCCTTTGAGTCGTCTGGGAAGAGCAATACCTAGGATCGTCGTCATGGATTCTGAGATTTCCAACAAGCTCATAACATCCATTATGTAGTCCAGTGCCTTAGATTGTGAGCCATCATATTCTGGGAGATCAGACCATTTGATTTTGAGATTGTTGGTGTTCAAAGTCAACTTCCCAGTGTCGGTCTCAGGAGTGGCACTCCTAATGTTCTTATTAGTACCCGCTGGGCCTCCTGGGTTTCTCGGGTTTCACCTTTTCTCGTTCCAGTCTCTTCTGTGGTCCAAGTCACTGGATCCATCAGAAGAATCCCCGGGTGGTCCTCCTGGGGGAAAGAAGGGGGCCCGCAAAATTGGCAAAGGTGGGAGAGTGTTGTTCAGGTAAGAAGTTCCCCTCCCAGGTATTTGTCCAGTGATTCCTTCGATGAAGGTGGTAGCAAAGGAAGAATGGTTTCGGTTTGTGACGGGTCTAATAGGGGCATTGGAGTGACTAACCATCGTAAAGGGGGAAGCTACTTCAGACCCAAAAGTGACTTGATGGCGGGGAGTATCTGGCTCTTTGTTCCTTCGTGGTCCATTTGAAATTCCTGGTCTGCAGTCGTCCTGGGGTGGTATGCCGAGGGTCTTGACTCCGCTGGCCAGAAGGATGGGTGTGATGGATTTCTCATGGAGTCTTCCTAAGATCTCCTCCCTTGTATCCTGGGGAAAACTCTTGAGGATAGATTTACGGTTGAGAGAGTGCAGAAAGCTAGTGCCGGGGGATCCTTGGAGATCTCGAATGAAGGTTTCGGACATGTGAGCTGGGGAAGTGGGTACTTGGGTACTATCGTCATACAAGTGGAGAACTTCCATGAACAACCTGTCTCGTTTCTCACCGCAGCAAATGAGCCTATGTCGCAGGCTGTGGTAGGCGAATGGGAGGTTCAGAGAGGCTTTGTATAGGGATCTTTCCAGTGTACACGTATAAAGATACCGGTAATCCACCTTAGGCACTGTTCCACCCTGATCTAGGATCACATGTAAGATCTGTAACGTGTTATCGTGCATGGCCACTAGGCAAGAATCTGTTCGAATAGCACTAGCCTTATACATCCTCTTCTGGTGACATCAATAGTGACAAGTTCCTCAGACCACTCGGGAAGCTGCTCTGCCAGCTGATCTATAGTACCAGTTTGGGAAAAGAAAGAATTGGTGATCACGATGCTATTCAACCTGCCTAACCAGACAGACACTTCTTTGGGCATGTTGAGGTATCTGTCTAAGTAGTCCGCAGCTACTGCGTCAACCTCCTTCTCTTCAATTTGTTTCGAGTAGTATTTGTCCCACTTGTCATTTGCTGGTTCAGCAAAATATACCTGACCCTTAAAGGGATTCTGCAGCATTACTTGGGGCGGTGGAAATTTTAGACCAGTGTCATTTCTGTTTGCTCGAGCGGTAAGGAGTCTGAGAGTTCCTGATGACTTAAAATAGGAGTTATCCTTGCTCGCTCCAGTAGAATCACTTGCGGGAGGCCCATGTTCACCTTGTGAGGGCTCCAAGACAGTATTGGCCTCTTGAGTCATTAGAGATGACTTTCGTGTCGTGACATTACTGGGTAGCCCTAAGCCAGGATATTCCTTTCTAGTTCGAGGGGCACCTGCAGGTGTAGGAATTCGAGTCGTTCTGCCGCTGGTTAAGGTCATAATACTACTAGCTGATTATTCGCGTGGATCGCAGTGAATGAGGGTCTGGCTTGGATCACCACTGTAAAGGGTCAAGTAGTTTACCACTCAATGTGCAATTGTTATTGACTAACAATAGTGCGAAGAACGATCAACTAGTAGTTTTAGATAGTAAAATTGTAGATTACGATCAACCTTCAAGGTGCGATCGGTAGGTAATTACAAGGGCAGATCGACCTTACAGTGCGATCCAACTGTGTAGCTGGGCCGATGGCCAAGTAGATAAGAGAAAGTATATATTGTGAGAGAGAGAGAGAATATCCTAAGGAAGTGAGTTATGATGGATATTATTACAGTGCGAAGCAAGAACTTGAAGTCACGTCGAATAGTAGTAACTAACTTCAACTGTTTCAGTGTGAAGTGTAGTTACTGCTGATCTGGGAAGAGAGATAGAGAGAAGGTTTGTTTAGACAAGACCCTGAACCAGTACTTGTATGTGATGGTTGTCAGGGTTGAAAAGTGTCTAAACATTCTCTCGTGTGACTACTACTGTGACATGGGCATACTTCTTGTGGGTAGAGCACCCACAAGCATACATGGACTCTTGAACTAATAAAAAGGGAATATAGTCTGTATTTATGAGTGATAGAGAAAGGAAAAAAAGGAAATGTAAAGCGGCTAAAGGGTAAGGCTTAGAGTCTTTAGTCACACCTCCTATGTGACCTATCCTTCACAACCAGTGTCTGACAGGACTACAACACCAATGGTCAAACATGGAGGAGGAAATAACCTCATGGTATGGAGTTGTATGTATGGGTTGGAATAGGGTGGGAAAGCTCATAAAAGTGCAGGGGAGCATGGATGCTGAACAATACTGTCAAATTTTGGAGCTGGGAGTAGTGGAAAGTTTTGAAAAGTTGGAAATGGAGGAGGCCAACCATTACTTTCAGCAGGACAATGATCCTAAACATACATCTCAGCAGGCAACAAAATGGTATGAGGAGGAAATTCAAGTACTACCCTGACCTCCCCCAATCCCCTGATCTTAACCCCATAGAACATCTTTGGAAACACCTCAAATGCCAACTCCAAAAATATAACACATCATCCAAGGGAATACATGAATTGTGGGAGAGAGTGGTGGAGGAGTGGAATGCAATCCAACCAGAAGTCTGCCAATATCTAATAGAAAGTATGCCTAGAAGGATCAGGGCAGTTATAAAGGAAAAAGGGGGGCATACAAAGTACTAGAAAGTAAAATAATCATACAGTTTTTTGAGCCACTGTATGGTACCCAAAGTACAGTCACAACTGGAGTGCCTGCCCAGGACCCCTGCACATCAAACCTGTCTATATCCAACTCTGTCTCATGCACCAGTCACTGTACTCTGCCTGGACAACCCATCAGCTCTCTAACTGAGCCCTGTTCCCATTATGGTCAAATGACCTGTGCTGTTTCACACCCCACTTCTGTTCCATTCTGTCCCTAACACCTAGTTTGGTGTTTACTTGTCTCGTTTCATGATTACTTGTTTTGATCTTTATTATTACCAGATTTGGTATTGCATACATTCCACAGTATATATAGTCTAGCTAATGTTGTACATACAATCCAGTCAGAAAATCAACTTAGTTCTCCCCAAGTAACTTAGCATACATATATCCTGCTCTATCCCTACATATCTCTCATCTTTGAAACACAAGCTATTGAACTCATCGGAGCCTGCATGCCTTCCAACTAGCCTCCTGACCTATCAACTACTCCCAGACTCCCTGGGCTTCCTGTCCACCTGTTTGAAATTGGACACCATGATCTTGTGAGGGTACAGTCTATAAGCTGAAGCCAAGTCTTACTGGATTATCTGCAGGTTTCTCCAGAAACCCTCTGTGAGCCTGCCTGTCCCTTAACAACACCCTGGTCACCACTCATTTAGTATACTGTTAGGGAAACACTAACAAGGCTACCAAACACAAGATAGAATATAGAAAGATGAAGTGAAGAGGAGATAGCTCAATGACAGGGGAGATCACACTTGTTTTAGTGGGATTCCTAAGAGATTGAAACTGAGGCTAACTACTGTACATGTAAAGTATTTAGCTTCATTAATCCTATTATTACATTGCCATAAATGGACATATGACATCATGGTTATGTAATCAACATTTTGTGATATTAGAGCATCTCTCAGAATTTATTCAGAATTTTTAGAATTTATTTTGGACTAATGCTAAAGGTCTTTTCAAAACAAAGAAACATCCAAACGGTTTTGTTGCCTACTGTAGCTTTGAACTCCCATGGCATTTCAATACCTTTGCAAGTTGCCTTATTGAATGGCTCATCACAATCTAACAACCGTTTTTTGGGAATTTCTTCTAAAAAATAACTAATTAAACTAATCTAAAGAAAATCCAAAAAAAGCACTTACCTGCACCATTAACTTCATTATTATCATTCTCAAATCCCAGAAACTCAGCCTTAGAACCAAATCCTTCAAATTCAACATCAGACATTGATTGATTGATGATGAAAATAGATGATGAAAACTTTTCAAACTTTGACCTCGTGACCTCAGTCACAAAGGGAGGATACTATCACAACTGTCACCATCACAACATTGTCACAAAAACATTCAAGGTAACATTTGACTCATCTTCAACACTTTGACTCAACCAATGACTTTGACTTGACTCCTATTTGACTTTCTTTGACAATATCAAATATCTTCGACATGTCTCACTTTGACATCATAAATGATTTCATTATTAAATCATAACAGAGTCATGGGTAAACGATGGAAAGCATAACAGGGCAATGAGAAGAGTGAAGGACCTCAGTCAGAAAATCTCTCCATTGTACATTAGTTATCTGTATTATTAATCTACTCTTGATCTCATCTTTCATAGTCATCATAACTGTTCAACATTAATATCAGTGCACATCTAGTATTAGCCTCTCACTTTATCAACAGGACAAAGTAATACTTTATCAAATGAGGCTTCTGGATTTGGTTTAGTAGAATAAATTACGATTATTATTCAACTATATTGAAGGAAATTCAATTCATGTCAGGCCACAGAATCCTCCACATGCTCAGAGGCAGCCAGATTTTCTGGTATTTCTTTGAAGCAGGATTCATCCATGGTGTCTGGGTTGTGTCTGGATATCTGGTTGGTATAGGCTGGTATATGTCAGGGTACTGAATATTTTACCCTTTTATTTTATTTTAATATTTTGGTAATGTGAGGGTACCACAATTTCTGTGTTATACATGACTGATGCATGACTGATGCATGACTGATGCATGACTGATGCATGACTGATGCATGACTGATGCATGACTGATGCAGTGCTATGCATGACTGATACTGTGATATCATTGTACATCCAAATGGTTTTGTTGCCTGTATTTTATAAACCCTATATACTAAACTAGTACTTGGTATACCCTCCCTTGGCCTTAATTACAGCTTCAACTCTTCTAGGCATGCTTTTTACCAAGTTCTGACACACCTCTTTTGGTATCTTTGTTAAGTTTTCAGTGGCGCTGTTCTTAGACCGTATAATTTTCCGTTTGTCTGAGTAGGTAACAGTTAACTCATTGTAAAAAAAATTGCCAGGAGTTCCTTATCATGAACATCGTAGTTGAGCTCTGCTCCGGTAAAAGTCTGGGACAGAAAAGCCACAGGGTGGACTTCTCCGTCAGAGTCCTGGATAGACAGAATGGCTCCAAGTGCATAATTTGAGGCATCCATTTCAACAATGAGTGGGAAGTCCGGTTTCCAATGTGACAGAATAGGAGCTGTAGAAAAAGAATTTTTTAAAAGATTGAAAGCTTTTTGACACTTATCATTAAAATTCCACGGAGTACCCTTACGTAAGATGGGTAAGGGGTACCGTGATGTCGGAATATCCACTTATAAAACGTCTGTAAAAATTGGCAAAGCCAAGGAAGGATTGTACATATATCTTTAACTTTTCGGGGTTCAGGCCAATCTTTGATGACATGCACTTTAGTTTTGTCCATGCGGAGTCCGTCGGGTCCCATCATGAAACCCAGGTATTCCATGGAGTCTGTGTCAAAAGTACATTTTTTACCATTCGCGAATAAACCATGTTTTCTGAGTCTCTGGAGAACTTCATGGACTTGTTTGTCGTGTTCCGCGGGGTCCTCAGAGTAGATAAGAATGTCGTCCAAGTAAACAATGACACATACATCGAGCATGTCGGAGAAAATGTCATTGATAAAATGCTGAAAAACAGAAGGAGCATTGGTGAGTCCAAAGGGCATCACCAACCACTCAAAGGCTCCATAACGGGTTCTAAAAGTGGTTTTCCATTTGTCACCCGCGGTGATCCAGACCAAATGATAGGCATGCTTGAGATCTATTTTGGTGTAAATCCGGGCATTCCGCAGAGCATCGAGCAGATCAGATATAAGTGGGAGTGGATATTTATCCTTTTTGGTGACAGCATTGAGTCCTCTAAAATCAACACAAAGTCGAAGGGATCCATCCTTTTTTCTGACAAACAGAACAGGTGCTCCAAAAGGAGACTTTGAGGGTCGGATAAAACCTATGGACAAATGTTCATCCAGGAAATCATGGATTGTGGATAGTTCCGTGGACGAAAGCGGGTAAATATGTCCTAGGGGTGGCTGGGCACCATCTTCGAGATCAATTTTTAAGTCATATTCTCTGTGAGGCGGAAGCCGGTCAGCTTTCTGCTTGCTAAAAACATCTGCGAAGTCATGATATTTCTCCAGGACACCTTCTAGGTCAGTGGCTTGCTCAGATTCGGATACTGGTGTTGAAAAACGTCCAATTGCTTCATCAATTTTTAAGTTGATAGTGAATGCCTGGGACCCATCCATTTTTAAAGCCCTAATAAAAGCTGCAGCATTAATCAGAGAAATGGACGGAGGTGCCGTGGGTTCCAGGGAAGCTATGGGTGCCATAGGGATCACAGGAGTCCTTGAGACTGCAGGTGCCAGGAAGGCCATGGGTGCCATGGAGGCCAAGACAGGCGCAGTTTCCTCGGCTGCCGTGGGAGTCCGGAATGTTATACTGTTAGCTATCCAGTCAATCAATGGATTGTAGCGGGTAAGCCAGTTATGTCCTAGGACCACCGAGCAACTAGAGTCTAACTGGGTCACATAGAAAGTGACCAATTGAGATGTTCCACATGGGAAACTGATGGGTAAATCACAAGCTTGGGTAACAACCAAATTAATTGTGCCATCGAAGAGGTGGAGATCAACGGGATTTATCAAATAAGTTGACAAAGAATTTTTTTGCATGAATTTTGTATCTAAAAAACAATGAGTCAAGCCGGAATCTATGAGAGCTGAAAAAATGAGTTTTGGAATCATATTAGACATACAGTAAGTTTAACAAAAAATGAATCAGAATGTGAAAGAGCAGATGCGTTGAGACGAGTAAACTCTTGAATGCGCAGAGAGGCAACACAACCCCCAACCCACGTGGAGTCTGCAGGGTTGCTTACTCTTTTTTCAAATTGGAAGCCAGTTTGTCCTTCGACAGTTTCCATGGAGACCTTGGCTGTTCGACCCTTAGAAGAGTTTGCTTTTGCCAGCGGACATTCCAGGACTCGATTACTGGGTTTCCTGCACAATAGACAGAGGTTGTTGTCCATACGACATTGTCTTTCCTGTGGGGTCAATTTGCCATCGGGTCCAAGTTTTCGGGTTTTCTGGCTTGCTTGCTGGACTGTTGACCCTTGTCATTGTCCTTGTCTTTGTCCTTGTTGTTGTTTGAAGACTTCTTATCGTTCTTCTTGTCAGATTGCGTGGAGTTGCTGGTTGACGAGTTGTTGTTGTTGGTTTTATTGGCTGTGGACTTGTTTACTTTGTCTGCGGAGGTCTCGTGGGCAACTTCTGCACAATGTTCCCAATAATGTGCATCCGCATTTTGAGCTTTGAGGTGCATACGGGACAGGGTTTTTGGCTTCCCATCTTCTCCTTTTGAGACTTCGTCTTTAAGGCGGGACAGCAGACCGGCGTAGAATTGGTGGCGGAGAGCGGGATTGCCCCACTGACAACGAGCTGCAAGATTATTGAATTGGACGATGTAGTCCGTGATGCACTGCATGTCCTTCATATGAAGATTTGTGAGACTGTTCTCGGCTTCTCCTGTTGTGTCATACAGGCCAAAGTTGGTTTCAAGCTCCTCAACAAAAGCATCCCAATCTTTGAGCCAAAGTGGCTCTTCCTCGGAGATTCCGCTAAAAGCCGGTTTGAACCATTTTAACGTGGATCCTGACAAATATGAAAGTGCGTAGTTGACTTTTCGGGAGTCCGTGGAGAATGCAGCGGATTGATTACGGAAATTGAAGCGACATTGCATGCGTGAAGGGTTCTGTAGCATTGACTTTTGACCGTGGAGGTTCTTGTTCCTTTTTCTTTCATTCTTCAAGCAGGTGCGTCATAAATTTATCTATAGTGCCTGCTAAAAATTCGGAAGTAGGATCCTCCAAGTGCGGTTGTTGACTAGGTGGAGGATTTTCAACACCTTTGCCCTTGTCGGGGGCCATGGATTCTTCCTTGTGCTCGGATTCATCCTGGTTTTCTGGGACTTCTTCAATACTGGCTTCTTCCATGGGTTCCAACTGGTTCGCAAGTGTCTGGCTGGTATACAGAGTTAACGGGGAATGAAGAGTCGATGGTCCAGGTAATGATGCCTGTGCACGTGTATTTCTTTTTGGTGGCATAATGAAAACAATCTGCGAGTATTAGTCAGAAAATACTGTTAGGATACACACACAGGGTGGGTCTCCGGAAAAACCTGCGGGATATCCGGTAGGACTTGGCTTCAGCTTATAGGCTGCACCCTTGCTAGATCGTGTTGTCCAATTTCGAACAGGTGGATGGGGATCCTGGGGAGTCTGGGCAGGGTTCGTGGGTTGTAGGTCAGAGGTCGGAGGTCAGAGGTCGGAGGTCGTGGGTTGTGAGTCGAGATAGTCGAGAGAGATAGATGTGCTGGAGCCCATGGGCTCCGACTAGTGCGAGCGATGTGAATCAAGCAAGGGTTTAGAGCGGGAAAATGGATTAGATTACTGGGGGGAATCTAAGCTAATTTTCTGACTGGATTGTATGTACAACATCTGCCAGTTTACATAGACCATGGAGTGAATGACATACCAAATCCAGTAATGATGAAACAAAACTAACAAAACATAAACAGGAATAATAAACACCAAGTTTGGTGTTAGGAATGGGACAGAACGGAGTGGAGTCCAAATCGTGACAAAGCATAACCCATAACGGGAAATGGAGCGGGAGCGGAGTCCTAAATCGTGACAGGTCATTTGACTAAAACGGGAATGGGGCTCGATTAGAGCAGTGATGGGATTCTAAGTGGGGTCCGGTGACTGATGCGTGGGACGAAGATGGACATAGACAGAGACGGAGTCTGGGGGAAGTCCGGTGACTGATATGTGTCATAATGAGGTCGAACGTAACGAGTCTTGACATATGGAGTCTGGGTGGGAAATCCTATAAACAGACATTTGGTGCTTGTAGCGCGTGGGGGCATACAGGTTAGTGCCCAGAGTCTGGTGTGATTGTCCAGTTGTAACAAGAACGAACACCCTCACCCTCCAACTCTGGTCCCTTTCACGGAGAATGTCCTGGGATACATGCCAGATCAACTGCCAAAAAAGGACAGTTGTCTTTCTCGAGTGTGTCTATGGAAAAGATCACAGTCAAAGTCATCTCCAGTTACCCATCATCCTCAGGTCAAGATTCACAGTGTCCTGATGAATCTTGCCATCCATCACCTATCCATCCTATCCCATTTACTCCCCCGAGTGGACCCTCCAACAAGTCATCCAATAGCTCAAATGATTGGGACTGTGATAATGGCTTGGGAACTGGGGAGCAGAAATCAGATGATGGTTTTGATGATAGAAAAGGCATGGGACAGAACTCACCAATGGTAAAGCCATCCCATCTTGCAGAGCTCAACAAAAGCTTTCCATGGAGATACCACTGGGAATTCATTGACATAAACCCCTAATCCCAGAATGGGAGGCACTGACAAAGTTTCTGAAAATGGAGGGCAATCATGGACACACCACACTGGACACCCCTCAATGGACCAAGCCAAGGACAGATACCCATTTGACCCAGGATGCTCCCTCAAAAATTATGTCACATGGGGGATGATTGTTATGTTGCGAGGTTGTTCTGGAACAACTATATCGCAACAGGAGGGCAGTATAGGGGGTATAGGAGAAGGCACATATAGATCATCACCTACAGCCAGCAAGGGTGCACAAACGACTGTGTCACCAGTCTTGCCGATGAAACAGTCGAGAGCTGGGTGCAGTGTGTGAGCATGTAGCTGCATAGGTGCAGGTGTATGGGTGTGTGGTGTGTGGATGTGGATGTGCAGTGCATGGATGTGGATGTGGGTGTGGGTGTTCGGTGCATGGATGTGGGTGTGGCAGCGTGCAAAAGACTATGTCACCAGTCTCACCAATGAAACAGTCAAAAGCTGGGTGCAGTACATGAGCATGTAGCTGCACAGGTGTGCAAGCATGAAAAAATGCTGTGCAAGCATGCGAGCAAGCTGTGAGAGTGCACAAGTGCACTGCGCAGGTATGCAAGTACATGACTATG
The DNA here is from genome assembly GCA_015178975.1 of Hysterangium stoloniferum. Classification (NCBI taxonomy): domain Eukaryota; kingdom Fungi; phylum Basidiomycota; class Agaricomycetes; order Hysterangiales; family Hysterangiaceae; genus Hysterangium; species Hysterangium stoloniferum. The sequence continues at coordinate 498,582 of WHVD01000035.1, read as the reverse complement.
CTGCATGAGTGCATGCAAGTGCACTGCACAAGTGCACAAGTGCACCATGTGGGTATGCAAGTACATGACTGTGCTACACGAGTGCACACAATTGCACTGTGTGGCTGCACAAGTGCACCACATGGGTATGCAAGTACGCGACTGCACTGCATGAGTGCATGCAAGTGCACCCACGGGTATGCAAGTACGTGACTGTGCTGCATGAGTGTGTGCAAGTGCACTGCGTGGGTGTGCAAGTGCACCGTGTGGGTATGCAAGTACATGACTGCACTGCACGAGTGTGTGGGTACATAAGCACGTGACTGTGCTGCACGAATGTGTGCAAGTGCACCCGTGGGTACGCAAGTATGCGACTGCACTGCACAAGTGTACAACTGCGGGCACATAGGTGCACTGCATAGGTGCGGGCATATGGGTGTGGCGCATGGATGTGGGTGCATGCATGCAGTGCGTGGATGCAGGTGTGACAACACAGGCATGTGGGTGCATAAGTGCCAGCGTATGAGTGTGGCATGTGGATGTGGGCATGCCACATGTGTGCACAAATGCATTGCACAGGAGTGCACACATGCCACACCACACAGGTGCACAAGCACACTACGTGAGCACATTGTGAGTATGCCAACACATCATGTGGGTGCATGAGTGTGCCGAATGGGTGCAGTTCGAGGGCGTGCAGTGCAAGTGTACAAGTGCAGTGTGTGGGCATGGTATGAAGGTGCATGAGTGCGACTTGAAGATGCACTGCATGGGTGTGCAGGTGCACCAAGTGCAGCAGGGGTGTGGTTTGAGGGAGCACTGCATGGCAGTTCAAGGGTGCGCTGCATGGCAGTTCAAGAGTGTGCTGCATGGCAGTTCAAGGGTGTGCTGTGTGGCGGTTCAAAGGTGTGCAAGTCAGTGTGTGGATGGCATCACCGAGAAAGGTGATGCCAGAGAGGTAGACATACCTTACCCAGTCTTTCCAAATGATGAGGATATGAGGTCGACAGTCGAGCACAAAATAGACTAAAGGACTGACCTCCAAAACCTGTGGACACATGTGGGTGTAGGGCCGTGTCACCCCACAATGAAACAATCACACCGTCTTGACTTTCAATGTCACCTACTCTTAGCCTTCCCCTCTGCTAAAGCTTCGCACTGAAATAGTCAAAGCTTTGCTCTTCTAATCTTTGCAACTTACAGGTTCAGCACACACTATTCAACAAGGTCCTTCCTCATGGTTAAAGCCTCGCACTGAAATAGTCAGAGCTTTGCCTTTCTTGACCTTCACAACTTTCAGGCTCAGCATGTGACACTTTCTGATGAGGTATTCACAGATTTGGGTTTGGTGTGTGATGCCTTGCAACACTGTACCCTGACAACTTCTCGCCAACACACATGGACCCTTTCCCCTCCACCCCTCCACTTTACTTTTGTCAGTGGTCGACTAGCTGCAAAAAGTTCAATAACTTGCAGGGCAACACCTAGATCAGATATGTCTGGACAGAACTATGTGACTACCTCAGTGCCATATTTGGGTCCATTATCACAATTGTACTGAACTCAGTCAATTTTGTGATTTTTTCTTTTTCCTCTGGACTTGCCCACCTACTCAAAGCATTACTGGACACTTTCTAGACCTGCCATGGCCTAGACCTTTTGGGAACACAGACTGCAACCTAATGTGCACGACAATGGTTAATTTGCGAGATTGCCGTGGAACAACAATATCACAAATGGGGGGCGGTATAGGGGGTATAGGGGGTATAGAGTATACATCCTGGCCAGGAAGGCTCACATCATCGTGTATGCTGCTAGGTCCCATACTGTAGACTAGCAGCATGGGAAGATCCTAATTCCGAGTCTTACACTATCTGGCCACAGTGAATCATCATGAACCTCCTCCGGCACTCATTTAAGGAGGAGGAGATTCCAATGGACTCTAATGATAGCTTACCTTCCTAACCCCAAGATGCACTGCCCAACGAGTTACATGACAATCTGTCTGCCTACAGGACAACTACTATGAGGAATGCCTCATGTCCCGGAAGAAGACAGTGTCTAGAAGGCTATCAAGTAGTCCATTTGCTGTTCGAGGACTGGAGGAGTGCTCGACTAGAGACTGGAAGGAAAAGAATGGATCCATTTCTTTCCCCCTTTCCACATCAATATCTTCCCTCACCATCCCTAAACCCACCAACCTCTCTTCGAACACTGGGATCTTGGCACCTTGCAGTTTGGGGGGCTCCACACAAGACACCTGGGGGGCATCCCCAAAACTTTTCAGAACTTCATATAGCACATCCCTTCGAACTGGGGGGCACTGTGAGGAGTATGCTTTTACCACAATTTCATTGTGGTAAAACACTCATTTTATTTTATTTATATTTTACACATTTTATTCATATTTTTCTATACTTTATATTCTTCTAATATTGCACCATTTCATTAGTTCGAAGCTCTGTGTATATTTGTGGGTGCACTTGGCACCAAATGGAACTGAGACACACTTTTACCCAAGCACCACCACTTCTAAGACACAAACTAGGTCTTCTACAGTGAGTGGTGACCAGGGTAACATGTCAGCTACCACATAGGTAGCATTATCTGAGCTAGCAAACACTTCTGGCCTCGAACTATAACAGTCAAGGCCTCCACTCGAATCATCCTTCTTCCCATTCTACTTATTTCTTCATATATAGAATGGTCAGAACTTCTACCACTCTTCACACTTCTGATCATGCTATAGCTTCAATATTTTCTATGCAAACTCCCAATAAGAAAGTCATCCAGTCACCTATCATTCAAGAACCTTTCAACTTCTGAAATCAATTATGATACTTATGACAAAGAATTATTGGCAATATTCAAATCTTTCAAAATTTGGCGACATTATTTCAAAGGAACAAAAGAACCAATTGAAGTTTCAACAGATCACAAAAATCTCAAATATTTGGTGACAACTCAAATTCTGTCTCAATGACAAGCGATGGGCTGAATATTTATTGACTTTCAATTTAATTATTTGATTATGACCAGGAAAACTAAATTTGAAACTAGATATTCTTTCAAGAAGAAATGATGTCTATCCAAACAAATCCAACTACTTGAAAAAGAATACAACCAATCTTTGACTGGTGTTTACAAATGAACAAATCAATGCTTCCCTTTGTGCAACATATTATCTTTCAATAGCAAGAAAAGCTACTTTGATTATGGACACTGATCAACTATTAAAAGAAAAGCTCAAAAAGAAGATCAATTCACTCCTGACAAAATTCAACAGATTTCTGACAATGTTGAAGAAGATTGACAATGAAACAAACAAGACTATTTATGTTTTCAAAACAGAATTTACAGTAGGCAACAAAACCGTTCGGATGTTTCTTTGTTTTGAAAAGACCCTTTAGCATTAGCCCAAAATAAATTCTACAAATTCTGAATAAATTATGATAGATGCTCTAATATCACAAAATGTTGATTACATAACCATGATGTCATATGTCCATTTATGGCAATGTAATAATAGGATTAATGAAGCTTGTACATCCGAACGGTTTTGTTGCCTGTATTTTATAAACCCTATATACTACACTAGTACTTGGTATACCCTCCCTTGGCCTTAATTACAGCTTCAACTCTTCTAGGCATGATTTTTACCAAGTTCTGACACACCTCTTTTGGTATCTTCTCCCATTCCACTTGACAGTGCTTCCAAAGCTCCTCCACTCCACTAGGTAGTGTGTTGTAGTCAGTTAGCCTCCTTTTCAAGGGTTTAGATCTGGAGACTGTGCTGGTCATTGCATAAAAGTATAGCCATGGTCATCAAACCACTTTTGAGCAGTTTTCTGGTATGCTTTGGCCCATTATCCTGCTGGAAGATGGTATCAGATGGAGTTTCTTTGTAAAACTCAAGGGATTGCTGAAGTTCATCCTCCAAGATGGAGCAGTAAAGCTGTGAATACATCTTCCCTTCAATCCTAATGGCATATCCAATGCCTTCCCAATGCATGCAACCACACATCATCACACTACCACCACCAAACTTCAATGTTCCCTCCACCTCACAGGAGGGAGAGGCTACAGTGGGCAGAGAGACATCAGGAGTACACTCTGGAGGTCTGGAAGAGTGTTGTATTCTCTGATGAGACCAAAATCAATTGTCTTGGGTCAGATGGAAGGAAGTGGTTGTAGAAAAAGGTGGGGGAGGGGTTGACTGATAGGCAGGTGGAGGGATCATTGAGGTTTGGTGGTGGTAGTGTGATGATGTGTGGTTGCATGCATTGGGAAGGCATTGGATATGCCATTAGGATTGAAGGGAAGATGTATTCACAGCTTTACTGCTCCATCTTGGAGGATGAACTTCAGCAATCCCTTGAGTTTTACAAAGAAACTCCATCTGATACCATCTTCCAGCAGGATAATGGGCCAAAGCATACCAGAAAACTGCTCAAAAGTGGTTTGATGACCATGGCTATACTGTTATGCAATGACCAGCACAGTCTCCAGATCTAAACCCTTGAAAAGGAGGCTAACTGACTACAACACACTACCTAGTGGAGTGGAGGAGCTTTGGAAGCACTGTCAAGTGGAATGGGAGAATATTGTTAACTTTTGGGAATTTGGTAAACAAGTGGCAAGGACTCAAACCATACAGGGGTATTAGTAAGCAGGTTACTAGGCTATATAAGGATGAGTCATGTATAGTAGTACTCATCAGCTTTCAAAGTGTGGCGACACTATTTGGAAGGCTCAGGAACTCCTATTGACATTGTAACAGATCACAAAAACCTGGAATACTTTTCTACCACAAAACTTTTGACCCACTGGCAGGCCCACTGGTCTGAATATCTATCTGCCTTCAACATGATTATCTGCTTTCGACCCGGCCATCTCGGCGGCAAACCCGATGCTTTAACTAGATGATGGGACATCTATCCTAAAGAGGGGAGCAACAACTATGCCACGGTAAATCTGCACAACCTGAAACCTATTTTCACAAATCAACAACTTACTGCATCAGTCCACGCAACTTTCCTCATCAATCCCATTGTCCGTGGAATTATCATTATGGATATCGAGAAGTTACATCAAGATATTTTATTGGCAATTCCACTAGACCCGATTACTAAAGCTCACCTTGACAATCCCGTGGACCCTGATCAACCTCGGTGGTCTCTTGATCAACCTCGGTGGTCTCTTGATCAACCTCGGTGGTCTCTTGATCAACCTCGGTGGTCTCTTGATCAACCTCGGTGGTCTCTTGATCAACCTCGGTGGTCTCTTGATCAACCTCGGTGGTCTCTTGATCAACCTCGGTGGTCTCTTGATCAACCTCGGTGGTCTCTTGATCAACCTCGGTGGTCTCTTGATCAACCTCGGTGGTCTCTTGATCAACCTCGGTGGTCTCTTGATCAACCTCGGTGGTCTCTTGATCAACCTCGGTGGTCTCTTGATCAACCTCGGTGGTCTCTTGATCAACCTCGGTGGTCTCTTGATCAACCTCGGTGGTCTCTTGATCAACCTCGGTGGTCTCTTGATCAACCTCGGTGGTCTCTTGATCAACCTCGGTGGTCTCTTGATCAACCTCGGTGGTCTCTTGATCAACCTCGGTGGTCTCTTGATCAACCTCGGTGGTCTCTTGATCAACCTCGGTGGTCTCTTGATCAACCTCGGTGGTCTCTTGATCAACCTCGGTGGTCTCTTGATCAGCATGGTTTCATTAGACTTGACAATAGGATCTATGTACCGGACTCCAATGGCCTCCACCTCAGGATCCTTCAATACAAACATGATCATCCACTCTCAGGACATTTCGGGTACAACAAAACTCTATCACTAATAAGAAGAGAATATACTTGGCCTGGACTCCGTGGATTCGTTAAGCACTATTGTAAATCTTGCACTACTTATCCCCACTCGAAATCTCAGTGACACAAGCCATACAGCCTTTTGAAACAACTCCTGGTACCAGAACACCTGTGGAATTCCATCTCTATGGATTTCATTGAACACCTACCGGATTCCGAAGGCTTTTCTGCTATTCTAGTCGTTGTTGACAGATTCTCAAAACAAGGTATATTCATCCCTACTTATGACACAATTACGTCCGTGCAGTTAGGGGAACTTTTCATTATCCACATATTTTCCAAGCACGGAGTTCCATCCCACATGACTTCCGATAGAGGATCAGAGTTCATGTCTCACTTCTTTAGATCCCTCAGAAAATCCTTGGACATGACCTTACATTTCACGTCTGGACATCACCTGGAAGGTGACGGACAAACCGAACGCGTCAATCAGACATTGGAACAATACCTCCATGTATATTGCAACTACCAACAGGACAATTGGAAATCCTTGTTGCCACTTGCAGAGTTTGCTTACAACAATGCACCCTCAGCCACTACTGGCATTTCCCCATTCTTTGCAAATAAAGGATATAATCCAAATATTCCAGTACATCCAGAACGAAATCTCGCCTCTGCTCGCGCTCAAGAGTTCACCACAGACCTCCACGAGGAACTCCAGACTGCAATAAAGTCCGCCCAAGAGCAATACCAACTTTCAGTGGACAGACACCAGATTCCGCCACCCAACTTCAAGATAGGCAACCGTGTTTATGTCAAAGCTCAATTCTTTAGGACTACCCGTCCATCAAAAAAGCTTGCTGAAAAATATTTAAGTCTGTTTGAAATTATTGCACAAGTAGGTTCAGTCTCTTGGACTCTACGGCTTCTGGATAGCATGCACGCGGTACACCCGGTATTTCATGTCTCTATGCTAGAACCTTGTACTGCTAACACTATCCCAGATCACATGCAATCTCTGCCTCCTCCTGTCGTTATTGACGGAGAACCTGAGTTTGAAATCTCACAGATTTTAGATTCAAAAATTGACAAGCGTCGACGCACTTGTAAACTGCTTTACTTGGTCAAGTAGGCAGGTTACGAGGGCACCAATGAAGAAACCTCATGGATTTTGGCCACAGAACTCAGTAATGCCATGGAAATCGTTACTGACTTTCATACAGCTTACCCACTCAAACCTGGACCATTATTGTCTCTCTGAGCGCAATCTGCAGACCCCGTGTTATGTTTGGACTCATTTTCATTATTCCCTGTCGCCCTATGTCTCTCTTTGCTTTTACAGATTCTGACATGTCTTGTCAAGTCCTCAAAGCGGACCTCCCATGGACTTTGACTTTGACTTTGACTTTTATGTTTTTCACGCTTTACTTTTATATTCAAAAAAAATTATTAAACTTTTATTATTTTATTCATCTACATTGATGGGGCTATCCTTTTTCCCCACCTCCTTTTTCCCCGCCTCCTTTTTCCCCGCCTCAGCTACCTCCTCAGGAAGCTCCACGACCTCCGTGGCAACCCCGTCCTCATCTGACCCGGGATCCTCGGAACTCCCAATTTGCGGCTCTTCATATACATAGCCGCCATACTCTGCCAGGAACTTCCAAAACTCCTCACGGAGTCTGGACAGCTCCTTTGCCACCACTATTTGGACCTTGTTGCTCTTCTGGAGCAACTCGTTTTGGGCCTCAATGCCCTTGGCGATCCATCCAAGGACTTTGTCCAACCCGGAAAACCTGTCCGACCTGCTTATGTCTCGCGCCCTGGACCCCATGGCTTGCTCGTGAACGAGTGAGCACCTTGCCTTGAGGTGCGTGCATTGATAGCACCCTGGACCCTGGCCAGACTTTCAGTTGCATTCCGTGTTCCGGTCATTACAACCAGAACACCACGGCTCGTTCCGCATCGGAAGACGGACTGGCGCTGCCTTCCTTGCCTTCTGTTGATACGGTCAGTTTCCACAGTTATCCCACAGACCTGAGGCTTACCTTTTGGGGGCTCTCTGGCTCCCCCTTGGACTTGGACTCCACCTCTGTCACCTTACACTGAAAATGATAAGTCAGTAAAAGGGTAAAATGACAAGTGGGAAGTTTTGGGACTTACCTTTCCCGCAACAATCACCGCCTTGTCCGCGGCCACCCACGCAGCCTCCTCCACTTCACGTTCCCTCTCCCTTGTGGCATCTTCCTCTGCAGCCAATGCTGCTTGGTACTCTTTGTCCAGAGCCTCCTCGGCCTCCCTGGCCTCCCTCTCTGCTTCTTCACGAAGTCGGTGCTGCTCTTCTCACCACGCTAACAATTGAGCTACACTCCAAGGTGCCCGATATGGACTGGCTGTGGGGGCCCTGTGGTTGGCATTGCTCATTTAGGCATTGGTTTGGGTCCCATTTTTTTGAAGATGGGGGTAATAAAGAAGAAGAAATTTCTATTTTTTCAAATTTTTATATAGGCTCACCACGTTTGAACCTTACCTTCCAGATCACATGACTCTTTGACACATACGTGTAACTGACATGACTTTTGACACATGCGCATAGCTGACAAGAACCTTATCTAGGCCTAGAGCCTCTTTGGGACTTCGGCATAAAGGGAGGGTACTGTTACAACCAGACAATCCCGCCGGACTCTGGGCACTATCCCATATGCCCCCACGTGCTACAAGCACCAAATGTCTGTTTATAGGATTTCCTGCCCAGACTCCATACGTCAAGACTCATTACATTTGACCTCATTATGACACATATCAGTCACCGGACTTCCCCTGGACTCTGTCTCTGTCTATGTCCGTCTTTGTCCCAAGCATCAGTCACCAGACCCCACTTAGAATCCTGTCACCACTCTAATCAAGCCCCATTCCCGTTTTAGTCAAATGACCTGTCACGATTTAGGACTCCGCTCCCACTCTGTTTCCCATTATGGGTTATGCTTTGTCACGATTCGGACTCCGCTCTGTTCCGTCCCATTCCTAACACCAAACTTGGTGTTTATTATTCCCGTTTTATGTTTATTATTCCCGTTTTATGTTTATTATTCCCGTTTTATGTTTTGTTAGTTCTGTTTCATCATTACTGGATTTGGTATGTCATTCACTCCACAGTCTATATAAACTGGCAGATGTTGTACATACAATCCAGTCAGAAAATTAGCTTAGATTCCCCCCAGTAGTCTAATATATTTTCCTCTATAAAACCTTACTCCTAATCACACCGCTCGCACTAGTCGGAGCCCACGGGCTCCGGCGCATCTATCTCTCTCAACTACCTTGACTCACGACCCACGACCTCCGACCTCCGACCTACGACCTACGACCTACGAACCCCGCCTGGACTCCCCAGGATCCCCGTCTGCCTGTTCGAAATTGGACAACACGATCTAGCGAGGGCGCAGCCTATAAGCTGAAGCCAAGTCCTACCAGATATCCCGCGGGTTTCTCCGGAGACCCACCCTGTGTGTGTATCCTAACAGTTCTGGCTTATCAAACCCACTGAGCAATTCCGCCATCATCTTGTTACATCTCTCCAGGTTGTGCATCAATCTTGACCTGAGAGTAAAGTAGGTGAAACACATATCCGAGGGTTTACCATATATGGATTCCTTCAACATTTAAATGTATATGAAATCTGTATCGACCCTTGGCATGATGTGGTTCCCTCTGAGCAATACATGCATATTCTGTAGCAGATCATCATGCATACAAAGTAAATCAGTGAGGAGAATGAACAGTTCCATCTTGATACCCGCTATTCCCTTTTCTTGGAAGAACATCACTTCGTTTGACCACTTTGGGATCAACTTTGTTACCTCATCAAGAGTTCCAGGCCAAGTAAATAAATAGTGTGCTGATATGATGCCATGATACCGACCTAGCCAAGCTGCTACTGTTGCAGGCATGGATGGGTATCTAGTCCTGTAATCCTTCGTGGCAGTGATGACCTTATCTCTCAAAACTCGAGGAGCGTAGTAAGATCTCCACTTCACGTTGACAGGCTCCGAATAAAGTAGTTGGCCATGATGCTTGAGCATAACTTGTCTTGGTGGGAAGACCAGGGTATTCTTCACGAAGGTGTGAGCATTTTGCCTTTCCAATGGACTTGACTGCTCAAAGTTCAAGTTACCTTCCATTTAACCAGGTTCGCAACACTCAGCATGCAAGGAGATCCAGACAGCCTTTTGTACTTAGAATTTGATAGTTGAATAAAAAAGATTTTCTTCGTAGGGAAAGTACAGTCCAGCCCAGATCACCACTGTGAAGAGTGGTAGAAGTTCTGACCGTTCTACAGTGACTTACAAAATGTATCCAATGTTTTGTAGTTTCAGCTTATATATGCTATATCCCAGTAGATAAAATAGTAGAAATCACCAGAATATTTGTGAACATGACCTATCATGTATATATCTATATGGTAGAACTATATTATGTAATATCCATATATGGAAACACTATGAATATTTCAATGGAGAGCATTCATTGGATATGTTTTGTAACTAACACATTTAGGCAGGAAATTACTTGTATTTAGTACTTAGTGTAGCCACCCTTTGCCTTTAATACATCTGAAGCCCTCCTAGGCATACTTTCAATCAAATCCTGACACACCTTTGCATCAATATTGTACCATTCATCCACCACCCTCTCCCACAACTCTTCCATCCCCTGGGGTGCATTCTCATACCCTGCCAACCTCCTCTTCAGGTGATTCCATAGGTGTTCAATGGGATTCAAGTCAGGAGACTGTGCTGGCCACGAGATAACCCTGAAACCATTTTCTTGGAACCAATTCTGGGCCTTCTTGCAGGTATGCTTGGGGTCATTGTCCTGCTGGAAGATGATACCATTGGCAGATTTACCATAGTCCTTAAGACTGGCTCACAGGTCATCCTCCAGAATCTGGATGTAGAGATCCTCATCCATACTTCCATCAATCTTGCATGCATACCCAACCCCCTCCCACAGCATGCATCCCCAAACCATTAAAGATCCACCCCCAAACTTCAGGGTTCCCTCAACCAGCCTGTCACTCAAGCCCTCCCATGCCTTTTTCCACACCCACTTCCTGCCATCTGAACCCCAGCCTATTAATTTTGGTCTCATCAGACCACACCACCTTCTTCCAATCCTCCACAGTCCAATCCTGATGTGCCAAAGCAAAATCCATCCTCTCCTTCCTATGCCTCTTAGAAAGAAGAGGCCTTTTCTTCTTTACCACAGGCTTCATCCCAGCTGCCTTGAGTCCACGACGTACTGTTTGAGGATTGAGTGACTGGTTGGTGATAGTGCAAAGTGCCTTCGCTGCATCTACAGCTGTATCAGCCTTTCCAGAGCTGATAAGGTGTTGTGCAAAATGGATGTTGGCTGTGGAGAGTTTGGAAGGGTGACCACCAGAGGACTTAGTGTTAGATTACGTTGTATTGCAAGCCATTGATGCGTTTTACACTCGGCTATTTCGTACTTTACAGTAGCTTAGTCATTGTACATAAACCTTGTCCGTTTTCCTTACGCTGTCATCGAACAGGTTATGGGCCCCGCCCCGTTGCTTTAAAAGTCACACTAATACTATCTCATCATCTTATGTCTAATATCAACGCCTTACTTGCGAGTATCCCAAAACTCTCGGGTGATAACTACCACGAATGGAAGTTTTCACTGTCAATGGTTTTGCGGCGTGCTGGATCATGGAGTGTTGTTAATGGTGGAACAAAGGCACCTAAGGATGAGAATAGCAAGGAGTATTTGGATTGAGCAAAGCATTCGGAGGATGGTTACACGGCAATTGGATTGACAATTGCGTCAAGCCAACAATCGTATATTCGGGATTGCACCACTGGACCAGAGGCATGGCAAGCGCTTGCAAAAATCTATCAGGCAAATAATCGGGCCAATCGGATTTCGTTGAAACGCCAGCTCTATATGTACCAGCACGATGTCAAAAATCCAGTGATGGAATATGTCCATGGCATTTTGACTCTGGCTTCGCAGCTTCGAGTGATTGGAGTCGAGTTACGTGATGAGGATGTGCCGGATGTCCTCATCTATTGTTTGGCTCCGGAATTTGGTGCGGTAGCAACTGCTCTTATGCAGCGTGTGGGATCACTTACAGTCGAAGAAATTTCCGCGGCGCTGGTAGAAGAAGAAAGCCATCTAAAAGGGCGGAAAGAAAATGAGAGTCAAATTGCCATGAAAATGAAAGTTGACTCACCAAATATGCGACAGCCGAAGAATTGCTATAGATGCAACGGCGAAGGTCACATTGCGCGTTTTTGTCCCGCGCCGAGGCCGGTTGTTTCGTCTTCAAGTGGATTACCTACCGAAAACCAGGAGATCCCCACTGATAGTGCAGGGAGTGCTTATATTTTACGCACTTGAAATTATTGCGTGGACTAGGAGTTGCGGGTAGAGCTCCAAGGTCCAGCATTTGTTTGTAATCTGGGAGGTTGGGGGAACGCGTTCTAAGAGCGAGGATGCTCTGAGGTTCGGTTCGACGCCAAATGTACCAGACGAATATTGCGTCTAGTGGGCGCAGCGGGTTTCTCAAAAAATTTCGAGTGGATTCTGCGTCTAGTGGGCGCAGCGTTTTTTTTTTTTCGTGTCAATTTTCGGATGGGTTTTGCGTCGAGTGGGCGCAATATTTTGTGTTAAAACTGGTTTATTTCTCATTTTTCGTGTGTATGGTCTTACTGCACACTTCAATGACTTGCAAAGTGGGCGTGTTAGATTACGTTGTATTGCAAGCCATTGATGCGTTTTACGCTCGGCTATTTCGTACTTTACAGTAGCTTAGTCATTGTACATAAACCTTGTCCGTTTTCCTTACGCTGTCATCGAACACTTAGAAAGGTGGGAACAGTGTTTAGAACAAAGTATAGAGATAGTAGCATAGCTATAGCCAGTAGAAACTGAAATATGTCTGGCAGAATGGCCAGCATTAAGTAGAGAAAGGATCTCATACTGGGCAGCAGTGGAAAGGGGATGCATAGTTAGAATTGAGGGAATCTTAGCTGAGAAAGCCCTTCTACTTATACTGTAGTATAGAATGATCACATGACATGTTGAAAAACATAAACTGCAAACAATCAACATAGGCACATGGTTTTCATGCTAGAACTGTCAGTTACAAAACAGTATCCAATGAACCCTCTCCATTAAAATATTCATAGTGTTTCCATATATGGATATTACATAATATAGTTCTACCATATACATATATACATGATATGTCATGTTCACAAATATTTTGGTGATTTCTACTATTTTATCTACTGGGGTATAGCATATATAAGCTGAAACTACAAAACATTGGATACATTTTGTAAGTCACTGTATATATGAAGAAATAAGTAGAATGGGAAGAAGGATGATTCGAGTGGAGGCCTCAACTGTTATAGTTCAAGGCCAGAAGTGTTTGCTAGCTCAGATAATACTACCTATGTGGTAGCTGACACATTAGCCTGATCACCACTTGCTGTAGACCTAGTTTGTGCCTTATGAGTGGTGGTGCTTGAGTAAAAGTGTGTCTGAGTTCCATTTGGTGCCAAGTGCACCCACAAGTATACACAGAGCTTCGAACTAATGAAATGGTGCAATACTCGAAGAATATAAAGGATAGAAAAATATGAATAAAATGTTTAAAATATAAATAAAATAAAAGGAGTGTTTTACCACAATGAAACTGTGGTAAAAGCATACTCCTCACAGGAAGCATCAGTTTCAAGTATGGCTTTATATTCCAGATGCCAATGGATTAGAGTCAGAGCTGTAGTAAATTCTTTTTTCAAATAATTGAATGCTTGTTGACATTTGTTGTCAAAATGCATTGAACCTTTTTTCAAGTAAGTTGAGTCAACAATAAAATGATTTCAGAGTAACTTGGAATAAATCTTCGATAGAAATTCGTGAATCCTAGAAACAATTGAATGTCACGAACTTTTTGTGGTTCAGGCCAATCTTGTATGACTTTGATTTTTTCTCAAAGTGGAAAATCATATCTGAAAACTTTAAATATTTGTATTAAAAAACTCTGACTAATGATGCTTTCTCAGATTTCCTGATAAAGATATTAAAAGTTTTCAGATATGATTTTCTACTTTGGAAAATCCTACTAAAACTTAAAATTTTCAAATACTTTATCAGTTCAAAGAATTCTTAGAAAATTTGGCCAAATATTAGGATTTTCAAAAGGGTTTCAAACTCCACAAACCTTGGGGTGCCTCCAGTGTCTGGATGGTGTCCCAAAGTGAAATGTAGTAGTTTCATATTGAGGGTGGTTCTGAGTGATTGAAGAAATGAGAGACAAATTCAGAGCCCCAATCTGAGGTGACATGAGTTGGGATGCTGTGTTTCAAGAAAACATGAATAACAAATAATTTAGCAAGTTCTTGGGAGGTAATTGTGTCATATGTTGGTATGAAAATGCTCTGCTTGGTGAATCTGTCAACAACAACTAGTATTGAGGTGAAGGATTGTGAGGGAAGAAGGTGCTCAATGAAATCCATGGAAATCATCAAGTTCCACAGGAGCCCCAGTATGGAAGTTGCTTGAGTAGGCCATAGGGTTTGTGTCTTGTTTTGGATCACATGCAGGTGGTGCAAGACTTGCAATGGCTTTTTACAAGTGAGCAGAGGGCCAGTCAGGTGTATTCTCAATGGATAATAAGAGTTTTGTTGGATCCATAGTGGCCAGAGATGGGGTGGTTGTGAGCATGCTGGAGACTGCACAGATGAAGTGTTCCAGCATCCAGTATGTAAATTCTGCCATTGAGGCAGATAAAACCACTCGAGTCCTGAGTCCATTGGGGGGCAAATGGGTTATTGGGGTTGTTGAGATGGGGACTAGTGATTGGGTCATTTCAGAGGTCTGACAAGATGTCTTGATGAAGCTTAGTAACATCCATCACGGTGATGCTGCAAAATATTGGTGCAACTAGGGAAGAAGCTTGAAGGGATGCCGTCAGTTGTTCTGAGGTGAAGATGGGCTTAAAATTGTGCAGATTGACTGCTGCATAATCATTGGTCCCCTCTTTAAGGTAGATGTCCCATCATCTAGTCATGGCATTGGGTTTGCCACCCAGGTGTCACGAATCGAATATTCTTCAATAAAGTCGAATAATATTCTACTAATTGAATTCGGAAGCCTCGTTTGACGAAGTATATATTCGCCCTGTCGATGAAGTAAGAGGCTATTACCAGTCGTGAGTACTCACAGAAGTATTTGTCGAAGAAGTTATGACAAGATAGATTACTAATATCACTAATATACAGATATTTCGACTGACTTCCCTTGCTCCTTTTGTAGCCCTTTTATGCTTTTCGTCGTATCATTATGACTATGTTATGAACTAATAATGAAATCATACATGACATCGAAATGAGACATGTCGAAAGAGATTCGATGTTGTCGAATAATGTTCAGGTTTGTCGAGTCGAATTCGATGCGTCGAAAAGTTTGTCGAAAGTTACCTTTGAATGTTTGTGACAATATGTGACATGTGACAGTTGTGACACCAGGCAGCCACACCAAAAACAAATCATGAGGTTGAACTGAGAAAGGTATTCTGACCATCAGACCTGCCAACAAGTAAGAAACTTAGTTGTAGTGAAGTATTTTAAGTTCTGATGATCAGTGACAATGTCAATTAGGATTCCTGAACCCTTGAGGTTCTGATGCCAGGCTTTGAACACCTCAAAAATGGAAAGGAGTTCTTTGTCATGGACATCATAGTTGAGTTCTGTAGAGGTAAAAGTTATGGAAAGGCAACTAGGGGAATTTCTCCATCAGAAGTAATAATGGAAAGGATCACAGTGAGCACATAGTCAGATGCATCAGTTTCAATGATTATTAGTCAGTCTGGTTGCCAGTGTGTAAGGACAGGTGCCAATATGAATGCATCTTTGAGTTGTTGGAAAGCCATTCTGCATTGATCTGTAAAATTCCACAGGGTTCCCTTATGAGTAAGTCAAGTAAGGGGGACTGAAATATCTGAATAGTTGTGCATGAAATGTTGGTAGAAATTGGTGAAGCTGAGAAAAGACTGGATGTCTTTAACCTTTTGGGGTTCTGGCCATTCATGGATAGTCTGGATTTTGTCTTTGTCCATTGTAAGTCCATTGGGTCCCAAAATGAAGCCTAGATATTTTATGCAGTCAATGCCAAATGAACACTTGTCCCCACAGGTGAAGAGCCAGTGCTTTTGGAGTCTCTGAAACACTTCATGAACATGTTCATTGTGCTGTGCTGGGTTCTCCAAATAAATGAGGATGTCATCAAGATAAATGATAACAAAAATGTCTAGTAGGTTACCTGTAAGGGCAACCCCTGCTGCCTGTGGTACTCACGCTAGGCTAGCAGGAGGGAATCCAAAGTTATATTAGGACTAATATATATATACAAACAACTACCTAACTCATCTAGCAGGAGAAAATCAGAGAAACAGTCTAAGGGATTCCCCCTGCAAGGTGTGACCTATAGGCACCCAGTAGTCTAAAAATAACTCTACCTAATACAGAACAGAGACCCTTCCCACAATGGAACACTAATGCTATGAGCTTCTGAAGTTAGTCACCTACTCCTCAGAGGTATGTATTAGCCAGAGTAGTTGATATCCACAAGGAGAGGGAAAGTGATGAAAGGCATGGGGTTGGACTGTGGATTCAGGGACTTCAATAAGATGAGGAAATGGTGCTCCTTGGGGTCTGTGACAGAGGGTCCCCTGACATTGCTGAGGATGTTATTCATAAAATGCTGGAAGGCTGCTAGGGCATTAGTGAGCCCAAACAGCATGACCAACCATTCAAATGAGCTGTAGTGTGTTCAGAACACCATCTTCCATTCATTGCCTTCAGCAATCCACACCAATGGTAAGTGTGGCACAAATTGATCTGAGTATAGATGCAGGCTCTCTGAGGGGGATCTAAGAGGTCTGTAATGAGTGGAAGAGGGTACCTATCCATTTTTGTGACTTTGTTGAGTCCTCTAAAATCTATGCAAAGGCATAATGAGCCATCCTTCTTTCTAATGAAAAGAATCTGTGTGCACTGTAAGATGACAAGGTGTTTGTCTATAAATTCTCTAAGAGAAGCCAGTTCAGATTGTGAGAGTGAGTAACTATGGACAATGGGAGGGTCTGCACTGTCCATGAGGTCAATCTTGAGGTCATAGGTTCTATGAGGTGCCAAAGTGTTGGCATGCTGTTTGCTGAAAATGTCTGTGAAGTTGTGATACTTCTTTGGGATGCCATTGAGGTCAAAAGTGGCATCTGAGAGGGTAGTCATGTATGTGGAGGCACCAAGCTGAGAGATGTTCAGTGAGAACATTTGGGATCCATCCGTCTTACTGGCATGTAAGAACACATCAGCATTAACTAAAGAGATGGATGGGGGTTTGTCATGGAAGGTGTGGCCAGCAGAGCTGCTGCTGTCCTGGCCAAAACTGAAGAGGCTGGAATTCAACTGTCAGGCACCTGGAAAGTTAGATGGCCCAATACCCAATCAATCAACAGATTGTAGTGGCTGAGCCAGTTGTATCCAAGGATGACAACACAACTCAAATCCAGCTGTGTCACATAGAATATGAGCTGCTGAAGAGTTCCACACAGACAAGTGACCACAAGGTCACAAACTTGAGTGATAATGCCATTGCTAGTGCCATTGAAAAGTGGGAGGGGGACTGGATTGACTGATTGGGTTTCGAGCTTGTGAATGATGAGGACATCAGTGTCTATGAAGCAGTGGGTTGATCCAGAGTCCACACTCTCACTTAAAAATATGAGGACTTTTTCATAAATTTTTTTATATTCAATAAATTGTGACTATCCTCCAATTAGGAACTAACTATTTACTCTACCTTAGAAATATTCCTAGACAGTATTAAAAGCATCAGAAAATTACAAGAAATAGTTACTAATTGGTCTCTTAGGAATGGGCAAGTCAGGGGAATTTAGGAGAGGACAAATAGTCCTAGGAGCAGATTTAAGATTATAAAATAATTGAAAGAAGAGATTAAAGTATATTCAAATAATACTGAAACTGGAAATACAAGGACTTGAGTGTCCTCTTACACCTACCTTATGAGAACCCAACAATGATTTATTGTGACATTAATGCTGCCATCTGTCTTTCAGAGGATCCACTACTGCATGATTGAGTCAAGCATATTGACATCAAATACCATGTTATATAAGAGCATTCAGAATCTAAAGAACTAAACTCAAGTATATTAATACTAAGGACAACCTGGCAAATGTATTCACTAAAGCATTGGAGATGTTAGAATATGATAACATGATTAACCGTAATCTCATATCTCGTCTTGTGACTGTATAGGTTCCGGCCAGTTCACACAT
This sequence comes from Hysterangium stoloniferum, assembly GCA_015178975.1. NCBI lineage: Eukaryota > Fungi > Basidiomycota > Agaricomycetes > Hysterangiales > Hysterangiaceae > Hysterangium > Hysterangium stoloniferum. The sequence continues at coordinate 480,402 of WHVD01000035.1, read as the reverse complement.
GTGATTGATATATTTAGTTAGAGTTCACTAGATCCGTAGCACACCATCATGCACTGACCATGTATACTAGTATATAGTTAGTTCAGATGAGGAGTAGATCCCTCATCTGAAAGCCTAGCAATATCACTGGCTTAGCATCTACCCACTCTACTCTTAGTGGCTACACTCCAACAGTAGAGAGTCATCGTACTGTGAAACTTAGGCTAGCAGATTATAACAGGAGAGCCCACAGTTTATATGTCTTAAAGGCTTTTTAGATCTAAATTGGCATAAAGGGCAGGAGGTTGAGTGAGGAGGAGTGTTAAGGAATGAAGACACTGCAAATTAGTATATTCAGAATCTCCTATGCAGCACTTTACAGTAGCTTAGTCATCCAAATGTAAACCTAGTGTAGTAGTACCACTCAAAATACTACTTGCTTGCCTCAAAATACCAGAGCACCCTAACAGTTTGTGCAAGGGCACAACACATAAGTTGAAGCCAAGCTCTACTTGCCTTGTAGAACCAGACCTCCTGGTTAATTATGTTCTAACTCAACAGACCCCCCACATTCCATCCTCTTTGCTAAGATCTAAGCCAAAAGGGAGAAGGGGGGCTCTAGTTGGGGTGCTCCAGTATTTCAAACAGAGTGGATAGTACAATAGGAGACAAAGATCAACACTTAGCTCAATCTGGAGGGCCAAATTACTAAGAGTCATGAGGTAAGGGGTCACAGCTTGCCAAAGATGCCTAGGGGGTAATCTAAGTTGATTTTCAAACTGAGGAAACTGTAGCATACATGAAAGAGCTTTATACTACAGGGAGACAGATGATTGGAGGGCCAATCAGAGAAGTGAGAGTGATGATAGGTTAAAAAAAGTTGTGGAATGGTGATGGGGGAGTGAACAGAACAGAGATGGGATGGAAGGCTAGGTGCCATGATACAATGAAATGAGGGTTGGGGGTGCTGTGAGTGGTGCTACTGTGAGTGGGGGTACTGATAGTGGGATGATGGAGGGTTACAAGTCCCAAACAGGTTGTGGGGGTCCAAAATGATAGGGATGCTAACAGTTTCTGCCCATTAGGTCAAGACCCTTTGAGACCTTTCTAGAAAATGACATCAGTATGCCTCATGTACTTGCTTGGTTTAAATATTTGTGTCTATGACCTGTTAGTTAAAACAGGTGCTAGTGGAATATAAAAATTCAGAAAAATGCAAAATAAATTCATTCTCTCTTGTCTTCACTCCCAATGTTTCGACCTCTCTTCCTACCAAGCCTCAGTGATGAGGACAATGCTGAAAAAATTCACAGACAACTATGGGAGGCCAAGGAATGACAATGGTTACAACTCAAATGGGAGGTCACTAAGAAGAAGCAAATGCAAGAGGAAGGTCATCAGGCAGTGTTGGCAGTGAAAATGAAAGCTGCTAATGATGGGAAGGGCAAGGGAAAAGGAAAAGGACCAGTGGGGGCAGCCAAGGCATGTGTTCCGCTCTTCTTTTGTTTATTCCTTACTGACTGTAGAGACAGACAAAAAGGAAACATGTAGAAGACAATGAGGATAATGAGGATGAGGATGGGGCCAGAGGTCCCAGACAGTAAGTCTTTCCATTATTTCTCATCATTTCTTGATACTGATGTGACTACAGGAGGGTTCCAGCTGTGGGGGGTCCATCATGTGCAGGATGCACAGTGGCAGGCATCTGATGCACTCCCATGGGCTTCAATAGGGCCTGTGCACAGTGCAATAAGAGCAAGAAGGGGTGTACCTTTGCAATGGTGTCATTGGAGCTGGTGGTGGAGCCCTTGATAGAGATTGGGGAGCCCTTGAAGGGGATTTTAGGTGCACTGGAAATAGTGGCTTATCACTGTTGTTGGTCAGAGGAGTGGTGGTCCACAGAGGAGAGCAGACAGGAATTGGGGCCAGTGGAGGCAGAGGTGCTGGTGAGGGGAGTCAAAATGTATTTGGTACTATAAATTGGCCTGGAACTAACTTAGTAGTTGAGAGGAAAGATAGAAGTAGATAAAGAGGTGAAAAGGAAGAGGAGACACCTCAAATTGATACTCTAGAATAGAAAATATTAATTGTAAATCATCAAGACTTAAAATGTGTCAGTGTAAAAAAAATGAGAAAGTCAGGAGTCTGAACAAGAGGAAGCTAAAAAGAAAAGAGAGACATGGGGTGATAAGGAGTAATGGTAATGAGTCCAGTGGAATTGAGGTGCCAAAGAGCAGAGATCTAAAAAGAAAAGTGGATAGCAGGGTATTTTCTACAAGGCATCATTCTTGAGTTTTTTGGTTCTTTGCCTTGATTTGTCTTGCTGGGCAGTTTTCATGACTAATTTCAGCATGCCACTTCCAATAGAGAGTATCATATTGCTGAGCTTTCATACACATATTGATAAGTGTAGTTGGCTTGTCATTGCCATGACAAATGACATCCTTAAGATGAGATGGAAGACCAGAATAAAACTTATGGTGTAGGGCAGAGTCTCCCCAATTGATGAGTGTGGCAAGGGAATTAAACTGGACAATATACTCAGTGATCTGCTGGCTGTCCTTTATCTTAATGTTGGCCAAGGTTGCTTTGGCATCGCTGACAGCATCATGGGGGCCAAAGTTAAGTTTGAGCTCTGTAACAAAGAATGCATAGTTGTTGAGCCAGCCAGGTTGGTATGTGTCAAGATTATTGAGTGCCAGATCAAACCAATTCAGGGTGGTGCCCTGGAGAAACAGCAGTGCAAATGTAACCTTGCTTCTGTCAGTAGCAAATTTGTCAGGATGGTCATTGAAGTTCAAATTGCATTGCATGAGGAATGGCCACAACCTTGAACTGTCAGTTATGTAAAAAACATTAGGTTCCTTAACCTTGGCATGCCGGGTGGCCCTCCCTCAATTGTTTTCAAGGAAGGCAGTGAGCCCTTCAAGTGCTGTCCTAAGACTGGGTTCAAGAATTGCTACAGAACTGTGAGATGCATCTGCTGAACTATTGCCAGGGTGATGAGAACTGTGATTTGAAACAGGGTGTGAGTATTAAGGAGTGTGCACAGAGCTTATTGTATCAGAGGGTTTCCAGAGAAACCCATGGGAAAGCCAGTAGGACTTGGCTTCAGCTTATAGGCTGCATCCTCACAAGATCATGTTGTCCAGTTTCAGACAGGTGGATGGGAATCCCAGGGAGTCTGGGAGTAGTTGGTGGATTGAGAGGTTGGAGGGTCAACTGTGGGAATCCCATGGAGGTCGAGAGGTCAGGTGGTGATGGGTTGGAGGTTGAGTGACGATAAGTCAGAGGTTGAGCGATAGGAGAGTCAGAGCCCATGGGCTGTGACAAGGTTGAAGTGGTATTCTCAAAGAGGAGGTTAGAGCAGAAAAGGAACTGAGATTACTGGGGGAAATCTAAGATGATTTTCTGACTGGATTGTATGTACAACAACAGGCAGACTATATAGACTGTCGTACTGGCCGGACCGGAAGAACCACTGTTTTGTTGGCTAGACGACAGAGGTGCAGTAAGACCGATAGTCAAAAAAGCTGCACTCGAACCAATAAATCTCATTCTTAACGCATGGGGATGGGGAACAACCTTCGGACATTCATTTCGTATCGGCGGCGCATCTTTCTTTCTAGCACAAGGAGTTGATCCTGAGATCGTGAGATTAGCAGGCAGATGGAAGTCATTAGCATATGAAACATACATCAGGGCCTTTGAACAGATAGCATCACGGCATTTGGAGAACCTTTCAACAAGGAATGCAACTGCCTTGGTTGGGTAGGCGGCGTAGCCTCGCCGCGTTTGGCAGGCAGTTGTTCTTTGTGGGTGAGCGGCGAGTCTTCCCACGCATACGCGGAGAGCTAAGCTCTCCCCCTACCCAACCATACAGCTCTCTGCTCTCATCACGACACATAGACGAAGCTGGATAGTATCGAGTGCTGCACGATCCCTGCGTGCCGGGAGTAGTTCGGCACTCAACGTCCAGCCGAGCGTATGAAGGAGTCGCACGCCTTTTGTTTCCTACGACATCTTTGTCAGTATAGTATCTAAAATTTCGCATCCTTTCACGGATTATCATTCATTAATTCTTCCTTTTATTTCTCCCACCCACCCTTCCCCATATTGAAGATTTGGGTTAATCAATGAATCAAATTTAGTAATTATTGATTGTTTAATCTAGTGTTAAGTGAGAGTGAGAGTTGTACTGCGAGAGAGGACCCGCCCTCCCGAGCGGCGAGTCTTCCCACGCATACGCGGAGAGCTAAGCTCTCCCCCTACCCAACCATACAGCTCTCTGCTCTCATCACGACACATAGACGAAGCTGGATTCCCATGGCCCGGTGACAACGCGGCAAGATGACGTAGCAAACTGGCCCAATGTACGTTTATGCTCTATGCCTAACTACCCGTTCCATCCATATTCCATCTCATTCTTACTCCAACTTTCCATTTCATTCCACTGCACTGCACTTTACCCCACCTTAAGTCGTTACTCAGTCAGACTAAGAGTTTTTCCTGTTTTGTACAAATCGCTCAGACAACTCATGTACATAGTCCGGGCATGCCCTGTTATACGTAAATACAGTCGTTACTCTGCAAATCTCAGGCAGCGACTGAGTCTGGGCACATTTAATAACGCTTCCGGCTCTTTTCACAACGACATCCCCCGCACTCAGGACGACATTTTCATCGGTTCAGACAATGAGATTATAAAACCTTATTTTAGATTCTATTATGTAAATACTATAACAGAAATTTGTCTCATTATTGCAGAAGAATAACTTCTTTTATCATTAGAAATTGATAATTAAGGTCTGAGAGCGTATCTGGGGATGGCACGGCGCACAAGAGCAAGTACGCTTAAGTTACGCTTAAGTTGCTAATCGGATGATTGGGATGTGCATGCGTATCCTACACTCGCTCTTGTTGTCTTCTATTTGTACAACTCTGTCTCTCTGAAAAATAATTTCAAGAATTAGTCACTGAGGGAACATGTTAGCTAGGTCATCGGGGGGCAAAGCAAGGACGCGGAGAATGATCAGATGGAGTCCAACAGATATTTCACCATTTCCCTGTCGTGTGATTTCCGTATAGGTCCCGCCGACACAGCATCCACTGGCCTCTGTATCTGCCTCGTGTTCAGTTGCAGAGGATACTGCACAACACCGTCCAACCCAGACCACTCGAAATCCACAAACTTGATGCGCGACGTTAGACCACCGTTATCCAGATCCATAGCCGATTTGCCGCGTACAAGGATGTTCTCCTTCCTCAGGTCGCCATGCACATAATTTTTTAAATCTAGACTATTCAGAGCAGTCTGGAGCGCCTCGCGCACCCCAGAGTCCCTCCTGTCCGAAGGCTGGAACGGCATGTAGTGGTCGACAAGGTCTTCCATCACAACCATTGTCCACCCCGCCGAGAGAAAGTTGACTCCAAGGATCGCAGGAGCGAAACCTTCGCCAGCTGCATATTTCTGAACTTGAATCGCAGACTCAAAGTAGCTCCCGGGTGGTAGGAATTTTATGCAGATTTTTGTCTTGGTATCCACCGTTGTTGCTCGAAAAACCAATCGGTCAGGGGAAATGGCCTTGATGTATGTGTATTTGTGTTTGCCTTTCTCGTTCTCGAAAGAAACTGGGTACGGAAAGAAACCTGGTAGGTCTTGGGCGCGGGCGGGGTCCAAGTAGAAGGCATTCAAGGCAGTGGTAGCACGTCTCACAGCAAAGATAAACCGATAGAGATTGAGCCGCTGGATGTTGTCGCTCCTGTGGAAGTGAAGCGGAAGGAGTGGGGAGAGGATCTGGACATTTGGTATCGGCGTCGCCACGGCACCTGCTGCAGTAACAAAAGGACCTACAGAAGAGGTGGGTTAGGAGGCATACATAAGACTGCAGAGGCCCTTACCACAGTGCAAAAGCATCAGGCATGGTAAATGGCAGTTCTTGCCAGCGCCGTGCTCATACAATTTGCGGACCCCCTCAAGGTGGTAGAGCGCTCCTTGGAGATATGGTTCAGCACCCGTCGCTGAAAGCTCTAATTTCCCTTCTACTAAGACCACATGCATCTTCCCATCATGTCCGTCTTTAAGAGCAAGCACATAACTGCCATCCGTTGTGTAACCATCGATGCTGAACTTGTCAAGCTTGACTATGCCGTAGTTATCAAGAATCTCTCGGAACGCCTCCATGCGCGCAGCTTCACAATTGAAGAATGCTGATGGTCTCGCAGCCATTTCTTCGGCACAACGCTTGTCTTCAAATGTGGGTTCGCCAGAGACGCAGTCGTCCTGGAACTTGGCGAGGATCTCGTCATAGAGAACGGGTGGGATGGTGGCCTGGCGTTCGGCTGGACGCCCGCAGTTTATGGCCTGGTTATCATCTTTCTGCCGCTCGCGAAACAGACTAGGGTGGCCTCCTTGGGAGGGCGCCACTTGTGGGATCAGTTGCAAGGCGGTCCCTCGTTCAATATGAGCAGCGGGCTGGTAAGTTGGACCTGAAAGATGTTTTAGTGTAACAATAGGTCAGAATAAAGGGACAATCTCACACTTAAAGATGTAGTGCAACTTTAAACGATCGATTTCTGCTGTACTCTCGAAAGCATACTCCGTGGCCACAACCTCTTTGAAATCGGTTTGGAGGTTGAGAGATTGAACGAGGTCGGGGAGCTTAGACGTGGGAACCAGATCGACGTTTGTAGTGGCCTATATTGAGATGAGTCAAACTTAAACAGGAGGAAAGGCGCAAATGCACTCTGTATATTGATATCTTTCCAAGAAGGTCCTGGGCGAGTTGGGGGAAGTTGGCCTCAAGAATGTCAATGAGGGCCGTGTCGCGCGTGGTCTTGAGATAGTAATAACAAAATTCATCGTGTTCGGTAAGGAGAATGGCGTTAAGATGGGCTGCATGACGTGGCAACACTGCTTCCTGCATCTCCTCTCCTTCTTCTTCCTGAGTTTTGGTAGATTTTTTGGGAGAGCGACCTAACGAGGGTGATCCACGTTCAGTATGTGTACGTTTAAGGGACTTTGTAGGCTGAGCCATGGTGTGGAAAGCCGTGACGCCCCAACGAGTCAGTTACCATTATTAAATCCGGAATGTAATTATGTAAAATCCATATATTAACAAGTCCACAACAGTCCACACCCTCCTACCAAATCGCAGCCTAACGTGAAAGTTACCACTACGCAATCATGTCTGCCCCTTCTTTCCGGCAATGACTACACGCTCTTCATCACTATAGTTTGGACTTGCATTACGGATCTCTTGGAGTGTCAAGCGTCTCTCCTTCCGAGATAACCCCCAACAAGGCTGTGACCCGTGGGGGCAAGCCCCCACCACACTACCACCCCACAACTTTACTCGGTCGCTTCGCGACCTGGTGGATCAATAATAATGTCTTTAAACATACATCAACAGCCATATCTTATTCTGATTCAGAGACTTATTTTAAAGTGATTAAAGTTTACATTATTCAGAATTATATATATTATATACATTTGTAAATTCACTGAACCTAAAAAACATAAGTCAGTCTCCTTTTGGAATGTTACTGAATACTTACTCATGGATTAATAATAACATCCTTAAACACTACATTTGTGGTCATATCAGTGTCATGGAGTAGGATTTTCACTCTTCCCCAATTTGTCCCTCTTGAAACACCAACATAAAACTGTCCATGTGAGAACACAGGACTATGCAGATCCAATCCAACTAATTTTAAAGATTGACCCTATGACTTATTGATAGTCATAGAAAATGCTAGCCTGACTGGAAACTGCCGACAATGCAGTTCAAATGGCACTTGTTTTGTAGTTGGAATAATTGTTATTCGAGGAATGAATGCTAGCTCTCCTGCTGAAGGTCCTGTAATGATCTATACTTCAAGTACTCTGTGAGTCATTTGTATTAACTGCAGTCTTGTTCCATTACAGAGTCCTTGTCCTGGATCCAAGTTTTGGAGAAGCATCAATGGCATTCCAGGTTTCAAATGCAATTTACTTGGTGACAATCCTCCAAAGTTGATTGAGTTTAAGTACTCAGGAGGATATACAGTGACTCAAAAAACCCATCGCATGTTTCACCCTTCAGACTTATATCCCTGATAACTCAAAGAATAAAAATGCAAAAATATCAAAAATATTTGTGAATATGCTCTATCATATCTAGAATATGGAAGTATGATGCCATTACATAAACTCCAAATATGGAAATATTACAAATATTTATATACAAGAGACTCATGTGAAGGGTTTTTTTGCTGACCACTCTGACCTACAAAACTACTTATATTTAGTACTTAGTATAGCCACCCTTTGCCTTCAACACAGCTACAACCCTCCTAGGCATACTCTCAATCAAATTCTGATACACCTCTGCATCAATCTTGTTCCACTCCTCCTCCACCCTCTCCCACAACACCAGTATCCCTTAGCCTCCTCTTTTCACAGTCCCACAAGTGTTCAATGGGGTTGAGGTCTGGAGACTGTGCTGGCCATGGGAGAACATTGAAATCATTATCTTGAAACCAAGTCTGGGCCTTCTTGCAGGTATGTTCAAGGTCATGATCTTGCTGAAAGATGACATCACCCACATATTTTCTATAATAGCTGAAGCTGGCTTGAAAGTCCTTCTCTATAATCTTAAGATAAAGGTCCCCATCCATCCTCTCATCTATCTTGAAAGAATACCCAGGTCCTTCCCACAGGATGTAGCCCATAATATCACAAATCCTTCTCCAAACTTCACAAAAAATCCCTTCCAATAAGTCTCCTATATATAAATATTTGTAGTATTTCCATATTTGGAGCTTATGTAATGGCACTGTATTTCCATAATATAGATATGATAGAGCATATTCACAAATATCTTTGATATTTTTGCATTTTTATTCTCTGAGTTATCAGGGATGTAAATCTGAAGTACCAAACATTAGAAGGGTTATTGAGGCATTCCCAACCATATTAAGACTATTGTACACAGTTTGGGTGCAGATGAACTGGTTGGTGACACTCCTAAGAGCTTTGGCCACATCAACAGCAGTGTCAGCCTTCCCAGAGCTGATGAGGTGCTGTGCATAGTGAATGTTGGTAGGGGAAAGCTTTGAGGAATGACCACCAATGGACTTAGAGAGATGAGAACAATGCTTAGAGTGAAGCTTAGAGACTGCGAAAATGCTATGACCAGTAAAAGCTGCAATGTGGCTAGCTGAATGGCTAACATCAAGCAATGAGAGGATATGATTCTGGCTGGCAAGAGACAAAGTGTGCATTTTGGGAATTGGAGCATTGCTGGTTGCTAAAGACCATATATTTATACTCCAGTACAACATGGTCATGTGACATCACATGATTTTGTTAATATGACCCAATTGGAGGTAAACAATCAACAAGGTCACATGACTGTAAGCATTATAGTCATCAAAGTTGCCAGCAAAAAAACCCTTCGCATGAGTCTCTTGTATATAAATATTTGTAATATTTCCATATTTGGAGCTCATGTAATGGCATCATACCTCCATAATCTAGATAGTGCATATTCACAAATATTCTTGATATTTGTGCATTTTTATTCTTTGAGTTATCAGGGATATAAGTCTGAAGGGTGAAACATGCAAAGGGTTTTTTGAGTCACTGTAATGTCTCATTAGCTCCATCTTTGACACTGTCTGCACTGTGGTAGGTCTGCCCAATCCCTGGAAATTTTTCAAAGAGCATGTCATTGATTTGATCTACATCTGTATTTCGAGGACAGAGAATGGCCCGCTCCAAGAAAAACTCATCAGTAAGAACCTCAGGATCATGTATGTTTGGATCAATAGTTGAGACTAAATTATCCACTGTTGGTCCACATAGCATGTGTTCAGGGACTTTAAACATATGATCAAGAGGCATGTCTTTTCCATATCCAATATCCAAAAGCCACTGAGCAAAAACAGCACTCTCTTGATCAGTAGGATCCACACGCATATTCTCAGTCAAAACAGAATCTCCAAAAAAAACATCCTTGTTAAGGATATCTCTAAGGCTCTGATCTACTGCTTCACAGGCAAAGTGATTCTGCATTGGAAACTCATCCCAAATAATAAGGCTGACCTTTTTCATTAGATTGGCCTTATCTGAGCCTTTCTTCATTGTACAGATGGATTTCTCATCAACCTCAAGGGGAATTTGAAACATACTGTGAGATGTCCACCCACCACTTAGAATACATAAGTGAAGCGATGCCAGAGGAGGCAACACAGAGTACAATGAGTCCTTTGCCTCTACAGGCATGTGCAAAGTATTCCAAACAAATGATTTTCCAGTACCCTCAGGTCCATTTAAAAAGAAAAGCTTTCCATCTACTCCAGGCTCATGTCTTGCAATGACAGCATCCATAATTTGATTGTATGCAACCCTTTGGCCCTCATTTAACTTTTCAATATTTATATTTGCTTTTATTTGCTCAGTATCCTTGTCATAAGCCCTCTGTTCATTGATGAATTGATTTCCTACTCTGTTTTCCCATGGCTGTGTATATTGAAGCATATGAGGGTACTCTGAGAGTGGTTTCCCACTTGTACGAAGAATTTCATCAAGCTTAAAGAGGCCAAAGTCATGGACTGTTTCAGGAGATGGGTTTGACTCATTAAGATGTGTCTGAAGAAAGTGTTTCAAGTCATCACAAATGTCTGCTTTGAATTCATGCCAGAGTGCAGCCGGATCAAAAGGAAAGCATTGGCTGAGAATAGTAGCAAACAGTCTCCTCAATTGAGATCCAGTCTGCATAGCCTTTGCCTCTCGAAGACACAACTACCATTCTTTATCATCTTCAAGTAGACCATATGCCATGCAGGCTGCTTGGAAGGAAGGATAGACCTGTCCTTCATAGGTCCTGAGATCTTCAAAAGAAGTTGCGCCCTTGACAACTGTGAGTAAAGTACATAGGAAGAACCTTGGGCCACTTGAGGGTCCTGCAAAATGAATACGTCCAATGGCAAATCCCCTTTTCCTTGTATTCCATTTTCTGTTTTTTGAATTCCATGTGAAAAATTCTGGAAAATCAACATAGTGAAGTGAATTGGCTGCTCTACCATTAAGGCCTATTGTATTGTTAGAATTGGCCTTAAAGTATGCCATCAACTTAGCCTTGGAATGATGGGCAGCATCCAAAGCTTCTTCTGGACCCTCCATTCCATCAAAGATAACTGACTGGTGATTCTCTAAATGCACAGGGAGGGCTAATGACAGCAGGAATTTGAGTATGTATCTCATTTTCCAAAAGTCTCCAAAATGCTTCATGTGCACTGACATAGCAGGCATCAATATATTGTTGAATTTCATCCTTGTTCTTTCCAAACTCCATTGTTGTATGATCATGTCCTTTGTATATATACTTGTGAATATATTTAATGGAGTGAACATTAAAAGTCATCTCAACATTGATATGACATTCACATTGATATGACATTCCAGAATGAGAAGAAGGGCAGCACAATAGGGGACAACATGTCAATTGTCTAACTCATGACCTCTGACTTTATGTTTTCTGCCATCATTTCTACGGTGGTACTTTGAATAGCCATCTTTATTTATACTTGTAGATTCACAAAAGGGCTTGGGAAAATGCTTTGTACATTTGTTATCTTTGATACATTTTTCACCACATACATGAGTCATGAGCTCAGATACCAACTTGTAAAGCTTTGGTTCCTCCTCTTGATCTGGAAACTCTGCAGATATCATAGAATCAACTTCTGCAGGAGTCTGAAGCTTTGCCCCCTCTTCAAACCATATGAGCAAATGCATATGAGGGAGACCACACTTCTGAAATTCAATGGTATAGACACGGGCAACTGTTTTGCCAAGGTAATTTTTCTTCATAATGAGCTGAAGCAAGTGTTCCTTTTTCAATGCAAAAACATGTGACACTATATCTGGGCGATCAGCAGCAGTTTGCCCTGGAAGAAGTGCTTCAGTTATTTCCCTCCATTTGGGGTTGGCCGTCATAGTAATAAACATGCTTGCATTGTCATATTTGCATGATATAGCCAGTGAATTTTGCAAATTTTCCATCATATCCTGACTGCGACCTTGGAAGGTTGCTGGCAGTATAAATCTACTTCCAATTTCATTTGGCTCAGGTTGCTGGTTATTATCCTGTACTGTGAAGGCATCAACCACCTGATGGTACATTTCAGCTCGTAAAGTGCCTTGATTTTGTCTTATCCATGATAGCCTGCTTTGCTCTGCTGCTGCCCATACATCTACAATGTATTGCTGAAGCAGTTTTCCACCCCTCAGAATTGTAGTTGCTTCACCAATTCTTTGAAAGAGTCAATAAGCATAATACTTTATCTGGGAGACTTTTGTCTGCTTTTTCTTCTGCCTATTCTCTGTCACTTGTTCAGGTTCAAGTTCTTCAGTAATTCCTTGCACCTCATCCTGCTCCATAGCTGGCTCAGGAGGTGGTATAGCATCGTCAACTGGAATATCTATTTGCTCAGGTGGGAGAGGTACAACTTGGGGAACTACTTCAGGTTGAGGAATCACTACCTCTGGCAAGTCAGGTATTATCTCCTCAGGAGCTGGTTCAAGGACTTCTGGCTCTGGAGCAACCTCCTCAATGGCTGCTGGGGCTGGGACTATCTCAGCAGGGAGTGGTTCATTTTCATATGGAATATCCCAGCTCCAGCCTCGCTCTCCTCTTGGAAAGAATAGTACATAATGAAGTGAAGCATACAAAGGATTAGTTTCAAAGATTCTTCTAAATACTCCACCCTGATAATTAAGCACAATGTCTCTTCTATCAGTAGAAGTACCATCCCCTGGAAGAATGACTGCCAACTCATCCCCTGTTGGAATGTTGTATCACCTTGGATCTGTATGAGCTTTATATGTCAGCCTGACTTGAAGCTGAGGAGTGATTGGTTGGTCTCTCAGATGTGTCATAGCTTGTCTATAGATGTGAACAAAAGGATTAAATTCTAACATCATATCCTGTAATCCAGAAAGGGTTGTAGCATTGATTCTTTTGTCCTGGTTATGTACATACAGTACCTATGCTCTAATGCAGCATCTGCTTCATAAAAGTAGAGCTGAGCATAGGAAGGAATCTGACCCTCATTAGGAATCAGAGCACCATGATTATGTCTAAGTTCCCCATGGAGTTTAAAGACATAAGGACCATGTTCCCCATCAAGCAATGACCTGTCCATTGTAGCACCCAGGGAAGTAAATGCTAAAGCAGAATTATATGCCCAGATATTTTTACGAAACTCTTTAGAATCTGCATCCTCAGGATTCTCTAGTAGATGACGTAATAGTTGAGGGACATCTTCAAGTATAGGTAATCTGATCTTTCCAGATAGACAACAACTTCCAAAAAGAGGATTGTTATTAGAGGAATGCTGAAAATGCTCTGCCATCCAATGTAATGCATTACACTTTGAACACAATACAGTCATTGTTCCCAGATAATGTGGCTGCAGCTGTGGATTATCCTCATCAATTGGGCACCTGGCCAGGGGAGTGGCCCTGGGGGTCCAGGAGGTGGTGGAACAGGTTCAGCAGGGTCAGGAATATGTGGTAATGGTAATGCATCCTCATCCATTGGTACAGGAACAATAGGAGGAATAGGAACATGATATAAAGGTAAGATACATAGGAAGAGCAGGAATAATCTGAGGATTCTGGGAGGGTGCCTGTTGTAATGGAAGGGCAGCTGCCTGAACTTGTAAAGCAGTGACTGCTCTTCTGCCAATATGAAGTGGCAATTCAGAGAGAGGTGAGCTACATTTCTTCCCCGTAACCATCTATTATTAAGAGGGGGAGGTGCAGAGACCCTAGCAGCCTGATTAAATAAGCCTCTCACTGCTCTCCTGCCCACTGCAACAGGATGCTGTAATGCAGTAGATGATGGTGCAAGCTGTAGTCCATCTGCCAATTGTGCACGTATATTAGCTACAACAGTGCCAGGAGTAAGAGCAGGACCATCTATATTACATGATGATCCAGCAATAGCAAATGTATTGGCAGGAGGGGCCAAGAGAAATGGTACAGGAGCAGAAATAGCATGCTGCTGAGAAACACCATCATGTCTCAGGCAGTGACGCTCAGTGTGTGGAGTCATTACCAAATGCTGCTGATGGTCCTGAGCACGTACATTCTGCTGATTGTGTTCAGGTGTAGAAGGTTCAGAAGGTAAATCCCTAAAATGGTGGATAGATTAGGCATTGAATGAAAAATAGGATAGACTTACATTACTATGCAAGCTACCAATAAGCAAAAAAGTGAAACCTGACAATATTCAATACCAAGTAACCATAGAAAAGATTGTAAACATACCCTTATAAAATGCCTTCTGAATTGCATTTGAGGAACCCCAGCTATCCTGGAGTTAATTGATGTGAACAAAGTCAAAAGAATCTAAAATACTCAAAAGAAAATCAAAAAACATGCTAAAATATAAAGAGATCATTTAAACACTCACTTGCAATATGTCTGATGTTCTTAGTCTAGTCCAAAAGAATCAGAAAGATTAAATGGTACTTGTATCATGTCTTACATACCTGCAGTGAGTAAAAAATCCTAAAGAAAAGTGAAAAGAAGATGTATTTAGAATACCATCATATAAGGGAATTCACAACTCACTTGATAATTGAAAATGTCTTGGATATTGGAAGGATGTTGTAAGAGAAAAAGACAATCAAAGAAATAAGAAATCCCTCTAAAATATTCAAAAAACATTTAAAAAAAAACAAAAACATGATCAAAATAACATACAACTCACTTGAAAATGTCCTGAATATTGTGAAGATGCTTTGAGATGAAATAACAACCAAAGAATCAAAAGGTCTTCTAAAAAAACATTAAGAAAACATTAATAAAGCAAAATTTAAATAAATATGAACAGAATCATCCAAAACTCACCTGAAATTGTCCTGGATGTTTTGAAGAAGCTTTCAGATGAAATACAAACCAAAAGATCAGAAGGTTTCCTAAAAGAATATCAAAAAAATAAATAAAAATGTGAAATTTAAATACAAAAAAATAAAAAACATAAACAGAGTCATCCAAAACTCACCCGAAATTGTACAAAAAAAATATAAAGAAAATCAAAACACAATCAAAATAACACAAAACCTACCTGAAAAAGCCTTGGATGTTATGAGGATATATTCAAGCCCTGAACTGGGCCAAAAAGGGTACAAATGTATTAAAGGAAATTAAAAAAGTGAAAATTAACAAATAACTCACTGGAATGTCCAGGAAAGTCAATCAAATCTTCAAATCTTCACCTCCCTGGTCTACTTTAACAAAACTACCAAAAAAGAACAAAGGTTTATAAGAAATAAATCAGTTAAGATTGAAAAAGAGACAATTTGCTGACACATACCTCAAAGCCAATGGGCCAATTAAAAGGCTCAGAGAAGTGTTAATATGTGTTATGACCCGTTCCCGGATGTTTCAATATCCGACTTCCGATCTCCCACTCCCGACTTCTGATCCCCGACTTCCGACTTTCGATCTCCGACTACGGAACATCATAGTTACCGTATCATCCGCATTCTTCCCTTGTTCCGCATTTGGTAATTTGTCCGTTGACAAGTATTCACTCGTTTGTTTGTTATATTCCCGTTACGGAATATTGTCTTCCTAATATGTCTTATTGTATTTCCGTTTTAAGAACACTTCCGTTTCCATCTTATTATGGTCTTAGTTTGTAGTACAATAACGAGCAGACTTATATTAGTTTCTGCAAATTTGTACTTTACCTTAGATCTGATATCGACTTAGTTTCTTATTCCTTCTCCCGTCTTTCTGTACGCTCGATATTCGGAACTCTTTGGAAGTCTGAATATCCGTATCTTCCATCATAAGTCTCACCTCCGAAATTAAGGACATTGAGCGTTTGCGTAGAGGCACAGCACATAAGCTGAAGCCGACGTCCTGACCCTATCTAGTAGTTCCCGACTTCCCGGTGACTTCCCGATAGTTCCGGAATAAGTTCTCGACACGGCACTTAACAGTATATCAGATCTCAACTCTGCGACTCGCTCATCATGGGTCCCAAACGCAAAGCTGCCGAAGGACCATCCCAACTTCAATCCCCGTTGCAACTTTACACCACTCAACCTGAAACCCCAATTCAGCCGACAACATCAGCTTCAGTCGAAGAAGTTACCGAGGAGGTTACCGAGGTAACAAAGGATCCCAATGTTCCCCACACTTCCGACAATGAAGCAGAAGATCAGCCGGAGACATCGAAAAAGAAATCTTCCAACGAACCGACTGAAATGTTGTTTATCAACTCCATTGTGAAATTCGCTGACTACTTGAAATCTGCTGAGGATAGTAAAGAATCATCCCGCACCGGAGTCAAAGAACCCGAACCATTTACCGGCAAGGACCTGAAAAAATTGAAGAATTTCCTTCTCCAATGCCGTTTCAGTTTCCGTGATCGACCCAATGCTTTTAAATCCGACAGTCGAAAAGTCAATTTTGCACTCTCATATCTCAAGGATACCGCTCAGGATTGGTTCGAACCCGGACTATCCAGAATATCCGACGAGACACCCGTATGGCTTGACAACTGGGATGCTTTCGTGGAAGAACTGGAAACTAATTTTGGACCTTACGATCAATCCGGCGAAGCAGAAAATGAACTAATGATGCTCAAGATGAAGGACAATCAACGAGTTTCCGATTATCTCGTCAAGTTCAATACCCTCGCCGCACAATGTGGATGGGACGATTCCGCCCTCAGACACCATTTCTATATGGGACTTCCGTCACGCCTTAAAGACGAAATCTGCAAAGATGGAAAGCCGAAAACTCTCCAACTCATGCGGATGAAAGCTCAAACATCCGATGCCCATTATTGGGAACGAAAAGCCGAGGTTTCTCGAGAGAACCTGACGGAACGTTCTCAGAACAACAAGGCATCGACTAGCAAGTCTTCTGGCAACAACTCAGGCAATAACACCGACTCTGGCACTAATACTGGCAAATCAAATTCCGACCGGAAGAAAGACAAGAAATCCAACAAGGAGAAACAGTCAACTTCCGACAAACCCGACATTTCCCATTTGTTGGGTACCGACGGTAAACTCACCCCGAAGGAGAAACAACAACGTATGGACAACAACCTCTGCCTTTTCTGCGGGAAAGGCGGACACAAGGTTTCCGACTGTACTGTTAAATCTAGCTCTTCCAAGGCTCGCGCGGCAACTTCCACTATGACTACAATGTCTAAGGAAAAACCCGCCACGGAGTCGAAAAAAGAGTAAGCAACCCTCCGGAATTTGCACGGACAGAGGGTTGCGTTGACTCTCTCTGTGTTTCTGAGGTTATCCATCTCAACGCATCCACTCTCTCTAATCCCGATTCATTATTTGTAAAACTCGTCTCTGACTTTCTTGGAAATTTAGTGTTTCGAGCTCTAATAGATTCCGGCTCCACACACTGTTTTGTAGATACCACCTTTGCCACGAAACATAATCTGAAACTCCATCCTGTTCCCGCAATTTCCTTACGTTTGTTTGACGGCACTAGCAATATGGCAATTACTCAAGCCTGCGACATGTCTATCTGGTTCCCTTGTGGAACATCCCAGACGGTTACTTTTTTCGTAACACAGTTGGACTCTAGCTGTTCGGTAGTTCTTGGATACAACTGGCTCACCCGATATAATCCATTGATTGACTGGGTATTGGGCAGTATTACTTTCCGAATTCCCGACACTTCTGTTCCTCCTGCAGCATCTTGTCAGGCCAACGCCTTTTCGGCATCAACGGCACCTCCGGCTTCTACCGAAACTTCCGAGCCTCCAAAAATCTCTCTTATCAATGCTTTGGCATTTGTTAGGGCGAGTAAACTGGATGGTTCGCAATGTTTTTCGATCAGCTTAAAAGTTGATGAAGCATCTGGACGTTTTGCGACTCCAGAATTATCCGAGCTAAAAGCCGACCTGGAAGGAGTTCCCGAAAAATACCATGATTTCGCGGACATTTTCAGTAAGCAAAAAGCTGACAGGCTTGCACCACATAGGCCCTACGACTTAAAAATCGATATTGAGCCTGGTTCAAACCCTCCGTTAGGACCTATTTACCCATTATCCCAATCGGAACTTTCGTCTATTCGGGAGTTCCTGGATGAACATTTGTCAATAGGTTTTATCCGTCCCTCAAAGTCTCCGTATGGAGCACCCGTCCTTTTCATCCGAAAGAAGGATGGCTCTCTCTGACTATGTGTCGATTTCAGAGGATTAAATTCCATCACACGGAAAGACAAGTACCCACTTCCACTCGTTACCAATTTACTCGATGCCCCACGAAAAGCTCGGATTTACACCAAAATAGACCTCAAACACACCTATCATTTGGTCCGAATTGCTGAGGGCGACGAATGGAAAACTGCTTTTCGGACTTGCTATGGATCCTTTGAATGGTTGGTTATGCCGTTCGGCCTTACCAACGCCCCTTCCGCTTTTCAACGTTTTGTTAATGATATATTTTCCGACATGCTTGACGTATGTGTTATAGTCTATTTGGATGACATTTTGGTATTTTCCGAGGATCCCGCTCTTCACGATGAACAGGTCCATGAAGTTTTCCGAAGACTCCGTAAAAATGGTCTTTTCGCCAATGGAAAAAAAATGCTACTTTGACAT
Organism: Hysterangium stoloniferum; assembly: GCA_015178975.1. NCBI lineage: Eukaryota > Fungi > Basidiomycota > Agaricomycetes > Hysterangiales > Hysterangiaceae > Hysterangium > Hysterangium stoloniferum. The sequence goes on along the minus strand of WHVD01000035.1, from coordinate 461,773 downwards.
GGATTCTATTGAATACTTAGGTTTCATTATCGGACCTGATGGTCTCCATATGGATAAAACTAAAGTTCAAGTTGTCCGTGATTGGCCCGAACCACGGAAGGTCAAGGACATTCAATCATTTTTAGGTTTCGCCAACTTTTACTGTCGTTTTATTCGGAACTACTCGGATATTACAGTACCGCTCACTCGTCTTATCCGTAAAACTCAACCATGGGTTTTTGACGATAAATGCCGCTCCGCCTTCCAGACTTTAAAAAATGCTTTCACTTCTGCCCCGATCCTTTCCCATTGGAAACCTGATGTTCCGATTATTGTGGAAACTGATGCTTCCGATTATGCAATTGCCGCGATTCTTTCCATTCAAGATTCCAACGGTGAAATTCATCCAATCGCATTTCTTTCTCGGACACTTTCAGTATCCAAACTCAATTACGACGTTCATGATAAGGAACTTTTGGCAATTTTTGAAGCTTTCAAACATTGGCACCATTATCTCGAAGGTTCCGCAACTCCCGTTGACGTTGTTACCGATCACAAAAATCTCGAATATTTTTCTACCACTAAACTTTTAACCCGCCGGTAGGCCCGTTGGTCTGAATTCCTTTCTGCTTTCAACATGATTATCCGTTTCCGACCTGGACGTCTTGGTGGAAAACAGATGCCATGACTCGATGATGGGACGTCTATCCTAAAGAGGGGGAAAGTACCTACGCTGTTGTTAATCCGCATAACTTGAAACCGGTTTTTACAACGCAACAACTTTCCGCATCTATCCGAGCAACTTCCCTTTACTATCCAATTATGCGTAGCATCATGATTATGGACATTGAGCAATTACATCAAGATATCCTTTCCGCACTCACTTCCGACCCGGCCCTCAAGCCACATTTAGAAGTTCCCGACAATCCCGACCAACCCCGATGGTCACAAGACTCTCAAGGTTTTATCCATCTCAATGGACGTATCTACGTTCCAGATTCCGACAATCTCCGACTCCGCCTACTTCAGTATAAACACGATCATCCAATCTCCGGACATTATGGCATCAACAATACTCTTGGTTTAATCCGTAGAGAATATACTTGGCCCAACCTCCGAGATTTCGTAACTCAGTTCTGTAAGTCATGCACCACCTGCTTACGCTCCAAGACCCAGAGGCATAAGCCGTACGGCCTTCTCAAGCAACTCCCGATACCAGAAAAACCCTGGAATTCAATTTCCATGGATTTTATCGAACAACTCCCGACTTCCGAAGGCTTTACATCCATTCTAGTTGTTGTGGACCGATTCTCGAAACAAGGCATTTTCATACCCACTCATGATACAATCACGTCCTTACAATTAGCGGAACTTTTCATTATTCACGTATTTTCCAAACACGGAGTTCCATCTCACGTAACTTCCGATCGAGGCTCCAAGTTCGTCTCCCATGTCTTCCAGGCCCTCGGAAAAGCCCTCGACATGAAACTACACTTCACCTCGGGATATCACCCGGAAGGTGATGGACAAACGGAACGTGTTAATCAAACACTGGAACAATATCTCCGCATCTATTGTAATTATCAACAGGACAACTGGAAATCCCTTCTTCCGATCGTGGAATTTGCCTACAATAACTCTCCAAATGCAACCACCGGCATATCTCCCTTCTTCGCCAATAAAGGCTATAATCCGAATCTCACAGTACATTCCGAACGAGATTTGGCTTCTGTCCGTGCTCAAGAATTTATTACCGACCTCAACGAATTACATCAAGAACTTCGGAAAGCTATTTCTTCCGCACAGGAATATTATCAACGTTCCACGAACAAAAACAGGATCCCACCTCCTAATTTTAAAGTTGGTGATCAGGTTTTTGTAAAAGCTCAATTCTTCCGTACTACCCGACCTTCTAAAAAACTCGCTGAGAAATTCTTAGGCCCTTTCGAAATTATAGCACAAGCCGGTTCACTATCGTGGACTCTCTGTCTTCCCGACAGTATGCGAGCAGTCCATCCCGTTTTCCACGTTTCCATGTTAGAACCTTGTGTTCCTAACTCATTTCCGGAACGTATTCAACCTCCGTCCCCTCCGGTCATCATTGATGGAGAACCCGAGTTCGAAGTTTCCGAAATTTTGGATTCTAAAATCGACAATCGCCGACGTACATGTAAACTGCTCTATTTAGTCAAATGGGCAGGTTATGAAGGTACCGATGAGGAAACTTCATGGATATTGGCCACGGAACTTGGACACGCTATGGAAATTGTTACTGACTTCCACACGGCTTATCCAGGCAAACCCGGACCTTTATAATCACTCTAATCTTTCTGTTCTTTTCTGTTCAGTTTCCGACACTTCCGTGTTCACACTCGTTTTAGGTTTTGCAAGTCAAAAAAAATATTATTAAATCTATCTCAAAGTCTCTGACACCCCAAATCCACCTTCCATCCCAACTTCCGGCTCTTCAGCAATTTCCGCACTTTCCACCATATCCTGTACCTCGTCATCTTCACTCTCTGATTCTTCCGGCCCTTTTCCCGATGCCCACCTCTTTTCAACACATTCTGCCAACGGATCATTGGGTTTTTCCCATGCCTTATCGGAAAACCCCTCGGATACTGCAATTACACCAATGCTAACCATTATCTTCTCCAGGAAATCGTTTTGCCTCCGAAAATTCCGGATCAACGAACGGAAACCTTTCTCCTGGATATCATTATGGCGATCCATTGTATCCCGCATTTTCATGACTTCTGTTCCAATAAAAACCAACGCATCGACGGTTTCCTTGAGAAGCTCAATGCCCGTACTATCCGTTTTCGACGCTTCAGTTTCCGTAGCTTTGGCCGCTCCTGAACTTCCCGCATCGTTAGTTTTCGGAGTCTTCTCACCTTTTGGAACCCTTTTTGAGGCAAGGGTGCACAGAAGTTTGAGAACCGCGCAGGGATAGCAAGTTCCGCCCCATTTTACCTTCTGCTTCCAACAAGTCATGTTCCGTATGGAACATCGATAACACGGAGTTTCGTGGACGACTTCCATTCGTTCCGGAGCTTTGACCTTTGGTTTCTGTTTCGGAAGTTAAACAACTACCGTTTCCTTTACAGGTGCACTTACTTTAGGACTCGAAGGTCCAGCTTCGCCCTCTACTTCCACCTCCACGGCTTTTCGCTGCATCAATAGTTATCGGTTGGAATCACGGAATGTATGGGTCAAACTTACCTTTCCTTCCCTTATCTCCTTCAGTTTTTCCGCCACCTCCGACTCCCGCTGTAATCTTTCCACCTCCTCTTTCTTTTTCTGCGCCTCCGCCGTTTTCCGTATCCACGCTTCTTTTTCCGCCTTCGCCTGCTCCAATTCCCGCTTTTCCGCCTCTTCCGCATCCTTCAACTCCTGCATCAACGCTCTTTCCTCCTCCTCCTGTCGTCGCTTCAACTCCTACATTTTCTGGCATTTTTGTTGAAGTTCTGCGACCTTCGACATCTTTTGAAGTACGGATATTTCGGTATTTGAGTCTTCCAGGGTAGTGATAAACAACGGCCGACAAATCGACATACAAGTTGTGGTTGAAGAAACAAAAATGTTAATTTGAATATTTGGAGGTTTTTATACTCAGAATAACAGCCAAAACTCTCACCTCCATATTTGCGTAAATTTCACGACACATAACAATCAGCCGTCGCTTCAAACACTTAGTACCTAATCGCCTCTATGGGATTTCGGCCTAACAGGGGGGTACTGTTACGACCCGTTCCCGGATGTTTCAATATCCGACTTCCGATCTCCCACTCCCAACTTCTGATCCCTGACTTCTGACTTTCGATCTCTGACTACGGAACATCATAGTTACCGTATCATCCGCATTCTTCCCTTGTTCCGCATTTGGTAATTTGTCCGTTGACAAGTATTCACTCGTTTGTTTGTTATATTCCCGTTACGGAATATTGTCTTCCTAATATGTCTTATTGTATTTCCGTTTTAAGAACACTTCCGTTTCCATCTTATTATGGTCTTAGTTTGTAGTACAATAACGAGCAGACTTATATTAGTTTCTGCAAATTTGTACTTTACCTTAGATCTGATATCGACTTAGTTTCTTATTCTTTCTCCCGTCTTTCTGTACGCTCGATATTCGGAACTCTTTGGAAGTCTGAATATCCGTATCTTCCATCATAAGTCTCACCTCCAAAATTAAGGACATTGAGCGTTTGCGTAGAGGCGCAGCACATAAGCTGAAGCCGACGTCCTGACCCTATCTAGTAGTTCCCAACTTCCTGGTGACTTCCCGATAGTTCTGGAATAAGTTCTCGACACGGCACTTAACAATATGGTAGCACCTGATTGTCCTATAGAAGCACTGGTGAGAGGGTATTTTTAGAGAGCTTGGAACAGAAGATGTAGGGTGGTGATTGGATGGCCTGACAGCCTGGCAGCAGTGGGTGGAGTTTTAAAATTTTGTGGGAAACCTAAGGCACTGTGGAAAATCTAGGACGCGAGTGAGGTGGTGCATGAGTCTGCGTTTGTGACATAATGTGCCAGTCCTGCAAGGTGAGGGAGTGAGTGAGGAAGTGGTAATAAAATTCCATTTATTCTTTCTCCAATACAATTGAGATTTAGTGACGTGAGTGAGATGGCGTGACGTGGGTGAGGTGGCAGCGATGTAATACACCCGGTTGCACAGTGTGAGTGAGGTGGCGTGAATGCAATGTGATGCACCCATTCGTGTGCGTGTGGGGTGCATGTCTGGCAACACCCATGCACACACACAAATGGGCATGGCACATTGTGTTTGAATGCACGCATCTGTGACATAATGTGCCCGGTCACGCAATGTGAGTGAGGTGGTGTGTTGTGCACATGTCACGAAGTGCATGAATCGTGCGTCGTGGGACCGGGCATGTCGGTGACTGAGCACATTATGTCACGAATGCGCATTGAATGGCACATCGTGCCTGGCAACACGTGACAATGTGTGTGACTGTAACTGGGGTGCCATTGTGGGCATGGGAAAACCAAGGCTCACTTCACTCACAAATACCATGGGAACCTGGCTGCTCGCTTCGCTCGCAGATGCTGACCTAATGCTGACCAATTAGTGACTAAGCAGTGCCCATGGAACCACTGACGTGAATTAACTTATACAAGGCTGTGACCCATGGGGGGCAAGCCCCCACCATGCTACTACCCCACAACTTTACTCAGTCACTTTGCAACCTGGTGAATCAATAATAATATCTTTAAACACTACATCAGCAGTTATATCTGTCTTGGAATAGCATTTTCAAATACTTGATCACATAACCTTTGTATTACCTTCTGTGACCACTTCTGTACATTCCAGCTTTCCATTTATTCTCATTCAGAGACTTATTTTAAAGTGATTAATGTTTACATTATTCAGAATACTTTTGTAAATTCACTGAACCTAAAAAATGTAAGTCAGTCTCCTTTTGGAACCTTGCTGAATACTTACTCATGGATCAATAATAACATTCTTAAATACTACATATTTGGCTTGGAATAGTGTTTTTATTCTTCCTCAATTTGTTTCTCTTCATACCCCACTTTCCTTCCATTCCACTCATGTCTGTCATTGAATCTTTTAGTATAAATTATTGTCTTGTATTCTACTAATCTCCAGTTCAAACATTGATTTAGAACCTTTGGGTTAAGAACCACATTGTTCAGGCCCCTATGTGTATTTTCAACCTACATATACTGTCCTCTAGCATGGTGATACTCAGCAACACACCCACTTAATGCTTTCCTTTTCCAGCCACTCTATCTCAGTTCTGTTCTAATGACATTCTATTATTCCTTGCATCACTTCACCATATTATTTGCCATCTCAGAATATTCATCTTTTTTTTGTTGTCTTGTATTCCTCTTCTTAATATACAGTTCTGTTTCCCAATTTCCTTTGTTCTGTGAATATCAAATCTCAACTTTCAGCTCTGTGCTTCCATTTATTTTAGTATACATAAAACCCCATGATGTACACTACTATCCTTCAGTTTGAATATTGACTTACATAAAATACTGATGTAGAATCCCACTCTCATCTTTAGAGGTGTATGCAATAATACCTTCATTTACTTTTAAGTGCTGTTCATACTGCTTAATCCTTTTGCTAGTGTCTGCCAGACTGAGACTTATGACCCTTTTTGACCTTAGCCTCTGAACCCCCATTTACAGTTACATTTTTAGAATCCCCCTCTCATGTTTAGAAGCTGATGGAATAATACCTTCAAAGTATTGTTCATACTGCTTAATCCTTTTGCTGGTGTCTGGCCAGACTGAGACTTACACCCTTTGCAAGCTTAGCCATGGAGCCCAATTTATAACTACAGTAAGTGTCTTTCTATGTACTTCCTGGTACATACTTTGTTGCCTGTTTTGAAGTACTGGAGCATCTGACAGTTTTGTGCAGGGTGGAACATGCTGTATGTTGAAGTTCTAAGCTCCACATCTCTTTAGTAACTGGAATTTTTCCCATTTTGTCCCACTCTTAACACTTCCCTCTAATACATACATCCACTTTGGGAAAACCTTTTGTAATTATGGAGAATTGAGCAATTCCACAGTTTGCTTGCATTTGGTCAGTTGGTACTTCATTTTTGATTCAAGTAGTTGAAGTGATTGGTTTTTGAATTGGTTGCAATTATTTGCATTGATTGGAAATTTCCCTTTTTATTTTGACTTAATGTATTTTATTTTGATTTTTCTGATTTCCTTTTATTTTGAAGCATTTTATTGTCATTTAATATTGTCATTTAATTTTGATTTATTCTATTCTATTCTATTCTATTCTATTCTATTCTATTCTATTCTATTCTATTCTATTCTATTCTATTCTATTCTATTCTATTCTATTCTATTCTATTCTATTCTATTCTATTCTATTCTATTCTATTCTATTCTATTCTATTCTATTCTATTCTATTCTATTCTATTCTATTCTATTCTATTCTATTCTATTCTATTCTATTCTATTCTATTCTATTTTGATTCGAAAAAGGTGTGGGAGCAAGATAGAAAGAGAAGGAAGAAGAAAAGAGGAGGCTGATCAGAGTGGGATGGAGTGAGAAGGAAAGGGCACACACACCTCCTGGAGGAAAGAGAGAGGGGGCCGGTCAGAGGAGGGAGAGATGGAAACGGTACATGCACTGGCTGGAGGAGCAGATCAGAGGAGGATGGAGCAGGACAGAGAGAAGGAAAGGGGACACACACTGGCTGGAGGAAAGAGAGAGGAGGACAGTCAGAGGAGGACAAAGAGAGAAGGAAAGGGTAGTACACTCACCTCCGGAGGAAAGAGAGAGGAGGCTGGTCAGAGGAGGACAGAGACGGAAATGGAAATGGGACACGCACTGGCTGGAGGAAAGAGAGGAGGATGAAGAGAGAAGGAAATGGTAAGTACACTGGCTGAAAGAAAGAGAGAGGAGGCTGGTCAGAGGAGGACGAAGAGAGAAGGGAAGGATACATGCACTGGCTGAGGAGGCTGGTCAGAGGAGGAAAAAGAGAGAAGGGAAGGGTACACACACTGACTGGAGAAAAGAGAGAGAAGGAAATGGTGCTTGCACGTGCTGGAGGAAGAGAGGAGGCCAGTCAGAGGAGGATGAAGAGAAAGGAAAAGGGACATGCACACCCTGGAGGAAAGAGAGGAGGCCAATCAGAGGAGGACAGAGGATGAAGGAAATGATACATGTACCACCTGGAGGAAAGAGAGAGGAGGCCGGTCAGAGGAGGACGGAGAGAGAAGGATAGGGTACATGCACCATCTGGAGGAAAGAAAGAGAGGCTGCTCAGAGGAGAATGAAGAGAGAAGGAATGGGGACATGCACCGGCTGGAGGAAAGAGAGAGGGCTGATCAGAGGGGGACGAAGAGAGAAGGGAAGGGTAGATGCACTGGAGGAGGATAGAGAGAGCAGGAAAGGGAACGCACACCACCTGGAGGAAAGATAAGAGGATCAGAGGAGGATGGAGGAAGAAAGTTTCTGAGACTCATTGTCAAGGAAATTGCTTTCAAATATAAAGTCTCGCAGAACGTAAAGTCTCGCAGAACGTAAAGTCTCGCAGAACGTAAAGTCTCGCAGAACGTAAAGTCTCGCAGAACGTAAAGTCTCGCAGAACGTAAAGTCTCGCAGAACGTAAAGTCTCGCAGAACGTAAAGTCTCGCAGAACGTAAAGTCTCGCAGAACGTAAAGTCTCGCAGAACGTAAAGTCTCGCAGAACGTAAAGTCTCGCAGAACGTAAAGTCTCGCAGAACGTAAAGTCTCGCAGAACGTAAAGTCTCGCAGAACGTAAAGTCTCGCAGAACGTAAAGTCTCGCAGAACGTAAAGTCTCGCAGAACGTAAAGTCTCGCAGAACGTAAAGTCTCGCAGAACGTAAAGTCTCGCAGAACGTAAAGTCTCGCAGAACGTAAAGTCTCGCAGAACGTAAAGTCTCGCAGAACGTAAAGTCTCGCAGAACATAATAGACCAGAAAGTGTGTGTAGAATGGAAAGTGTGTGTAGAATGGAAAGTGTGTGTAGAATGGAAAGTGTGTGTAGAATGGAAAGTGTGTGTAGAATGGAAAGTGTGTGTAGAATGGAAAGTGTGTGTAGAATGGAAAGTGTGTGTAGAATGGAAAGTGTGTGTAGAATGGAAAGTGTGTGTAGAATGGAAAGTGTGTGTAGAATGGAAAGTGTGTGTAGAATGGAAAGTGTTCCCAGAACGGTCAACGGTTACAAAGGAATCAACGGTTACAAAGGAATCAACGGTTACAAAGGAATCAACGGTTACAAAGGAATCAACGGTTACAAAGGAATCAACGGTTACAAAGGAATCAACGGTTACAAAGGAATCAACGGTTACAAAGGAATCAACGGTTACAAAGGAATCAACGGTTACAAAGGAATCAACGGTTACAAAGGAATCAACGGTTACAAAGGAATCAACGGTTACAAAGGAATCAACGGTTACAAAGGAATCAACGGTTACAAAGGAATCAACGGTTACAAAGGAATCAACGGTTACAAAGGAATCAACGGTTACAAAGGAATCAACGGTTACAAAGGAATCAACGGTTACAAAGGAATCAACGGTTACAAAGGAATCAACGGTTACAAAGGAATCAACGGTTACAAAGGAATCAACGGTTACAAAGGAATCAACGGTTACAAAGGAATCAACGGTTACAAAGGAATCAACGGTTACAAAGGAATCAAAGGTTACAAAGGAGTCAACGGTTAAAAAGGAGTCAATGGTTACAAAGGAATCAACAGTTACACAGGACTCAACGGTTACAAAAGGAGTCAACGGTTACAAAGGAGTCAACAGTTACAAAGGAGTCAATGGTTACAGTTACACAGGACTCAACGGTTACAAAAGGAGTCAACGGTTACAAAGGAGTCAACAGTTACAAAGGAGTCAATGGTTACAAAGGAGTCAACAGTTACAAAAGGAGTCAATGGTTACAAAGGAGTCAATGGTTACAAAAGGAGTCAATGGTTACAAAGGAGTCAATGGTTACAAAGGAGTCAATGGTTACAAAAGGAGTCAAAGGTTACAAAGGAGTCAATGGTTACAAAAGGAGTCAACAGTTACAAAGGAGTCAACAGTTACAAAGGAGTCAACAGTTACAAAGGAGTCAACAGTTACAAAGGAGTCAATAGTTACAAAGGAGTCAATGGTTACAAGGAGTCAACAGTTACAAAGGACTCAATGGTTACACAGGACTCAATGGTTACAGAGGAGTCAAAGGTTACATAAGAAAACAACTGTTACAAAAGAAAACAACTGTTACAAAAGAAAACAACTGTTACTAAAGAAAACAACTGTTACAAAAGAAAACAACTGTTACAAAAGAAAACAACTGTTACAAAAGAAAACAACTGTTACAAAAGAAAACAACTGTTACAAAAGAAAACAACTGTTACAAAAGAAAACAATGATTACAAAAGGAAGCAAAGGTTACAAAAGAAATAACAGTTCCAATGGTTGAATTGAATTATTGTGGTCACCTAAATTATTGATTCAACTTAATGTATTTCATTTTGATTTAATGTATCTTATTTTGATTTATTGTATTTTATTTTGATTTAATATATTTTATTTTGATTTATTGTATCCCATTTTGATTTACTGTATCTTATTTTGATTTATTGTATTTTATTTTGATGTACTGTATTTTATTTTGATTTATTGTATTTTATTTTGATTTATTATATTGTTTTTGGATTCATTGAATTTGAATTTGAATTATCTTATTCTATTTTCAATTATTATTTTTTCTTCTTGATTTATCACATTTTATTTTCATTTATTGTATTTTATTTGAATTATTATGATTTTATTGAGATTTTCCCAGAAATCCTTATAGACCTCTCCCAGGGATAAGGGATCCTTCTCCAGGGAACTGGCCTCAAAATTCCTTCATTGAAGGCCATGGGAAATGTGCCCATGTGTAGCACGGGAAATGCTGATATGAAGGGCATGGGAAATGCTGATATGAAGGGCACGGGAAATGGTCCCGTGAGCAGCATGGGAAACAGTTACGTCAATGGCGCAGGAGAGAGTCGTGGGAAATATCTCCATTAGGGCATGTGAACTGGTTCCACAAATGTGAGAAATACTCCCACGCGTGTAACAATACTCCCACGGCATTACAGAATACCTCCGTGCACCCTGATATAATACTCCCGCGCATGTAAAAATACCTCTGCGTGTGACATAATACTTCCACGCCTGTTACAAAATACTCCCATGGTGCCAAAAATACTCCCGTGAGTGCAGAAATGCTCCCACGAATGCCAAAAAGGCTCCATATTTGCTCCCATCATGACTAATCACGAAATTTCAGCGCTAATATCAGTCACACTCTCCCACACAGAAGCTTCGGGCACTGATGCCCCCTCATCGGGATTTTTCGACCCTGATGGGGAAGCTCGCTCGGGCACTCCACACCCTCACACATTGGGGCGCCTGTGGCGCCTAAAAACACCCACCACCCACCAAGCAACTTTACTATATATTGATGATGATGATGGTGATGTTTAGCTATATGCTGTGGTTTCTTGTTAAGTTCTGAACAAAGATATCTGGAAGTCCCATGGACTTTCCAGTAATTATTCTGAACACTTTCTGGGAATGTCCCATGTGTTGAAGTCTGGTTGCCTGAGGAATCACAGTGCGAGGACTCTCAACACTTGGAGCGAATGCCACTAAGAATTGAGCAGGTAGAACAGAAAATCAGTGATATAGCTAGGTATCCAGATGAGGTCCTACTCTCATCTGGCTGTAACTATATACTACAATACATGGTCTGTGCACTGGTCTGTGCTGTGAACCTGTGTCCACAACACGGAACTAAGTGAACACTAAACTAAATATACATGATCATATGCGTGAACCAGTCTGGAAATATACAGTCACAAGATGAGGTATGGTGTAATACTAATTGTACGTCACCATACTCTAACACCATGGAGTCCCTGGGTAATAAGTCCAGGGAGTTTCCAGGGATATTAGTACAAGGAGTGTATCAGAATAATTACCAGAGTAGTAATGACTGAGATGGACTTGGCTTCATCTTATGTGCTGCACCCTTGTACACTCATTTGGGTGTCCATATTTCAAGCTGACAGAACACCTACAAGGAAGATGTAGATTCCAGAGGTCCTGTGGGAGTTCCAGGAATCGAGCATGCAGACAGACAAGAGGACTAGAGACTGGATCGGATCAGGACATATTCAGGGTGTAACTAGTTTGAGATTCAAACTGGATTGGAAGTACATGAATATAGGAGACTTATATAGACTTTGAAATGTAATAATACCAAATCCAGTATTAATGAGGGGCAGAACTATTAAACATAAAACAAAACAAGTAAATACCAAACTGGGAATTCAGGATGGGATGGAATGGAAGCAGAGAATGAACTAGACAGGTCATTAAACCATAATGGGAATGGGACTCTGTTAGAGGGGTTCTCAGGAGTCCAGCTGGGGGTCCAGTGACTGGTCCATGAGATACAGAGTGTTGGGTGCATATAGGGTGGAGTCTGGAGTCTGGCAGGTTTTCCGGTTAACTGTAACCTGAATGGAATGGAAGCAGAGGACAAATCATGACAGGTAACAGGAATGGAGTTCTATGCTCTGTTAGCAGGGTTCCAGGAGTCTGGTCAGAGTTTGGTGGCAGGAACAGAGAGTCGGGTATAAACAGGTCGATTTGCAGGTCTGGCGGAGTCTGAGGACTGGTGCATGAGACACAGACAAATAATGACAGGTCATGGGACCATAACAGGAGCAGGGTTCTATGCTCTGTTAGAGGGGTTCTGGGAGTCCAGTTGGAGTCTGGTGATGGGTACATGAGACACAGAGAGTCAGGTATAAGCAGGTTGATGTCCAGGTCCAGTGGAGTCCAAGGACTGGTGTATGAGACACAGTGTTGGATATAGACAGGTTGATGTGCAAGTCTGGCAGAGTCCAATGACTGGTGCATATAGAGTGACATGTAGGTCCCGGTGGAGACTGGAGACCATGGGCTTTCCGGTTGTAACTATACCTTGGGTATGATATAGAGAGTCAACTGTGGAAAGGGCAGAGTCCAATGGGTTCTGGGTCATAACAGAAGGTGTCTAGTCAAGGAGCAGACTGACAGAATGGGATGTGAGTCAAAGGGTACTTGAGGGATGAGGGTCAGGTTCCAGTGGATTCCGGATCTTGATAGTGGTCCAGAAAATGGTTCAGAACCTAATATAATATCCGAAGGATACTCCATGGAGTTCCCAGGAATGGGTCTTGACATTTCTTGAGATTTTTCACTATTTTTTCTCCCCTGGTAGCAGCCTGCCAATATGCAAATGCCAAACATTGAAAAGGTTTTATGAGTCATTGTATTTTCTTGCCACTTGTCAAAGTATAATTCAATGCCTTCAATAATGTTGAGTATGGAATGCCTTTTTTGACAAAGTATTAACTTGTCCTGCAGATAAAATGTGAGGCCAGAGAAGGACACAAGGTGCTCATATATAGATTTCCAGAAAAGATCATGGAAAGGTTCAATGATAGATATATGTAATACAGTAAGAATACAATCAGAATTATTAATACAACTGCAGCAGATAGGGTACAGGTTCTTTGGTACAGATTTTCTGACTGACTACCCTCATTCCTCTCATTGCCCTTTTATACCTTTTAGTATAAACAAATGACTATTATATGACATAGAAATGAAATCCTAAATGATGTCAAACTGAGTCAAGTCAGAAATTGAGTTGGAAATCAAGTTGAATAGTATCAAAAGAAAGCCTGTCAAAATGTCAAAAATCAAGTTGAAGAACTGATCTTGTACATTCATGACAGATGGCTTTATGCTTGGGACCCATGATGAACATGTGGTGAGCTCAAGTTCAAATATACTGTTAAGTTCTAAATCTACCAGGAACTACCTGGGAATCCTCTTGGGACTTATCAGAATATTTCCAGGATAATGGAAGGAGTTGACTTCTGCTTGTGTGCTGCACTCTTACCTAAATGTTCAGGCACCCTAATTTTGAGATACTGGATACTTCCAGATATCAAGCATGCAAAAAGAAACAAGGAGTAGTACACTAGACTAAGGTGATATTTGAACTGGGGTGTAAGTACATCTCTGTGATAACTATATAATTTGTACTGTAATTATACTACTAATTGAGAGTATAATAACATATATTCAGAAATATCTTCTGCAAACAGGGAATAATATCAAGTGAGTGAATTCCTGTCAAACTGACAAGACACCAAATGTGGCACAAAGGAAGTTCAGGTTGGAAAATATTTGGTAAGTGACCAGGGATTCCTGGGAGTGGAATGTACATTGGGTCTGGTAATATCCAGGAATAGATCTTAACAGAGTGCCTGAAATGATACCTCACATAATGGAACAAGGATGTGGTTCATACAAATGACTTACAGAGTACTATGATTGAAGATCATAGAGGTGAAGAACTGGCATTCATCTCTTGAATAACAATTATTTCAACTACAAAATAGTTGTGATTTGAATTGCATTGTCAGCAATTTCAGTGTGGCTGGGGTTTGCCTTGACTATCAATAAATCACAGGTCAATCTTTGAAAATAGTTTGATTGGCATCTGTTTAGGGCACAGTGAAAATATTACTCCAAGACACAGATATGACTGCCAGTGTGGTGTTTAAAGTGTTATTATTGAGCCATGAGTAAGTATTCAAGCCAGGTTGCAAAGATAGACTGACTTGTTTTTAGATCAATGAATTCTAAAAGCATATAAAAGTATAGAATTGTAAAATAAGTAATAATCATTTTAAAATTAGATTCTAACTCTGAGTTAGATCACATGGCCCTGATAAATAGTTAGAATGTTGACATAGAGAAGAGTTGTGGGGTATGTGGATCGAAATAAGAGTCGTTGTGTACCATGCCATTCAGACATTCCGACTGTATCACTGAGTATGCGTAGGCCTGGAATACAACAATGATTGATGGGATGCACCTACATCAGCCTACAGCCGGACATTTCCAGTTCTAAATGTGGCCTAGCATTGTTTCTGCTCCCTTTGATTTCAGTCGTGACATCGTCAAGCCATTTATATGACGGCCAGAATCCGGCGTACCGACATTTTGAAATTATAAAATTTGATCATTAGCCTTTATCAACATTCTCAACCGATTGGCGACATTGTCAGGAATCGTAAAATTTTGTAAACATGATCAAAAATATACCTAGTTGTGCCACATGTGTTGGGCAAACAAATACTTCTCAGGCCTGTCATCACTACACAGCATCTGTACCAAATATACCTTCACTACTAGTAAGAGATAGAGGTTCGCATAAGATGATCTCACGGATGTGAAATGTCAGATGTCCTCACAGTGAGAAGATCCTCGGCGAGAGGTGGATAACTGCTTGCGGTGGCAAATAGAAGGAACGACCATTAGGTTTCCAGACACGAATGCCTTGAATTCTCCTTCCCTCTCCTTTGCCTTCTCGTTTTCGATTCGGTTCCCCGTATCGTCCGTCTTTGATTGAGTTTAGAAAACAGCACAGACACGGTAAATGATACCACACGAGTCGATCAACAATCGTCTGTTGATTATAGAAGATGTGGGCCTAGCCCCATGGCAGTGTACAAGTGTTGGGACTACAATACTGGGCGGTCTCACGTCAGAAGGATGATATGATAATAGTCACAAAGAAATAGTATCCCAGAATAATGACAAACGGAGTCCCTGCTCTCTCAAAACGGGGCATGAAATTCAGCAAACAGCCGAGCGAGCAAATGGAAAAGTTTTGGACCGTTGTGCCTGTGAAGTCAACTGAAAGTGGTCTATACTGGCATGCGAGCGCTGCCATACACTTTGAAAGTATGTTCAGGAAAAAAAACGACCATGAAATCGTACGAGACATTACATTGTTCTTATAATTTGACGGCCAAAGCGACTCGCGGGGGGGCTTTTGGCATGATCTTGATATGTGCGGCTGATGCGACCAGCCTTTTTTTGGCGACATCCCAGATCTGCGACATTGGACTATGAGGATTTTTAAGAGTAGTTCGGCCCTTACCTTGCCTTCGACGAGTAACAACGAGCCGATATGGGTAGCAGACTTCCCTACGATCTTAATAGGCGTCCCCCTGTTTATAATGTTAGTGACTTGAAATTTTTTAGAATGATAAACTGCCATTAGCTCACAGGGGAGCCGGATGAGATAATATCATGTCCATTCGTTGAGAGGGAGCAAATGATGCCATGGAAAATAGTGGATGATCATTGGAAGTACTTTCCAGCTTGGGGGAGATGGCTGACAGCAGAATAAAGGGCAGCGCTGTGCACCTGAAAAGGATTGACACGCACTTTCAACATCAAACAAGACAAAAAACATACATGTCTATGAGATATGCGGCACATCCTACATGCAAAGATCTCCCTGCAGAATCGAGCATATCTTTGAAAGAACCTCACTTATCGCAAACCAATTACTTCTGTGTAATGATACCATGATACTTGCCTTCTTTTACTATTAGTTCACAAACAGCCACAGCCTGTAGGTCCTGGATTGAATACAGGAGGTCTTTCACGATGATACGGTCCCCAATATCTTTTCCGAAGCCCGGACCACGTCCAACCACATAGAGTGCAAAGTCGTGAAGAACCTTTTCCCTTATCGCGGGGCACGCCTCCTTCATCATGCGGAATAGAAGAAGGAATCTGGCAGTCCCGCCTTTCAAACTTCAAAAGGTATTGCGCCACCTGATTCCCTCGCGGATTCGATGTCATACTTGATCATAGACGCCAGACACCAACTTCCTTCGGAAGGCATGTAGCCTCGTTTTGGGAGATGGATTACTTAAGATTTGATTAGGCGTCCTATTATGTCTTTCTGGAGGCACGTATCTGTCATTGCCTTGTCGGCATTTCAGGTTTTAAACCCCGCTTAGAAAGGCACCACCTTGTGACATGCGACGACGATCTTTAAAAATAAAGATAAAAATAAAAAATTGGAAACATTTTGTACTTCCTTAGATCCATTTCCTGAATGACTCACAGTCACAAAAAGAAAGGTTTTTTGGGGAACATGTTGGTATGAAACTAGGGTTTAGGGTTTACTGACAAATGAAATTCAATATACCTGAAGGCTGCCTTTAATTTTCTGTGACCCCGGATAAGTCGATCCTAACTGGGGCAATCAGAATATAAGCACTGGACTGAGGGATTCAGCGCTCTCGGCGGTCAGTGCTATCGTGATTGGGTATTACACTACCTAGACTCTACTAGACTTATTTACCATCATTAATCGGGTAAATAGGGACCTCTGACGGTAGTGCGTCTAGTCCGAACATTGCCCTTGACTATACCGCATATTTACTGATCTTCCCACTGCAAAACCTAATGGTCTCCGGGATTCCCTAATCGGTCCTTCAAGGTCTCGCGCTCCGCGACCTCTGTCGCGAGGTTGTCATAACATTCAGTTTCCGTCAGAATTCTATGATTAGAGCAACTATGAAATTGATAAAAATAAAGTAAATTCAATAAAAAATAGCGAATATGAAGATTTCAAAAATTTCACCCGCTAACGTACCAATGGGAACGAGTCCAAAAACGACCGCTTCCAGGTCTCTAACTATTGTAGGAGGAACTTCGTATATCAGTAAAAATAAAAATTAAGGAATGCATAGTATCTGTCGTACTACATAACTATTAACAGTTCACTGAAAATATAGATCGTGCCTCTTTTCCTGATTTTGGATTTTTCATATGTTAATAATATACACTATGTATTTATTATACAGGTAATGGTAAATCCATAAGAAACGTTTTCATAGGGAGCCACAATTGCGACGTGGATGTACCTTGTTGTGGCCATCAGAGGACTTGATCCACCGGATGTCGGTCAACATGATCCGTTGAATGAGAGATGCTACCACCGACTTATTAAACAGTGAGCTTGGACGAAACGTGCTTATATTAGCGAATCCTAGAAGGGTCATTGTAGTATTACGGCATATAATTCTCAACCTGGACGAGTTCCGCAAAAGCTGGTCATAGGAGATGGCCGCTGGTTGTCGATCTGAGCTCATCATTCAAACAATTAAGATATCAATAACATTAGAATTAGATGTCTGTTAACAATGTCTGGATATGTGTAGACGTTTACTCTAATAATAATAAGATAATAAGGAGATCTGCAGGATGAATACAGCACTCAAAGTCAAACTCTTTATAACGGGTTCCATAAAATGAAGCATTCAAAGTTTACTATTGCTAGCAAGTCTACTGATGGTAACGGGAGCAAGTCTTTCCATTGGTTATTTTTCAAGCGACAATCGCGCTTGGTGGGAGACGGATCTTATCTACCTCCAATCATTCCTAAAGTATAGAAGCATGGATCATGATGCAAGGAAAAAAACTACTTCGGCGTTTTTGTCCAACGGACTATCTTGGCCATATACGCGCTTGTCAGACCACATCTGCCACGTTTTTTCTTTATCACGTTCCTGGTATTCCTATTACTGCTATCTTTGCCCGGTCAACTCAAGAAGTGGTGTTAGAATACGCGCGAAGACAATCAAGCCGACTATTTTGCGGTTGCACGTGCGGGCTTGCGTGAACCTCGATTCCAAAATGGCTTTTTCAGCCGTTGATAGTATCCCTGCTTCCCGAGTATCCACGGGGTTGAACCCGAGAGCAGAAGATTGAATTTAGTTGATCTATAGAATTTTTTTTTTTAGGAACTCACGAATACTTAAAATGAAGTCGACACTAAATAATACACAAGCCACTCCCTCCCACCCCTTTGACTTTTAACAGCACCTGAGTTCTCCAGTGAATCACGATATCTGCCATACTGACACCTGACGATCTCTTTGGCCCCATACGACCCTGATTGTGGGACGACTTGATTTCGGAATTGGCTGGCGGTATAAGACGACTAAGGCTTACTTTCCCGATACGAGTTACTTGGGACCATAGACATGATAAAATCTGAAGCGAAAGCCATCTTAAAGGACCAATCTAGGACGCTATCATCCGCCATTCCTAAAAAAGTGAGCGTAGGGCATTGTGTTCAGAACGCACTTGCAGAATCCTGAATACGCGTTAATTCATTAGGCGCAGTCTCACAGGCTATTTCATATCGCACGTGAGCAATCCCCCGTATCACGCACCCCACAACATGCCATCTCTCATCCGGTTAGGCGACAAATTGGGCATTCAGCACCAGCACCCGCTCAGCTGATATCCACATCTTCGGCTCCCCGAAGCGAAATACACGGAAACGCGTCCCAGGAAGCAAAGGAACTCTGTGCACGACAGCTCCAATTCGTTATTGGTGCCAATGGGACATCTGCATTCGGATACTCCATTGCGAGGCGGCTTTGCATATCTCGTGTTGATGTCGGGAAGAATCCAGAAGAGCCGAGAAGAACGGAGGCGCAGGTTGTCTGTGAGATTACTGTGGAATCTGGTATGTAGCCTTGTAATAAGTTTTTTTTCAAGGTCGACAAGACAACTTACCTCGGTTCCGATATTGTAGACATGGCGGTATGTTCAGCCCCCCATTTGCTATATTTCGCTCAGCTATGACATCTAGAATGCCCTTGGCACCCTGCACGGGGGATGCATTGCTCTATTGCTCGATGTGTGAGTACCCCCCTTGTCAATAACACCAACCCTAAAATGAAATGAACTAATAAAGATGCACTTCGTTGCCCTGTAATTTGATGGCATATGAGATCCGGAAATCAACAGCGTGTGGCGTCTCACAAAACATTAACATATTATACCACGCGCCGGGACATATGTGGGTGTATCTGATATCCCGGTGCCTCGTCGACGTCACTGATTGTATCTGGCCTGAAGGGGATCTGAATTGCGCATAACATCCTCATTAGTCTCTTATGGTTCTCGCGTGATATCGTCGCGATGCGAAGTATGTACTCGAATGGTGTCTTTCAATCATCACTGCACACGATTTGCTTACGGCGCGTCCATTTCGCACGTAGATTTGGGATAAGACCCATCGTCGACTGATCGCCACAGGGGGCCAAACCATGATGCAGCCCTCGCATCCAAAAACACCCGACCACGCTGTCCTGGAGACTGCTCTGAACCCTTCCTAAAACAAATGTATCGTTTCGGCGGATCTACACCACACTCGCGGACTTTGCCATATGCATGCGGCTGCTGGGACACTCTTGCTGCTGCCTTTTGTCTGTATCTCTTCTGTTAGAAGCCGGCATACACTATAATATTAATTGGCGGTGTTCAGTTATTATTGACCTAGACTCATAAAAATTGTCCAGAAATTAACCCCCTCTCTCTGGGGTTGTACCTATTGCATATAGCAAATACAAGAACTGAAGCTAATCTTGATCGGAGCCACATCGCGACTGAGATCACTAATATACGAGTTTATTATCGTTCCCATTATTAGATATATAGTGTCTGTAGATCCCCGTGCGATTGTACCCTTTCAATACCACCCCGCTCTTGCCTTACTGAGATCCGTTCGTATTCTCCCGTAAACTTCAACAGCAGATTAGTTACTATGGTTCATTACCGAAGCTCTACTTTGGT
This sequence comes from Hysterangium stoloniferum, assembly GCA_015178975.1. Lineage (NCBI taxonomy): Eukaryota > Fungi > Basidiomycota > Agaricomycetes > Hysterangiales > Hysterangiaceae > Hysterangium > Hysterangium stoloniferum. The sequence goes on along the minus strand of WHVD01000035.1, from coordinate 441,718 downwards.
TTCCTTACACATTCTACTGTCCGGTAGACAGATATAAATAATCTGTTTCGACGAGTTAATGTGTGATCCTACTACCGATAGACTTCTGTGTCATTTCACAGTGAAATCCATAAATAATCTGCCCCCTTCTCTCTAATAATGTTGAAGTATTGCGAGTGCTATAATCGAGATATTTAATTCGAGTCACTGTAGTTACACAAGGGGTGGACCATGGGGAGGCAAGCCACACATACCCCGCAACCTCCCTCCATACCAACAATTCTAAGCATTTATTAGGGCATGTGATCTAACCCAAAGAATTTTTTTTTTTTAAGTGATTAAAGCTTGTTAATTATTTACAATCATATACAATCATATACTTTTTTGAATCCACTGAACCTAAATGACAAAGTCAGTCTCCTTTTGCAACCTGCTGAATACTTACTTGTACATCCTGAAACAGTACATTTGTTAAAATACGCGTGTCTCTATCACGTACTCGGGTAGCAGAAGACCTCGCAATCGCGCAGGGTGCTATATTCTCATGTAGCTACGTATATAAACCCTAAGAACAATAGGATACTATATGGGGAAGACAATGGGAATGTAACAAAAGGGGGAATAATGGAACAATAGGGGAAGGGAACAAGAGAACATGAGCTTGGATGATGCTCGAAATCCAACACACCCCCACGAGCTCAGACAAGCAAGAAAATGTGAACGGTCACAAGAAGTCTCGGATGATGATGCTCATACACCCCCACAAACTGTGCAACCGGTGGGAGAGAAATAAGGGAGCATTCACCAAAACAAATAATCTTCTAGCATCGAATTTGTGCTCTGGTTTGCGGATATTCGAAAAGGGCTTCAACAAATGAACAAAGATGATCAAAGTCAGCGAGAGTCGAGGGGGATTTGTGTGAATGATCTGAGAAATGAAACCTCCCAGCACTACAAGTGCTCCTCCTCGGAAAATTCTTCAGTTCAATCTCGATGGTGACTTTTAATCTTCATGTTGTCAAAAATCGTAATGGTAAACCTCTGCAGTATTATCGGCACTGCGACGCCTTCAAATTGTAATCCTCTGCAGTATTTTCGGCACTGCGCCGCCTTCTACAGCTAGTAAGGTGCTGCCACCTTTAAGGATATGAGCCTCTAGAATGTCCAGTATTTCGGAACTGCGCCCGTCTTGTACAGCTAGTAAGATGCTGCAACCTTTTAAGACTCGAAGCAAACCTCTAGAATGTCACGAAAAGAGAATGGAGGGTATGCTGCGCGATTGTGTTAAAATACGCGTGTCTCTATCATGTACTCGGGTAGCAGAAGACCCTCACAATCGCGCAGGGAGCTATATTCTCATGTAGCTACGTATATAAACCCTAAGAACAATAGGATACTATATAGGGAAGACAATGGGAATGTAACAATAGGGGGAATAATGGAACAATAGGGGAAGGGAACAAGAGAACATGAGCTTGGATGATGCTCAAAATCCAACAACATTTTCAGTCATATCAGTGTCATGGAGTAGGATTTTCACTCTTCCCCAATTTGTCCCTCATAAAACTGTCCATGGATAAGACAGATCCAATCCAACTCATTTTAGAGATTGACCCCGTGGCTTATTAATGGTCATAACAAACCTTAGCCTAGCTGGAAACTGCCTATGATGCAGTTCAAATGGCAACTGTTTGTGGTTACAATAATTGTTATTTGAGGGATGAATACCAGCTCTCCTACTGAAGGTCCTGTGACCTTCACTTGAAGTATTCTGTAAGTCATTTGTGTTAACTGCAGTCTTGTTCTATTACAAAGTCCTTGTCCTGGATCTAAGTTTCAAAGAAGTATCAATAGCACTCTAGGTTTCAGATGCAGTTTACTTGGTAACAATCTGTTAGGATCCTTATCATTCAGACCCCTGCAACTTGGTTTTAACCTCATAACCCTCCAGCACCCCTGACCATGGCATCACCATCTGCAGCATTCTGACACCTGTCTTTCTGTAGATTACTTTTTTGGTCATTCCATCCCATCTCTGTTCATGTCACCCATTCTATGTGTAAATGTTATTTGTCACCTCATAACCTTTAGAATACTTGTGTTTCATCACATTTAGTTTTAGTTTCATCCTAGTTCTTTTCCCTGCCTCCCTTGACCTATCATGACTTCTTGCCTCCTTGATCAGCCTTCCAATCATTTGTTACATTTTTATATACATAAAAACACTATCATGTATGCTATAGTTCTTTAGTCCTAATATCAACTTAGATTACCTTTCAAAGATCATGCCATTGATTTCATCTACATCTGAATTTTGAGGATAGAGAATGGCCGACTCTAGGAAAAACTCATTGGTAAGAACCTCAAGGTCATGTATGTTTGGATAAATAGTTGAGACTGAATTCTCCACTGTTGGTCCACATAGCATGTGTTCAGGCACTTTAAAACATGTGATCAAGAGACATATCTTTTCCATGTTCAATATCCAAAAGCTACTGAGCAAATGCAGCACTCTCTTGATCAGTGGGATCTACATGCATTCTTGGTCAAAAATAGAGTCTTGACACTGTTCCAAAGCTGAGACTGTGATATATTTACATGCACCAATAATATCTTCTTTTGAACCTTTAGGAATAGCAGGCAATGTCTGTTGAAGGACATCCCATGCCACTGTAATGCCTCCAATAGGAACATCCTTGTTAAAGATATCTCTGAAGCTCTGATCTACTGCCTCACAAGTGAAGTGACTCTGCATTGGAACCTCATCCCAAATAGCAAGGCTGACCTCTTTCATCAGATTGGCCTTATCTGAGCCTTTCTTCATTGTACAGATGAATTTTTCTTCAACCTCAAGGGGGATTTGAAACATGTTGTGAAATATTTGCCCACCACTCAGAATAAATAAAGCAATGCCAAAGGAGAAAATACATGGCATAATGAGCCCTTTACCCCAGCAGGCACGTGGCAAAGTTTTCCAAATATGTAAATGATTTTCCAGTACCCCCAAGTCAAGTCAAAAATAAAATCTTTCCATCCACTCTAGCTTCATGCCTTGTAATGATAACATCCATGATTTCATTGTATGCAATCCTCTGGCCCTCATTTAATTTTCAATATTAATATCTGCTTTCATTTTCTCAGTTACCTAGTCATAAGCCATCTATTCATTGATGAATTGATTTCCCACTCTCTCTCTTCCATAGCTTTATATTTTGAGGTATATGAGGGTACTCTGAGAGTAGTTTCCTGCTTGTACAAAGAATCTCATTAAGTTTATGTAAAGTGCCCAAAGTCATGGATTGTCTCATTAGAATCAGATGGGTCTGCCTGATGAAGATGTGTTTGAAGAATGGATTTCAAGCCATCACAAATGTCCACTTCAAATTCATGCCAGTGGTAGCTGGATCAGGAGAAAAGCATTGGCTGAGAATAGTGGCCAACAGTCTCCATAATTGAAATCCAACCTATATGATTTTTGCTTCTTGAAGACATGACTTCCATTCTTTATCATCTTCCAGTAGACCACATGCCATGTAGGCTGCCTGGAAGAAGGATAAACCTGCCCCTCATAGGTCCTGAGATCTTCAAAGAAGTTGTTCCCTTCATGACTGTGAGCAAAGTATATAAAAAGAACCTTAGAGGGTCCTGAAAAATTGATGAATGTATGCAATGACAGATCCCTTTTCCTTTATTCCATTGTCTGTCTTTTGTATCATATGTGAAAATTTCAGGAAACTTAACATAGTGAAGTGAATGGGTTGCTCTACCATTAAGACCTCTTGCATTTCTAGTATTGGCCTCAAAGTATGCCATCAACTGTTATAGAATGAGGTAGACACAAGCAAAGAGCATTATTATGTATTACTAAGCAACTGTACAGTAGTTACTATAGAATTTCTATCTAATTACAAATTTATTAACAAAACAAATGCAAGATTATCATTCAAATATATTGTATTTCAACACACTCCCTTAATTAAAGCTTTCAAGAAAGGCTCCCTAAGTGTGAATCACTGTAGCTATGCAGTATGCACCCATTGCATGTTCCAGAGTATTGCAGATTTTGATGTCATCACTACAATCAGCAACATTGGCATTGGTGGAATTCTTAGGGCTTGGACAGTCAACTTGGTAATGACCATGTCCCCTGCAGTTAAAACATGAAACATTTGGTTGGCATTTAGTTATACAGCCACACATAGTGGAAAATGCTTGAGTGCCATAGTCCTTATTGGGAACAGATAATGTGTGAGGGCCTAACTGATGAGATTCCTCATTAAGTAGCTGATTGATAACATAGTCAAGTGTTAGTTTTTCAGGTAGAATGGAATCCAGGCTAACAATAAATTTGTCATATGAAGCATCAAGACCATTTGTGAGTACCAAAATTGTTTCTTCTTCCTTGTGATTTTTGAGCCAACAACAGAGTATATCATTCATGTTGTTTGATAGGGGGGTTGTTCTGCCAGCAATCCAGTGTTGTATACTCTGTGTATCATCCTTCTTCACAGTTAGGAAATGGTGGTGAAGAGTGAGGTGTGATGTGAATCCACAGGCAATATGGATCTGGCATAGGTTTTTCCAAGAAATCAGTGGATCACTTTTATGAAGATGGGGAATTTGGTCCAGTTCAATACATAAGATGATTTCCAATTGCACAAGTTGTTGTTTTTTAACAAATTTGCAGACTAGTTCCAAAAAGGGTGAGCCAGATGGTTGAGTTTCTGAACCATCAATGATATTCCAGATGTCTTTTCAGATGAGAAGCACTTTCATATAAATACACAATGTATTTTTGTTCTCCTCCCCTAGATTTTGAAAGTGGTTCTCATTGCCCATTGAGTATAAGTAAAGCAATGTCAGTGTGGAATTATGAATAATGAATCAAGAAAAATATGGCAGCTAGTTTGCAGATCCCTTCCTGTGAGTTGGATATACATACTATCCCAGAGCCCTTTCCATGCAAGTACTGTGGCTTCTAAGCCCTTCAATATGACCACCTAAGATGAATATATGACAAGTAATGACACAAAGGAATGAATTTTGTGCAACAGTGAAACCAAACAATATGTTAGTATTCTGCAGGGCCCATAACCTGTTAGAGAATGAGATAGACACAAGCAAAGAGTGTTACTATTACTAAGAAACTGTACAGTAGTTACTACAGAATTTCTATCTAATTACAAATTTATTAACAAAATGAATATGAGATTGTCATTCAAATACATATATCATATTTCAACATCAATTTAGTTTGAGAATGATGGGCAGCATCCAAAGCTTCTTCTGGACCTTCCATCCCATCAAAGATAACTGACCATTAATTTTCTAAATGAAAATGGAGAGCTATGACAGTAGGTATTTGGATATGTATCTCATTTTCCAAAACTTTTCAAAATGCTTCATGTACACTGATATACTGTACATGTGTACAAGCAGGCATCAGTATATTGCTAAATTTCATCCTTGTTCCTTCTAAACTCTAGTGTTGTACAATCATATCCCTTGTATACATACTGGTGAATATATTTAATGCAGTGAACATTGAAAGTCATCTCAACATTGATATATTGCAGAATGAGGAGAAGGAGACCAGTAAGGGACAAATTTTGATTATCCAGCTCATGACCTCTGACTTTATATTTTCTACCATCATTTCTATGGTGATACATACTTGAGATGGCCATCTTCATTAATATGGGAAAATGCTTGGTGCATGTGTTATCTTTCATACATTTTTCACTACATACATAAGCCATGAGCTCAGGTACCAGCTTGTAAAGCTTTGGGTGCTCATTTTCATCAGGAAACTCTGCAGATAAATTTCTACAGGAGTCTGAAGCTTGGACCCATCTTCAAATAATAGGAGCAAATGCATATGGGGGAGTCCATACTTTTAAAATTCAATGGTATTGACACAGGCAACTACTTTGCCAAGGACATTTTTCTTTCATAATCAGGTGAAATAAGTGTGCCTTTTCAATACAAAAACATGTGACACTATACATATCTGGATGATCAGCAGCAGTTTACCCTGGAAGAAGTGCCTTAGTTATTTCCTTCCATTTAGGACTGACTGTCATGGTAATAAACATGCTTGCATTGCCATACTTATATGATATAGCCATTGAATTCTGCAAATTTTCCATCATATCCCAACTGCTACCCTGGAAGGTTGCTGGCAGTATAAACCTACTTCCAATGTCATTTGGCTCAGGTTGCTAGTTATTATCCTGTACTGTGAAGGCATCCACCACCTAATGGTACATTTCACCTGTAAAGTGCCTTGATTGTATCTTATACATGATAGCCTGCTCTGCTCTGCTGCTGCCCATGCATCTACAATGTATTGCTGAAGCAGTTGTCCACCCCCCAGAATTGTCATTGCCACACCAACTCTCTGGAAGAGTTGATAAACATAATAGTATATCTGGGAGACTTTTGTCTACCTTTTCCTCTGTTTACACTCTTTCACCTTCTTCAGGTTCTAGTTCAGTAATCCCCTCAACCTCATCCTGCTCCATAGCTGGATGAGGTGGCATAGCATAGCACCATCAACTGGTATATCTATTTGCTCAGATGGAAGAGATACAACTTGGGGAACTATTTCAGGTTGAGGAATCATCATCTCTGGCAAGTCAGGTACTGTCTCCTCAGGAGCTGGTTCATTGACTTGGAGCAATCTCCTCATGTAATAATTCAATAACTGTTGGAGCTAGAACTATCTCAGCAGGGAGTGGCTCATTTTCACAGGGAACATCCCAGCCCCAGTCTCACTGTTCTCTTAGAAAGAATAGTACTAAGAGCAGGACTAAATGGGAAAGGAGAAACAAGGATGGGAGACCAAAACATCAGTATATACATACATAACTGGCAACTCCAGTTGCTAAAGATGAGTGAAGCTTGGCTTCAATATATGTGTTGGGCCTTTGCACAAAACTCTTGAATGTTCTGGTATTTTGAAACAAGCAAGGTAGTACATAACAGGAATATTTAATGGCACTTAGCTGTAAAGTGGGGATATGAAGCTAAGGTTGTAAAATAATAAGTCTCAGTTGAATACTAGCAAAAGAATTAAGCAGTACAAACAATACTTCAGAATAAATGAAGGTATTATGTATCATGTAAGCTTCTCTAAATATGAGAGGGAATTTTAAATGATATTCTTAATTGATATTCAAACTAGAGAGTAGTAGAGTACAGGATGGAAGCTTATACTAAGTAAAATGGAAGATGGGAGGCTGAAGATGTGATTACAATGTTAGTGGGACAAAGGAAATCAGGGAAATGGAACAGGGGATCAAGAAAATGGAAATAAGACAAACATAAATGGTAAATGCTCTGAAGTGGCAAATGAAGTGGCAAAGTGATGCAAGGAATGACAGAATGTCATTGGAATGGAACTGGGATGGAGTGGCTGGAAATGGAAATCATTAAGTGGGCATGTTGTAGGGACACCAATGCTGGGATGCTGGAGGACAGTACAGGTTGAAAACATACATGGGGCCTGAAAGCCATGGTTCCTAACAAATAGCCTACCAATCAGTAGCTAATTGTTAATCATCTTATTTTAGAAATACTGGAGCACCCAGACAGTTCGTGTGAGGGCACTACACATCAATTGAAGAAAAGCTCCACTCATCTCTGGAACTGGACCTCCCAGTTAAGTATGTTCAGACCTTCCAGTTCCCTGCTTAGTCCCTCTGTCTCCCAATGCCTTAACACATATAAAGCTAATACAGACCTAAGATGAAACAACATTCCACCAGCATATGAATTGGCAGTCATTCTCTCAGGGGATGGTACTTCTACTGACAGATGGGACATCATGCTTAATCACCAGAGTGGAGGAATTAGAAGAACCCTTGAAACTAATCCCTTATATGTGCCACTCCATTATGTACCAGAGGCTAAGGTTAAGGATAGTTTAAGTCTTGGACTGGCCAAAGACTGTGATATGAAGGGTAGGAGCTAAGGCTAGAGTGGGGGTAACCTTTGTTTATATTCAAACTAAAGAACAGTAAGATACAAGAAAGGACTGACTAGAGATGTAAATGCAGAATGATGTGAAGAAGAGAGAGTTCTGAAAATGGGAATATGAATAGTAATGGGAGAGTGAGATGGGGGAAATGAGTAATGGATCAAAATGATGACAATACAAGATAAACAGAAAACAATAAAAGTTTAGGGAAGCAAATAATACAACAAAATGATACAAGGAATAACAGAAAGCCATTACTGTGGAGATGTTCAAAGTCCTGACCTGGAGAGGCTACAAAAGAGACATATTTTCGAGTTTCTACACTTGAGGGGGTGTGTTGAAGTACAGTCGAACCTCTCTTATCCCATACCCCTCGGTCACCCCCTGGGGCTATGGGTTATCAGGGAGTATGGGATATGAAGGAGTTACAAAAAATAGGTCCCAAAAATCAGAAAAATAATCAGAAATAAATCATATTATATTTCGAGGCTACATTGTACTAGTAGAGCTGTCATTGGGTTGTTTATGGCTGAAGTATGCTGTTATTTGAGTTGGAACCATGGAACGAGACCTTTCCAAACAGATTTGCTGCTTAAAAGAAGCCAAAATCCCTTCCAGTTTGCATGCTATGGGATCATCGATGCTATTGATGTATCTGTTGATGACTGATGCAGCCTGAAGTACATCACGATGTGTTGGGTAAGCTTCCACTGATGAATCATCCTCAATGTCATCATCCCCACCATTTATTGGCCCTTGTTCCTGTGCTGCTCATGCATCCATGACAGCCTGGAAGATCTCTTCATCCGCTACCTCTTCTGAACACTTCTCATCTGCTGGGTTGAGTAATGCCTCAAGATCCATCCTGTTATTTGTCTGTAATGCCCCAGTTGCTATCAGTTCATCAAGAGCTCCTTCAACCTGGTTCTCAGCATTTGCAATGGGATCCTCATCACCAAAACTGGAGTAAGTATTGAGGAGTGATGAGATCTGGATAGTCAGCTGGATGGGTGTGGTAGAGATTGTGGTATTGGATATATCTTGCCCTATAATGAGCCTTGAAGCATCAGATAATGCCCTGATCCTTTGGTTGGATGTGGCCAGTAAGATTGGGATTGAAATTTTCAACAGAGATGTTCTGAATGCTGCCTGGGATTTTGTGACCAGAGAAATTATCCTGCAAAAGAAGGACCTTGCGATTTTTTATCTGAGTTTCTGATCCCAATCTTCAAGCCACTCTTGATACAATACTGATGTCATCCATGCTCTTGCATTGTTCTGGTAGTAAAAGCCATATTGCCCACCAGTCTTGTTTTGGAATGCTCGAGGTGTTTTTGCTTTTCCAATGACAAAGGGTGGTAGTTTCTCAGACCCATCAGCATTTGATGTGAAGGCATATGTGAGTCTAACTTTTCATCCTTTGACACCTGAAGACTTCTTGTCTGCTAGGCCACAATCAGGGGGCAGACTATGTACATCCCAAATTAGTCATTAAACTATGTAAAACAGCAAGTGTGATACATACACATAAAACAATCCAGTCTCATCCATGTTGAAAATGTCATACAGTTCATAATCGTATTTCTGAATAAGCTCCTGTATATGTTGCTGCTCTGTATTTATAGCCTCTGTGCTTGAAGATCCAGCATCACTATGGCACTTGAACTCCTTCAGACCAGTTCGAAGCTTGAACTGGTCCAGCCAACCATTGCTCAAATTAAGCTGCTCATCCACCGGGACACCCACTAGGTCAGCAAATTTCACCCACTTCTGGTGCAAGACTTCACCAGTGACAAGAAGACCATCTGCCATTGCCTTTGACACCCAAAGTTCCACCATTTATGTAACCTCTGGATGCTGGGTTTGATGAGCCCGTTTCACACTGCTGGGACCACTATGTGCTGCAGCATCATGCCACTTGGCTTCATCTTTTAGCCATGCAGAGACAAGAGGTTGCTTGATTCTCAGGTATTGCATTAAAATGCTTTGCTGTTTTGGACTGGTTTTCACCATTCTCATAATGCCAATCCAAAATTTCAATTTGTTGTGAAAGTGTTGCATTCTCCTTTTTGGTGAACACTGGCAGGGAAGCAACAGTGGATGATATTTCATTCACTTTATTAGATCTGGGTTCTGGGCCTTATGAAGAGTTATAGGTAAAGGCCACTACTCGAGACTCAAAATGGTCCACATACATTTCTGCTTGTTTCCTATTGCCTTGCTGAGGTCACCCACCATCTCCTACAACTTTCTGACAACACTCTGCTATTCATCATCCAGTGTTTCTAATTCCTTCTCATAATCTGATGCTCCTTCTAAGATCTCCAAAAGCTGCTGCTGCTCATCTACTAGATTGGCTTCGTGGTCAAACCATTCTTCATCCTGTGCCGAAATGGACTTCTTCTCTGAAAGCAGTGCCTGGAGCTTCTCTTTCTTGTCTTTGGTTCACTTTTTAAGGATATTCAGTCCTTGCTTAAGGACTTCAAGGGGCTTCAATGCCATGGTAGAGAAAGGAGCCAATTTATATATTAAAAATTTAATAAAAAGGCAATATATTTTAATGTTGGAGATAAATGGTTCATTACAAATTTCTGTTAAGTTCCAGATCTCGGGCAGAATTTCCAATGGATATTCCAGACACTTCCCAGAAATATGTCCTCGGAGTTTCAGAGAATTAGTCCAGGAGTTTCCAGGGATTAGTAATGGGAGTATCAGAATATTACCAGAGTACAGATGGACTTGGCTTCAGCTTATGTGCTGCACCCTCATGCACTCACTTGGGTGTCCATATTTCAGAGGATGAATATATGTCAGAATGTTTATGGATACTTGGAAGTTCTGGGAGTTCCGGATATCCAGAGTCCAGAGAGTTCTGAAGATTGAGCATACAGAAAGACAGAAGAGATACAAACTAATTCGAGATTAAAACTAAAGAGTAAGTACATGGCTATGGAAGACTATATAGATGTTCCAGTAATTGTACTACAAATCTAGAAGTATAATAAGACAGATTAGGATGAAGATTCCAAAACGGGAATACAACAAGAACAATAAACAAGTGAATGAATAACTGTTAACCTGTCAGTTACATACTAAATATGGAACAAGGATGAGGTTCGGAAATATGGAAACTATAAATGTTCCATAGTCGGAAGTCGGGTCGGATTTTGAGGTGGATGTCATATCAGATATTGAGGTGGATGTCAGAAAGTCGGATCAGAGACTTGGGGTGGAAAGTCAGATCAGAGATGGGAGTCTGATGAGTTCCAGGTCATAACAGGAGGTGTCTAAATGAGGGCAGAATACCAGAATGGGATTTGCCTTGAAGGGATGAGGGTCGGGTTCCAGTGGATTCTGGATCTTCATACTGGTCTGGAAGATGGTTTGGACCCAGAGATAATATCCGGGAAATACTCCGAGGAGTTTCTGGGAATGGATCTTCACAATTTCCAAGTCCATTACAAAACCATTACATAGCCAAAAATCTATGGATTTTCCACCAAAATACTATGGGTTATGGTACAACAGAGTTATGGGTTATAGTACAAGTTTTCCCACATACCACTGTGGTAACTTGAAAATCCTATGGAGTATAAGGGTGTATGGGGTGTCAGGGGTATGGGATAAGAGAGGTTCGACTGTACTGTGAGCACTAGAAGCTTAGTAAGCTTGGTCATGAGATATTCAAAGTTGTAGTTATAGAGTTTTTTCACGCGTTTAACAGAGCTCAGACAAACGCGAAATGTCACTCATTGTTAACGTTTGATGTTACCAAAAACTTAACAAATAATTCCTTCGACCTACCTTTTTTTTTTCTGACGGCCTTATTCTCCTCATAACTTGCAGGCAACTCACTCGAGGTGTTGCATGGCAGATTTTAAATTTTAACTCTATTTTCGTAATGACCCCTCCTCCCACCGCTGTATCAAATTATTCTTGAAAGGACCCATATCATCATCCGAAAATATTCGCAATCTCTCTAATCGTCGATCGCGCAGCTTGTTTTTCGGCAGCATACCAGCCACCGCCTTTCTGATAATCTGAAAATCAAATCGTCGTATCAGGAACACGTCCTTCATGCCCATACCATGATAACGCCACACCCACTTCATCCGGTTTCTTCTCTTTCATAGTCCGATATTTCACCTCCTTCAAGCCACCAGGAAACATAGTATGATGTCGGTACACCTTCTGCGCCTCCTTCCGGCCAGTCACCTTGACTCGTGCGGCGTTCGTCACAACGACATAGTCACCACAGTCGGCTTGGGTAGGATAGGACCAAAAGGAAGTAGGAAGAACGTCAAAATCCGTACATCTACACAGATTTCGCAATCAAATGACAATATATAACTCACTACTAGGATCGTATATCGGTTTATGCTTGCCCATAAGCACGATAGCTATCCGGTCAGCGAGCTTCCCAAGGATGCGCTCTGACGCGTCGACATGGTGCCAGGCTCGCACATATGCTAATGCCGTCTATGGGTGGAGTGGTGAAGAAAACCGGTCAGCGAAAATATCCGTGCGAAGGTTGGGGGAAAAACGTACTTTGCCTACCGCCTGCGACATGGGTTCGAGGTGAGCGCAGATTAGGCGCTCTCTTTGTCAGCAAACACACTATTTACGATTTCTCTATTCCACGCATGACAAGCACACTAAAACAACTCCAATTGGTATATGATACAAAAATTACAGTATGGGAATATGGATATGAACAGTAGATTGAACTCATATTAGCGCATTCTCAGCCGAGAAACCTATTATATTGGAAGCGATGTTACTGGCGCAAAGGGGTTCTGCATGTAGTGTTCTCGTTCATACTTCCAAACCCTAGTCTCTTGAGAAAATAGCCATTCGCTGCCATTGGGGAAGACGATCTCCCCCAAATCCGGACACGACTTTTTCCATTGCGATGCTAATTTCAGCTCTTCTTCACGGCTTTCTGCTATATTTTTTTCGGCAAGAAAATCTGTCCGCCAAGACGGCATATGAAGCACTTGTAATTCCCGTAAACTGGGCAGGAAGTCGCCAAGCACGTCGATAAATGACTAGCGTGACAGAAAGGGGTCAAAAAGGCTCATGCAAAGAAGATCACAGGAAGGAATAACGTACGACATCATCCAAGACTAATCTACTCCCTAATGTCAGATTCGCCATTTTCAGTATGTGCAAATGAGGCAGGTACTGGGCAATGGCCCTGACGATGGCATGCCGCGTGTAAGCTATCTCAAAGGTCGTGCAATTGAATGTCCTTACGGGCGAGGCTCCCCGTGTCAGTTGTTTGATGATCTTATACGTGTTGGCATCCGAAAAGGGGATGAACCAGGTGAGAATAAGATGTGTGACGTGGCGACCTGGAAGGATGCCACCCATCTCGTGTATAGATCCGATGAGGGTATCCAAGGAAGGAAGGGCAGAGGGCGGTAACAGGGTATGCAAACATGTGCTTCCCTCGCCGATGAATACCTGTTTTAGGGAGGGATGTCGGGTGAGAAAGCTGCTGACTTCCGGAGTGATATAATCCACGGACGTAAATCGAACGAGGTTGGGATGCGTATTATCACGGAAGATAATATCAGACAGATTTGCACCTGCAAAATGCAGTGCGGTCAGATTTGACATAGCACAAAGGGCCCTCGAGAAGAGATTCCAGAAGGCGACGAAGATACAGTCGACGCTGTGCTCGATAATGTTACGGCGAAATCATAATAAAAGGCATAAAACATATCGTACCAACTCAAATTAAAGAAGAAATCTCGTGTTGCTAGTGCGAGATTTGGCCTTGCGGTGACTGTTTGAAAAAAGATGACAGAATGGTGGAGATCCGACAGATGGACCTTCCGGTATAGAAGCCGTTCTGCCACTGTTTGTAACCTTTTGGTGGTGCGACAGAGATGTACTAGAGAGGTCTCATTAGACTCTAAAGCTACTAGATCAAGAATCTCTGCGGGCAGAGCACCGAGCATGTATGGTATCAATGGGGTGCACACCGAGAGGGTACTGACGCTTACATAAACCAAGCATGAGTTCATGTAACAACTCGAACAACAATTATTCTTATCTACTACTGACTATACAAAAAATATCCATGTAAAAGTACAATTTTGCACTGATGAATATTAACAAGGATTATGATAACACACCATCGATCTATCCCCGTTAGCAACTAATCTGCAGAAGGTCCAGGGCCAGGTCTATTTCTCGCCACATAACTCTCAATCATCTTCCGCATGTTTCCAACACCAGCAGAGGTCGCTTCAGGGAGCCATTCGCCGTTATTAACGCAAAGGATCTTCATGCTCTTGTGATACCGCAGGCTGGGAAGCAACTTCGGCGTGATCAGGAAGTATTGTCCGCTCTCTGGCTTGCAAGTCACCTCTACAAGCTGATTGTGCACTGCGCGTTCGTAGGATTGATCCATGCCCTGTCAATGGATAAAAATAAGTGCCAGATCATGGAAGGTATTGATAACGGCTTGCCTGGTTGATCTCATCGACTAACGAGAACGGCGCACGAGCATGCTCCGTCAAACTCATGAGATACATAATAGTTGTCAAGGATCGCTCCTGCAACACCAATGAGTACACGGAGAAAACATAAACCAGCAACATCGACTGACTCCTCCAGACTGCCGTTGAGCAGTCAACTGAGTTAACGGCTCTTCATCCCGGAATTTGACGAAAATGTCAATAGACCATTTATCATAGTCTTCATTCTCTGCTATGCGAATCTCCCCTGCGCATTTGATCCCTGTGCATCAAGAGTTAGAATCGTTATGATGGTATAAAGGGGGTATCCTTACGATCGAATGCTTCGGAGAATTTTTCACCGACGGCCGCTACGAGACCTGTAAGGGCTGGGTACCACAGATCCTGAACAATAAGCATTAGCATAATAATATAGAATCACAACCCATAACACGTACCCTTGTCTTCTTGATCTTCTCTTCCAGCTTCTTGTGTTTCTCCTCCTTTTTCTCGAAGCTCTTCTGCAAACTCTCAATCTGAATGACAGTGTCAGTACCACAGATGTTATTACACAGGATCATCATCATCAATCACCTCCCGTCTACGAGCTTCATATGTCTCAATTACGCCCGCATCGGTCGCATGATTTAACTCCAATTTCGCATGCTCAGTCTCTAAAGCAACGGCTACTTTGTCCGAAGTCCAACGTTCTTCAGGTGACTTCTGCTGATCCTAAATAAACGATTTGGATCAGGCGCCGTCCAACACGGAAGGATATCCAAGAATACCTGTTGTTCAAGGTCTTTGAACGTTTGTTGCAGTTCGTCGTCGGCTGCGTTGAGCTTGGCACGTGTGGTAGCGACCTTCTCCTTTGAGTCCCTCTTCGCAACATCAAAGCGTTCGTTTGCTATACCACACATTCAGTGAAGGCTTGTTCTAAAGCAGACGAGGAAGTACACACCCTCATCGTAGGCTTGCTTGACACGCCTGGCCTCTGCGCTACGATCGTTGCACAGTGTATCGATCGCCTGGACATCCGCAGCAAGCTGGACCTGCTTCAACGATATAACGGCAAGTTCTGACTGTTCCGCGATGGTGTCCTTGACCAATGTCTGTGAAACAGGATTATTAACGCTACGCGGTGCCGGGAAAGTCTGCACTGACCACTAACTCCGCGAGGATTCCCGAACGCTCCTTCACGGTTTTATCAACGATAACTTTTTGCCTCTTTCGCTCCTCCTCGCTCGTTCCTCGATTATCAAAATCTTGAAGCCTTCTCCCCAAGGTCTCTGTATTTTCAAAAGTATCAGCTCCACAACAACTCGTAGAGGGGGATAGACGACAAATACCCAGCTTAGACCTGTTGGCACGGATTTCACTCTCTCCCCTCCTGATATTATCTATTCGAGCCAGGACATCCAACTGTTATCATACAACGATCAATAAATGGCAGCGGTCATGGCATCATAACGAAGAAAGCCCTTACATGCTTAGGCTTCCACGACTCGAGGTGGGCAATAAGTTCATGATCATCTCTCTGAAAAGTGTTGATCTCAGCCTGGAGCATTTCATGCGCACGCTGGAGCTCCGCGATCCTGTCATTAATAGCCTTCTTGAGATTGGCATCAACTAAAGCAATATCAGCAAATTGCACACAAACACCGCCACTAAGGACAGTTTGAACCCACTAGGGGACGGCCCAAAATTCTTGGCAGGTCTGATGCTCCGAGTCACTGTCATAGTCTTCTGCTGACCATAGGCCGAACGAGAAACCATAGCAACCGTAGTGCCAGAGATATAGTTCCCACCAGAACGACCACTAGGATCAGTTCTGCCGAGTGCAGCTTGTATTCTGGCGTCATCCACATTGCGAAGGGCGACAGGCTGGAATAGGTGGGAAAGCGCAAAGGTGAAGATGGTGTCAGGATGGAAAGCGTACGACACGACATACCGTGCGATGCATATTTAATTCTTTGGTCAAGAACCAAATTAAACCCTCCGGACAATCGACAAAGTCGATTGCGTGGCCGTCGAATCCAAGATCCCGCAGCTGCAGTAGTACGTATTAGATAACCACAAGCTCCGGAAAACCTGCACCCTACCTCATCATGAGACAGAGGACTACCCGCGAGCGACGCCTGATTCTCTGGACGGAACCACACTGTTACTCGAGCTTTATAGCCTAGTCCTTCAGGGGTATCGATGAACATCCTGCTGAATTGGTTGTAGTCGTCCTCGCTGTGCGTAACGAATGTCTGCATGAAAAATGAAACGTCAGTTACAAAGAAAAGGGAGAGATAATACCATAGATCCATAGATAGCTCACCTTCATCTGATTTGCGTTAAAGCACGCCTCAACGGCATTTGCAAATCGTCCATCTGGCACAGTGAGCGTCAACATAGCAGGCAGCTCTACCCGCTTCGCAAAGTCGTTCGTATCCTTGTTCTTTATAAACCAATGGGCGACTGCTGCACAGTCTTTATCCCAATTATGCAGCGATTGAAGCTTGCGGATCATGATGTCGTCGATTTGTTTCAACCTTGAGTAGAAAGTAAGCAGGATTCACAGTTGAATAAAGCAACAGAAGGAAATACTCACTCATTCCTCTGTTCGGCGATACTTCTCTCTTTCTCCGTGATCTGATCCACGAGTGAGCCAATATCAGCGGCAACTTTAGCTTTCTTTATCTTGAGCTCCGCCACAGTCTCTTTGATACTTTTCTAGGGAAGAGAATGGCATTCAAAAACCAAGAATCGAAGAAAGCAAAGATGGCATACGGATTCTGCGAGAAGAGGATCCAAGGGTTCAAGCTCAGGCGGGTTATCCACTTTCTCCTGAAGCCTCTTGATTTCATCCCTAGTCTTCGCCTTATTCTTCGCCAGATCCTTCTCTTGGCGCTTGATAGTTTTGATCCTCTCTAATGCATCCTCCGCACGTCCTGTCTTAGAAGGAGAGAAAATTCAGTTAGTGCATGCATGTCGTATGTGGATACGCACAGCTTGCTTATTTCGCTTCATGATCGAATCAACTGTTGCCTTATAGTTGTTCCTGATACGTTCTTTAAGCAACTTCCGCTGCTGATCCAACTGGCTGTGGCGTTCTCCCAGTTCGCTGATTATATCATGAATATAAATATTTTCCAAGCTAATGTAGACTTACACTTGTAGCTCTTTTAAAGGTCTGTTCTCTTCCTCTAATCGTCGGTATTCAATTGCCGCTTGATCCCGAGCAATTTTAGCCTCATCGTAGATGGCCTTCGACTCTCTGTACTCCACGTACGGCAGGACTAGTTCTAATAATTCAATCTGACGGACATTCCATGAGTAGATGCTAAGATAACTGAGATACACATTATACCTGTCTTTCAATAGTTTGTCTTTCTTGGAAGCGCTTTACATCCTTTTCTAGTGTCTTCTGCTTTTCTTCCAGCTGAAGGATGTGTTGCTGTTCTTCCTGAAGCCCCTACGCCGGAAATTAATCACGCATTCAAGGACATGTCTGTAGACTTACTTTGCTAGACTTCTTCAAATCAGCCCCTTTCTCAATTAATGTATTGTGCCATGCCGTCAGATTTGCGTCGCCTGCAGTCCGCTGTGTTTCCTTCAGTAGTTGTTGTGGCGTCATCTGAGCGAACTCAGAGACACGATCCTGAGGAAGGAATGAGCTAAAAGCACATTGTGAGCAAGCTAAAGTGCAACTTTAAATAATCAAAGATACCAGAGATTACCAACTTGAACATTTAATTCGGCAAGACGTTCATTGATTTCGCGGCCAGTGGAGTTTGACCCGTTTAGCGTGAACTGTGACGAACGATTCTTGGAATTGATGCTGCGTCGGATGACTAGATTTGGAGTTCCTATCTTTCCCTTAAGTTCGATCTCCACATAACCGTTCTCGTGACCGTGCTTGACAAACGAGTTCAATTCCGACGAACGGCCCAAAAGCTGCCAAGGAAAAGGTAAGTGGACGACATTTCCGGCATCATTAAGAAGCTTTCTTACCGATGGCGTGCCATTGAGACCTATACATAAAGCACACGCGATGGACGATTTACCTGTGCCGTTGGGACCGAAAATCATGTTCAAGTTTGGACCAGGGCGGAATTCCACAAAGTCATAGGTGACAAAGTTTTTGAGCTGAACGCGAACAACTGATCCGGGTACGTAGCTATAATGATAACGCGTCGGTCACGCGTCAACACGCGCACTTGAAAGACCTCACCCGTCTTTATCGCGAGGAAGAGTAACGCGAGGCATTATTCGAGGTTTTTCCTCTTTCACAGCAATGGCGTCGCCGATTTCGTTGAGCCTCGCGCGCTTTCGGCCATTTGGAGACCCTTCTTCGGCGCCGTCCTCATCGTCGCCACCCCCTTCTTCTAAGTTTTCCTCATCGAGTATTTCTGTATCGGCTCGTCTACCCTTGCCTTTGGGATTTACATTGCTGCTCCCGCGTTGCTCGTCGTCGTCCTCAATGCGTAAATTAGCATGCGCAAATTTAGCACGCGATGCTCTAGCAGTGGCTCCCTTCTCTGCCTTGACCTTCGTCGTTGACATGTGAGTGGAACTGCCTTGGTTCTCCTTTTGAGAGTCTTCGTCTGAATATGCAACTCTCCGGGTGCGGGGCATAAGTAGCGGTGGTGGTGATAGTCCCAGTACAAATGGGAAAAACGCGAGACGCGTCGCAATTTGCCGTTAGGCGTTGTGTGTTCCTGTTTGCTCATGCCTCAGTTGTTTGTGCATTCGAAACCACTTTAAATCTACGTGAATCTCGTCTTCAACGATATTTTTTGTCATAATGGACATTTTAAATAGGCCAAAATCTTGTCTCCCTCCCCACTTTTACAGTAGGAATTGAAAATTATCCATTTGACCCTTATAGTTCATGCATTGATATTAAGCTGAGTTCTCCTGCTACAAAAATTACAGTTTATCTGCAAAAAAACAAATTGAACCTCAAAGGGTCAGATCGACTTTAAATCCGGCTGACATCTGTTGGGTGCTTACTGTGAGTTCAACTTGACTCAACGGATTTCATCAATGGGGACTGACGTGGAGTAGACAGACAAATGGAGCCACCGCAGTAAATGCAGAATATCAGAGCTTTCATGAACTGAAATCTTCGCTGTGAAAGACTCACCCCAATCTCCTTTAAATACCATAGCTGGCTATAACCTGTAATAAATCACATTCATAAACATTTAAAGACGTTACGATTTATGATATATAATATTATTTTAGTGATTTGATTTGGTAATGATCAATACAAGCTGAATCAACCACAACTGTTGATTGATTCTCTCCTCTAGAGTATAGGCAACTGAAAATCCATCCATCAATAATAAGACACGATTCCAAGGTTCCCCACAATTTCGCGATGTCTACCTTTTCCTGCAAACCTTCGCATTAAAAAGCCATCCTTGAGAACGTTGGAGTCACTCACCTGCCGTTTCAAGGCTTCCTTGCGCCATTGCGACTTTCTCTTGTTTTAGACGATGCCCCTGAGTTGTAATTATCCTTGTAGAAGGAGCTGAACAAAAAGAAGTATACAGTGGCCAGCACGCAGCCAGAAAGCAGCCCAAGACCTGTTCCGGACTTAGAACATTCTGATGGTGCAGGAAACCTGGGGAAATAGTTCGATGCGAAGTAGGCATAAGCTGACCGAAGAAAGTCAATATTTTAATTCCCAGATATATAGAGCAAAATAAAAACTGTTTTAGTCGCTACGAACCTACAAAATATCCCACCATGGCGTCAAGCACAAATTGTCCTATTTGAATGGTTGTGATATATCTTTTCCACTGCATAAAAAAATGACGTCAAGTCAAGAATAGTTTGAGATTTAAAATACCACAAACCCATATCTTGTGACCCCCAGCAGAAGCATAATAATAGTAATCTTTCAAAACGTCATGAGCTAAACGCCATGATCAGATAGCTCTTTACATACACATAACAGTATGCACAGCGAGATTAAGGATCGTTGGAAACCATGTCTGAAGATATAAAAAAATGAAATCCACAAATAAATAAAATATGATGACACATACCATGACAACCCCGGAATTCAACGCAACGAATCCCAACAGCGGTGTTGCAGCATGATGGAACACATGTATGAATACTTTATAGGATACCCCATCAGATAGTTGTATCATGGAATGTCAATATTAGTAGACAACGAACCAAGTGGCTTTTTTTTCAAAGCCAGAAACACAGTATCGATCAGCTCATAGAATTTTGAGATATACACGAGAGCATAATAAACTTTGAGGTTCTACGATTCCAGTTAGAGAATGATGACATCAAAATCATAAAAAAAACATACTGGGGTCAAAGAATCGGCATTACATATCGCATAGAAGAAACCTTTACGGAAAATAATGGGGACTATTTCCTTGATGAGTAGTACCAGTAACATGAAACTACCAACACTCAAAAAGGCATTATGAGCTTTCGCAAGGCCATTCAATTGGAAAGCTTTGTGAGGACGCATGAGGAATTGGAGTCCAAATACGAAGCCAACATAGCCAATCAATATAGCAATGGTGGCCGGCCAAGTGGCTAGCGGGCTGCGACCCGTTTCTAAGGCAGCTATAAATGATGACAGGTGGGGAAGGATGAGATCTTTGGGATTATGGAGATAATCTGCTACGAGCATGGTGGAGGAAGCCATCCCACTGAGAAGTCAGCGCAAGCTTTAGAAAGTGCTAGGTAATATCGTTTTGCTCCTTCAGCGAATAAACACAAGGACGTGGGAGATCAGGGAGAAAAGGAGCAGCACACAACACTCTTTTATATCAAGTTCGTCGTCAGTAGAATTCCTTGAGTACCTGATTGAGCATAATGCCATGATTCCACTAGCTGACAGTTACGCCATTGCTATAGCCAACGAAGTTGAATTGAAAACTTGAATATTAGGGCTGCTCGATTCTTAACTCACACAGGTGTCAACGTGCGATGAGTGAGTGAATGAGTGAGTAAAGAATTGAACAGTTCTATAGCCGATCCGGACCCTGCTGTGAATAGGCAATTTCGACATGGTGGTTCTTGTTTCCGCCTTTCTGCCACAACGGTTGTCACTCGTGCCATGGTCAGGTGAAGGAAGCTTGATTCCCATTCAGGAATTTGTACAAAATGGTTTATAATAGTTGCAACCTCAAATCATCTCATAGCCCACATCTAGTTATTATACTCCATTAATATCAGCCCCCAAGTCGATTTTTTTTTCTTGCTAAGGCGTGGCACCCAGAAGATTAATTCTTCAGGCTTACCCAATGCTTTAAGTCAGTTTCCCGTTGTTGTAAATACTGTCTAACCTATAGTAATAAAGAAGTAATTAATAAACATATTTGTATCTATCGGTGGAGCAGTATTCAGTAAATGACAACCTTGGTCTCGATAGCATAAAACGAGAACTGACGGAAAAACATTCCAGCTCAGAAGTATGTATAAGTATAATGCTTCCATCTCGTATATCTCGATCCGCTCCTGAACCACATGTATTGAAAGGCTGTTGATAATCAGCCCCACTCGGACGGTGCAGACAGGATAACGCGTTGGTATTTTCGAAACTATACTGTGAGTGATATAAGGTATTCGACAAGGTCGTTGTAACCTTCTCCGCCTCCCACAAGATAGTTGAAAATTGGATCCGCCCCTGCTCCCGTTGTCATGTGGGATCGTAGTAAACCTCCAGGATTACATGTATACGGCGGTTTGTACATGGACCCGAACAAGTTTCACCTATCAGCAACTCGTCTTGCTGAACTCCAACAACCCTCCACACCCCTTGTTGGAATTGGTGATAAAACCACCCTTTTCCTAGGGGTGGTTCACCCATTTCTTCACTTTTTCATAGGAGGATGCTAATTGTGGACCATGTTTTCTGAGGTTAATGCATCCCAGAACCAGTGTACACCTAAACTAGCACCCTACCTATCATGTCAGAAGGTGATTCACTAACTGACACATTGATTGACAAACAAGTACTATTATTACAAGTCTATTACCCACTTGTAGATTGTGTATTACAATAAGTCAACTCATACTATTTTTAATACCCCCTCTTTTTCAACTCTCCTTCTGATAGAATGAGAAAGAGGCAAGACTTAGATCTTCAGTTCCTGGCCTTCTAAGAAGAGCATGATAGATACATACAACAAAAAAGTATTATGGTGTAATCGCATGACCAAGTCAAATTATATGAGGGTAAATATCTGAAAAACACATGCTGTTGTTTGGATGAGTAAGGACTTACTTGCCTTGTTTAGTGTTATCAATTTGCTATATTTTCTTCAGGTGTGCAAGGTAGCCATTTATACAAGTTCTCATATTTAAAGGAATAGTGAAATGCGAACTAAAGTAGAAAAAGTACATTATTCCATTTCTGTAAGTTATGCCGGTTTTCAGCATACTACTTCGGCATTATTTTGTGTGATTTCTGTTTTGTAGTTGTAAAATTTTATTGTGGATTTCAATGTGGCAGAAATTAATGTAGGGGTGGTAGGGTTTGGATACCTTACTGACGAAACAGGGGACATCTGCTTAAAAGTGGTATAGTCTGTAGGCATGTAGCTGAAGTTCAGGTATCAGAGTGAAACTGTCCTGGTGCACCCTTAACGAGCCCCGTCCGAAGGCCGAAGGTTCATACCATGGAGTTCCAGTCTCAGTGTTACGACCCGTTCCCAGATGTTTCAATATCTGACTTCCGATCTCCCACTTCTGACTTCCGATCTCCCACTTCTGACTTCCGATCTCCCACTTTCGATATCCGATATCCGACTACGGAACATCATAGTTACCGTATCATCCGCGTTCTTCGTTTGTTCCGCATTTGGTAATTTGTCCGTTGACAAGTATTCACTCGTTTGTTGTTGTATTCCCATCTCGGAATATTGTCTTCCTAATATGTCTTATTGTATTTCCGTTTTAAGAATACTTCCGTTTCCGTCTTATTATGGTCTCAGTTTGTAGTACAATAACGAGTAGACTTATATTAGTTTCCGCGAATTTGTACTTTACTTTAGATCTGATATCGACTTAGTTTCTTATTCCTCCTCCCGTCTTTCTGTACGCTCAATATTCGGTACGCTCGATATTCGGAACTCTTCGGAACTCTGAATATCCATATCTTCCGTCGTTAGTTCACTTCCGAAATTAAGGACATTGAGCGTTTGCGTAGAGGCGCAGCACATAAGCTGAAGCCGACGTCCTGACCCTATCCACGAGTTTCTGACTTCCCGGTGACTTCCCGATAGTTCCGGAATAAGTTCCCGACACGGCACTTAACACTCAGTCTCTAAACACTTAATTTATTACAGATTAGCAATGCTCATTTAATTATAACTTACTATGTCATGTCCAACTTGTGGTTTCGACTGCTCCTATATCGACTTGATCACAAATATTCACTACAGAGGAATTAGACGGTGACAAATCACTTGATTTCTGGCAGACTACAGACTTGCCTGTAAGCATGCGTCATTCATTCAAAGGATTCCTTTTAAATATTGCCAATTCCAAAACTTTAAAATGACCACTGTCCCAAGTGTCTTGCGTTGGATTTAAATATGAATCCTATTGTGGAAGGGACGACATGCTGTTGTATATGCTATTATGTTATTATAAGATATCCATGCTCTGACATGGTAGAATGAACAGGAAGAGTTAGACCTATCCACAGTTCTGCTGGTGGCGGAAGGGATGCCATATACTGACCCCCTTTATGGTTCCTTCAAGACAACAGGGAAAGTTTCTCCAAGAAGAATTCCGGAAAGCTCTGAGCGAAGTAGGATGTACCTCTTATATATATTCCTGAAGTTCTTAAGGACCGGAGATATTTGCAAACCAATATGAGTCTCAACGATCCACATTCATTGTTCATGATTGATTAGGAGGATACAGTAGCACCTCCTAAAGCACCACCTGACTTTCAGAAGATGAACCAGCAGTAATGACCCGGGTGGCCATGAGGCTGATGTAGATATTTAGTGTTTTGGGAAGATAATTCTCGAAGCAGAGGGATATATAGAAGCCTTCTTCAGAGTTGCATATAAACTTGTGAGCCCAATGGGAAGGGCGTAATGGTTGGTTAACCATGCTATGGTCTCTTTCTTGAAGTATCTCATTTCCGAACCCAATTTAGTTCCTCAACAAGGCTACCTGAGTTGTGTATGTTATTATTGTTGGAGTTTTTGGATATTTTTGCAACTTTGCAAGCTGTTGAGGGCATACACGGTTTTGCTCTGCAGCTCAGCGATTCCGGAGTTAAAACTGTGGGGTTATTCCTTTCATGCAGGAAACCGCGGTCTTCGTGGTATTTCCCAATTTATTGTAACCCTAGAATCATGTATGTAATGTGCAATAATTGGCCATAACTTACAATTTGAAGGAATTTCGTCGGTTTCTCGAGTAGCAGTGTCACCCCCACCTGTCACTAATTATTCTGTTTACAGAATGAATCTTGATTATTTCTAATTTTGACTGATAAGTTGTCAATTGCTAGGGCCATGGTTCCATGGTTCAATTGTGGTTTCATCAAAAGCTGTTATGGTACATACTGTGTTCGTTGTGTGTGGTTTGGACCCATATGTACCCACATGTACTTACCGTAGCGCTATCTGTGTGTTGGCAATCTACCACCACCAGTCATTTGAGTTTGAGTCTGAGTCTGAGTTTGGTAGGTGAGCCTAAATACCCACTCTGATGTGGGAATATTACATTAGGCGACAGCACCCACATGCTTTGTAACACATATTTGCATCATTCGCGTGGCATTTGTTTGGTCACACCATCAAATAAAATTCATTTTCACCAAACGACTCAGATCTTCCATGACAAATGTCGCTTTAGCCCTTTCCTTGACCCCGAGTATGTTGTAAGCCTATTACCCGCAAACTATTTGAAGCATTCCTTCAAAGTAACCTGTCAGAGCTACTTGTTCAAATATAACTCAACCCACAGTCACTTCAAGGGTGAGGTTGCACTGAAGGATGGCTGCCTCATCATGAATGGGAAGAGCATCATTATCTTCGCGGAGCGCAATCCCAGCAATATTCCATGGGGCAAAGTCAGTGCTGATTATATTGTAGAGTCTACTGTGAGTTGCCATGGTAAAATTTTCCATTTCGATGGTGGACTAAGTGATGTCTGCAGGGTGTCTTCACAACGATTGAGAAGTATGCCATGGCTAGTAGTCATGAACAAGTATGAGGTGCAGTGGCTCATAATGGGATGGCAATCTTGCTGACAATTGATCACAGCTGAATTTCGAGTTGCAATTTTGGATGTCATTGCTGGCATCATTGCACTTTTGAAGGACACTGATGCCTGGGTTCATTCAGAGGGAATTTTGGCCCTGGCAAAGCCTTCAGAACAAGATGAGATGCCTCATAATAAGATGGAAACCCAGCTGACATTTAATCACAGTCAAGTTTCGACTTGCCATTTCAAATGCCATTCCCGAGATCATTGCATTTTTGAAGGACACTGATGACGACATTCGTTCATGTGGAGTGTCGGCTCTGACGAAGCTTTCAGCAACAGGTGCAGTCGCTCATAATAACATGGGAACCCAGCTGAAGTGTTGGACTAACCATGATAATCAAGGTTTCTGCACACTTGAAAGGTGGTGCTAAAAAGGTCATCATCTTGGTGCCCTCCACTGATACTCCAATGTTTGTCTGTGGTGTGAACCTGGATGTTTACGATCCCAAATACACCATTGTAAGTGTTGTTTTTGGTGTATTCTAGGCTATTGTTTCTGACATCTCGGCCAGATTTTGAATGTGTCCTGCACAACCAACTGTCTCGCTCCCCTTGCAAATTATAATATGCTCAGTGTCATGTCACCACCCACCATCATTGGTGACTTCCTTGTGACTCCTTGTCTATTTCCATTCATATTCTAAATGTTGTCTTCCCACTGCCTCCTACTCTGACCACTCCCTTTTACTGGACTCTATGGGTCAAACCTGAGAACCTGAATGAGCTATGCCACAGCTTTCTTGCAGGTAGCTATTCTGTCTCTGCTGCTTCATCTCCCATCACGTTGATTATGAAAGTTTGATTATATTAATAAAAATGTATATTCCACATAATGTTTAGCCAAGCCTGTCCAATAAAATTTCCTTTCTCAGATAAGCTAAACTTTTTGTTGCACTGTAAAGTTGCATTAAGGACGATCGTGAGACAAGTGACGTTCAGCTAAATTTGAATCCACACGAAAGACGACTACTTACTCGTTGACTGCAACCACTTTGACATTGTTGTATTGCAGAGTGTTACAGTGTACAATAAGGCCTATCTTCAGTGCACTTTGGGCTGTACTTGCAAGGGAATGGCTGGCGAAGTATATTCCTGTACCCAGGTCATATATTTCCTCATCACAGAAGATCTGAGTCATCTGGTGAAAATTTTATTTAATGGTGTGACCAAACAAACACGAAGCGAATGACGTGAATATGTGTTACAAAGCATGTGGGTGCTGTCACCTAATGTAATATTCCCACGTCAGAGTGGGTATTTGTCACATATCGAATTTTACTCAATAAAGTCGAATAAACAATCAAAGAATATTCAACAATATTGAATAAAGACGCCTCATTCGACGAAGTATTAATTTGTCCTGTTGATAAAGCATGAGGCAAAGATAGGACACAGAGGCTCATGAATAAATAAGTCAAAGAAGGACTCAGAAAAGTTCGACGATTATGTAATACAGTAATAATATAATATAATACAGGTTTTCTGCTGACTTCCTTCATTCCTATCATTGCCCTTATATACTATATATCATTTACCTATGATGATAATATGATATCAAAGTGAAATCATCAATGACATCAACCTGAGACAAGTCGAAAATATTCGAGATTGTCGAAGATATTGTTGAAGAATAGTCAAGTTGGAAGTCAAGTTGGAAAGTCGAAGAAATGTCGAAGAAATGTCGAAGAAATATTAAATTGAATATTATTGAAATTTGAGTTTGTACGTTCGTGACAGTATTTAGGCTCACCCGAGTTTGGTCACTCCTGGTGACTTCTGTGTCCTTATATCATCTATTCCAACATACTGTGCAGAGACCGTTGATGTGAAATGGGATGAGTTACCGACAGGCCAGCCACACCGAGACCAACAGAGCGAGGAAGGCCAATAAGGATAATATTGGGTAAAAGTTCAACCAAGACAAGTTGACACATCAGGAGTTACAACATTTAAGGTGGCACTAAAATATTATCTAAACCTGTTTACAAAACTTTAAGTCCTAAAATGGATTTGAACTCAGTTATTACTTCAATTTTAGACATGATCTGAACTTGTTGTTTAGGACACACTTTTACCAGAGTTTTTATTCTAAGTCCAGACAAATGTTTACCCCTTATAGAAACCTCAAGTTTGAACATAGGTTTAAAAATAAAATAAAACCCTAAGTTTTGTAATGACCTTAAACTAATTGCCCACTCATCATCCACCCATACAGGCAATTAGTTTGAGGTCATTACAAAACTTAGGGTTTTATTTTATTTTTAAACCTATGTTCAAACTTGAGGTTTCTATAAGGGGTAAACATTTGTCTGGACTTAGAATAAAAACTCTGGTAAAAGTGTGTCCTAAACAACAAGTTCAGATCATGTCTAAAATTGAAGTAATAACTGAGTTCAAATCCATTTTAGGACTTAAACAGGTTTAGATAATATTTTAGTGCCGCCTTAAATGTTGTAACTCCTGATGTGTGAGAAACCACAGGCCAACCACTTTTGTAGTAGGAATTAAAGATTATCCATCTGACTTTTATAGTCCATGCATTAATATTGTTATTCTTAATCAAAAATTACAGTTTATCTGTAAAACAAACGAAACGAACCTCAAATGGTCAGGTTGACTTTAAATCTGGCTAACATCCTTGTTGGGCGCTTACTACGAGTTCAACTTGATTCAACGGATGAGGACTGACGTGGAGTAGGCAAAAGTAGACAGACGAATGGAGCCACCGCAGTAGATGCAGAATATCAGAGCTTTCATGAACCGCAATGTTCGCTGTGAAAGACTCACTCTAATATCCTTTAAATACCGTAGCTGGCTATAACCTGTAATAAATAACATCCATAAACATTTAAAGACGTTACGATTTATAATATATAATATTATTCTAGTGATATAATTTGGTAATGATCAATACAAGCTGAATTCGTCGAATCAACCACAACTTTTGATTGATTTTCTCCTCTAGAGCATAGGCAACTGGAAATCGATCCATCGATAATATAAGACACGATTCCAAGGTTCCCCACAATTTCGCGATATCTACTTCTTTCTGCAAGCCTCTGTGTTACAAAGCCTTCCTTGAGAATGTTGGAGTCACTCACCTGCCGTTTCAAGGCTTCCTTACGCCGTTGCGACTTTCTCTTGTTTTAGACGGTGCTCCTGAATTGTAATTATTCTTGTAGAAGGAGTTGAACAAAAAGAAGTATATGGTGACCAGCACGCAGCTATAAAGATGCCCAAGACCTGTTCCAGAATTAGAACATTCTGCTGGTGCAGGAAACCTGGGGAAATAGTTCGATGCGAGGTAGGCATAAGCTGACCGAAGAAAGTCAATATTTAATTCCCAGATATATAGAGCAAAATAAAACTGTTTTAGTCGCTACGAACCTACAAAATATCCCACCATGGCGTCAAGCACAAATTGTCCTATTTGAATGGTTGTGATATATCTTTTCCACTGCATAAGAAATGACGTCAAGTCAAGAATACTTTGACATTTGAAATACCACAAACCCATATCTTGTGACCCCCAGCAGAAGCATAATAATAGTAATCTTTCAGAACGTCATGAGCTAAACGCCATGATCAGATAGCTTTACATACACATAACAGTATGCACAGCGAGATTAACCATGATTAGAAACCATACCTGAAGATAAAAAAAAATGAAATCCACAAATAAATAAAATATGATGACACATACCATGACAATCTTGGAATTCAACACAACGAGGCCCAACAGCGGTGTTGCAGCATGATGGAACACATGTATGGATACTTTAAAGGATACTCCATCAGATAGTTGTATCATGGAATGTCAATATTAGTAGACAACGAACCAAGTGGCTTTTTTTTCAAAGCCAGAAACACAGTGTCGATCAGCTCATAGAATTTCGAGAGATACACGAGAGCATAATAGACTTTGAGGTTCTACGATTCCAGTTAGAGAATGATGACATCAAAATCATGAAAAAAAAATACTGGGGTGAAAGAATCGGGATTACATATCGCATAGAAGAAACCTTTACGGAAAATAATGGGGACCATTTCCTTGATAAATAGCACCAGTAACACGAAACTACCAACACTCAAAAAGGCATTATGAGCTTTCGCAAGGCCATTCAATTGGAAAGCTTTGCGAGGACGCATGAGGAATTGGAGTCCAAATACGAAGCCAACATAGCCAATCAATATAGCGATGGTGGCCGGCCAAGTGGCTAGCGGGCTGCGACCCGTTTCTAAGGCAGCTATAAATGATGACAGGCGGGGAAGGATGAGATCTTTGGGATTATGGAGATAATCTGCTACGAGCATGGTAAAGGAAGCCATCCCACTGAGAAGGCAGCGCGAGCTTTAGAAAGTGCCAAGTATCGTTCTGCTCCTTCAGCTAATAAACAGAAGGACCGGAGAGATGAGGGAGAAAAGGAGCAACACACAACAGTTTTATTTCAATTTTGTCGTTAGTTGAGTTCCTTGAGTACCTGATTGAGCATAATGCCACTGACAGTTACGCCATTGTTATGGCTAACGAAGTTGAATTGCCAATGAATATTAGGATTGCTTAATTCTTAACTCACTGTGAGTCAAGAATTGAGCAACCTACTGGGAAGTCGATTCGGCAATTTTGACATTGTTTCCGCCTTTCTGCCAGAGGAAGCTTGATTCCCATTCAAGGATTTGTTTATAATAGATGCAACTCAAATCATCCGATAATCCACAACTAGTTATTATACTCCATTAAAACCAGCTGTAGCACCCAGAAGATTAACTCCTCAGGTGTTGTTGTAACTAACCTATAATCGTTAAAATCTCAGCGGTTAAAATTAGTTGCAAATACTCTCTATTTAAATTAAAGACAACGTTAAAACTACATGTCCAGAGTTAGTATTTGGTAAACTGATGGGGAAAGTGGGTCAATATGTGGGCGACCATTTGCGGTAATGGAGTTGTATGGTGCTGTTTTCAATTAAATGTCGAATTCAATGATATTTGACTTTGATGTGTTTCATTTAACGCAATGCATGTATATTAATAAATTTTATCCGACTCAGAGTCGATCCAATATCTTCATTGAAGTCACGCTCAGTCAGAACACGTGCCGTCACACGTTCAGCGGTCAGCGGCATGCTCAAGAGTTTCATTGCACTTATATATAGTATACTTATCATTCCGGTCAAATCTCGCTCGCCTCGTTACATTTATCCTCAACAAGCTTTGTGGGAAACTATACAAATTATATAATTCCTAATCTAAGTAGTGAGTTCATGCGTTGATTATAACTTGCTTTTTTTAGAAGGACAAGCAGATTTATAGCCGATTCCAGTTCAAGTCATTTTGATTATGAAAATGTTTACTGGAATTCCTGCAATTTACAAGAGACTAATTCAAGGCAATCCTACGATGCGCCTCATAAAAACCGGCCTTAACGCTCGTGCGTCCTGGCATCATACGGCGCCGCCGACGCCGGAAATCGACTTTGGTTCATACGAACTCGTTTTACCTTCTGAGCCATACATCGAAGGAGTGTCGCACATTCCCACGCGGCCAGTACCAAAACATATAATCTCACCCCCGTACCTAGGAAAGCATGAAAACGACCCATTCGCAGGTGATCCCTACACAGGTGATGGTAGGATAGAACTAAACGGAAAAGATGAAATGAATCTGCGCCGCGCTTCAAACATTGCAAAAATGGTTTTGAATGCAGCCAAAACATGGGCTAAAGTGAGATTTTACTGTTCGTGAATCCATGAACTTGTGTATTGATAGCCTGACTTTCCGACTCTAGGTTGGAGTAACGACAGAGGAAATCGACGCAAAAGTGCACGATCTCATTATATCACACGGTGCATACCCTTCACCACTTGGATATGCCGGATTTCCAAGGTCGTGTTGTACCAGTGTAAACAATGTCATTGTTCACGGGATTCCTGATAAGTAAGCACATCACTATATGTATTCACCCCTTAAATACTCATACTGTTAAGCCGTCCGTTGGACGATGGTGACATTGTTAATATCGATATAACAGTGTACATAGACGGCTTTCATGGAGATACCTCACAGACGTTTTTGGTAGGAACAGTCGTAAGTATTAAGTGCCATGCCCACCTCTCGCGTTGATCTACCCATTCATTTTTTTTTTCAAGGATGCGCTTGGAGCAGAACTTGTTGAAGCCACTAATGCAGCCTTAAAAATCGGAATCGACGCGTGCGGTCCTAATCGGCCATTCTCAGAGATTGGTCACAAGATTCACGAATTCGCTTTAGCAAAGAGGTATTCAGTTAATGACCAATGCACTGGACATGGTATAGGACGCGTCTTCCATCGACCTCCGTGGATCCTTCATTTCAGTCCGTATAGAGGATCTCACAGTATTTTCATAATTTGATTGTTTTTCTTCTAGAAAATGATGAACCAGGCAAAATGCTTCCGGGACATGTGTTTACTATTGAGGTATGTCAGACGAGCACTAGTATGGTGTGATACTGATCTTTGTCAATTCGCAGCCTGCGCTCGTCCAGGGCGACAAAGCGCGTGGATGGATGTTCCCAGATGGCTGGACTATAGCTACTGAGGTAAGTGAAAACTTGATGTCCACACGATGTCCTAACATGAACTTCCACATAAGTCTGGGGCCCGGAGCGCACAAGCCGAACACACCGTGCTCATCACGGAAACCGGGGTTGAAGTCCTCACTTAAACTTGAAGAATACCAATGAGACCATACACAGGGGTACGGCGTGAATGAAAACCCGTGTATCACATTTGGCAAAGTGATGTAAGACCGATAAACTAGCAACCCAGCCACTATTGTAGGCTGAAAAATGTCCAAGCGCCATACAAATGTGCACGGTGTGTGAACACATTTCAGAGTACTGACAGGGGCTAGAGGAATATTTTATTGCTGGCATGGCGGAATATTTCTTCCCAATGATATCTGTTCTTTTTACGTGTAACATACCACTAAGCTTTGAATTTTTGTTGCGAATATTGTAGGCTATATATATTCATATATACGACGGTATATGCGCCACTTATTCCTCTCTGAATTAGGTCAGAGCTTCGGTGCCACGTAAAAACTGAAAGTGTGGTGGGGGCTATGCTGATATTACACTTGGTTACACTGGCTATTTCCATGCCAATTGTACCCGTTGTTAAACTCATTCTTCATTTAAGAGAAAAGAGGCTTTTTTCTTTCCTCATCTCCCCACCCTTACCATATTCTTTTGTTCTCACATACCTCCAAGTACTGGTCATACTACAATAGACAATCACTAATAGATAACAATGCTGGACTTGATCTGGACCAAACTGTCATCCATGCAGGTTGCGACCCCGTCTTTATAAATGTAGTTTTTCCCTAGTGCCGGTGGAAAAGATTATGTCTCAATGAAATATACATAATGTTTTCATTTTCAATGGGCATTATAAGATCAGAACTCCAGCCCTTAGAGCATTGTAAGAGTTTTGGAAAAAATCATCTGTATACGAGTTATGTGTCTCTTTTCTATAGATTAACGCGAAACAGGGCATCCTTTAAAGAGACGCCCAAAGTCCATTCTCCTGGTTGTTCACTGTCGGAGATTTAGCGTTTATCGGTCTTTTGGCTATACAAAACAGGAAATACAATATGCATGCTTGCTACAGCGACCTAATCATCCACAAGTTCTCTCTTCTCGAGGAATCCTACTAGCAGCGATACCATCCCCCGGCTCTCCATCTTAAGCTGCTGGCGAGCCTTTTCAACCACCGGTCTTGACCTTGTCAACAGCGCCTTCAAATCCACCACAAGCTCGTCCCGACGGACACGGCCGTTTACACCTATAGATGTCCGGCGCCGATTCTCATTGGCGATACGGTCGTACCCAACCTCGTCCATTTCCATCCTTGGGCTTTCTCGGTTATCAGGCCCTTCGAGACAGATAGCCAGCTGTGTGACAGCGTATGTCAGAACGGTTTCTAGTAGTTGGCTAGCGGCGAATATGGTCTGTCTGGGAGAAAAGGAAGGAAGAGCGATGGATGATGGTAGTGTTGCTGCCGTTGTCTTTGCCATTGCTGGGTCGTCAGCAAGGTACTTCAGCATGTCAACCGCGCAACTACCGAGCTCTATTAATGTGCCCGTTGAAGCGGCCTCCCCCGGGGCTATTTTAGTTATCTGAAGCGTGTAAATTAACATACAATTGAACTTGGACAGAAGACAGCTAATACATACAGGTGGTACTAGGGCATCTGCAGATGGCCATTCGGAAGCATCGCTTGTTAGAACGATATCTGCATTGGAGATAATCTCCAAACTAGAGACGAGATCACGAGTTACAAACAGTAGCTTTTGCACAAGTGCAGCTAGTAATGGTCGTTTGGCTGGATCTATCAATTGTGTCGACGACTCCACGGCGAGATTCTTGACATCTTTCTCCACTTGGGTCCGCTCATCATTAGTGACGGCGTCCAATAAGCTAACCAAATGATTGGGGTGAGTAAGGGCATAATTGAGATCCTGGAGTAGCTCCGAAGCTCGTTCAGCATAAGTCCATAACGTCGACTGGGCCACACTGTTGCGAGCAGTGCTACAACATGCGATGGCTTGGAACAACGCAACGACAAGACCCAGTTCTTCTAAGAATGGAATAGTGAGTGATTCGCCGATGCGCCATGTCAGGGAATGCGTGATTTGTGCACCGTAGAGATGCACAATGCCTAATACCTCTTCATCGACAAAATGACTATTGGGTCCTACTGCGCCGGTCACACTTGTTATGACCGCGAGCATATTGCACCAGGCTCGATGAGTAGGATTGCGCTCTCCAGGAAGCTCGGGCGTCGAAGGCTCCACTAGTCCAGCCGAAAGCGCTGCTCTGATGTTGACGTTGGCATACGCTGCTACGACACCATCGTTGGCAAGCCGCTCCGCCGAAGAAGGCAGCCGTGCTAGGCTAAGATGAAAGAAAAGAATATGGCGAGCGTATAGAGGATAGCGTCGCACAAGCAATAAGGAAGGGTCTCGTAGCCCCGTCAAGTCCGTACGTATTAATAGTTCTAAGCTGGCACGTATGAGGTCGAACTCTTGACATCGACTAAGCCATATCGTAGGAGACAACGGCAACTCCGGTCGAGTGCATTGTTCGAAGGTCGCCGTCAGCAAGTCCATATTTTTATCTATCTCCACATCGGCACCAGACTTGGCCAGATCGAAAACATCTCGCAAGGCTTCGATGATGAATCCAATAGCTTCAGTTAGCGCACCATTGATGGTTAGACGCTGATCAGCATTGTATGTTTTTGGTTCAGAGCCCAATAAACGTGCCTTATGGGCACAGAAGTAGATCATTTGGATAATGGGTCGATAAAACCGCGTCGTTCGATCGCTACGAATGGCAGCGGCAGGCGGGAAATACTCGTTGGCCATGATATCACGGATGTGCGACATTAACGCAACAAACAACTCCACATGTTTGCTTTTGGACAATTTTTCTGGGGGAAGAAACCACGAAATCTCCATCAATGCCAGTAATACTGACAGCCGCTCGGAATGTACGGTAATCATAGCCAAACCTGATCGACTCTCCGTTGCAATATCGCCAGATACGGATTCAGCTACGGCAAGAATATACTCCCGAATCAAGTTGTCTGCGCGTAGGAGCGGGCATGATGTTTGAAGGAGACGCTTCCATGAACGTGTCAACGCAACTTCCGAGTCAGCAAGGGATAGATTGAGGTTTACTGTAAAGATTTTATGGCGTATGGCTTCAGCATCCTCTTCAGCCGAGAGTTGGACACGCTCTCGTACGAGTGCCGTGGGGAAAACATAGTCGTCGCCAAATTCACGCTCTTCTGTATTTTCAGCGCCTTGCAGGGTTGCAAGTGTAGGGAATGCATGTTGAATCTCACTAGCGAGCTGTTTATGACAATCAGGATCATAATAGTTGGCTGTTGCCTCCGAAATATGGTCATTGAGCTCTTCCTGGGTAGTAAAGTATCGCCTGACCATCTGAAAACTTAATGGAGTTGAAGCTTTTGCATCTGAGGCCTTGCGAGTGCTCAAAGAGAACTCGACGTCAAGAGCAAGAATTTGAATGGCGTGAGCTTTTGCACGAGTGCGATATGAGTACAACGACACTGAAGAATGACAGTCGGAGTGTGTTTGGCCTTCGAAGTCCACAACAGACTGCGTTTTCCACTCTGGGGCAGGTCCTACTTCTTTGCCGCCGATACCACTTATCGCTTCCCAGAAAGGCTGATCGGTCCGCCTGGGCTCTAATATAGCCTTATGCTCGAGTGCATGTCGCCAAACCACTTCAAGAAAAGCGAGAATAGAAGTAAGAAGGTGCGGATTTGTGTCCCATAGCGAGTCCCAGACCCCCAGTGCCCCACATGCAACCTTCATAGCACTCTCGGGCATCGATTTCTCATCACCATTAGACTTGCCGTTTTTGACCTTTTCCTTTTCCTTCTTTTCCTTCTCTTCCTTGTCTTTTCCTTTCTCAGTCTTCCCAATGTCTTCGGCGGCATAAAACTCCCCCCTAACAAACAAATTGGCCAAGGCTGGTTGCACGTCTACAGTCAAGGCGACAAATTGCCAGATGGCGTTTCGAAGCCGTAGATCATCCCACGGATGCCTAAGAATGCGCACAAAGGTGGCTGCGGTGGCTTCTGCATCAGAGAGGTGCGCGATAATGCTCGGTGGTGAGACATGTGAGAGCGACAAAGATCGACACAAGGCTGACAAAAGTTTGATTGATTCCAAAGCAAGGTTTGAACCCGCAACTCGATATTGAACGTAACCAGCAACAACGTCAACGGGGTTTGACTTGGATCGGCGAGTGTCCAGCGAAGCAGCTCCGCCGACGACACCCACACATAACACCTGCTCCAGGAGAGAAAGCTTTGCCGCGAATGTCGATGAGCGCTTTTGATCAAGAACAAGACGAGAAAGTCTGGTATGGCTTTCCAGCAATCGTATAAGTTTGGCCGAATCGGTGAGACGTCGCGCTCGTGCCAAGATTTCCAATAACTCATCACCAGAAGTGATGGCGTATATAAGAGGGTTGATGGTAGCGGTGTTTGCCCGGAATAAAAAGGACTCCATAATGAATGACACAACGCCTGAAAATGCGCCATCTTTGCCGGCCGCGGGAGGACTATTGAGAAGGATATCGCCATACAACGAGGTTATCTGTCGACCAATGTCAAATCTATCAGCAAGTTTTGCATACTTCCAAGCGGAATGTTCAATCCACAATTCGCTATGAATAAACGTTACTGCGCGAAGAAGTACTATCTCCTTCAGCGGTTGCATTACAGGATCAGGGATCAGGAGGGAAGATATAGCCTGATCGAATAGTGCACGAACGAGACTGATGAGACTCAATGTCATCTCATAATTCCCGGCAATACGTTCAGAAGCAAGTAAAGCCGCTGTAGAACCGGTATGGTTGATCGTACCGAAAAGGGAAGACGTTGATCGCAGGAACGGCCACACACGGTACGCATAAACAGGAGATGACAATAGTGCAGTTAGCACTCCGATGGCCGATGTTATAAGACGGGGTGGCGGAGAAAATTTTGTTTGTGCAGACCGGGATAGGGCGCCTTCGAGCACGCGAGTTGTAACCTCGACAAGGTCCGGGGGAGAAATTATACTTGAGTCATCCGACTCAAGGCCCTCCATCAACTGCGTCATCAGTCCCGGGTTCCCGTGAATGATGGCACGAACAAGATCCAAGGCATGCGTCACAGTCTGTTCGTTATCTCCGCCTTCTATCCCAACATCCTCTAGGGTCAACGTGAACTCTGGATGACGCTGTGACGCAGTCCATGGACGTGGTTGAGCTGATCCTCGCGAAATTTCATTACCGGATAAATAATTGCGTAAAACCTCAAGGATGAGCTTCCATCCTGAGTGCACGTGTTCCCATTCCACAACCACGGGATCATTTGGATCAGTAACGGTACTTAGCAGGCGGCTGGAGGTGTTGCGAAGAAGAATGGAGCCACCTGGTAATCTGATCGAGCGGAGGTTGCGGTACATGACACCACCGGTGTATAATTCTGCATCAATAACAGCCTCATACAAAGCTCCAACACCTGAACGTGCACTGGCCGGAATGATTTGAGCGAAGGTCGGGAGGCGTAATAAATAATGATACACGTAAGCTCCGCAGACTTTGCGATCTTCGCTACTTAGTGTAGTGGACACTGTGTCGAGTGATCCTGTACCTGCAGTCGCTTTAAGGAGACGCAAGAGCGGCGTAAAGTGGATAGGGAATCGTGAACGTGCAACATCAAAGATACCACGCCGTGCTGGAATCATTTTCCAATCATAATCCCAATAATCTCGACAGATACGAGCGGCAACGGATTCTTCTCCTGTGCCAAAAAGGGCGATCCAGATATTGACTAAACCATCAAAGTCCGGGATAAATTCGATTTGTACCAGTTGGCACAAGCCCATGACCAAGGCTAAAGTAACCATTGAACTACGGAAAACTAAGCAAAAAATAATATGAAGAACGCACTTTTGTATACAAATCGATAATCAGGCGAGTTGGGATATGTAATGGCAGATGCAGTAGATAGGGCCACCGGTGTGACAAACAATGGAGAAGTCAACAATGTCGACTCGATGTGCTGAAAGAGCTTGAACTCGGGTTGTAAGATGTAAGCCGAAAGCTGACGAAAACGTTCGGCCGCTGTCAAAACGATAGGCGCGAATGCGGTACGTTCCGTAACATCAAGGTCAGAAAGATGTGCCAGGACACAAGCCCAGGCTAAAAGTATACACCCATGCCTAGGTGTAATGTAAGAAAATATCAAGTCCTGTGTCCGTGTCAGATACTCGGGGAATGAGACGAGGAGGGTAGAATCGGTAGTGGTCTCCGCACAATCGCGGATAAGTAGTTGATCGACTTGGAGGAGCTCGATGAGGATTATTCTCCATAAAGATTCCATATCATTGACCAGTCGTGTGCCTTCTTCATCCAAAAGAAGACTCGAATTTTGTTGTAAGGTACCAAGGTCTGTCGCATATCCGATCTTGTAAATTTCGTCGGTCAAAGATCCATCGTGCAGCGAGCAGTCGGATAGTGCCCAAAACAGAACTTCAAGTAACACGACCTGTTCTCTCACGCTTTGTTTCGCATAATTTGCCGCAGTGCGGGGATCCCGCATCACCTTCTCAGGTAAAGGCTGTTTGGTGCGTCTAAGGTATTGCTTTGAAAGTGCCAGGGCGAATTCTCGGGGTTTGGGAACGATCTTAAAGAAAATTTCCTTAGCAAGGTCATGAATGGTGGCTGCGGTATCGCTGGAAGCTCTGAGAAGAGGGATTATACAACGAAGCATGGCAAGCCTCTCCTCAAAATAGAATGTGATGAACTGTTCCGGAACCTCTTCATCGGAACGTGTGTTATCAGGTAGTCCGCAATTGCGAAGGAATGATTTCCATAAGATAAAGGCATCTACTTCATCCAGATCCAACAGGTTGCTAATAGCCCAGACGACTTCGTGACTCTCTGTTGGAACCTGAACGGTTAGGCCACTGTCCAATGTCAGTTTGCCGCTTTCGACCTTTGTCCGAGATGCCTTCGATGGTGTTCCAAATGGTTCGATGCAATGCGCTAGCTTTGAATTTCGTGTTCGAACATACTTAGCTACATCTTCGAGACTGTGACCTTCAAGGTCACCAGCTAGGATTTGGTGAAGGGTAACGTACGGGCTGAAACAAGACCTTTAGCGCGGATTAAACAACAAAAAAATCAAGCCATCATACATATCCCATATGTGATTCGTCTGTTCTTCTATGTCTGCAGCATCTTCGCCACCCATAGCGCGTACAGGTCTGCGTGACGTTAGGGTGACACAGTCAAGCGCGTGACGTAACGGTGACGCTTGTCACTTAGACCATGCAAACACGTGACCTAGACTCCAACCTCTTCGTTAGGTGGATTCGAGCTAGGACGAGCGATATGCCAGAGAAGCGCATTTCGTACTTCTATGACGGTCAGTTTTTCCTCCTATTTGTGAAGCAATTTCTGATGTGTAGCCTGGTATGCCACAGCGGACGTAGGGTCCTTTTCCTTTGGGCTTGGACATTTCATGAAACCACATCGCGTTCGTATGACCCACGATCTGGTCTCATCATATGGTATGCTAGACAAAATGAAAGTTATAGTACGTGTGTTCTGAGTTTGTAGTGGAACGAGGTCATAACCACATTTCTTACGGTACACAGAGACCTCGACGATGCTCGCCAGAAGGAATGACTGCATTTCATACAGATGAATACGTCGATTTTTTGTATAAAGTTACCCCGGAGACTGTACAAGAGCTTACTTCCTATGGAAGCCGATGTGCGTGTAGTTATTAATGGAAATGCTCAGACTTAATGGCAAGTTATCGTAGTTCTGACTGGAGACGATAATCCCGCATTCGACGGTTTATTCGAATTTTGCTCTATCTCAGCTGGTGGATCAGTAGGTAGGTGCTAGGCGCAGGTTCAAAATGTATTCATAACGAAGTATTGTAGGCGCTGCTCAAATTTTGAATGAAGGGTCGGCAGACATTACCATAAATTGGGCAGGAGGTCTCCATCACGCGAAGAAGCGTGAGGCCTCTGGGTTCTGTTATATCAATGATATAGTGCTCGCCATCCTCGAACTCTTACGAACTTTTCCTCGTGTCCTCTACATTGATGTAGACTGTCACCATGGGGATGGTGTTGAAGAGGCTTTCTACACAACAGATCGCGTCCTTACCTGTAGCTTTCACAAATTCGGGGATTATTTCCCTGGCACTGGTCACATCGATGACAAAGGGAAAGGACAAGGCCATGGCTATGCCGTGAATGTCCCATTAAAAGACGGATTAACGGACGAAGCATTCAAACAAGTGTTCTGCCCTGTAATTCATTTTTCGTTGGTTATCAGCAACCATTCCTGACGTTCTATCAGGTCATAGATCACATTTTAGAGTGGTATCGACCGTCAGCAGTTGTTTTACAACTCGGCGCCGATTCCCTGGCAGGGGACAAATTAGGACGGTTCAACATATCTATGGAAGGCCACGCGATGTGTGTACAGCATCTCAGAAAATCAGATATCCCATTAATGCTATTGGGAGGTGGTGGATACACGATGAAGAATGTCGCACGTGCCTGGACATATGAAACCGCCTGCGCTCTTGGAATTGAGCATACCATTGACAAAAATCTACCGTGGCATGAATATTTTGAATGGTTCGGACCTCGATATCGGTTAGAAGTTTTACCCACAAATATGGAGGATCATAATGTCAAAGATCATTATTTGGACGGCGTGCAGTAAGCTATCGTTTGTTGTGCAGCACGTTTCATCCTGACCAACGTTTAGACGGGAAGTATTGAATAATCTTCGCCTGCTACCTTTTGCGCCATCTGTGGCAATGCAGAGTGTGCCGAAGCAGAGTATATCCGACATTTTGGCATGCAAAGCAGAAGATGAGGAACTGGCGGACGAAGAGAATGGCGGCCTGGACAAACGGATACGAAGTAAGTCTGTATTCTGTAATCATATGTTGCCACATTGTTTATCAACATTATATTACAGAGACTATCCGTCGAATATACGACGACCGCATGGAAGATTATGCAGAGTCAGCTTTCGAGGCGGAGGGCACTCACGTAATGGAAACAAGTTCCCGTGCATCGTCAGATGAAGAACTCAATTATGTCGAACAATACGTATACTCGAACGGTTTTCGAAATAAGGGATTAGATGTGGAACGCAGACAGCGCAAATTCTTCAGAAGCTCCTTAGTCGTCAGCAGTCTAGAAGGCGAATTGCAAACGGCGGTTGTTTGATCTTTTGGACGATGGGTTAAGTGTTATGAAAAAGTGTAAGATCGAGGCGACTATCTAATGATGAGACTTAGACAAATGTTTTGTAGCCTGTAATTGCCATTGCTCGTTTGTATATCTATCGTATGTGTTATTAAATAATATGGTAATTCGAACTTTTCATTTTATCTTATTTATTTTAAAATATATCTCTATTACCTCCTAAAGAACATACATCTATTTACTCATTTTTCCCGAATACCATTATAATCATACGTCTTGGACGAAACCGGCCAGTTTTCGATATGCGGAAGTATCTAGAACTGGGCGGCTATCGATCCATGTCAGCCACGCCACCACATCAATGAGCCAACTACAATCACTTAAGCTATAATTGGCTTATAAGACCTTCTCAACACGGAAATCGGACTACATGTTACTGTTCTCACTTTAAAGTTCAAATAACTAGCCCTTTCTCACATCCCAAGCGCCACGAATAAAAGAGATGCAGCGGAACTCTATGTTTACCCGTGACCCGATGCAGTACTATCGCTCGAAGAAGGATTCGACCAGACGGTCTGTTCTCTCTAAATACAACATATTGGGCTTTATATCCTCTGGTACTTATGGTAGAGTGTATAAGGCCCAATCAAGAGACGACGAGGGACGTCTTTATGCTATCAAGAAATTCAAACCGGACAAAGAGGGTGAGGTTATCACATACACTGGGATAAGCCAGAGTGCGATTCGTGAAATTGCTGTGAGATTTTACCTGTGTCATGATCAATCAATCTTATTGACCCCCTCAGCTAAATCGTGAGATAAATCACGAGAACATAGTGGCTTTGAGAGAGGTCATGTTAGAAGAGAAGTCCATTTATATGGTATTCGAATATGCCGAACATGATTTTCTTGTACGTACCTTGCTATAGTTTACTGTATTTTTATTCAACAATTATATAGCAAGTGATACACCATTACGCACAGACTCTACGGATACAGATTCCAATCACCGTTCTGAAATCTCTAATCCACCAACTCTTGAATGGGCTGGTTTATCTCCACGAGTCACATATACTCCACCGAGATCTAAAACCAGCAAATATTCTTATTACAGCTGGTGGAGTCGTCAAGATCGGCGATTTAGGTCTAGCTCGGCTGACATACCAGCCCCTGCAACCCTTATTCAACGGAGACAAGGTTGTTGTAACCATATGGTATCGCGCTCCTGAACTACTACTCGGCGCGCGGCATTACAACAAGGGTGTTGATTGTTGGGCTGTAGGTTGCGTGATGGCTGAATTGATTAGTCTTCGACCAATTTTCAAGGGAGAAGAAGCCAAGTTAGATTCCAAGAAAAATGTTCCTTTTCAACGTGATCAACTTTTAAAGATTTTTGAGGTTCTTGGGACACCAAGTGGTATGTGCCTAAGCATTCTGTAAGATGTAAGAGAAACCAGTTGATTTTCCTTTGTTTATGCAGAGAGCGACTGGCCAGGCTTGCGATCTATGCCTGAGTACAATAACATGCTCCGATTAGATAGATACACGGACACATTATATCAATGGACGAGTACGCGCCTACGACCTTCCCAGGCCCATGATCTCCTGGTAAAGCTTTTCAAGTATAACCCTGACAAGCGAATTACTGCAAAGGAAGCACTTGAACACAAATGGTTCACTGAAGACCCGAAGCCAAATCACAAGTAAGTTGACACAAAGTGACAAATTATCCCAGGGATTTAATCGATCACCTCCAGTGCATTCTATTCAATCCCTTCGCATCAAGCTCCACCCCAACGTCGCATCACAAACGATGAAGCTCCTACAATGGTAGCTGTGCCGAATTCCCAATCACTATCTCAACCACATTCACATTCCCTTCTTAATGGGAATGGAAATAACGGATCTCGGCCTACCAGTGGCACAGGATTTGGCATGCCAATGTCAAGGCTCGGAGGGGGATCCGGCGCTACGGGTAGCAGAAAGAAACCGCGACTGGAATAACGCATGCGCGAGCCCTTGAACAGCTCTAACCCTCTGCATGATATTGTCAGGTGTTTTCGGGAATTTCATACACTTTGAACCCGCCTCTTAGGTTGGTGCCCATATTTATTAATTCTTGCCTTACAATCATTGGGTACATCCCTTGAACTCCCCTATTTTCGACGGGGGTTAGGGATGATATATGGATCACTCTTAATACCTGAGGCTATGTAATGGAATGCCAGAATTCTGCCATTTATCCCCACTATAACAGGCCCCGTCCTCATTCTTCCTCATTAGATGCTCTAGTTTTGGGTATACAAAATATGCAAAACTCACAAGGGTTGACAGATAGAATATTTATAATTTCTTCATGGCACCATCAGGACGGCGATCCAGGGACACATCAGCAGCAATTATCATACACATCTACTCAAAAGACGTTTATTTACCATTTGAACATGCACGATGTAGTCTAGATCGTAACAAATATACGCTGATCAACTGTCATAAAAATGTCAACCAGGAAATCACCCTCAACAAGAAGCTGACCTTGGAAGCGTGTTGCAACGGCGAAAAGGGATCCACAAAATAT
The DNA here is from genome assembly GCA_015178975.1 of Hysterangium stoloniferum. NCBI lineage: Eukaryota > Fungi > Basidiomycota > Agaricomycetes > Hysterangiales > Hysterangiaceae > Hysterangium > Hysterangium stoloniferum. Next base: position 397,633 of record WHVD01000035.1, on the reverse strand, counting down.
TGTGATCCCTGAGTACACAATTACAGGTGTCCATCCTCCACTGCTAAAAATCGCACCAGCTATTGGACCTCCTGCAAGCTAAGTGGATTTACTACGTATATTGAAGTCGTATAAGAAGGAGATTTACCTGTCCAGGAAGTTCACTGGTGAAGAAAGCCCCTACAATGGACGGTAACAGGTTTGAGTCGAATATTCGAGCTAGAACAGCCGGCAGAAGGCTAATCAGGTGTTACTTAAACAAGTCGGAATGCTGATTCACTTCCTCTTACCCTATATATCCTCCCCCAAAAATACCATAAAGAAAGGCAAAAATGTACAACAATGGAAGAGAATCGGACGCAGGTAACCAAAAGGCAAATTGACAGATTCCTGCCAGCACCATTGCAGTCACGATGGAGTTGACAGTTCCCAGTTTTGAGTCCGCGGCAAATCCTAGAGCTACTCTTCCAACTACTAGTCCTAGATCAAGTATTGCAGAGAGAATAGAACCGACGAGCGGACTAGCATTGAACTGTGTTTGTGCATATGTTGGTACATAGTAATACGGTATCATGTATCTAGACAGGGATTTCACTCTACGGCTCGTCACAATAATGATGAAATAGCTCACCCAAATATACTCAATCCACTCGCACAATATAGCATAACAAACTTTGGGTCTTTAAACATGTTAATGCCACTCCAGAAGGAGACCTGTGGTATATTCGGAACTGTTGGTCTAGCCTTCAAGAAAATAAGAGCAATAGCATTTGTGAGCGCTGCTATACATCCAGATAGCCATAAGGCCCAGTGATATCCTAGTTTAGTAATTATGGCTCTTATAAAGAACGACCAGAAGATGCCACCGAGCCCTGAGCCAGCACTTGGGATACCGATTGAAAGTGACCGTCGTTTCAAAAACCATTGCGCAGGTGCTGCAGAGACTGTTATTAAAAAAGCTAGACAACTAAAGAAGACAAGGCAGCACCAGTGCTTCCAGGGACGAAAAGAATTCCTGAGCCAATGCCCGTCACAATACCTTGAGTGACAACGAGTGTTGGGACCGTATGGCAAAAACCAGCAGTTATCAGTCCCGTGCTAAGTATTACGCTTCCCACAAAAACAACTTTTCGGAAACCGTAAATATCTATCCATCGGCCAATTGGTATACCAATGGTAAGAGTCAAAGCCGTGCAACTGGACCCGATGAATGCGATAAGCTGTGGGGGGAGGGATAATGCATAAATAATTAGGAAGAAAATCAGTCATCAAGCTCACCTCTGGTGAGTCATTAGGGAATTGATGCAGCAAGTAGTGAGACTGATAAACTCCTATTGTGGTTCAGAGAACGAAAATTTTCCGTTGCAAGAACGGTTGACTTGCCATATGCGTAGGTAATGCCTAAGAGGTTGAAATTTAATATAAAACACGAGAAAACCACTAGCCAGGCAACGAGGCCTCCATCTGGATATTCCTGCGATGGTATTGGTTTATCTAGGATCGGTTCAGGGTCAGGGGGCGTTAGCTGTTTCTCCACGGTCGTCGTCGTGCTCCTATCTAGGTGGGGGGCACCACGTTGCATGTTATCCTCAGAAACCTCTGAGTGACCTTCAATCGGCATGCTGTATGTGAGAGATTTCCTTGGCTTCAAGATAACCTCATTCGTCTTGTATAAACTAGTAATATATATATATATATATAAATACCTTAATATATTTTCCAAAATCTTTTAGAAGTTTCATGGGCAACGATGTAGCTACAGCTTGCAGGGGACGGGCTTTAATGTTAAAGTTCATTCATCCCCCCCTCCTTCATAAATACGTCTTAACATTCGTTGACGTTAGATCTACTTTCGGGGCGACTCGGACCTTGTGGCCGCACCCCTCAAAACAATAACTATTCCTAAGCGAAATACCAAATGTAGAATTTGCCGCAGTGAAAAATACGTCTTCCTGCCAATTTAGTAGAGCTAGCTACTCTCGTTATACTTGGGCTCTGGTAAAAATTTCTTGGTTCGCGATCGCTAGTGTTGTCATAATTTTCAAATTCGACTACAGATAGGATGGGCCGAAAGAGTAATGCCGTAACATACCAGTGGCCAATTTATATGGCTTAAATACTTGGATTTCTGCATCTATCAATTATCCTTTAGACCTCCCACTCAACTTGGGCGAATATATGAGCCGGAAACGTGTCCTGACACCACCCGGCAAGTAGAAAGTAATCCATATTGTGAGCTTTTGGTAAATTTTCGAGAGAAGTGGGGCGAACCACAGACCTTGAATCAAGAGCCGACTCGGACAAAGTTTCGCCTTCTTGCGCGAGACTCACCTCACACATGCCGTTTGATCGAGTATTCTGCTATACTTGGAGTCATTTGCATCAAACCTTACATTTTGTTTGTGCAGGCACGAGTCTAAATGAGTCTTGCTGGACTGTCACGCACAGTGCACGTCAAGCTCTCGAGATCGCGATTGAGTTTGCTGTCTTTCGGGTACGTAAAGTGTGAAAAACACTAGGTCAGGCCGCCCACGGAACACGATTGGTATCGTAATGGCAGAGAGAATAGCGAGCGAAATGGATACGCATGGCACTGCGGATTGATTAGTTAAAATAGTTATAGTGGAGTCCACACATGAGTCTATCAGTACCTTGTCGCCGCTACTGGAAAGTGCACCCGCTTCAACTAAAGATTATGTAAATTTAAAATCTTTTTAAAGAACTGGAGATAAACATGTCAGCTCACGATGAAGATGATTCGGAATAGGATGGTCACGGAGTATCTCTGGTGGCATATTTTCAGAAATGACCTAAGGATAAACATTTTGAAGCAAGGCAAGTCAAGCCGCCTTCAATATATTTACCAGTCAAGTTTATATATGTCACCCGGGCTATATGGGTGTCTATATGTTTCATTGCGAGTCAGAGATTTTATTTAGTATTTTTTCACAATGAAGCATGGTAAGGCATCACAAGACAGCAACCCAGGGGAAACTGCCATACTATAAGAGAGCGAGAAATTAAATGAGTATTCATTTTACAAAGATGTAAAAAATAAGAACACCGTCTTCTCAAAAGACGTTTATTGTCCGATCATTTAAATCTCGAAGGCATGCTTCGTTGGCCCTCCTCCCCCATAGCTCCCGTGACAGTGTGCCGGCAGGGGACTATGCTGATGCACTTCCTTCATCGGTGGCAGGTTAAACAATTATGTGGCCGAAATTGATTGGAGTAAATGCAGGTACAAGGCTACCGGTGTCACGGTGGCGCGGTCGGCGGATCTGAGGCTGTCAGCGAATAGGGACGAATCCGCCGCCAAGTGGCAGTGGTTGGAGTGTTGGTATTTGTTGGCACTATATAGCTCACTAAAATTACGAAAATAACGTACATGATAATCCATTACATCAGTGATGTCCAAAGACGACTCAAGCCGTGGCAAGACGCCAACGCTTTATATTGTTGTGTATGCGGTGGCATTATGTAAAGAAGAGGAATTGAATTCGTGTCTGTGACAGCAGAAAATAGATGAAGGTGTAAGCCTCAATTTATATGCAAGGTAATGTATGCTTTGCCTCGTTTCGTTCCTTCTTTCTGACTCTTGATCGTGGAAACAATTAGGTTCCGATTTGGTTCTGAGCCTAGTGCCAAGTGGTCGTTACTGGGCGTTTAGGTAAAACGAGTAGGTGGCTCATTTAACAATTAAATATGTGTCGCTTAGATATGCTATGATACGTTATTTCAACCAAATCAATTTCCGTTAGGACACTTAGTCCCAAATTCGACATCGTGTCAGGAAACGAGGCTTCATCCACACTGGATTTTCGTTTCTTCGTTAGTCACAGCGCTGCGACTCAATTCTTGATCTCTAAGATTTGTGGAAATCACAGCGTTTTAAGCCTTGTAGATTGCAGACCGAATATATATGAATTACTGTGAAAGCACCTATTCCTCATAATATGATAAACTCGGCCAAATAGCCTCTGAATAGGTGATACTACATTGGAATAGGCAGGCATTTCCAGATTGGGATTAACAGGTCCAATTTTGGGACGAAGTATTGGGAACTTGCGCAGACCACAGTAGATATTAGAATATAACTTGGCTTCTATCTATGAGTAAACTACTGGGGATTATATATATCTATGGGGAGAAGGTTCTGGAAGGGATGACAGAGATATTACTAAAGCTATGTTAAGTATGTTCCAAGATATTCTATAATATTCTAGGGATGTCAGGTTGATTACCAACACGAAGGGAGCGCATCTTCACCGTTGACAAAACTATTGAATATGTGCATTAAAATGACATTATTACACCTGAAGACCAACACTTTCCGAAATAATCATTCACACCACTTTCCAAATTGAGCTATATAAGGCTTTTGGGGCATTATCAATGCCAGAATATATAGTTTGTGCCCTGTTGTCCAGTGAAAGGTCTCTTGGTCCTCTCCCGGCTGAGGACCAAAACCATTATGTATGTCATACATATCCCGATGCTGGAAATATCCCCAAAACTGTATATGTCAATTTAGTCAATGAAATTAGCCCCAAAGGCTAAAAAATTCTTTAAATTTAAATTTACTGTTTAATTTTGAATCGTAAATCCGCTCATCCCTCAGGGTATTACACTGCGGAAGTGTCTGGGCTTACTTGCTCCATTGAATGTTTAGTGTGTATAGAAATTTTCAGACCATAAACACAAAAATGTCTCCTTTGGAGTGCACAGTTTCAATGGACTCGCAAACACACCAGCGTAAGAATGTCAAGTTTTGCATATTGCTGAAAAATTGAACACATGTGCAGATGGCAGAGTTGTCGGATATTTTCCTAAACGAGCATTGAGGATTTGCTAGCGAATTTAAGAAAGGATATTCCTCTGACACAGGTATAGCTGTTAATGATGTGAAACAAGTACATACCATAGCCTACTGGAGTGGGAAACTTGTATTGGTACCTCGGCATCATAATCGACGGGGAAATTTGTACAACTTGAAGAAACTCTTCATGTATTAAAGTCCAGCCATCAGTTTCACAAATGTAAGGATCTGGCTCAAAGATTATATGTAAATGGACTGTGAATGAAGCACATTGGTCAAGCGCGTCGACAATGCCTAGCAATGGTGTGCCGCTTGATAGCTGGGGAATGCGATCCGTTTATACGATGCAACGACTCGAAATAAATTACAACTAGAATACAACGGGAGGGCCTTGAAAAACTGGTACAGTACGCAGGAGCATCATAACGGAAAAGTGGAATGGGAAATAGGAAATAAGAAAGGGAGCTCCATCAGGTACTTCATCTCTCTCGATGATTTTGATAAATACAGGATTCAAGGGATATGTCAAGTTATTAATGGAGGTTTGTCCAGTCGGCATGTATTATAGGCGAATCTTTCTCAAGAAAATGTTTGGCATTTTTCGAATTAACACGCAGCAATTCATTGTACCATCTAGATGGTAACAAGTATGCGTCGATTGACTATCATGGGATGTCAGTGAGGAACCTCAGCGAAAATAAAGGAGATTGACTGACCCTGGAAGCGAGTAGCAACGGCGAAAAGGGATCCACAAAGCAATGTGATCCCCGAATACACTATTACAAATGTCCACTGACCACCTCCCCTACTTAAAATCGCGCCAGCTATCGGGCCACCTCCAAGCTAAAATTCATTAAGTATGTGCATAAACGGTATTTTGGAAAAGACATGCCTGTCCGGGGAGTTCACTTGTGTAAAAAGCCCCCATAATGGATGGTAGCAGATTTGGGTCGAAGACGCGAGCCAAAACAGCCGGCAGAAGACTATTAAAGGGCAATATTGAGTATATCCAAACTGCATATTCACACCTCTTACCCTATATACCCTCCACCAAAAAATCCATAGACGAAGGCAAAGACGTACAACAATGGCAGTGAGTTAGAAGATGGCAACCATAGGGCGAACTGGGCGATTCCAGCCAACGCCATCGCAATAACGACGGAGTTCAGTGCTCCAAGCTTGGAGTCTGCGGCAAAACCCAGAGCTACTCTGCCAAGTGTCATTCCGAGATCAACTACTGCGATGAGAATGGAGCCGACGAATGGAGTAGAGTTGAGTTGAGTTTCTGCGTATGTCGAGACGTAGAAATACGGTACCATGTAACTTGATAATTATAGAACATCAATCTATAGCTTTGCATATTTAATGATGAGGTTCCATACCCAAGCACGCACACGCCACTCGCGCAATATAAAGTGACAAACTTGGGGTTTTTGAACATTTTGACACCAGTCCAAAAGGAGACTCGCGGTTGGTTCGGGGCCGTCGGTCTAGTCTTCAAGAAGAGAAGCGCAATCGCATTTGTAAATGCTGAAATGCACCCGCTTAACCATAGAGCCCACTGATATCCTAGCTTGGCAATGATGGCTCTTATGAAAAAGGACCAGAAAATACCACCGAGCCCTGCGCCTGCACTTAGAATACCGATCGAGAGCGAGCGTCGTTTTAAGAACCATTGCGCAGGTGCTATAGAAAAGGTGTTATTTGCCAAGGCGGACAACTTCAGAAGGCAATGACTCGCCGGTATTCCCCGGGATGAACATAAGTCCTGCGCCAATGCCAGTTACTATTCCTTGAGTAAGAAATAGCGTTGGTACTGTACGGCAGAAACCGGCAGATACAAGCCCTGCACTGAATATAATACATCCCACAAGAGTCACTTTACGAAAACCATAGGTGTCAATCCACCGGCCAACTGGTATGCCAGTGGTAAGAGTTAACGCTGTGCAGCTGGATCCGATGAATGCAATGAGCTGTATTACATTGTACTCGATAGTTAATAAAAATTCTAGTTGTGTGATTTCCAAGCTCACCTCTACAGATTCGTTAGGAAATTGGTGGAGTGAATAATGGGCCTGATAGACTCCTATTCAAAAATTATTAAGTAAATAAAACTCATGTTTAGAAGAAAGAACGTGTCTTGCCGAATGCGTAGGTGATGCCTAACATGTTGAAATTTAATATCAAACATGAGAATACCACTAGCCAAGCCGTGAGTCCTCCATCTGGATAACTGTCTGGCGAGTCGGCCGAGTGTGGATCGGTGTCACAATACGTCAACCCCTTCTCCACGCTCGCAGTACTCTCTGTCGTCAAACCAGGACAATTCACGTCCACTGGAGGAAATTCTGGATAATGGGTGATTGGCATGGAGTGCAATACGATATTTTCTGTTTCAGATTAAGAGATCCCCACTAGTATTTTGTTGTTGGTGCTTGAGTTCTTGTTTTGGAGCTAGTGTGAAGGCAGTGAGTAGGGTCGGAGGTGGGGATGATTGTGTCAGTTCACTAGTCTCATATTTATGGTTTTCATAAACATGTCCAGGGGTTGGGAACTGTGGGGCATAAGTTTGACTGAGGCGTCTGTAGTAAGCCAGTCTAATTCATAAAATCAACCATACATAGAATGTATGCATGTGTTTTTGCGACTTTATTCTATGTAGTAGCTGTGCTGGCATTGTTTGGAGACCGTGTGGAGAGCTACCGCAAAGTTAATTGGAGAAGCGTTATCCAATAGACTGGGGAAATAGGCTGTTCGAAGATGGATTTTGTCAGTGGCACGTATCGATGTTTAGATTACCAGGCCTCGAGTTGCCAACGGCTGCAGGGTTCTTCCTCAAGCACCGAATTTCATGCAGGTCATCATCAAGAAGTCTGGCGCTTCTTCCATCTATTAGGCATCAAGTTTGCTAGCTGGGGTCGCTCGGTTCTTTTTTTTGCCGAGGTCTGGATTGGACCAGCACAACTCAATAAATCAACTATAGCGTGCATGGACGGTCATTGCCGCTTTGCTCCATGTGGCAGCGGTCTTTGCGAGACCGGTCGAAGCCTAATCCACAACAGGGAAATTAAGAGATTGCTCGAGATAGAATGTTGCCCATGGCACTGTTCCATTTATTAGGCTTCAGAATTGGTGTGAATTGGCGAAATGATGCGGAACCGATGTGGCTCCTAATTGAACCCTTCCACCGAATTACACGCGCATCGGTTACTTCCGAGAGTCCTTTAATAACGGGAAGCCAAGGTGGCACCAATAAAGGCGTATTCTCATGCTGTAACTTCGGCAAAACCACCCGTCGTTTACCTATATTACATGCAACATTGAGCTACTACAGAAACTCCACATACATACATCATTAGATGTTAGTAGAGATAGGTGCAATGGTGAAGGACCCCCGTTTTTGGCTGGTATTTTTTTGAAATATTGATTAATGGTGGTGACGAACTGTATCTAGGCATATTACACGTACAGTCTATATCCGAGGTGTCAACGGAACGTAAAAAATGTCCATGTGATGAACCTTTTGCAAACTAAGCGCCCGAAATTATTGCCATAGACCGTTTTAGAAGACCTGCTGATATTATTTTCCTAGGTCTCAATAGAGAGTATTTACAAAGTAATATATATTAGTAAACTGAATGGGTACCTCATATGAATATCAGGATTTCCTTAAATCTCCAGCCCAAACGCTTTGCTGAACACCAGTCAATATTTAATTTCTTATTCACTTGTTCAACCCTGGTGATGGTTATTTTTTATCGCTAGATGTTAATCCCTCCGACTTGGATATATTTTAATCCCATAAAAGCATGTATCGTTACATTAGTAAACGGATAGAGAACTGCTGCGCACAAACACCGTCCTATGTGACTCAATTTTCTTTCTTATTCAAGATCTGTCATCATTATAGGAATAATTAGTGTATTAGTGTGATTTATAGACATTGAAAATAAAGTTATCATAGCCGCAGTCTTTTTTATTTCTTTTACTTCGGCTCTCATATATTACATATTATTTTTTCCTCACTACACATTGCAAGAATTTTCTCATTGAAACTGGATATATTGCTCAATGACCTTCATCATTCTAAACAACCTGGCCAAATGTAGCCATCATCTTATCAAAATTTGATTTATATATATATTTTCATAAGTTTATTCATCTTTTCTGAAGCTTGCTAACTTGGACTTAGGGCATGAGTCGAAGTCATTCTGGTATCTTCAGTTGAAGTCACCTAGCTTGAGTATTAGCTAGTGTTAATTTGTGGTGTGTCATAATTACAAAGGTTGATTGGCAATGTGTTTGGGCTAAAGAAATAAGGTCACCCAAATATTAGTGTGTGAGGGAGTAGGTGTGATCTTCTGTTGTTTCTACACTTATTTTCTCTTCTTGCCCAGTTTATATTCTATTCTAATTTTTCCTATATTTTTTTGGATATATTTCAACTAAGATATTCTTTGAATCTTTCCTTTACATTAGTTTGAAGCATTATGGGCACACTAGGTGCAAAAATGTAGAGACATTTTTACCCAGAAACCCTGACTTGCAATTTAAGTGCAAGTTGTTAAGATCTAAGCCAGGAAGAGGGGAAAAGCTCTAGTTGGAGGGCTGATGAGGGGAAATGAGTTAATTGTTAGATTTAGTGACTCGGCACAGTAGTTACAAGTTATGTACCATTGTGGGTCTGTAGTGTGTGCTGGTGAAATTTGCATTCACTTGTTCGTGTCTGTGTCTGTGTCTGAGCTCTCACACTTCTTGTGTTTCACATCCACCTCCCTTCCTCATTCTAACAGGTTATGGGCTCCAGCTCTTACTAAATAACACCAAATTTACCACCAAACTTCTTCTTGTTAGCCCTATCACTTCACCACCCGTAGCATCACTCTACCAGCATCATGTCTTTGCCCAACTTCCTCACTCCTATCATAGCCAAAGTTCCTCTCCTTAGAGAAGACAATTATTCCAAATGGAGAGATGCAATGTCTATGGTCTTTTTAGGTGCTGGTGCCTTTTGGATTACAGATGATGATGATACTGTGGCTCCCACATCCCCTACTGCTTCTGTGCAAACAGATAAGCAAATGGCAGCCATCATCTGGTCTACTATTAGTGATGAGTTGCAGTATTTGGTTATAGGGCAGACTTCAAGTTTAACTGCTTGGAAAGCAGTGAGGGAATGCTTCCAGAGGTCTACAATGGCTCATCGTTTCAAATGTCATGAGGATTTCTATCATATCGAGCATGATCCTTCTAATTCCATTGACATTTACATCCATGCTATTGAAAGTGCTCGCCAGAACCTCATATCTTTAGATTGTGTTATTGATGATTGTCAAACATTGGATGTCCTCCTCATGAACCTTCACCCTTCCTACCATACCATTCATACTTCCATTCTCACTGCCAAATCTGAACCCTCTCTTTCTGATACCAAAGGGACTCTCATTGGTTCAGCTTCCTCTGCCATTGCCATCAAATCTGAGCTGATCGATGTTGCATATACAGCTGGTCCAAAGCATGGGAATGTTCGAAAACAACCTGGTCAGTTTTCTAGGTCAGACACTACTCCACCATCTATTTTAGAAAATGACAAAGGTTTTCATTAGTGTGATCCTACCAATGAAGGTCACTGTCACCGTTGTGGTCACCCAGGTCATATTGCTGCATTTTGTGTCTACAACATGCCCCGAGAAGTCAGGGAAATGGGTCATACGTGGTCCTCCAAAGCCACCATATTTTGCCTCCTTCTCTACCAACACTGCTCATCAAACAGAACAAGTTTTATCTTCCACCATTGTTAATAAATATTCATACAGGTCTTCATCACCCTTATCTCCTTCTTCTAGTCCCCCCAGATTTATTCTTAGGATTTGAGTATTTTGTCTGGTGGGAGTTATTACTTAGATATGTGTCTCATCAGGTGGGAGTGTTAGATTTAGTGACTTGGCACAGTAGTTACAAGTTATGTACCATTGTGGGTCCATAGTGCGTGCTGGTGAAATTTGCATTCACTCGTTCGTGTCTGTGTCTGCGTCTGAGCTCTCACAATTCTTGTGTTTCACATCCACCTCCCTTCCTCATTCTAACATTAATTGGGGGGCTGACAATAGAGATTGTACTAGTTGGGAGTGTTAAGTTCCGGATTTCAGGCAGATCTCCTGGTGGATATTCTGGACACTTCCTGGTACATGTCCATGGAGTTCCCAGGGATTAGTTCAGGGAGTATTGGAATATTACCAGAGAGTACAGATTGGACTTGGCTTCAGCTTATGTGCTGCACCCTCATGCACTCACTAAGGTGTCCATATTTCAGAGGGCAGATATGTATATCCAGAGTGTTTACAAATACTCAGAGTTTCTAAGGGCTCTGGATGTCTGGAGTCTGGAGAGTTCTGGATATCAAGTGGACAGAAAGAATACAGGAGAAGGTTAACTAAGTCATGACTAAGTCAAGATTAAAACTAAAGAGTAAGTACATGACTATGGAAGACTATATAGATGTTCCAATTATTGTACTACAAGTCTGGGAGTATAATAAGATTTATTTGGAACTGTTTCCAAACTAAGGATATAATAGTAGGTCAGATAAATGAGGAACAAGGATGGGGACAGATCAGGGAACAAGAGCAAGAACAATAAACAAACAAAAGAACATCTGTCAACCAGTCAGTTACCCAAATGTAGAACAAAGGAAGTGAGTCAGAATATCCATGGACATCTGATACTATCCAGAAATGGATCCCAACACTATAATGACTAAGTGTGCGTATTTCTGGGAAAGCCACAGGTTCTGGGTAAGTTGGAACATTGGCATAGAGAGGTGACAAGGATGATCTGGTGAAGGTTGGGCCATGGACCAAAGTATCTAGAACAAATGCCAGGAGTCCAGCTGGAGTCCGATCTGGGAAATGACCAAGGACACTTGGAGATACTAACTGGGGAAAGGTGGAGTCTACAGGAGGTGTCTAGTCAAGGGTAGAATACCAGAATGGGATGTGAAGGGTACTTGAGGGATAAGAGTCAGGTTCTGGGGGATTCCTGATCTTGATACTAGTCTGGAATATAGTTCAGAACCTGATATGATTTCCAGGAAATACTCCATGAAGTCTCCAGGAACAGATCTTCACAGGGAGGTCTGACTCTATAATCATAATGGAGCTTGGCTTCAACTTATGTGTTGTGCCCTCACATGAACTGTCAGGTGCTTTGGTACTCAAACAGAACAGATATGTATTACAATATGAGTAGAAATCAACACTCAGCTTAATCAACCAGGGGGCTGAATCACTAAGAGTCAAAGAGTAGAGGATCATGGCTTGCTGAAGACCACTCTTTAAGAATATAGTGATGAGAGAAAAAGGCAGAAAACTAAGAGGGGCTAATCTAAGTCAATATTTGAACTGAAGAACTGTAGTGTACATGGAAAGGGCTTTATACTACATCGAGATGGGTGATTGGAAGGTGGATCAGAGAAGTGAAGTGTAGGATGGATCACAGGGAAGTGATGATGAGGTGAGGAGAGATAGAAACTAATGTATGGTACTAAGAAACAATACTAGGTGGCAAAATAAGAGTATACATACATAGAGATGGAAGCAGAGGAATGGGTAGAGCAGAGATGGAATGGAGTGGGAGTGTACTATAAACAAGCATTGGGGCACTGTGAGGGGTAATGATGTGAGCAGAGGTTCTGATAACAAGACAATGAGGGTTTTTTAGTGAGAAAACAAGTCGGGGGGGTCCAAAACAACAGGATCCTAACACAAGTTGAGGTTTGGGTGCCATCTTGGCTGTTTCAGATAGTGTTCACATATGACTACTCTCTACATTGTTATTGATATTGCACTGAAAATACAAAAACAAGGAAGAGAGGGATTATAAACCAAATAGATTGTTGATGTTCAATGATTTTAGAAAAATTAAGTGAACCAGTTAAAGCAAGAGTTGAGAGTCATCACTTACTCAGGACTTTTACCATTGACCTTGAGTTCTCATCACATCTCTCTGTTGCATCCACTCCTCAACCTCAAGTCTCTTCTTTTCTCACCTATAGAACCCTTCATGGTACATCTTTCTTCATTTGAAACATAGGCTTGTGAAGAATTGAACCATAAGGGTGGATTCCTTAACTCTAACTAACATTGTTTTGAACTTCAAGCAACTGTACAGTTGCCCTTAACCACAACTTACTATTACTCATTCCTTACTTTTCTTCCTTTGACATCTGGTTTATTGTGTTATTGTATCCTTGTTATATCTTTTTGTATCTCTGAATCAGTAGTACAATAGTCTATAAGTCTTTATAGTCAAGTAGCTATCTGTACATACAACCCAATCAGAAAATCAACTAAGTACATATCTCTCTAGAATGATGCTGTGAAGTATTGGTGCAACTAGAGAGAAAGCTTGAAGGGATGCCATCAGTTGTTCTGAGGTAAGGATGGGCTTGAAATTGTGCAGATTGACTACTGCATAATCATTGGTTCCTTAAGGTAGACATCCCATTGTCTAGTCATGACACCAGGTTTGCCACCCAGGTGGCTAGGCCAAAAATGAATAATGAGGTTGAACTGAGAAAGGTATTCTGACCATTGGGCCTGCCGACAAGTAAGAAGCTTAGTTGTTGCAAAATATTCTAAGTTCTTATGATCAGCAACAACATCAATTGGCATTCCCAAACCTTCAAGGGAGGTTGTCCGTAATCATTATAATATCAAATGTTTACTAATAAAAGCAAAATTGCTACAAAACTCCATCTTTAAATAGTGATATATCCTCTGAGACTATTATATTGTTAACCATCAACCATAAGAAACAATTCTCCATATTACATCCTAAACAATTCAGAGTCAATTAATAGAACCTATTGTATATGGTTTTCCAAGTTATGTAAATACTTGCTAATACTTTTGTTGTTAATTTGTTTTTTAAAAACTGTAATGTAGTTATTTCCATGTAAAATATGTAAAATATTATTGGAAATTTTTCATACCACAGCTGTCTTTATTAAGTAAAACCCCCTATATATTCTGGGTATGTTGAATCAAGTAGAAATCTGTTTACATTGACAGATCCATTCCAAAGTAATACATATGTATTTAGAGGTGCCAATGATATACATATGCATGGAATGGACTATCTAAAAGTATCTATTTTTTTAAAGTATTAGTGTTTCAAACTACTAATTTTTTTTATTGTCTACTTGTATCCGGAAAGATTCATTAGTTTGTAATGTATGAGAGAGTTTAAAACTTTTTAAAAGTTTTAAAAATCAAATTATGTTTGAATCACATCTCAGATGTTTAAATGACCTTTAGAGTATATTAGAATTTAATATACTTAATAGTTTTCAGATATCCTCCAAGGTAATGATGCCAGGCTTTGAACACCTCAAAAATGGCAAGGAGTTCTTTGCCATGGACATCATAGTTGAGTTCTGTAGAGGTAAAGGTTCTGGAAAGGAAAGCAACTGGGGTGAATTTCTCCATCAGAATGGGATAAGAAGCATTCTCTTGTATACATATTAACTTTTCAAATGTAGTTGATATAATTTAAATTTATTTGGTTTAGAAAGTTAACCAGAACTATCTGGCCAACCAATCCATGTTGTGAAATTTATCCCCAAAAGGATAATCTATATACGTTTGTTTGACTAACTTTTGTCAGATACAAGATAAATATAAATATTTCCTTATTTTCCAGAATGTCATCTGATAGACTGAATTTGATTAAATCTTAATTCTATAGCAAACAATATAAATATATATACTTTAGTGGATAAATAACTTTTAAAGTTTTGGGTTATCCTCCTTGGTAGCCTTGTCACTTGTGCAAGTGTTGCCCTGACAAATGGTCAAAATATCTCTCACAACTCAATCTCATGATTCATTTCTGGCCTGGCCACCTTGACAGAAAGCCTGATGCTATGACTAAATGATGGGATATCTACCTTCCAGAGGGGAGCTGTTAGATTTTGTAATGCTAGCACTGTTACCCAGGGGTATTGGTAACACCCTTGCTATGGAGGATGGTCACAATTTCTTCAATATCCAAACTTTTACTGAAAAATCCTCACATTTTTAAGTGAGACTATTTGTTCTAGCTATGACTACATATTATATGAGTTTATATTTCATTATCCCAAAATTCCATCTCCAAGACTTGTATGCCCTTTAAAGTATGCACACATGTCATGGTTAAACAAGAGTATGGTTAAGTGTGGGGCTTACAGGTGGGTCTCTGGGGGAAACCTGCAGAAGTTCCAGGGAAGGACATGGCTTCAGCTTCTGTGCTGTACCCTCACAAGATCGTGTTGTCCAACTTCAGACAGGAGCAGACAGGAAACCCATGGGTTCCAAGAATATGCAGGGGCAATTTGAAGATCTGTTCCTGGAAACTCCACAGAGTATTTCCCAGAAATAATATCTGGTTCCGGACTAGCTTCTGGACTAGTATCAAGATCCAGAATCCACTGGAACCTGACCCTCACCCCTCAAGTACCCTTCACACCCTGTTCTGCTATTCTGCCCTTGACTAGACACCTTCTGTTATGACCCAGACCCCATCAGACTCTGTCCTTCCCCAGCTAGTATCTCCAAGTGTCCTTGGTCATTTACTAGCCCAGGCTCTGGCTGGACTCCCAGCCTTTGTTCTAGATACTTTGGTCCATGGCCCAACCTTTACCAGATCATCCTTGTCACCTCTCTATGCCAATGTTCTGACTTGCCCGGAACCCATGGCTTTCTTGGAAATATGCACACTTAGTCATTATAGTGTTAGGATCCATTTCCAGATGGTATCAGATGTCTGTGGATATTCTGACTCACTTCCTTTGTTATCTTACTTGTTATTATATCCTTAGTTTGAAACAGTTCCAAATAGGTTTTATTATACTCCTAGATATGTAGTACAATTATTGGAACAACTATATAGTCTTCCATAGTCATATACTTACACTCCAGTTTTAATCTTGACTTAGTCTTCAAATTAGTTTGTATCTCAACTTGGCATCTAATCCCTTCTGTCTTCCTGTACACTTGATATCCAGAACTCTCTGGACTCTGGACATTTGGAGCCCCCAGGAACTCTGAGTATCTGTAAACACTCTGGATATATCTGCCCTCTGAAATATGGACACCTGAGTGAGTGCAAGAGGGCACAGCACATAAGCTGAAGCCAAGTCCATCTGTACTCTGGTAATATTCTGATACTTCCTGAACTAATGCCTGGGAAGTCTGTGGACATGTTCCAGGAAGTGTCCAGAATATCCACTGGGAAATCTGCCTGAGATCCAAAACTTAACAGGCAAATTACTAGAGAGATACTTAGTTGATTTTCTGATCAGATTGTATGTACAGATAGCTACTTGACTATATAGACTTATAGACTATTGTACTACTCATTTAGAGATACAAAAAGACATAACAGGCATACAATAAAATAATAAACCAGATATCAAACAGATTGGGAACAAGGGATAGACTGAACCAGATGTCAAACAGGCAAGGACAAGTTGGGAACAAGGGGGTCTGGAATGTCTGGTCAGAGTCTGGTGACTGGTTTGTATGATATAGAGAGTCGAGTGCATATAGTCTGGGTGGTGGTGGGTTTCCCAGTCCTAACAATTATTTGGGTTATGAATTAATCTTTGTGATAAGATGTATCTTGTATACATGTGAACATTCAAATATAGTTCATATAATTTGAATGTATTTGGTTTAAAAATTCAACCAGAAATATCTGGCCTACCAATCCACATTGTGGAATTTATTCCAAAAGAATAAATCTACAGATGATTGTTTGACTAACTTTTGTCAAATGCAGGATATTTCTCCATTCTTCAAGAGTATTGCCTGATGGTGTGAAGGTCCATTCCTGGAAACTCCATGGAGTATTTTCTGGATATAATATCAGGTTCCAAAGGAATCTGACCCTCATCCCTCAAGTACCCTTCAACTCAAATCCCATTCTGATATTCTGCCCTTGATTAGACACCTCCTGTTATAACCCAGCCCTTTGACACTTAATGTCTTCACATGTCATTGGTCATTTCCCAACCTGGACTCCAGTCAGACTCTGGTTGGACTCCATGCATTTGTTTCTAGATACTTCTTTAATCCATGACCCAACCTTCACTTGATCATCCTTCTCAACCCTCATCACTTTCTCTATGCCAATGTTCTGACATACCCAGAACCAGTAGCTTTCCGAAAATACACACACTTAATCATTATAGTGCTAGGATAATTTCTAGATAATATCAGTTATCTATGGATATTCTGACTCCTTTCCTTTGTCCTGCATTTGGTAACTGACTGGTTGACAGATGTTCATTCATTGGTTTATTTTTCATGCCTTTATTCTCTGATCTATCCCCCATCCTTGCTCCTCATTTATCTGATTTGTTATTATATGCTTAGTTTGGAAACATTTCCAAATAGGTTTTATTATACTCCCAGATTTGTAGTACAATTATCAGAACAACTATATAGTCTTCCATAGTCATGTACTTACTCCCCAGTTTGAATCTCAAATTAGTCTCAATATAATCTACTCCTTTGTTTTTTTTGTACACACAATATCTGGAACTCTTCAGAACTCCAAATATCTGTAAACTCTCTGGCATATATTAGCCCTCTGAAATATGGACACCCAAATGAGTGTATGAGGGCACAGCACATAAGCTAAAGCCAAGTCCATCTTGTAACCTGGTAATATGTTACGACCGTGTCGCAATCCTATCGGCCCCGAGGTTATCGCCACTTGTCAACGTTTCAAGTCATTCTCTTGGAAACCATCGGCCCCGAAGCTGACGAATGTTTCGCGAAGATCAAACTCCATTTACGCCCATGTCAAATAACTCGTATTGTCTGGTCAAACTTTGATACGTCCCCTTTATTATGTTGATCCGTTCAATCTTATGTTTTCGCATATGTCTATCTATATTTGTAGTCCTTGAACCATTTCCTTTTACCGTAATCCCGCTCTCGGTTATCATCGGCCTCCGAACTAATCATAAACTTCCCGTTCCTAGTCAAGCTTATTGTTAACACCGTGTTCCGCCCTTCTCCCCATTAGTATTTTCCAGACGCCTGTTACTTGTATATGAACCCGCTGTAATTGTAGTTACTAGGAAATCAGAATATCGACTCAGAATACCCTCATACACCTGTATCAGTCTCATAACTAAGAATCCCCCCATCCGCCTTCGCGTGCGCTCGCCCACTCCCGGCCCCGACCCCTTGGCCCGACGCTCGACTTGTCCTTCGATTCCGATCGGTATCGCGCCGAAAGGTACTCACTAGGATTAGTCTTCGCCCGCCCGAAATTTAAGGACAACCTACGGATATTTGCGAGGGCGCAGCATATAAGCTGAAGCCAAGTCCTTCCGATCGGTCCCCGTCGGCCACCGACATTAGTCAGTTTCCAGTTCTTAACATAATATTCCAATACTCCTGAAACTAATCCCTAGAAACTCTGGGACTAATTACCCAAAACTCCACAGACTATTTCCAGGAAGTATCTGGAATATCCACCAGAAAGTCCAACTAGATCCAGAACTTAACAGATGGACTGGATCTGATCAAATTTTAATTTATGTGAAACAATATAAATCTATATACTTGAGTGAATAGATTATTTTTAAAGTTTTTGGTTATCCTCCTATGTATATACATATGGAGAAGCCCTGGGTTCAATTCCCAGTCTGGCCATTCATTTTCTACACTTTTAACAGGAGCAACAATCATGCTGGGCCAATATGCATACACAATTTGAACAACTAATGGCATCCCTTAGAGCCACCTCTCTAGTCACTGGTATAGTGACAATATGGAAAAGGTCATGTGATTTCTTCCCAACCTCCCCACATCCAGCCCCTGTGGGACATCAGCCATTCAGTCCTGCCTCCATATACTGTCTGAGTGCCCCCTCTATGAGGAACACTGCCACCTTCTACTCAACACCTCCCAGGACCTGTCCCCCTCCACCATCCTCAGAACCCACAAAAGGCTCACCACTCTAGTGAAGTTCATCAACACATCTAATGCCTTCAGCAAGTCATAGCCTCTGAGTTTTTGTCTCTTCCTCTCTTCCTTCCTACATACAATCACATTCCAGTGTAACAAGTCAGTGGCTCACTAATGCTATGTTGTGGGGTTGGCAACTCAATATCCCATATCCAGAAATATTAGTAATTAGCTAGTATTTATTTAGTATAAAAGACTTAATAAACATCTTGACTAAATAATATATTATCATCTTTTGACTACAGGTTATGGGCCCCAGCCGAAACTAGAAAAAGTATATATGTACATATCTTTACCCTAGAACTCAATGCTCATATCTTTGCACTGGAAAATTCTAATCAAACAATAATTACTTACAATGTCACTTAACCACTCAAATTCATTATATAGGATTGACCCCTTAAATGGGGACAATCATTTCACATGGAAACAGAAACTCAAGTGGATCTTAATAGAACAAGGTCTATGGGCATATGTGGATGGATTAACTGGAGAGCTGATGCTGGCAGACCCTAAAAATATAATGGAAGAGGAACGGCAGGCAATTATGGATTGGAAATGGAAAGATCAGCAGGCTTATGTGGCAATTTGCTTACATATAAGTGATAATTACTTGGTATATACAGGAGGATTAATTACTGCACTTGATGTTTGGTGAACACTATCAAACATATTCAAGGTGAAAAGCCCCATTGGTATAATTAATAAGCACTGAGAATTCTTCAAGACATTTGCCAAAGAAGGTGCTGACATGGAGCTACATACATATATGAAAGCTCAGAACTTTACAACAAGAATTACATAGTTGTGGAGAATATATTTCAGATAAAGACTTCACTAATACCCTACTTATCTCCCTACCTGACTCTTGGTCAACATTCATCACCACTGTAAATGTGGGAATTGAGTTCTTACATCAGATTCATTAATTTACAGAATCCTGGAAGAAGCCAGATCACAGAAATTAACTATGGAGAAATCAACTGTGCTTAAGGCACAGGAAGTGAAAACTACCAAGAAGAAGCACCATACAGGTGCTGTCAAGGGAAAGTGCAGAAATTGTGGAGGAAGGGACACTATCAAGCAGATTGCTGGGAAAAAGGTGGTGGAAAGGAGGGCCAAACACTGAAATGGTGGAAACCCAGAAAAGACAAAGACCAGGCCAACCAGACCAATGAAAATACTAACAAAGATTACATCAGCAGATTGGCTCACAGATTTTGCTGCAACGACTGACACTGCCAGGAACTGGCAAGACTTCATTAATTACATAGCAGAAACATTGTCTATTGGAGGGGTTGCCCCAGGATCAGTCCTCAAGACCTTGGGATGAGAAACAGTCAAGTTACAGTTCCAAAACAGTAATAAAATCTATTCTGTAGAACTTAGGGACATTACATAAATGTGCTCCAGATGCACCAAACAACCTACTGAGTATTGGGCATTTAACTGATTATGGATATGAGGCTCTATTTACATCAACAGGTGTCAAATTCAAGTCACCTAATGGTACTATATTTGGAGAAGGCCAACAAGTCAGGCACATGTACCAAATGAAGGCACAGATCAATATGAGTGCCAAACCAAGTGAATTTGCTGTGATTGCTAAAACATGCATTTGGGACAAATGCCACAGGATACTTGGCCATATTAGTATTGGAGCAGTCAAATTATTAAAGAAAAATAAACTAGTTACAGGACTACAGGTGGATGAAACACAGGAATTTACTCAATGCAAAGCTTGCATACAAGGAAAGGCACATGTGGAGCCATTTCCAAAATGGGCTGAAGACTCTGCAACTGAAGGACCAAATCATGAGAAATATTTTTACTCATTCATGGATATTAAAACAAGGCACAGTGTTTTATTCACAGACACATCAAAGGACCAGGCCCTGAAACACTTCAAAACACACAAGGTGTTTGTTGAAAATCAAATAAACAAAAAATTAAAGCATATTAGGACAGACAATGGTGGTGAATACACTAGCAAACTATTCAAAGATTTTTGCACAGAGGAGGGAATAATTATGGAAACCATGGCACCTTATTCCCCTGCCCAAAATGGGATAGCCAAGTGGTTAAATTGCACAATAGTTGAATATGCGAGGGCCATGATATATGTGAAGGATTTACTGAAAACCTTATGGCCAGAAGCCATTTCATATGCATGCTATATCAAGAACTGATCACCTACCCAAGCACTTGGAGCTGACATAACACCCCATGAAGTGTTTTTCAGTAAGAAACCAGATGTGTCACAATTAGAAGAATTCAGGACTAAATGTTGGGTCATGGTACCTGATGAATGGCAATCAAAATTGGATCCCAAAGCAGAAGAGCATATATTCACAGGAGTATCTGAGAATGCTAAAGCCTGGAAATACTACAATACTAAAACTAGGCATGTTCAAACTTCTAGGAATATCACATTTGATATTACAGATACAAAGCTCTACCCAATCCCTGGAGAAAACAAAGGCAAGGAAATAACTACTGTCCCACTTGAGGGGGAGAGTTTCAGTACTGAGTGATCCAGTAGACACTTATCACACCAAACACATCAATTGCACCCACAGAGGCCTACATTGAAGAAGTCCCATCACAACAAGACATTCAGCCACAAGAAGCACAGCATAGTTCAAGAATTATTAATAGTACCTTACCAGAGTACTGGACACTTAATAACCCAAATGCCTGGCCCAAATCAAGATTTACAGATAAAGTAATGGTGAAGTGAGAAATTGTGACTCCTCCCAAGGATTACAAAGAGGCAATTTCCCAAAATGACTCACCAATATGGATTGTGGCTAAGGAAACAGAAATAGAACAGCACTAACAAATTGGTACCTGGGAATTAATTGATTTACCACCTGGCAGGACAGCAATAGGATGCCATTGGGTATATGCTACCAAAACAAGCCTAGAAGGGAAATTTGAAAAAGCAAAAGGTCACTGAGTCACACAAGGATTCACACAGCATCCTGGAATGGACTATTATGAATACAGTAACTTCACTGGTACTCAAATTTGCATCACTCAGAGCACTGATTGCTTTGGGAACAGCACTAAATTGGGAAATTGTTACAACCAGAAAACCCACCAGACTCCAGGCACTACTCTATATGCACCAGTAATCAGTTTACCGGAATACCTGCCAGAACCTGGATGTCAGACCTGTCCTTGCCCAACCTTTGTTATCTCATGTACCAGTCACCAGAATACCTGCCCAGACCCTGCACACATCATCCCTGTCTATCTCTGACCCTGTCCCACACATCAGTCACTGGACCCCACTCAGAAAACCTGACAGCTCTCTAACTGAGCCCCGTTCCCGTTATGGTCAAATGACCTGTCATGTTTTGGACTCTGCTCCCACCCTGTTCCTGTTATGGTCTAACAATCTGTCACATTTTGGACTCTGCTCTGCTCTGTTCCATTCCTAACACCAAATTTGGTGTTTACTGTAATTATCTCATTTCATGATTACTAGTTTGGATTTCATTATTACTGGATTTGGTATGACATACATTCCACAGTCTATATAGTCTGGCAGATGTTGTACATACAATCCAGTCAGAAAATCAGCTTAGATTCCCCCCAGTAATCTCAGTACATTTTCCACTCTAATCTCCTCTTTGAAACACACTGCTATTTACCTTGTTGGGGCCCACAGGCTCTGACCTATCTATTACTTGACCTCTGACCCATCACCGCCCGACCCCTCAACCTCTGCAGGATTCCCACAGTTGACTCTCTGACCTCTCAACCTGCCAACCACTCCCAGACTCCCCAGGATTCCCATCCACCTGTCTGAAATTGGACAACACAATCTCATGAGGGTGCAGCCTACATATAAGCTGAAGCCAAGTCCTACTGGCGTTCCCATGGGTTTCTCTGGAAACCCTCCGATAAGCTCCACACACACTCCTTAACAGAAATAGAATTAATGGACATTAAAGGCACATACCTGAACTCTATTCTTGAAGAAGAAATCTATATGAAACAGCTGGACAGTTTTAATGATGGAACTGACAGAGTACTTAAATTATATAGGGCACTCTATGGACTCAAACAGGCAGGTTGGACTTGGCATCATTGCCTAAAGAAGACATTACTCGATTTGGGATATACTCAAAGTGCCACTGATGAATGTATCTTCATCAAGATCAATGGACTGAATATTGAGGTCATTGCAGCTTATGTAGATGATCTAGGATTACTTGCAAACACACAGGAGGGCATGGCAAGAATTAAACAGGAATTAAACAGAAATTTCATGAAAAAAATACTAGGAATACAGATACAAAGGGATCACAAAGTTGGAACACTCAAAATATCACAAGGCGCATATATCGATGTTATCCTATCTCGTTTCCAAATGCAGGATGCAAATCCAGTATCCACACCCCTTAATAAATCAACAAAGTTAACCATGCCAGTACCAGATTCCAAAAGTAAACTGGTTATCAATGAACATTATGCAAAGGCAGTCAGAACACTCATGTATGTGGCACTGGGAACTTGGCCCAATATAGCATTTGCCATTCAAAATTTAAGCCAATTTACAAACCTTTATTCAAATGAACATTGGATGGCCATTAAACACTTAAGGTACCTTAAGGGGACCAAAGATGATGGCATTACTTATAAATCAAGCAATCAAATTGAAATAGAATCTATGTCAATTCAGATTATGCAAATCGGGATGATGGACTATCAATTGGTGGTTATGTTGTATTAATTAATGGAGGATGTGTCACTTGGAGTTCAAAGAAGCAGTGAACTATGGCATTATCCACAACCAAGGCCAAATATATTGCCCTAACTGAGGGAGCCAAAGAATTATGTAACTTGGCTGCAGAAATTACTTACTGATTTAGGGTTCAATATCAGCAATGATCCAACAACTATGAATTCAGATAATCTAGGTGCGACTTCACTTGCTGTTAAGTGCTATGTCGGAACTTATTCTGGAACTATGTATCAGAAAGTCACCGGAAACTCAGAAACTATTGAATAGGGTCAGGATGTTGGCTTCAGCTTATGTGCTGCACCTCTACGCAAATGCTCAGAAGTCCTTAATTTCAAATATGGGACTTATGCTGGAAGTTATGGATATTCAGAGTTCCAAAGAGTTCCGAATATTGAGCATACAGAAAGATGGAAGAGGGAATAAGAAACTAAGTCGATATCAGATCTGAAGTAAAGTACAAATTTGCGGAAACTAATATAAGTCTTCTTGTTATTGTACTACAAACTAAGACCACAATAGGATGGAAACGGAAGTATTCTGAAACAGGAATACAATAAGACAGATTAGGGAGACATTATTCCAAAATGGGAATATAATAAACAAATGAGTGAATACTTGTCAATGGACAAGTTACCAAATGTGGAACAAGGGAAGATTACAGAAGATACAGGAACTATGATATTCCATAGTTGGAAGTCAGGGATTGGATATTGAAGTATCCAGGAACAGGTTGTAACACTTGCCCATGACACAACATTCCATGCACACACAAAGCACATCAAAGTTGCTTATCATTTTATTTGCAAAAAGGTGGTCTCTAATGAGGCATCACTTACATATGTTCAGTCAAAGGAAAACCCAGCAGATATTATGATGAAAGGGCTGGACTTAAACCAGCATAATTATTTAAAGAAGAAATTGGGATTTTATTAATAATCGGGATATCTCATTGAGGGGGAGTACTGGTAATAAAATAAAATATTAGTAAAGGTTCCTGACGACTCCATCACATTCCAGTGTAACGAGTCAGCGGCTCACTAATGCTATGTTGTGGGGCCGGCAACTCGATATCCTGTATCTGGAAATATTAGTAATTAGCTAGTATTTATTTAGTATAAAAAACTCGATAAACATCTCGAATAAATAACATATTATCATCTTTTGACTACATTCCCAACCGCTATGTATCTTAGTTTTGCGACGCGGTATATAAATGTATTAAAAATAAAAAATAAAAGGTCATGTGACCTGACCCTGTTACACCATTTCACATTTTTTGCCATGTTTTAATTTAATTTATTTACATAATGTTACTGAGAAGTCCTGCGGAAAAGTTCAAATTTTCAAATTTTTCATCTGAAATTATTATAATTATTATTCAAGGCGGTGAAACACCGTCATTGAAAGTGGAAGATCGTGCTGCAAATTGACAAGTGGGCATGTATAGGCGTGAGACCCGCCCCAAAGTTGGTGGTGGATAGCATTTGGTTAGAATATGTATTACTCGATTAATGAATGCGATACTTGGGATAAAATAGTTGTTGAATTTTTGGTTGCGAACAATGTACATGATGGACGGGTAACCGGCTATGGTATTACCGGTAGGTGGTATACTATTTGTATTACGTTCCTTACGTGTTTGGAAGTTCCCGTGTAGTGTACCCAACTCGAACCAAACGTGCTGCGAACCGTAAAAGTCAACAATAGTTTATTATAATGGACGGAATCGCACACGGGGGTCTCACTTTAGAGGAACAGATAGTATAGTGAGAAACTTAATTAAATATGAATTAGGAGATCGTGAGTGTTTAGGTTTGAAATTAGTCCCGGCCTAGCTGCAGACGCCGAATGATCGTCGATCATGACCCAACGTCAGATATGGTCACGTGACTGCTAGAAATCCTCCTCGACCAATCTTCCATGCCTCAGAAACGGGTTAGTTACTTCTATGACCGTGAGTTTTATTGCTTTCACGTTAAATAGTACACATATTAACTTAGAATCCATATTTCCAGCGGATGTGGGGTCATATTCGTATGGATTGGGGCATCCTATGAAGCCACATCGTATACGTATGACCCATGACTTGGTGTCTGCCTATGGGATGTTAAACAAAATGAAGGTTCTTGTGAGTAATATACGATGTTTTGCGATCATATGTCTTATTTAGTGTGCAGCGACCTCGAAGGTCAAGGCCTGAAGCTATGACGCTTTTTCATACCGATGAATACATTGATTTTTTGTACAAAATCACACCAGAGACCATAGAGGATATGAATATATCAGGCCAGAGATGTATGGTTTATATTTCCCGTTTACATGTATTTAATCTGTTTCCAAGTTTTGACTGGTGACGATAACCCTGCGTTCGAAGGAGTTTTCGAATTCTGCTCTATTTCAGCAGGCGGGTCTGTAGGCAAGTAATATTACGGTTGTGTTTGTTCATATTCTTAGTATGCTATACTCCAGGTGCTGCTGAAAGAATCAACAACGGGGAAGCCGATATTGCAATCAACTGGGCTGGTGGACTCCATCATGCTAAGAAGCGTGAAGCATCAGGGTTCTGTTATATCAACGATATAGTTTTGGCAATACTAGAACTTTTGCGGAATTTTTCTCGCGTCTTGTACATCGACATCGACTGTCATCACGGCGATGGTGTAGAAGAAGCTTTCTATACCACAGATCGTGTCCTTACCTGTAGCTTCCATAAGTTTGGTGATTATTTTCCGGGAACAGGTCATATCAATGATATTGGCATGGAAGGAGGTCTTGGATACTCTGTAAATGTACCTTTGAAGGATGGATTGACAGACAACGCCTTGCAGCGTGTATTTATACCCGTAGGTCTCGTCTCCAGCTAACGAGTGTCAGTTTTTCACGTTTTGCAGGTCATTGACCATATACTGGAGTGGTACCGTCCATCTGCAGTAGTCTTACAGTGTGGTGCAGACTCATTAGCAGGTGATAAACTCGGCTGTTTTAATGTCACGATGGAGGGCCACGCCGTTTGTGTGCAACATCTACGGAAGACTGGATTGCCACTCATACTCCTCGGTGGAGGCGGATATACCACGAAAAATGTTGCACGTGCCTGGACGTATGAAACGGCTTGTGCTCTTGGAATCGAGGATAGTATTGATCGGAACCTGCCATGGAATGACCACTTCGAGTGGTTCGGCCCAAGGTATAGACTAGAAGTGCCGGAGAATAATATGGATGATCTCAATGAACGCGATTCGTATCTGGATGGTGTGCGGTAAGTGAATTAGTTTGTCTAGGTACAACGACATTACCTACATATCGTGTAGAGAAGTTGTGATGAATAACCTTCACAAGCTGCCTTTTGCACCATCAGTAGCGATACAAGAGATTCCTTCGCACACTATCGCCGAGCTGCTCGGACTGAAGCCCGATGATGAGGATGAGGAGGAATATCAAGATGAAGAAGACGATAACGACCTTGATGCCCGTATTCAGAGTACGTATCTCCATGTCTGCTGTTTTCTGCTAAGCGATATTCTCTCCAGAAATCAGTCGCCGCGCGTATGAGGGACGCATTGAAGTGGACTCTCCCTCAGCATCCGAAGCAGAAGACGTGAACTTGTCCGATTCTGAAACCACGTCGTCTTCAGGCTCCCTGAACAGAAGACCCACCAATAGTCTCGGCGACCGGTACAGCATGCTGCGTTCTAAACGTAAATTCTTCCGAAGTTCTCTTTTGTGGGATCCAGAGCAAAGCGAGTTACGAGGCACGATAGCGGCTTTATACTGTGGGAAGCGCACCGTTGATCGTAATAGCATGGCGAATGGATGGTCCAATTGACGTTGTGAGGGTATTTGTAGGTGTTTGTGTTCTTTCTGTTCATGTTATGTTGTGTCATGTTGTGACGTCATGTGAATTTGTTTTTGCTTTGTATGTATCATTCATTATATGTATTGCTATGTCATCGCTGTGTCGTCTGGTATGCACCACTAACAATGTCGCTGCGGGGCCTATAACCTATTGTAGATATGGGTGGAATTTGAGAGGAGTGAACAAGTTGTTCAAAAATACAAATAATAATATTAAGTACAGGGGTTGAATCACTTTGCTATATTGTAGGAGATGAACTTGAACATACCTCAGTGAAGGGATTGAACACTTCGCTGAGGTGATACTACGAGAATCACTGGTTCATATCACTTTAAATGAAGCACTGTAGACATTCATCGGACACTTCGTAGCAGTGTTCAAACACTAATTTACATAAAGCTGTTGAGCGGTTTTTGGATGATGCATTTCTGAATCTAAGTAGGACAAATGTCATTTCAGTTCATTTTACCCTTCGAACCAGCTCATTAAAATGGGGAATCTACTTATTCCAGCCAGTGATACACTGCAGAACAAACGACTAGCCACTTCTATTACATCCGTCCACCACCGCTCATCCACTACCACCACCATCCACCGTATACATGTGGCTGGTAGCACCCAGCCGTAAATAATGCGATGTCACACAGTAGGAGTGCCTTGTGACAGATCACCAAAACGGTAGTGGTAAGTATCAGGGAACAAGAAACATGACTGGGGATGGGGTCAGTTGGTCAATTGGAGAATACTGTATCATACAGAGGTAATATTGCCTTTGACATGAAACATATCACACCATGCTTATCCCAGGGAAAAACCCCATATATGCATACAAAAATGTAGTTATTAAACCTAAACATGTAACATGTCAATATAACTTGCATACTGACTGTTTATAGAATGTTCATGATGTGCATGTCCTGTCAGGATACAATGATGGAGTGGGTTGCTAGGGACAGTAGATAGACATATAAAATGGCATTCACAGCATCAAAATGAGTTAATATTATGTATACTCAACTAAGTGTTGTTTTTTATTATTTCACCTGTAACTAAAGTATGGCCAGCCGAATATGGTGATGGAGTGTGTGGGAGAGGGATATGAGAAACTATTTAAAGCAGAGCTTCAACTGATTTGACAAAAATCAAGTAGGTTCACCACAATTATTAAGATATTGTTACAACCCATGCATTTGGCACACTGTCGGACCTGATCGGACCTCACATGAAACTCCAATTGCTTGCAAACTGTTGGTATCCCGATTAACCCCATTAAGCACCTTCATTGTTCCCAATTGGTATTTCTGTCTGCCCCTTATCCTATACAACCAGTTTATGCCTTTTCTGCCCCTGTAGTAGTAGTCTACGTCCATATTTATAATGTTCCATCTATCAGTCTCCATTTTCACATCACTCTATATGTAGTTCTGTCTTCTCCATTAGTACTTTCCTTTGTTCTGTTTTCATTCGGATAAGTGCTGGATTTCCATATATATGCTGCTCATGTATTGTATTATTAGGACAATCAGAATATCAACTAAATTACTCCTATTAGTTCTTCACTCTTCTCTCAGACTTCCAATCTTCTCTCTCTCTCCCTCTCTCTCTGCCCTCTACCAATCCAGGAATCCAACAGTTTGACATAGTTAAGTTCTCACATGTTCGAAATTTAAGGACAACTGATGGTAACTTTGTGAGGGCACAACACACAAGCTGAAGCCACATCATTCCATTTGGACCCCATTGGACTTCCAACCTCGTGATCCAGAACTTAACAGATATAACACAAACTTTACTTTAAGAAATGTTATATATGCACTGAAAAACAATGCAATTATTGTATCTCCCCCTAATTAGGCAGAAAATGCACTTTGTTAAACTGAAAATTAGCATGGTAACCTGGATACTTACAGTAACTTCAGTGAGTGATGGTGCTGCAATTCAGTGTAAGTATATTAGATGCTGAGATGAAATACATTTGCTTCCTGCAGTGTGAGTGAGAGAGACAGAGAAGGGTGTTATAGTTACTGTAGCTATTGAATAATCAGCTGTTAGGAATCATGTCTTTCAGGCCTCTGCACTTGTCTCCAACCTGTAATGTCCTCCAGTATCCCAACATTGGTGTCTCCAATGATGTTGTCCTAGTAACACATTCACTAAATAATTTCCTTTTTAGTCACACCATCCCACTTCCACTCCAACAACATTCCATTATCTCATGTCACTCTGCCACATCATTTGCTACCTCAAAACACTATCCATTATGTTTGCCCAGTATCCCATTTTCTTGATCCCTTGTTCTGTTTTTCCTATTTCATTGTTCTGATAATATTGTAATTCTGCCTATCAGCCCCCCACATTCTGTTTTACTTAGTATAAATTCTCATCCTGTATACTACTACTCTCTAGTTTGAATATTGACTAAGAATGCTCCATGTCAGGGTATTGATTTTATTTTATTTTATTATGCACCTACAAACAGTACAGGCAGAGGCACAAGTGTGATTACATAATCATGCTGCTGCCCATATGAAAAGCAGCCATGCAGTGACACAATGATGCAGTGCAGTAGCACCATGATGCAATGCAGCATGGCATGGCCTGTTAAATTTGATGATGAAACACACCTTTTTATAGGGGGAGTCCACCAATTATTGCAACTTTTCATATGAAGATGCTAATTGTGGACCATGCATTTGGAGGTTAATGTGTGTCAGAACCACTATGCACCTCCCAGAGCACCAAACCTATATTGTCAGGAGGTGCTACACTAACTGACACAAGATATTGAGACACAAGTACTTTCATTACAAGCTTATTAAACCCTTGTAGATTGTGTATTTCAATAGAGTCAACTCATACTATTTTTAATATGGCCAAACAATGGTGCCGACATATGGCCGATGCCACTGCCTACACCCCAATGGATGCTTCGTGCTGTGTGCTTATGGGGGCCTCCTTGTGTGCCAGCACTACAACTGCAGTCAGTGCCTACACAAGTGCCAGCATGCCATGCAGACCTACACAGTGCCAGGCAGACTTACATAAGTGCCAAAGTGTGGCTATGCACTATAGGGTGCATACATGCCATTTTTAGTATTTTTCTCAAATTTCTAATAAACAAAAAATACTAAATAAATAGTAAATAAATGGTATAAATAATAGACCTGTACATAATCATTTATTTAGTTTCAATCTCTTAGGAATCCCACTAAAACAAGTGTGATCTCCCCTGTCATTGAGTTGTCCCCTCTTCACTTCATATTCCTATATTCTATCTTGTGTTTGGTAGCCTTGTTAGTGTTGCCTAACAGAAGATTGAAACTCTTTAAAACAACTCTACCATCTATCTCTCTACCCCTCTCTCTCTCAACAAATCTATTCTCCTTTTTCTCTCTCCCAATAACTCCCCACATCCAATTCCCCATTCCTCCATCTATCAACCTCTCAGGCTCTGTGCACTGTCAACAAATCTCCCTTATAGTGTGTTGTGACCTTTTTTTTAGTTAGGAACACCAACTGTTGGGGCTGGTTCTCATTTTGAGACAGCTTTCAGTTCTTCAGAAAATATCCAGGTAGTCAACCCTGTGATTCTGGGATCAGGCTCAAAAAGCTGACAACTGGGTGTTTAGTAAAATAATTAAATAGTCTTTTGAGTTAAAGTAGATAGGTGTGACCAAGGGACTTTTGTAGCTAGCTTTCTTTCACACACACTCCTGAGGGAAGATCAGTGCACACCCTACCCTATTGGACCCCACCTCTTTTTTTCCCCTTTTACCGATACCATGGATACCTCTCCCCCTACTACATCCTCTATTCCTTCTATTCAAGAGCTGTGGCAGAAGATACTTCAGATGCAGCAGCTTTTGAAGGATCTTCAGCCATCTCTACCCACCTCATCAGCCACAACCTTGAAAGTAGCCACTCCAGATCCTTTTGATGGGACTCAGAAGAAAACAAAAACCTTTCATTTCTCAACTCATGTTCTATTTTCATGGGAAGAGGGTGGAGGATGACTCTGACAAAATAATTTTTGCCCTATCTTACATGAAAGGGGGTACTGCTGAACCTTGGGCCAAACTCAAAGTCAAAGAGTATTACACCAATAAGGGTGTTGACTTTTGGGAGGACTTTGTAGAGGAGTTCAATCAGACATTTGAAGACCCCAACCCTGCCAGTACAGCTAGGCATAAGCTGAACCAACTCAGACAAGGATCACAGAGTGCTGAGGAGTACATTTCTCAGTTCAAACAATTCAAAGAGAATACATTGTACAATGATTGAGAAATTTGAACAGGGACTCAACTCTGCCTTGGTTGATAAGGTATATGCTCTTCCAGAAATGCCTACTACCCTGAAATAATGGTTTTAATGGGCCACCAAATTAGACAGACAGTGGAGAAAAAGGAAGGCTAGCAGAAGAAACTTTGGCCAGTCTTCCAAGACCCACAAACCAGCCACACCCCAGAAGAATATCCTGCCCAGCCAAACAGCCCAGACTGCTAAACCATCTGAGGCTGTACCTATGGAAGTTGATTCAGGATGGAAGGCTGTCAGACCTCTCATATGTTTCAAGTGCAGGAAGCCAAGACATAAGGCCACTCAATGCAACTCAAAGATGGATATTAATAGTATGGACTTTCATGCACTGTGTTAGGGTACGTACACGGTGGGTCTCTGGAGAAACCTGCAGAATATCCGGTAGGACTTGGGCTTCAGCTTATAGGCTGGGCCCTCGCTAGATCGTGTTGTCCAATTTCAGACAGGCAGATGGGAGTCCAGGGGAGTCTGGGCAGGGTTGTGGGTTGAGGAGTCGTAGGTCAGAGGTCATGGGTCGTGAGTCGAGATAGGTAAGAAAGATAGATGTGCCGGAGCCCGTGGGCTCCGACTAGTGTGAGCAGTGTGATTCAAGTAGGAGTTTAGAGTGGAAAATGTATTAGATTACTGGGGGGAATCTAAGCCGATTTTCTGACTGGATTGTATGTACAACATCTGCCAGTTTAAATAGACCATGGAGTGAATGACATACCAAATCCAGTAATGATGAAACGAAACGAACAAAACATAAAACAGGAATAGTAAACACCAAGTTTGGTGTTAGGAACGGGATGGAATGGAGCGGAGTCCAAATTGTGACAGGTCATTTGACTAAAACAGGAATGGGGCTCTGTTAGAGGGAAGACGGGTTTTTCTGAGTGGGGTCCAGTGACTGACGTGCGGGATGAGGTCAGACATAGACAGGGACAGAGTCCGGTGGGTTTTCTGGTGACTGAAACACAATGTAACAAAGTTGAATGTAGACAAGTCTGACATACAGAGTCTGGCAGGAATTCTGGTAAACTGACAATGGGTGCATATAGGGCATGGGTGCGTATAAGTTAGTGCCCGGAGTCCAGCAGGATTTCCAGTCGTAACACCCTGAAGGCATACATGAAGTGTCAAGACCTGTTCCCGGGAACTCCATGGAGTATCCTCTGGATATTATATTAGGTTCTAAACCATCTTCTGGACCAGTATCAAGATCTCAAATCCACCAGAACCTGACCCTCATCCCTCAAATACCTTTTTGACTCACATCCCATTCTGTCAGTCTACCCCCAACTGGACACCTTCTGTTATGACCCAGAATCCATCGGACTCTGCCCTTTGACATTTAACCTCTTTACATGTTTTTGGTCATCTCCCGAACCAGACTCCAACTGGACTCCTGGGACACACACGTCACCCTGTATTTACAGTATGCACCAGCTGTTGGACTCTCACATCAACCTGTCTATATCTGACACTGTGTCTCATGCACCAGTCCTCAGACTCCACCAGACCCACACATCAACCTGTTTATACCTGACTCTCTGTGCCTGTCACCGGACTCTGACCGGACTCCTGGAACCCCTCTAACAGAGCATAGAACCCTGCTCCTGTTATGGTCTGTCTCTGCATCTCACGTGCCAGTCATCAGAAAACCCACCAGACTCTGGACTCCACCCTATATACACCTGACACTCTGTATCTCATGGACCTATGATAATGTTAAAGTAGTAAAACTTACCTCAGTCATCACAATATAATGGAATTGACTGAGTGTGAAGAGTGGTGGAAGTTCTGACTGTTCTATATACGAAGAAATGAGTAGAATGGGAAGAAGGATGATTCGACTGGAGGCCTCAACTGCTATAGTTCAAGGCCAGAAGTGTTCACTAGCTCAGATAATGCTACCTATGTGGTAGCTGACACGTTACCCTGATCACCACTCGCTGTAGACCTAGTTTGTGTCTTACAAGTGGTGGTGCTTGGGTAAAAGTGTGTCTGAGTTTCATTTGGTGCTGAGTGCACCTGCAAGTATACACAAAGCTTCGAACTAATGAAATGGTGCAATATTCGAAGAATATAAAGGATAGAAAAATATGAATAAAATATGTAAAATATAAATAAAATAAAAGGAGTGTTTTACCACAATGAAACTGTGGTAAAAGCATACTCCTCACACTGTGTCATGGATCTTGCAAAAATGGCAAATTGATAAAAAGGAAAGAAAGGAAAGTAGACATTGTCATTAAAGGATTCAGTCAAACTCCTGGATTACACTTCAATGAAATATATGCACCAGAAATGAAGTGAGAATCCTTTCATATTCTACTAGCTCTGGGCACATCCAAGAATTTAGCAATACAACAGTTTGATATTGAGTTGGCATGCTTACATGGGACAATAAAAGAAAAGACTTAGGTGTAACAGGCAAAAGGATTTGAAGAACCAGAAAGGGAACATTTAGCACTACTATTGCTGAAAATGCTATATGGCACTAAACAAGGAGGTAATGAGTGGAGGAAAACATTGTGTAATTTTATAGTCAAAGAACTTACATGGATATGTTCTGATTATGACAGTGCCATATTTTTCAAGATTTGGAATGATGGTATTTGGACCATTGTAACCTCCTGGGTTGACAATGCTACTCCCATAGGAGATGAAAATTATATTCTTGATCTTGAAAAGGCATTTAGTGAAAAGTTTGGGGTTTTGAGTGAAGGAGAAGCACACTGGATTGTGGGGACCAGTATCCAACATGACATGGCATCAAAATCTGTTTTCATATCACAAAAGGATTATATTGAGAATATCGTGAAGAAATTTAACATACAGAATTCAAAACCAGTTAGGTCCCCAATTGTCCTCAGAATCAATTTCAATGCTATTGTATGACCAGAGATGAATGAAGAAAAGAAGAAATGGCAAAATTGCCATGTTGAGAGCTCATAGGGAACCTCATGTTCGCCTTATTGTAACACAACCAGATATTGCTTACTCTGTCAACAAATTATCTCAATATTCATCTAATCCAGTACAAACTCATTGGAACTTAGCCAAGCACATTCTGCAATATCTCTATACTACCCACAATTTTGAAGCATTATGTTTACACAGATATTCTGATGCTGATTTTGCAGGCAATACTGAGGACAGACAACCTACAGGAGGCTATACTATTTTTCTAAGTCCAGGGCCTACCTTGGTCCTCGAAAAGCAACTACAGTAGCACTTTCATCCATGGAATCGGAATATATTGCACTCTCAGAAGTGGCTCGCAAAATCATGTGGACTAGACATTTTTTGAAAGAGTTGAACATCATATACAAAGAACAATGGCTATTTTTGAGGATAATCAAGGAATAATTATGTTTGCTTTGAATCAATGTGCATTAAGAAGAATGAAGCACATTGAAATTAGGTGTCATTTTATTTGACATTTAATTGCAAATGGAACAATCCAACTTCACTACCACTCAACTAAAAAAATGACAGCAGATATATTAACTAAGCCGCTTTCCCCATCCACCCCATTCCTATCATACTCAACATCTAGGACTTAGTCCTTCAAAACTCGAGGAGGAGTATTAGGACACGAGCATTGAAGAACTTAGCACGTGAACAAATATGAGACAATATGTCTCAGAATGATAGAACACTAGACTGCGCGCATATTAATAGTACATTTAGGAGGAGAGTCAAAAAGAAATACAACATCTCTCAGCGATTTCATTAACGCTGAGAATACGTGGTTATATTGTGTTCTCTTGTTCATGGTATAACTCATTTTGTATACGTAGTAGTAAAACTGCTATTACTAGTTACCCGAGGTCACAGGTGATTATTTCTTTAGCCTTCCGGCACTGGAGTGTGCTATTAATAGACAACTACAGGGCTAAAGGTTCGCAATTCTTGAAATTAGCTGCGTTCAAGCCAATCCAGACATTTGCTCAGCTTATCGCCAATGGCAGGTTCACAGTCGTTCATCTCACATCAAGTGAAGTAACAGCGCATATGTCATCGAGTTGACGTCGTGTCGATATGATAAACGAGTAAATAAGTCCGCCACCCAGTTGCATCCCACTCCCTTTCGAACGATCATATTAGCTAACAAAGCGCGTGAAAACACGCTGTGAAGTCACATATTTAATACCTTAAATGTCTCCCCGGACCTCAGAGAAAGTGTCGACAACACACCGATACATGTATTGAATGACATACAAAGCAAGATGCTAAAGTGGAAGTTCCATCACACCACAACGTAACATAAACAATTGCAGATGATACGAGTGTATTTCCCTCTGCAGGACATGGACTGTTTGTTTTATTTATCAATCTTGTTGAAATCAACCGTGGATGTCGCCTTCTGATGAAGTGAGTATTGACCACTGCGATTTTATATAAGTTTCATGTCGTCACAAAGACGCGCCGTTCAACTGTAAGCGAACGAGTTTGGATACGAAAACCCATTAAATATTAACCACGTACCTTGAAAACGAGTCGCGACAGCGAAAAGCGACCCACAAAAGAGCGTCATACCAGAATATATGATCACTGGAGTCCAGTAACCATGGGTATTACTGAATATAGCCCCGGCAATAGGACCACCTGCTAACTAGAGTATAACAAGCGGTGTTAAACAAATCGCATTTGGAGAAAAAAGTCGTTGGCACCTGACCGGGGACTTCGCTAGTGAAGAAGACACCCATGATTGAGGTCAATTGGTTTGGATCAAAAATACGGACAAGGACGGCTGGAAATATGCTGGGTTTGCATATTAGAGAAAATGAGGTTTGAGTTAGAGAGGTGATTATTACCCAGTGTATCCACCTCCAAAAAATCCGTATGTGAACGTAAACACATACAACAACGGAAGTGAATTAGCAGCGGGAAGCCATAGAACAAAGTGGAAGATCCCTGCAAGCATCATCCCTGAAATAGCAACGTTCAATGCACCCACTCGGGAATCAGCAACCATGCCCAAGATAATCCGTCCAAATACCATCCCTAAATCCATAACGCCAGCGAGAACAGAGCCGACCAAGGGATTTGTTTTCAGTTGTGTCTGTGCATATGTCGGGACATATAAAAATGGTACCAGGTAACTAATAAAACGTTAATGTCTCTCTCTTGTATGGAAAGGTTTGATCCCACCCGAACAAGGTCAAGCAGCTGGCAAAATATAATGTAACAAATTTCCCATTCTTGAATATCATCAGTTTATTCCAGAAGGATGACTTTGTGGGACCGCCTCGTGACGGTCGCGACTTGAACATGAAAAGTGCGATAACGTTGATACCCGCAGAAACTGCTCCAGATAGCAACAACGCCCGTTGGTACCCCAACTTCGCAATGACGGTTCGAGTGAAAAAAGACCAGAAAATGCCACCAATGCCAGCACCGGCACTTGACAGTCCAATAGTAAAAGAGCGTCGCTTTAAGAACCATTGTACAGGACCTTATGGAATATAAGTTGGAAGTATACCGTAGGGGGGTCGCAGTCCTTACCGATACTTGCGGGAATATAAAGCATGCCTGCGCCGATGCCTACTACTACACCTTGAGTTACCACTAGCGTAGGCACCGTATGACAGAATCCGGCTGCCACTAGCCCCCCGCTAAACAGAATACTCCCTACCACAGACACCGGTCGGAAACCATACAAGTCTATGAATTTACTCGCTGGGAAGCCGATTAGGATAAGTAAAGTTCCCAAAGTAGTGCCGATGAGGGAAATTAGCTGAATAAAATACGTTCAATGATTGGTAGTAGACTTAATTTTTTGTCACTATACCCACTTCAGCAGAGTCATCGGCGAATTGATGTAGCAGATAATGAGCTTGATATACGCCTATGAACATTCAACCCTTCAGAACAGAAAATGGGCAGGACAGGATTTGCCTACCAGACGAATAAAGAATGCCTAGAATATTGAAGTTCAACAGAAAGCAAGCGAGAACCACCAGCCACGCTGTTAGTCCACCATCAGGGGGGAGATCAAACGGAACAAGCTCAGCAGACGAAGGCGAGTTAACTCCGGATGGACCATTTATGTCAATTTTTTCAACCACGTCGATGCGAGAGGTACATTCCTCGCGGACGAAGTCGTCTATGTCTTCTTCATTGCTATTCATACTATTTTGGAACGTATCTGGCGGGGCGACAATACTTTCAGTGAGTGCTCAGTACACCTTTTGAAGATTCAAAAAGACCAACAGGCGTAATCTTCTAAATTGTTCTGATATTTAGTAGACGTAATATGAAATGAAAACCGGGAGGTCACCTTACACGAAATAAAACTATTTGCGGAAACGTATCAGCGTGAAAATTACTGATGAGAATGTCTTACTCCTCAAAGCCCTTTTATACAT
This sequence comes from Hysterangium stoloniferum, assembly GCA_015178975.1. Classification (NCBI taxonomy): domain Eukaryota; kingdom Fungi; phylum Basidiomycota; class Agaricomycetes; order Hysterangiales; family Hysterangiaceae; genus Hysterangium; species Hysterangium stoloniferum. The sequence continues at coordinate 359,520 of WHVD01000035.1, read as the reverse complement.
CTTCCCATCCCATTAGATATTCGGCCCGCGACGTGCATCATAAGAATGGGGAAAACCTCAGATAGTAAGATGTGAGGCGAAATTAGAATTACAAAATTTCACATAAACCAATCTTCTTCATTGACAGGCTCCAAGTTTGTGTGACTCAACCCCTGAGAGCGTATCGATCTATCTGAGCGACGTAAAATAATTGTGTCGTCAGACCGCCTCGAGTATCTTATCGGTCTCAGTTATCGCATTGAATTCATCAACCGAGCCGTCTCAGAACGAAACTGTTAGATGGATCGAAATTTTCGCATTGTTATTGTATTATCTACAATATACAGGGGTGAGTTAGAGCGCGAAAAGGCGGAAGTGATGGTGAGTATAACAAGGGTTCACTGACAGTAAATACGTAATGCACCTTCAATAGAAGGTGAAGCGAAGACCCCGTGAGTGTCAGCTGCTGTACAAGGGAGTACTTCTCATACTCGGTGTACTGGCTTGCTCACAGCCGTTCATCTCACCTCCAGGGGAGTGACAGTGCATATTTCATTCATATGACATCGTGTTGTATGATAAATCAGCCATCAAGTCCGCTATTCCACTTGGGTCATGTGATAATGCATATTTCGTCGATTTGACGTCGCGTTATATGATAAAGCTGTCAATAAGTCTGCCATGCCAGTCGCGTTCTGTGATGTTTTTTAAATGAGAGAGCGTGACAACACGTCGTGATGTCACGCACAAAAGTATCGATAGCACAAAGTGATACATATAATGAATGATCCATTAGAACACTGGAAAGGGGTTTAAATCCAAAAAGGTTCAAGGATCTTTTGTGGAGGCTGAGTCAATAGAAACCGTCTCATACGTCCAAGTGCGGAGGTTGTTAAAAGTGTAGAAAATGAATGGCCAGACTGGGGATTGAACCCAGGGCTTCTGCATATATAGCAGGGGTGTTAACCATTACACCACCTGACCCTGGGAAGCACTGCTAGCATTACTCAATCTAACAGAGGTAGGCCGCGAGGCCAAGAAGGCTACGCATCTCCAGGGTTGACATTCAAATAGACTTGGATATACAAAACAAACCAGATCACATTTGCACCCATCAGGGTATACATATATATATATATTATACTGTTACGACCGTGTTGTAACCATGTCGCAATCTGACGGCCCCCGAGAATACTACCATCTATCAATGTTCCAAGTTATTGATCAAGTCATTATTTCGGCAACCTTTGGAACACCGACGCTGACATATATGTACCTTCACAGCGATCAAACCTCGTTTATGCCCCTGTCAAAATATACTCGTACCATCTGGTTATGCTTTGATGCATCCCCTTTCATTATGATGATCTGTTTTACTCTATGTTTCACATATGCCCGTATATACTTGTAGCCCATGGACTATTCCCTTTTCTTGTAATCCCGCTCTCAGCTAAATCTCAGCTTCCGATCTTATCATAACCTTCCAGTTTCTAGTCAAGTCTATTTGTCAAATAGTGTTTCCGCTCTTCCCTTAGTTAGTAGTTTCTAGATGCTGATAACTCATATATAAACCCACTATAAATGTAGTTATTAGACAATCAGAATATCGACTTAGATCGACTTAGATACCCCTCTAATTTCCGACTCCATTATCTATTCATGACCACCACATTCCAACTCCATCTGATTTACGATTCAACCTACATTTACGACTTCAACCTCTAATCTCCGACTCTCAGTCTCCCACTCTCAGTCTCCCACTCTCAGTCTCCAACACTCTCAGTCTCCGACACTCTCAGTCTCCGACACTCTCAGTCTCCGACACTCTCAGTCTCCGACACTCTCAGTCTCCGACACTCTCAGTCTCCGACCCTTGGTCTCCAACCCCTCAGCCCAACCCTCGACTTATCCTTCGGTTTCCGATCGGTAGTTTACCGAGAGGTTTACTTGACAGGACTAGTTTCCACCCACCTGAAATTTAAGGACACCCGACGGTAACTTGCGAGGGCACAGCACATAAGCTGAAGCCAAGTCCTTCCATTTGGTCCCCGTCAGTCTACTGACATCTGTCAGTTTTCTGCTCTTAACATATACCACCCCTAGTTACAGTTGATTCACCCAACTGTGTCGACTGAGTTAACTATTACAGCGCTTTGCATTATGTAAGGCACGTGCTAGATTTGCATGGAAATATTGCTGAAAGTTGCAAACCTTGTAGTTTGCTCAATAATTGACCAATTGTCTTGCAACTGTTCAGATTATTTGCACAGTTCTAAATAATACTCTCAGTGAGTGATAACCTTCACTGAGAGGCTATGCGATTGGTCTCTGTCAGGAACCGGACAACCCGCCGGCCTCCGGGCCTCCGGGCCTCCGGGCCTCCGGGCCCCCGGACCCCATCCTACATGCTCCCGACCCTCTATATTGTATAGTAACAACCGGAGTTCCCACGGGAGCCCACATGTCAACTTGTTTATGCCTGACTCTCTGTACGCACCCCACCTGTCTGCACCTAACCCTCCATGTCTCATACACCAGTCCTCGGACTCCTCCAGACTCCGGACTCCACTCTATGTACACCCGACACTCTGTGTCATATGTACCAGTCACCGGACTCCGACCGGACTCCTGGAACCCCTCTAACAGAGCATAGAACCCCGCTCCTGTTATCTGTCTCTGCATCTCACACACCAGTCATCGGAAAACCCACCGGACTCCACCGGACCTCCTGCACATCAAGCCTGTCTATACCCGACACTATCCTGTGCACCAAGTCACCGGACTCCGACCGGACTTCTGGAACCCCTCTAACTGAGCCCCGCTCCAGTTATGGTTAAATGACCTGTCATGATTCGTTCTCCGCTCCCATTCCATTCCGTCCCTATTCCCAGTTTAGTATTTACTTGTTTCATTTTATGTTTAATAGTTCTGCCTCTCATTAATACTGGATTTGGTATTATTACATTTCACAGTCTATATAAGTCTGCTATATTCATGTACTTAGAATCCAGTTTCAATCTCGAACTAGTTTTCCTCCGAACAAGTTTGATCCTTGAACAGTCTCTAGTCCTCTTGTCTGTCTGCACACTCGATTCCCGGAACTCCCACGGGAACTCCGGAATCTATATCTTTCTGTATGCATTCTGTCAGCTCGAAATATGGACACCCGAATGAGTGTACGAGGGCGCAGCCTATAAGCTGAAGCCAAGTCCATCTCAGTCGTATCACCAGACTTTCTGGTAATTATTCTGATATCACCGTTCCTTGTACTAATAATCCCCGGAACTTTCCCGGGACCTATTGCCCGGGGACTCCGTGGGACTATTTCCCGGAAGCAAGTGTGTGTTCGGAATAGTTACCGGAAACCTCCGTGGGACTATCCGTGGAGCTTTGTTTGGGAACTTAACAGTCTCTATGCTAATATAGTATCCATAAGCGTAATGTAACTATACAGTTACCCTACACTGTGTTCCAGCTTACCAAAGGTAGCTTACATAATGCTAATATTTCAACAGTAACTTCATATATGTATTTCACTACTATATATCTAGTATATTATGACATTATAACTCCAAAATTTGACCTACAGCATGTTTCCCAAAATTGCAGTCCACTTGAGCTTGTGAACCAATTCATGAGCCAACAAATGTGTCACTCCCAATGGGCTTGTAATATGTTGTTTTATATGTATCTAGGTAGTAAAAAATGACAGTGCCTGGCTTTTGCTGTCTAAATACCAGCTGCAAACCTGTATGAGGGTAGTTGTATGCATTTACTCGGCAACCTCACTCACATTAGCTCTGACCACAAAAGCCAGGCGCTGTCATTTTTTACTACCTAGATACATGTAAAACAACATATTACAAGCTCATTGGGAGTGACACATCTGTTGGCTCATGAATTGGTTCACAAGCTCAAATGGACTGCAATTTTGGGAAACATGCTGTAGGTCAAATTTTGGAGTTATAACATCATAATATACTAGATATATAGTATTAAAATATGTATATTAAGTTACAAGACAATTGGTCAATTATTGAGCAAGCTACAAGGTTCATTCGCAACTTTCAGCAATATTTCTGTGCAAATCTAGCGTGTGCCTTACATAATGCAAAGCACTGTAACAACCCCCCTGTAATCCCATCGTCAATTGGGATCACTGGTGGTCACACAAGTTGACAGGACCACAGTGTATTGTCCAGAGCAGAACAAGATACAGGCAAGTGCAGCATACGGTAAGATCTAAGGTCCTGAAACTTCCCAGCTACTTATACAGTGCAACACGGTGATTATGTAATCACATGTTGATTGAAATGAGAATGTAAAACTAAAGGGTCCATGCATAAGACTGGGGGCACCAGGATTACACCCCCCCTAGTCACATGTAGGATCCTTTACCTGATTTTAATCCACAATAGATCCAAAAATCTTGGGGATCCTTTTTCCAGTGAAAGCAGAAATTAATCAAAAATGTCATCATTCATTACACAAGACAATACAATATAATACACTGCAAATATTTACCTTACAATAAATATATCAATTGGGTTTGAAAGCTTGTTGACAAGTTCAGAGCAGCTGCTGATACTAAAATGGCACATAACCAACTCCGATATTGGCCATTGGTAATACCTGAAAACAGCAGTGCTGTGACATCCCTTATTTTTTCTTATCCTCCCACACTTTCATAATGCACACAGACAAAAAGAAGCAGAAAAAAAGAACAAATAAAACATTTGAAAATAGACTTGGAAGTGGTGAATCAATCACCAAATACTATGTTGCAACTTCCTTTGCCATCTATAAATGTTAATATACAGGTTGTTCCTGTTAGAGTATGATATTACAGCTCTCACATAGTCTATGATGTTCCCTATATTTTTCTGATATTTGTAGTATTTTTCCCAGCACTGTAGATGCAGTATTGAGTGAGTTACCTAGTAAGGTAACTGATATGTAGGTGCTTAGGTAAGCACCCTGTAGCATACTCTGCTGTGGGTGTGGGAAAGTCTCCTTAGTGTTTACTTTCCTCACACTCACAGGGTGTTTGTCAAGAGTTATTCAACTGTTTCAACAGTTCCACAGGACAGATTGCCTTCAGTTACAAAAGAATAGTCTCATTCATCTTCCACAAAAACAGAGAATATGTTTGGAGGTATACAGTGGGTCAAAATGATGTAGGATAGAAAGCAATATTCCCATATCTCATGGTGGGCAGGATGTCAGGCCTTCCAGGACCATTGGTCCAGAACCAAATATGACCATCCTGGCCTCTAATTGCAATGATGAATGTACTGCCCCACCTGCACCAGAATTATGTCAGGATCTGGAAGATCTATTGGAAGAAATAGATGTTTGCTGGAATTGTTGTATAGTGGATGAAGGGCTAATCTGTCTTGATCAGTCAACCTTTGTACTCCAATATTGGGATAAAAAGCTACAGGTTTTAAAGGTATTTACTTCCTACAATATAGTCTCCCCATAATACTGATATTTAAATAAGACAGACCATTACTGGCAAGTGTGATACCTACCTACTTCCACCCCTGAAGCCTCCCTCTTGTGTGACTGCCCAGTTGATGATTGTATACATGCACTGGTATTATCAAAGCATCTGCACCACATTATTGTTACGACCAGAATTCCTGCCAGACTCCAGGCACTAACTTATACGCACCTGTGCCCTATATGCACCAATTGTCAGTTTACCGGAATTCCTGCCAGACTCCATATGTCAGACTTGTCCACATTCAACTTTTTAACTTCATGTATCAGTCACCAGAATACCCGCCAGACTCTGTCCCTGTCTATGTCCGACTCTGTCCCACACATCAGTCACTGGACCCTGCTCGGAAAACCCGTCATCCCTCTAACTGAGCCCCATTCCCGTTATAGTCAAATGACCTGTCACGATTCGGACTCCGCTCCCGTTCCATTCTCATTATGGTTTTATGACCTGTCATGATTCGGACTCCACTCCTGCTCCATTCCCATTATGGTTTTATGACCTGTCACAATTCGGACTCTGCTCCCATTCTGTCCCGTTCCTAACACCAAGTTTGGTGTTTACTTATCTCGTTTTATGTTTGCTAGTTTCATTTTCATTATTACTGGATTTGGTATGTTATTCATTCCACAGTCTATATAGTCTGGCAGATGTTGTACATACAATCCAGTCAGAAAATCAGCTTAGATTCTCCCCAGTAATCTTAGTATATTTTCCACTCTAAACTCCTCTTTGAATTACACCACTCTCACTAGTCAGAGCCCATGGGCTCTGACGCATCTATCACTCAACCTCCGACTTATCTATCTCGACTCCCCGACCTCTCAACCCACAAACTCTGCCTGGACTCTCTGGGATTCCCGTCCACCCATTTGAAATTGGACAACATGATCTCACGAAGGCACAGCCTATAAGCTGAAGCCAAGTCCTACCAGATTTCCTGCGGGTTTCTCCGGAAACCCTCCATGTACGCACCCTTAACAATTATGAGCATTAAACCTGTCTCTGAGGTCCATTTTCCATCAGCATATCTTTTAAAAGAAGGTACCCAAAGGGACTAGTTTATTTTTTCTGTTTGGGGTTCCCCTGATATGCTCAAGACTGGTGGCAAACATGTTATTGTCTGCCTTACATGTGAAGGATACTGGCATTGTAGGTCATGCACAATATGTGAAGGCTGTCACCATAAAAGTCAGGCCCAAGAATATGCTGCAGGTGCCAGAATTACAGATCCTATAGGAAATTTCTGTCAAGACCTGTTCCCAGGAACTCCATGGAGTATCCCCCAGATATTATATTAGGTTCCAAACTATCTTCCAGACCAGTATCAAGATCTGGAATCCACCAGAACCTGACCCTCATCCCTCAAGTACCCTTTGACTCATATCCCATTCTGTCAGTCTGCCCCTTGACTAGACACTTTCTGTTACAACTGGAAAACCCACCAGGACCCAGACTCCACCCTATATACACTCGACTCTCTGTTCCCATCACAGGACTCTGATTGGACTCCTGGAACCTCTCTAACAACCTGTCAATATCTGACACTGTATCTCATGCACCAGTTGTCAGACTCTACTAGATTCACATGTCAACCTGTTTATACCCGACTCTCTGTACCCATCACAGGACTCCAATGGGACTCCCAGAACCCCTCTAACAGAGCATAGAACCCCACTCCTATTATGGTCAAATGACCTGTCAAGTTTTGGACCCCATGTTAAGAACTGAAAACTGACTAATATCGGTAGACCGACAGGGACCGATCGGAAGGACTTGGCTTCAGCTTATGTGCTGTGCCCTCGCAAGTGTGAGAGGTACTGTGAAATATACTCCGAAATATAGTCCGGACGAGCTCACACTATATTTCTATTATTATGTCTATTTTTCTCTCTATTTTATTATATGCATATATTTAGTTCGATGACCTATGCATTCAGTACATGGACTCTTGTGGGCACATACATGCCAGGCCTATGTATTCTAGTGCCTATAGTTAGAACTCAAACACTTTTTACCCTGTAACCATGACTTGCCCAGACACCTACTTAGTGTCCTGCAAGTTGTGATTGGGGTATCATATCAACCGTCACAGATGGGCTTAACTACCAGTGCAATCATAGTTTCAAACTACACTAGTCAAAACTTGAACTGTTATTTCGATCCGCGTGGACTATATCCATGCTACTCTGTTTATTTGACTCTCTTGTTATTTCCTTAAACACTCGAGCAGTCATTCTGAATCATACTCCAAAGTCGATTCTCTTTCATTCATCTTAGCTATCTAATCTACTTAAGATAACTAATCCTCTCAACTGTATTGAACTAAATAGTCAATACGTGTTTGGTCTGTATTAGACTTAGATAGTCAATACATCATTGTGTCATACCTAAACAGTCGATATTCTTTGTATATAGAACAGTTAGAACTTCCACCACTCTTCACAGCAAGTAACTGTCAGGTGTCCTTAAATTTTGGGTGGGCAAAGACTAGTCCTAACAAGTTCCTCACAGTGAGTTGCTGATCAGGACCGAAGGACAAGTCGAGAGTCAGGCCAAGGGTCAGGGACCGAGAGTGGGTGAGCGCATGCAAAGGTGGAGAGTGGGATACTTTAGAGTAGGACTTCTAGAGATGTATGTGGGTGTTCTGAGTCAATATTCTGATTGTCTAGTATCTACAACTGCAGCAGGTTCATATACAAATTATTGGCATTTAGAAAATACTAACTAAGGGAAGAGTGGAAACATTACTGACAAATAAACTTGACTAGGAACTGGAAGGTAACAATAAGTTCAGAGGCCGTGATTTAACCAAGAGTGGAATTACGAGAAAAGGAAATAATCCATGGGTTACAAGTATATACAGGCATATGTGAAACATAGTGTAAAATGGATCATCATAATAAAAAAGGGATGTATCAGAGTATAACCAGATAGTACAAGTATAATTTGATGGGGGTATAAATGGGGTTTGATCGCCATGAAAGCATATGTCAGCATTGGGCAACTGATGGTTTCCGATGCAATGACTTGATCAATAACTTGAAATGTCAATAGGCAGCAATAGCCTCAGGGACCATCGGGTTCTGACACGGTCATAACACCCCACTCCTGTTCCATTCTGTCCCTAACACCTAGTTTGGTGTTTATCTGTCTTGTTTCATGATTACCTGTTTTGCACCTTATTACTACCATATTTGGTATTGCATATATGTATTTCAAAGTCTACATAGTCTGCTATATTCATGTACTTACAATCCAGTTTCAATCTCAAATGAGTTACACCCTGAATATGTCCTGATCCAGTCTTGACTCCTCTTGTCTGTCTGCATGCTCAATTCCCAGAACTCCCATAGGAACTCTGGAATCTACACCTTCCTTGTAGGCATTCCATCAGCTTGAAATATGGACACCCAAATGAGTGTACAAGGGCACAGCACATAAGCCAAGTCCATCCCAAGTACTACTCTGGTAATTATACTGATACACTCCTTGTACTAATCCCCAGAAACTCCCAGACTGTTACCCGGGGACTCTGTGGGACATTCCCAGAAGGTGTTCAGGAATAATTACCAGAAAATCTGTGGGACTTCCATATCTTCATTTCAGAACTTAACAATTTCACAGAATCCATTCATGAAGTGGGTTCCTTCCTACCAACTGGTGACAGTGAGGAAAATATAACTGTTTGCCAAGTCCCTGGATTTGTAAAAAATCCCATCTCACACTTGCCAATTTCAGTCCCTCAATGGGCAAGGCTTCCTTCTGATGAACTTGTTTATAAGACTCAACCCAGTGAACTGCCTACATCTTATTTTCCACCTGATAATACAGCCAGATGCCATTGTGGAGCATTTTTTACAGATCAAACTCTTCCTACTTTCAAGCAGAACTATTCCACCTGTTCCAGGTTTTGTTAAGGGTGCATACATGGAGGATTTCCAGAGAAACCCATGGGAAATCCAGTAGGACTTGGCTTCAGCTTATAGGCTGTGCTCTCACAAGATCATGTTGTCCAATTTCAAATGGGCAGATGGGAGTCTGGGCAGAGTTCGTGGATCGAGGGGTCATGGGTCAAGAGGTTGGGGAGTCGAGATAAATAAGTTGGAGGTTGAGTGATAGATGTGTCAGAGCCCATGGGCTCCAACTAGTGAGAGCGGTGTAATTCAAAGAGGAGTTTAGAGTGGAAAATGTACTAGATTACTGGGGAGAATCTAAGCTGATTTTCTGACTGGATTGTATGTACAACATCTGCCAGACTATATAGACTGTGGAATGAATAACATACCAAATCCAGTAATAATGAAAACAAAACTAGCAAACATAAAACGAGATAAGTAAACACCAAATTTGGTGTTAGGAACAGAATGGGATGGAGCAGAGTCCGAATCATGACAGGTCATTTGACTAAAATGGGAATGGGGCTCAGTTAGAGGGATGACGGGTTTTCTGAGCGGGGTCTGGTGACTGATGCATGGGACGAGGGCAGACATAGACAGGGACAGAGTCCGGCGGGTATTCCAGTGACTGATATGGGATGTAATGAAGTCGAACGTGGACAAGTCTGATGTACAGAGTCTGGCAGGAATTCCAGTAAACTGACAATTGGTGTGTATAGGGTGCAGGTGCATATAAGTTAGTGCTCAGAGTCTGGTAGGAATTCTGGTCATAACAGGTTTACAGGATATTACCTTCCTCAGGTTAATGGGAATCACTCTTATCATTAATGTGACTTATCTTAGTTACACACTCTGAATGAAAGCTATTTGTTTGTTTTCCAATATTTCATTTTATCTTTAACTACTATTAGATAAGAACCCTAAGTTAATAGTCTACTGACACACTCAACCCCTTATATTTCATAGTTGGTATTTTTAAACTACTGCTAAGTACTTAAAAATTCCTAGTCTAAGTGATACATACATCACAAAAGGTGCAGAGTGAACTGACCTTTTTTTGCATGCATCCTTACCTCACCATCAGCTCCTGCTCCACATCCTATCTCTCCTTGCCTGAGACTGTCAAAAGATGGAGTACAAGTGCATTTTTGGCCACCAGCTGTACCCACAATGACATTGTGCATAATGTCCTCTGCCAGCTCATCACAAACCCTGTGAGTTGCAAGTCCACCCAGGGTTATAGTCCTAGTACTCCCACATAAATCCTCACCATTCTCAAACTGATCCCCAAGCAATGGCTCAAGCTCCAATGCTTGTGCAGCATCTGCCCCAACCACATCTGTAGTCCTTGTTAAAAAGTCCTCCCTATTTCATTGGTTTACTATTTACACATTATACTCTACTGTAACTCTGCCCTAACCAAACTACATATTTGTATATACATGAAGTGAACAAAGGGAATATGTGCAGTGTCTTTGTTCCTCAACACTCCTCCTCACCGCAGTACTCCTCCTGTTATTTGTACCTATTTTAAACAAGAAGGCAGTTTTAACATCAATTTGCTGTGCATCCCATCCAAAGTGGGCTGCTATATGTAGGAGAAGGTGCCAGGATTCCATTCAGGCAGTAGGTGAGGTAGTTTTATCATAATCACACCCATAGACTTGTTCAAAACCCTTGAAAACAAGCCTAGTTTTTCAACAGATCACCTCCCCATGACATCCCATTTGACATGGAATACTGGTTTTCCTTTATGGATTTTGGTACCAGTGGGAACTTCTGAGCTTGGTACTAACTCATACACCCCCATGTCCTGTAGGACTGAAGTTCTTCCTGGTAACTAATACACCAGGCTTCTCCATGGGGGGAATTACAAGCCTCTTCCCATGTGAGGGGGTCTGCCTCATAGGATGCAGATCCATCACATGTAGGAATATTTGAGATTGAAATGAGGATATCACCATCAGCAGTATCAACTGGTGGGAGGAGATTATCATGTAGCTGTAGAAGGTCAAGATGGTGTTCCTCCCATTGTGCATGAACACATGCTGCACTTGCAATTGAGTCTTGAACAGCTGTTTCAAGCCAAGAGGGAAGATCAGGAATGCATGTAGCAAGACAAGAAGAACGGTGAGTGTCATCCCCAGTTGGGAGAAGAACTGGATCAGCAACAATAGGCTCAGTGGTTATAGGAGTAGCATCAGGCTGTGTTGGTGCAAGAGGCAGATGGTAGAGTGGTCACAGGAAATATGGGATTGAGTACAAGTAGTGGATGCTTGGGGGAGTTGGAGGGAGGCAAGCAAGGATGGCCTTCATGACTTTCAAGGAATTTAACATGGTAAGAGAAATAGATCTGGTTAGATTTGTGGTCATAGCATAATCTTTCATATTGGGCTCATATTCAAAAAGGATGCATTCTATAGAGTGCTCATAAATTTTGGGATTATGTTTACTAAGGATGAGGATGAATGCATGGCACCCAGCCTCCTGCAAGTAAGAGAGATCTGCAGAGTTCCCAAGGAGTCTTGCCATGCAGTTGGTGTGTTGTTGATTTTCCATGTACATATGCAGCAGTCAAGTAGAACTCCTCCAAAAACTGGGGAGGCAAACCTGCATATATCCACATGGTACGGGCCTTGCCCATTAGTGTCTGGTGCAGTCATTCAACATGACCTACATGTGCAGAAGTATGAGGTGCAGTAAATTGATGCATGGTGCCTCGAGATTCCAACCACTACCTCATTTGATTAATTTTCAATTCCCCATTGTCTGCCCTATAAATACTGATTTTCAGATTAGTCTCCACTTCACAGGTAAGCTCCGAAGTCTGCAATGCAGGGAAAGCATCACTCTTGCTTTTGAGAGGAATGGACCAGGGGTGGCTTGAATAATCATCAACAATGTTCATTATATACAATGATCCTGTGCAGGATGCCACATCATTAAGCCCTGCCAGATCTACCCAGACTTTCTCTAAACACCTTGTAGCTTTATGCCCATCCCCCTGTGCTCAGACTTTTGGTACAGAATTTTTGGTCTGTTTTCCAAGAATGCAAAAGTCACACTTTGGAGGTTGCTGGTAAATAGATGCTGGCATACCTTTGATCCATTGTTGATCATATCTATGATAGACTGGTAATTGGCATGACCTAGGTGTCAGTGCCAAGTACTGTAGCTAGGTATAGAGCCCCATGGGTGAAAAGAGCATGTGCTCCCATGGCAGATTGGATTGATAGTGAGTACAGGTTCTTGTGTAAAAATAGAGATCTGCATGCAATGGTTTCACCAGAGGAGTTTGTGAGCCAGCATGAGGATTCACTAAAGTGTGCAATAACCTTTGAGTCTTTAGTGATGCACTGGATGGAGACAAGCCAAACAGATACAGTAGGGATATAGAGAACATCATGAAGAACTATATGAGCCCCCCTGCCAATGTGTAGGTGGACATCCCCTATGCCAATGGCTGTGACTGATAACCCCCCATGGCCCTTAACAGAGCATGGGTGGATAGGCTGCAAGGACTTGAAATAATTGTGGTCAGGTGTGATATGAACACTTGCACCTGTGTCCAACCAAAAAGGACATGTGGCACAGGAGAGGGGTGTGGCAGTGGTCTGAGATAGAGGGCAAATGGTAGATGCAGTGAGAGCTGTCATATTTGCTAGTTGTGTGTGCATTGTCCAATCAACTGTCACATGTAGGTCATCTTCCAAAGTGATCCAGCCAGCATATTCTATTGTATCAGATAGGGAGATAGAGGTAGAGAGATTCACAATGGCCACACCAGTGAATGCTGAGTTGGATGGAAGGGGTGTGTCCATATATGTATGCAGTGAAGATCTGTCCATCAGCTCCTTTAATACTGACAGGGAATTTCCCTGCAGGTGAGGAGGTGGTATTCTCAGACTTTTTACTCTCCTGTTCCTTGTGCCTGGCAGCCTTGGATTCCTCAATCATTTTGCCAGCCATCCCCCCAGGTGAGACACAGTAAGTGACAATGTGGCCCTGTTTCTTGCAGTTGCTGCAGGAGATGACATTGCACTTTGATGGTGGAGCCTGGGAGGCAAGGGCAACGGTATCAGAGGAAGCAGCACACTTGGTATCTGACTCAAGGATATGCTGTTCATTTTTGAGAAGAATGAGAATGCAGGAGGATGGATATGAGGTGGCAGCAGAAGTCTCTGATAAGTCATGAGTGATGATGGAACACAGGTGAGGAAAGTTGGTGAGAAAATTGAGTAGCACAATACACTTGAGTAAATCCTCGGTAAGCTGTCCCATCTCAAATGCATGAGAGATAACTTTACAGATTTGAGATGCAATGGTGGATAAAGAGGTGGACTTGGAGCATTGGAGTGTAAGAGCCTCCTGGATCAGTTGGACCTGATGAATTGGGCCTCCATTGCAATGATGAATCAAGAGTGCATCCCAGCAGGACTGAGCACCTTGCAAAGGCTCAGTGAAGTCCCACTTGGTCCGTGAAAGAGTTGAGAGGATCAGTGCATGAGTGTGAAGAGTGGTGGAAGTTCTGACCATTCTATATACGAAGAAATGAGTAGAATGGGAAGAAGGATGATTCGAGTGGAGGCCTCAACTGCTATAGTTCAAGGCCTGAAGAGTTAGATAGCTCAGATAATGCTACCTATGTGGTAGCTGACACATTACCCTGATCACTGCTCACTGTAGACCTAGTTTATGTCTTACGAGTGGTGGTGCTTGGGTAAAAGTGTGTCTGAGTTTCATTTGGTGCCGAGTGCACCCACAAGTATACACAAAGCTTTGAACTAATGAAATGGTGCAATATTCAAAGAATATAAGGGATAGAAAAATATGAATAAAATGTGTAAAATATAAATAAAATAAAAGGAGTGTTTTACCACAATGAAACTGTGGTAAAGGCATACTCCTCACAATGAGCAAGAGTGTCACTGGAATGCCAATTGTGGATGGTGATAGGGTCAGAAGGATTGGGGGAAGGGGTGGTACCAAGGGTGTAAGAAAGGAGACCAGTAATGGTGAGATAGTGTTTCACATTGTGATACCACTCAGTGTAATTGTGTTAGGGTACGTACATGGAGGGTTTCCAGAGAAACCCGCGGGATGTCCGGTAGGACTTAGCTTCAGCTTATAGGCTGCGCCCTTGCAAGATCGTGTTGTCCAATTTCAGACAGGCGGACGGGAATCCCAGGGAGTCTGGGCGGGGTTCGTGGGTTGGGGGGTCATAGGTCAGAGGTCGTAGGTCAGAGGTCGTAGGTTGAGAGGTTGTAAGTCAAGAGATAGATGTGCCAGAGTCCGTGGGCTCCGACTAGCGTGAGCGGTGTGATTCAAGTAGGAGTTTAGAGTGGAAAATGTATTAGATTACTAGGGGGAATCTAAGCCAATTTTCTGACTGGATTTATGTACAACATCTGCCAGACTATATAGACCATGGAACGAATGACATACCAAATCCAGTAATAATGAAACAAAACTAGCAAAACATAAAACGAGAATAGTAAACACCAAATTTGGTGTTAGGAATGGGACGGAATGGAGCAGAGTCCGAATCATGACAAATCATAAACCATAACAGGAAATGGAGCAGGAGCGGAGTCCGAATCGTGACAGGTCATTTGACTAAAACAGGAACAGGGCTCTGTTAGAGGGAAGACGGGTTTTCTGAGCAAGGTCCGGTGACTGATGTGTGGGACGGGGTCAGACATAGACAGGGACAGAGTCTGGTGGGTATTCCAGTGACTGAAACACAACATAACGAAGTTGAATGTAGAGAAGTCTGACGTACAGAGTCCGGCAGGAATTCCAGTAAACTGACAATTGGTGCGTATAGGGTGCGGGTGCATATAAGTTAGTGCCCGGAGTCTGGTGGGAATTCCGGTCATAACAAATTGCCCTCAGCTTTGTTGAGCTTGATCTCTATGTAAATTAGACATTGGCAGAGGAGGAACTGATGGGACATAAGAAGCTGACAACATTGCAGGCAGTGATTAGGAGTCAAGGTGGGGATGCCAGGAAGAAAAGTGGTGAAATGGAAAAAAAACTTGGATGTAGTAAAGGGACATTAACAATAGGCCCATAACCTGTTAAAAAGTAATCCCTATTATTGTTGGTACAGTTTACAGTTTACACATTATACCCTACTGTAACTCTGCCCTAACCAAACTACATATTGTATATACATGAAATGAACAATCACTAAGTATGTGTCACATGATATAAGAACAAAGGGAATATGTGTGGTGTCTTTGTTCCTCACTCTCATCCACCACAAGTGTCTCATGCTTACTTTGTTTGTCAGGGAATGCAACTGGCATTATTTTTGGTGGAGAAGAGGGTTTTTGGAGGCATGGATCAAGAATGAATGCTGAATCATCCATTTGGGTGGATGGTGAGGATGGTGGGGTATCAAATCGAGGGACAGTGCCGGGGGGTGCAGGATTTGCAAGGGGGGGAGGTGCTGGTTCTGTTGATGATTGTATTTCCAGGTTTTGCAGCATCTTTGACTGTTTTTTGCTAGTGGCACAAGGCTGGGAAAGAGGTGGGAGGTGAAGTATCACCTTGCAAATGGATGAAACTCGAGAGGGGCTATGAACAGCTGGTAGTGCAGTAGTCTTCATAGTTACACCATTTGGAAATGCAGTGAGGGGCCCAGCCTTCAATTCTGTGGTTTCCTTGTCTTTAGAGCCTCATTCACACCAGAATGGACAGCAGTGACCCTGAAGGAATACCTCTTGTTGGTCATTGCTGCTGTAAGGGAGTGAGACTCCCTACACTGCGATTTGGTAATAGTTAGCTCTATTGTTGTCCACATCCCATTGTTGCTCACATCCCATTGTTCTCCACTAGTATATATTATGTACATTTGGATTTCAATACAGTAGTGGTTTATTCCCCATCACTCATTCTAGTGTCTGTCTGTACCTGCAGCAGATACTGTACTAGTCTTACACTGCATCAAAGACATGTCCTTAACTAGATGGTTAATAATAAGAGAGAGAAAATAAGTAGAAAGTAATTATAGACTTACACATTTTACAGGTGCAGTGTGAGCAAGACCTACCAATCAATCCATCTATATCTTGCAAAGGAAATTGCAGGTGGTGAGCCAGTTGTCTTGCAATACAGCAGTCACCATCGTCAAGCCAAGTAGAGCCTTGTGTCATGCATAATGAGGATGTGACTGGAAATGTAGGTCACAGCCTATTTGTATCAAGCTATGTGTGCCTACCACAATTGCCTATCAGCTTATGCCATTTTTTCATCATCTGATACCTGACAAGTTCATGCCAAGTAACCCCTATGATAGAGACTGGCAACCTTCTGACCTTTTCACCTTCATTGACAACCATGATGAATATACTTAACATGGCTTTAGTAATATCTCTGTCATCCCTTCCAGAAGCTTCTTCCCTGTAGATATATATAACCCCCAGTAGTTTACTCATAGATACAAGCCAAGTTATTCTAATATCTACTGTGGTCTGCACAAGTTCCCAATAATAGTTCTTTCATAAGCACATAGTTCGACTTCTAGCCATTTCTCAAATATTTCAGTGATACCAGCCAAAAATGGCTATTTTTGGCCATTGCACATATACCTACTAACACCTAATGTATATATGTTTTTGTGGCTGCTAATTGTCAAATATAACATGTGGTTTGGCTGTAGCCTGTAATACCTGCTGGCTTCCTTCTTGTTTTACTCAATTGCCAAAAATCAAGTAGGTTCACTCCTAAGGCTTACCACAATTATTAAGATATAACACAAAGTTCACTCACTACTGATGTCTTTGGGATCTGCAGTCATTAAAAGGATATTCAGGTGGGAAGGGTATTGGCATCAGGAAAGGAAAGATTTCAGAAGATGGAATAGAGGAAGAAAAGCAGTGGTCTTTATATTCTGAAAGTGACTTTGGAGATTCAAGTGATAATGAACCATCATGTAATGCTGTGGATGCTACTGTTACGACCATGTTGCAACCGTGTCACAACCCGATGGTCCCCAAGGTTATTGCTGCCTATTGACATTTCAAGTTATTGATCAAGTCATCACATCGGAAACCATTGGTCACCCGACGCTGATGTATGCTTTCATAGCGATCAAACCCCGTTTACACCCCTGTCAAGTTATACTCGTACTATCTGGTTATGCTTTGATATGTCCCCTTTTTATTATGATGATCCATTCTATTCTATGTTTCACATATGCCCGCATATACCTGTAACCTGTGGACTATTTCCTTTTCTCATAATTCCACTCTCAGTTAATTCACGGCCTCCAAATTTATCGTAACCTTCCAGTTCCTAGTCAAGTTTATTTGTCAATAATGTTTCCACTCTTCCCTTAGTTAGTATTTTCTAGATGCCAATGACTCGTATATAAATCCGCTGTAGTTGTAGTTACTAGGCAATCAGAATATTGACTCAGAACACCCACATACATCTCTATAAGCCTTACACTAAGTATCATGCTCCCCACCTCTGTGTGCACTCACCTCTCTTTGGCCTCCGACCCCTCAGCCCGACACACAACTTATCCTTCAGTTCCAATCAGTAACTCACCATGAGGAACTCATTAGGACTAGTCTTTGCCTGCCCGAAATTTAAGGACACCTGACGGTAACTTGCGAGGGCACAGCACATAAGGAGGTTGTCCATAATCATTATAATATCAAATGTTTACTAATAAAAGCAAAATTGCTACAAAACTCCATCTTTAAATAGCAGTATCTATTCTGAGACAATTATATTGTTAGCCACCAACCATAAGAAACAATTCTCCTCCATATTACATCCTAAACAATTCAGAATCAATTAATATGTAGAACCTGTTGTATATAGTTTTTCCAATTTATGTAAATACTTGCTAATACTTTTGTTGTTAATTTGTTTTTTAAAAACTAAAATGACCTTTAGAGTATATTAGAATTTGGTATACTTAATAGTTTTCAGATATCCTCCATAAGCTGAAGCAAAGTCCTTCCAATCAGTCCCCATTGGCCAACCAACATTAGTCAGTTTTCTGTTCTTAACACTTTAGGAGGATATCTGAAAACTATTAAGTATACCAAATTCCAATATACTCTCAAGGTCATTTAAACATCTGGAATGTGATTCACACATGATTTGGTTTTTAAAACTTTCAAAAAGTTTTAAAAAATCTTGTACATTACAAACTAAAGAATCTTTCTGGACACGAGTAGACAATAAAAAAAATTAGTAGTTTGAAACACTAATACTCTAAAAAAATAGATACCTTTAGATAGTCCATTCCATGCATATGTATATCATTGGCACCTCTAAATACATATGTATTACTTTGGAATGGATCTGTCAATCTGAACAGATTTCTACTTAATTCAACATACCCAGAATATATAGGGGGTTTTACTTAATAAAGACAACTGTGGTATGAAAATTTTCCAATAATATTTTACATATTTTACATGGAAATAACTACATTACAACTTTTAAAAAACAAAGTACTTAATAAACGTATTAGTAGGCATCTGTAAAAGGAAGGAAATTATATACAATGGAATTTGTTAAATAACTATGGGTTGTATAAGATGTAATATGGAGAACTATTTCTGATGGTTGTTTTTTGATGATATAATTGTTTCAGAATAGATATCACTATTTAAAGATGGACTTTTGTAAAAATAAGACTTTTATTAGTAAATATCTAAGATTATAGTAATTATAAACACCCTCCTAGGCTTATTAAATACATAGTAAATCTAAAACATTTATTACTGAAATCCCTGCCTGTTTAGGTTATTCAAGAGCCCACTTTAACAGTACAGTTAATTGATCTTTAAACAAATGCTTGGATATTCGACTCTCAGACCATTTCTCTATTTATAAATTATTTAACAACTTGTTAATTCTTTATGAATAGTAAACTCAAAGCTACAAGAAAGCAAAGGCTTACAGCAAGTTTCCACCAACTTATTGCACATATATTCAACTCCCAATTTTTTTTCTCAAGAAGAGATTAGCTTTCATAGCACATGTCACTTCAAGTTCATCTGAATTTGTCAAGAGACCAAACAAATATTGACTTATAAAATATTGATTAAATACTCATCAAAATTAAATGATCAAAGATGCTTGAGTGACTCACCTGTCAAGCTCCTGCAGTTTTGGTTGTTTTTTGTTTTGTGTTTTGTTTTTTTTTTTTTTTTGTTACCTGCATATTTTTAAATAAAAAAACTAATGTTAATTTTGTTTAAGCTTAACAGTGCAGCTAATTAATCTATCAGTACTTAAATTACTAGACCTTTATTTGTTTCTTTCTTGAAGCCCTTGCCATGTCAATCTTTGTTAAACTATTTGAGAGAGTAAACAGCCGGATACCTTACAGAGGGTGAATGTCATATTTTACAATTTTGTTTCTGTGTTTAACCTTTAAGGGACATTAGTCAACCAGTAGAGGACTGGATCCTTTAACTTTGGCTCAAAAGTTCTTATTATGTCATTATCCTGATAACATATGATTTACTGCTAGCTCTAAACCCTAGAATTAGTACAACTTAACCCTAAGTAGCTAGGTGGCATTGTCATAGTGATTCCATGGAAACCAGCAGAGTCATGGATTACTTACTAAATAAGGTGTCCCTAACCCTTGTAGTATGTAATCTGCCTTGTCTCCCTGACTACATATTAAGGGAGATGACTCATTGACTAGCCATAGCTGGTTGGATGACTCTGAAATCCACCTAGTATAAATACAGGCTCAAATCATGTATTTAAAGAATCAATATCAATATCACATCACTTGCTCATTTCGCTACACTAACCTATCAGGTCCACATATTGTGCTTAAGTTGAGAACTCTCCTTGCCAATCTGTTGACTGTCTTGTTTCCTTGAGTTGAGCTTTCTCTCAGAAAAGGGACACAGGCACGTAGTTAAATAAAACTAAGTGAATACTGAATTAATTGACAAAGCCCCTATATACTGATTACTTTGAATTTGAATCTCCTTTCTCAAGCTACGCTACTTAACTCAAGTAAAAAGAGTTTACAAGTATGCTAAATAGTAATAATACATTACAGTCAATAGGTTGAGCATCAATAGGTTGAGCATCAATAGGTTGAGCATCAATAGGTTGAGCATCAATAGGTTGAGCATCAATAGGTTGAGCATCAATAGGTTGAGCATCAATAGGTTGAGCATCAATAGGTTGAGCATCAATAGGTTGAGCATCAATAGGTTGAGCATCAATAGGTTGAGCATCAATAGGTTGAGCATCAATAGGTTGAGCATCAATAGGTTGAGCATCAATAGGTCGAGTGTTAAGAGTCATGCACAGAGCTTATCAGAGGGTTTCTGGAGAAACCCATGGGAAAGCCAGTAGGACTTGGCTTCAGCTTATAGGCTGCACCCTCATGAGATCGTGTTGTCCAATTTCAGATGGGCAGATGGGACTCCTGGGGAGTCTGGGAGGGGTTCATGGGTTGAGAGGTCGGGGAGTCAACTGCAGGAATCCCATGGAAGTCAAGGGGTTGGGTGGTAATGAGTCAGGGGTCGAGATAGAAAGGTTGGAGGTCGAGTGATAGATGGGTTGGAGCCTTGGGCTCTGACAAGGTAAAGTGGTGTGTATCAAAGAGGAGATTAGAGCGGAAAATGTACTTGAGATTACTGGGGAGAATCTAAGCTGATTTTCTGACTGGATTTTATGTACAACATCTGCCAGACTATATAGACTGTGGAATGTATAACATACCAAATTTAATAATGAAAACTAAACTAGCAAACATGAAACAAGATAAATAAACACCAAACTTGGTGTTAGGAATGGAACAGAGCGGAGCGGAGTCCGAATTGTGACAGGTCATTAAACCATAACAGAAATGGGGTGGGAGCAGAGTCTGAAGCGTGACAGGTCATTTAACCATAATGGGAATGGGGCTAGTTAGAGAGCTGTCAGGTTTTCCAAGTGGGGTCCAGTGACTGGTGTGTGGGACAGGGTCAGAGATAGACAGGAGTGGTGCTGGTGGGTATTCCAGTGACTGATACATAAAGTGATGAAGGTCAAGAGTAGACAGGTCTGATGTCCAGAGTCCAGCAGGTATTCCAGTAAACTGATAATTGGTGCATGTAGGGTGTGGGTGCATATAAGTTAGTGCCTGGAGTCCAATGGGATTTCCAGTTGTAACATCAAGCATCAATAGGTCGAGCATCAATGTCAAAAGACCAGTTGGAAAGCCTGCAGGCTCCAACAGGGTTGATAGCATTGTGAGATGAGAGATGGAGCAGGATATAGAACTTTGGGAAAAACTAAGTTAATTTTCTGACCAGATTGTATGTACAACATTAGCTAGATTATATAGACTGTTGAATGTATGCAATACCAAATCCTGTAATAATAAAACCAAAACAAGTAATCATGAATGGGGTGGGTAAACACCAAACTAAGTGTTGGGGATGGAACGGAATGAAGGTGGAGTCCAAAACATGACAGGTCATTTGACCATAATGGGAGTGGGGCTCAGTTAGAGAGCTGATGGGTTGTCCGAGCAGAGCCTGGTGACTGGTGCATGAAACAGAGTCGGACATAGACAGGCTTGACATGTGTGGGTCCCAGCAGAGTCTGATGACTGATGTGCAAGACACAGAGGGTTGGCATAGACAGGTTGACATGTGCAGGTCCTGGCAGAGTCTGATGACTGATGTGTGAGACACAGAGGTTTGTTGTGTGTGAGACACAGAGGTTTGTCATGCATGGGTCCCAGCAGGTTTTCCAGTTAGCTGCAACCTGGTATAGAGAGTCAGGTGCATGTAGGTGTTAGAATGAAGAAGGGAGGTAGATGTGAAACACAAGAAGTGTGAGAGCTCAGACACAGACACAGACACAAACGAGCAAATGCAAATTTCACCAGCATGCACTATGGACCCACAATGGTACATAACTTGTCGCTACTGTGCCAAGTCACTAAATCTAACAGTAGGATGGGGTCCAGAGCCCAGTGGGTTTTCCAGTCCTAACAGGCCTCCCAATCACCCATCTCACTTTAGTATAA
This sequence comes from Hysterangium stoloniferum, assembly GCA_015178975.1. Classification (NCBI taxonomy): domain Eukaryota; kingdom Fungi; phylum Basidiomycota; class Agaricomycetes; order Hysterangiales; family Hysterangiaceae; genus Hysterangium; species Hysterangium stoloniferum. The sequence goes on along the minus strand of WHVD01000035.1, from coordinate 337,112 downwards.
AACTCTCACCTTGTATGCTATAGTTCTTTAGTTCAAATATTGACTTAAGTTTCCCTACTTTTTACTTAATCCTCATCAAGATGTCATCAGCCAGCCAGGACTCTTATGACTGAAATACCAGAGCACCCAAACAGTTTGTGTGAGGACACAACACATAAGTTGAAGCCAAACTCCACTTATCCTGTAGAACCAGTCCTGGTTAAGTATATTCTAACTCTACAGACCCCCAGCATCCTCTTTAGCTTTAGAAACCTAGACTTTAACACTATCACATTGATCAATCAAGTAGTGTTCTAACTCACTTCTATATTTGAGGTCCTGCTAACGTTGTCAATTACATAATACACCCTCTAATAATATCTAGAAGTTGCAGTGAAAGACATCTTGGCAGCTCGATTGGTAGAATGTACTAGTTACCTGAGGTCACAGGTGATTATTTATTTAGCCTTCCGGGACCAGATCTAATAATGTGCGCTATTAATAGACAACTACAGAGCTATAAATATGCAATTCTTGAAATTAGCTGCTCCGTTTAAGCCGTATCGCTACTGGCAGGCTCACAGTCATTCATCTCACATCAAGTGAAGTAACAGCGCATATTTCATCAATTTAACGTCATGTTATTTGTTAGTAATCAAGTCTTCGCATAAACCGAAATATGGATCCGATGACGAGTATATGCGCATATATGCGCATATATTGTAGTGCCGTTAAGGGGGGTGTAACTCCTAATTAAAAATTTATCCTTAATGATGCAATTGACTAGAAACTTCGAGCATCAAAATTTCCCCTTTTTACTCCCCTAATAATTCTCCTAAAATAATTAGAAAGTAAATAAAAAGTCGCGATATTTCGCCATATACCTCAGTGAAGTTTACTCACTCACTCACTGAGGTATATGCGCAATCATCTATTCTTATTCTATTACTTACGAATCGTCTTAAACATTATTATGATAAACGAGTGAATAAGTCCGCTACCCAGTTGCATCCTGCTCCCTTTCGAACGATCATATTAGCTAACAAAGAGTGTGAAACAGGCCGTGGAGTACATATTTAATACCATAAATGTCTCGCCGAACCTCAGAAAAAGTGTCGACAACACACCGATACATATATTGAATGACATACAAAGCAAGATGCTAAAGTGGAAGTTCCATCACATCGCATCGCAACATAAACAACTGCAGATGACACGAGTGTATTTCCCCTGTAGGACATGGCCTGTTTGTTTTATTTATCAATCTCGTTGAAATCAACCGTAGATGTCGCCTTCTGATGAAGTGAGTATTGACCACTGCGATTTTATATAAGTTTCATATCGTCACAAAGACGCGCCGTTCAACTATAAGCGAACGAGTTTGGATACGACACCCCACTAAATATTAACCACGTACTTTGAAAACGAGTTGCGACAGCGAAAAGCGACCCACAAAAGAGCGTCATGCCGGAATATATGATCACTGGAGTCCAATAACGATGGGTATGACTGAATATAGCCCCAGCAATGGGACCACCTGCTAACTAGAGTATAACAAGCGGTGTTAAACTAATCGCATTTGGAGAAAAAAGTCGCTGGCACCTGACCGGGGATTTGACTAGTGAAGAAGACACCCATGATTGATGTCAATTGGTCTGGATCAAAAATACGGACAAGGACTACTGGAACCATGCTGCTCTTGCATATTAAAAAAAATAAGTTTTGAGTTAAAAAAGTGATTATCACCCAGTGTATCCACCTCCAAAAAATCCGTATGTGAACGTGAACACATACAATAGCGGAAGTGAATTAGCAGCGGGAAGCCATAGAACGAAGTGGAAGATCCCTGCAAGCATCATCCCTGTAATAGTAGCGTTCAATGCACCCACTCGGGAATCAGCAACCATGCCCAAGATAATCCGTCCAAATACCACCCCTAAATCCATAATGCCAGCGAGAACAGAGCCGACCAAGGGATTTGTTTTCAGTTGTGTCTGTGCATATGTCGGGACATATAAAAATGGTACCAGGTAACTAATAAAACGTTAATGTCTCTCTCTTGTATGGAAAGGTTTGATCCCACCCGAACAAGGCCAAGCAGCTGGCAAAATATAATGTAACAAATTTCCCATTCTTGAATATCATCAGTTTATTCCAGAAGGATGACTTTGTGGGACCGCCTCGTGACGGTCGCGACTTGAACATGAAAAGTGCGATAATGTTGATACCCGCAGAAACTGCTCCAGATAGCCACAGCGCCCGTTGGTATCCCAACTTCGAAATGATGACTCGAGTGAAAAAAGACCAGAAAATGCCACCAATGCCAGCACCGGCACTTGACAGTCCAATGGCAAAAGAGCGTCGCTTTAAGAACCATTGTACAGGACCTTATGGAATATAAGTTGGAAGTATACCGTAAAGAGCGGTCACAATCCTCACCAATACTTGCGGGAATATAAAGCATGCCTGCGCCTATGCCTACTACTACCCCTTGAGTTACCACTAGCGTAGGCACCGTACGACAGAATCCGGCCATCACTAGCCCCCCGCTAAACAAAATACTCCCTACCACAGACACCGGTCGAAAACCATACATATCTATGAATTTACTCGCTGGGAAACCGATTAGGATAAGTAAAGTTCCCAAAGTGGTGCCGATGAAGGAAATTAGCTGAATAAAATACGTTCAATGATTGGCGGTAGACTTAGTTTTTAGTCACTATACTCACTTCAGCAGAGTCATCGGCGAATTGATGTAGCAGATAATGAGCTTGATATACGCCTACGAGCACTCAACGCTTTAGAACGGGAAATGGGCAGGATAGGCCGCCTACCGGACGAGTAGTGAATGCCTAGAATATTAAAGTTCAACAGAAAACAAGCGAGAACCACCAGCCACGCTGTTAGTCCGCCATCAGGAGGGAGATCAAACGGAACAAGTTCAGCAGATGAAGGCGGGTTAAATCCGGATGAATCATTTGTGCCAATTTTTTCAACCATATCAATGCGAGAGACACATTCCCTGCGGACAAAGTCGTCTTTGTCTTCATCATTGCTATTCATACTATTTTGGAATGTATCTGGCGGGGCGACAATACTTTCAGTGAGTGCTTGTCACACCTTTTGAAGATTCAAGAAAACCAACAGGGCTTAATCCTCTAAATTGTTCTGATATTTAGTAGGCGTAGAATGACGTGAAAACCGGGAGGTCACCTTAAAATAAAACTATTTGAGAAAATGAATCAGCGCGAAAATTACTGATGAGAATGTCTTACTATTCAAAGCCCTTTTATACATCTTCCATCCCATTCGATATTCGGCCCGCGACGTGTTTGGTGAAAGCCTCAGATAGTAAGATGTGAGGCGAAATTAGTATTACGGGATTTCACATCGACCAACCTTCTTCATTGACAGGCTCCAAGTTTGCGTGATACAACCCCGGAGAGCGTATCGATCTATCGATCTATCGGAGCGACGTAAAACAACTGTGTCGTCAGACCGCCTCCTCGAGTATCTTATCGGTCTCAGTTATCGCATTGAATTTACCAACCGAGCCGTCTGAGAAACAAAACTGTTAGATGGATCGAAATCCTCACATTGTTATTATCGTATTATCTACAAAATACGGGGTGAGTTAGAGCGCGAAAAGGTGGAAGTATAACAAGGGTTCACTGACAGTAAATACGTAATGCACCTTTCAATAGAAGGTGAAGCGAAGACCCCGTGATTGTCAGCTGCTGTACAAAGGGGTACCTCTCATACTCGGTGTACTGGCTTGCTCACAGCCGTTCATCTCACCTCCAGGGGAGTGACAGTGCCTATTTCATCGATATGACATGATAAACCAGTCATCAAGTCCGCTATTCCACTTGGGTCATGTGATAATGCATATTTCGTCTATTTGACATCGTGTTATATGATAAACCTGTCAATGAGTCTGCCATGCCAGTCGCGTTCTGTTATGCTTTTTAAATGGGAAAGCGTGACAACACGCCGTGATGTCACGCACATCAACGCCTCAGGAAGTGTCGACAGCACAAAGTGATATATATATATAATGAATGATACATAAAAACACCGGATAGGGGCTTAAATCCAAAAAGGTCGAAGCATCTTTTGTGGACGCCGAGTGGATAGAAACCCCGCTAGTCACATATTGCTAGCATCCTTTACCGATTTTAATCCACACAGGATCCAAAAATCTTGGGGATCCTTTTTCTGGTGAGAGCAGAAATTAATCAAAAATATTACCCTCGTTGCACAAGACGATGCAAATATAACACAAATCCACACCACAAGTACTTACCTTACAATAAATACGTCAATTGGGTTTTAACTTTGGGTTAGTCACATGATCTGATCTGACGTTGGATTAGCTTATCGACAAGTTCACGCCAAGTATGATAGAGACTGGCAACCTTCCGACCTTTCACGTTCGTTGACAACCATGGCAACTGGATATACATTGTGATGGTTCTTTCAGGCAACATTCCAGGCACATAGTTCGACTTCTGGCCATTTCTCAAATATTTCAGCGATACTACCCAAAAAAGGCAATTTTTGGTCGTTGCACCTGTACCTACTAACATCTAATCCATATATGTTTTTGTGGCTGCTGATTATCAAATGTAGCATGGATAGACGACACGTAGTTTGGCTGTAGCCCGTAATGCCCAGGCAGAAGAAGAACAGGTGTGGCTCTTCCTTCTTCTTTTACTCCATTATCACATAACTGTCACAGTTAACTAGGTAATGTTTTTATCGACTTAATAAATATTGGAATGATGATATCTGGATCACTCCGAAGCTAATATTTACTAGTTTGCAACTACCCTCTACTTTCCGAGATCGTGAATTTGAACCTCAGTGCAGGCGTCCATCGTGTCAGCATTTACCCCCATTGTACTGTGTCAACGTGCCATTAATCACCACAATTCATGGATGTATATGGGGATAATAAGCGCCTATTTGATGGATAAAATCGGAAAATCCTTCAAGAGCCTTCTCTGAACGTCATATTCCCGAGACTTTTGCTGTGGATGCCATTGTGACCATCTGAAGTGGAGTCTGGGAGCAATACGACGCGCAAATGCCCCAGAGGAATCGACTGGCTATTAATACAATACGATGTCAAATTAATGAAATACGCATTATTCCTTCATGGGGCGTAGGATGAATGACTGCCAGCACGTCGAGCAAGTTTCGGCTTGTACGCAGCAGCTCACAGTAGCCATGCCTTTTGCGTCAATATTTATTAACATGGGCATACATCTTGATCGAATCTTAGTGAGACGTTATATTAACCACCGTTTCGGTATTTTTGTACTAATATATAGCAGATGATGCGAGGGTAGCTCAACTCGGAGCATTTCGAAAATTCTCTGTTTTTGTGTCTCGGATGGTTCAATTGATGGTTGAAATAACTGGGGCATGAAATAAAATGATTTATGACCAAAATAAATAAACTTTCCTCTCAAGTAGATCCGGACGTTCGATGGCACCTTGTCGTGGTGAACTCGTGGTCTGTCCCTAGAGAGCAAGGGTTGACGAAAGTCTTCGTAATGATAATTCCGTCCTGCATTCCTACATGAAAGATCCGATGTCCCCCCCCCTTGCCCATGATCCAGGTTCACGAACCTAATATTGAATGGACAGAAGCATATATAAGACGAGTATGAAAAAATGAGATGCTCATCAGCAATCTGCACTGTTAATTTGCCGGTAGCTTATTTAACTCAAGGCAACCCCCCAGGCCACGCGCCACCCTGCACACACTGAGCACAAGACACTACTCAGAAAACCACTCCCCCCGTTCGTATGCTCGGATCTCCGAAATATGTCATCATCACTTACTGAGAGTACCTCTGCCTTTCAGATACGTTCCAAAATAGCATGAATATCAACGTGGAACAGAATATTGCCCGTTCAATCGGCGAGAAATGTACCTCTCGCATCCATGTTGTTGAAAGGACGCGCACAAATGATTCATCGTCATTTAATTCGCTTTCATTTGCTGAAGCTGATCCGTTTGATCTCCCCCCTGATGGCGGACTAACGGCATGGCTAGTGGTGCTTGCTTGTTTTCTGTTCAACTTCAATTTCCTGGGCTTTCTTTATGCGTCTGGCAGGCAGATTTTGCTTAACTATCGGTTCATACGTGTTGATTGTTCTTGCAGGCGTATATCAGGCTCATTACCTGCTACATCAATTTCCGAATACTTCTGCTGAAGTGAGTATGTTTGATTAAAAGGATAAGCCTATTTCCAACCGTTGAGCATATTTTATTAAGCTAATTTCCCTCATCGGAACGACTTCTTCAACTTTACTCATCGTGATTGGATTCCCAACGAGTAAATTTATAAACATGTATGGCTTCCGACCAGTCTCCATGGTAGGGAGTATTCTTTTTAGTGGGGGACTAGTGGCCGCTGGTTTCTGCCGTACAGTGCCAACACTGCTCGTAACCCAAGGCATAATGGTAGGTATCGGCTCAGGCATATTGTTTATCCCAGCAACTCTCGGTGAGCTTCGTCATTGATTTCTATCTAGTTTATCATTTCCAAATTATGTCCCAAAAGCCCCAGTGCAGTGGTTCTCAAAGCGACGCTCTTTCTCCATTGGGCTTTCGAGTGCCGGTGTTGGCATTGGTGGCATCTTCTGGTCTTTCTTCACGCGAGCCATCATAACGAATTTGGGATACCAATGGGCGTTGTGGCTGTCTGGAGCACTCTCTGGGGCTATCAACGTAATCGCACTTTTAATGCTGGAGACACGACCGTCAAGAAACGGTCCTCCGAAGACGTCTTTCTCGGGTGGACTTGCAATCTTCAAAAACGCGAAATTTGTGATGCTCTATTTGGCCAGTGTCCTGAGTATATTCGGGTGAGATCAGAATTTTTCGCAATATGCCAAAGAGAAATAAGCCGACGTGTTTATTAGTTACATGGTGCCGTACTTTTACCTCCCTGCATATGCCCAGACCCAGCTCAAAGCCTCTCCCCTCGTTGGATCTATGCTCTCAGCTATGCTAGCTTTAGGGATGGTATTAGGACGGATTATGTTGGGCATGGCGGCGGATTCCCGACTGGGTACACTGAACTCTGTCATTTCGGGGATGGTGCTTGCAGGAGTCTGCCAGTTCGCTCTATGGCTCCCCTCTGCCAATTCATTGCCGCTCTTGTATGTGTTCTCGTTCGCATACGGATTCTTCGGAGGTGGATACACTGGGTAATATTCTCCATTTTTATTGCAATATGTTTTCTCTGACGATGTAAGAGAGCAGCATGATGCCGGCCGTCCTTGCTCGTATTTTTGATCCAGACCAATTGACATTAATCACGAGTATCTATTTCACTAGCGAAGTCCCCGGGCAGGTACAACGACTTTTCTCTTTCAAATCGTAATAGGTAATATAATACCGCTCATTTATCATCTAGTTAGCAGGTGGTCCTATAGCCGGGGCTATATTGACTTATACTCATGGCCACTGGACTCCGGTGATCATATATTCGGGTATGACGCTCTTTTGCGGGTCACTTCTCGCTGTCGCAACTCGTTTTCAAGGTACGTGGTCACATTGAATATGTTGTTGTATGCATATTGATGCCCTTATAGTCGAACGACGAGTCTTTGTGACGATTTGATATCTGACGTCAAGTAGCAACAGTAACACGCAAATAACCAATACTCATGGCTGGTTCGGCGGGCGAGCGAGGAGCTCTGGTAGTGGCACGTACACTCGTATCATCTAATAACGACTTTGCAGGAAAGAACAGAGATAATGGACACTCGGAGTAATGTCTCGCCAAAGAATTGAATGGCGTGTGCACGTCGTGCTAGTAGGTGCCGAAAAAGTAGTTAGGTTAGATAGGAATCACATGTACGACGGCAAAGCACAGTGGCACAAGGCATTACAATTTAGGGTCATCCCTGATCTAGAGGTTCTAAACAGATCCGAGAGTTAACGCCGGGAATTAGCCTTCATGAATTGACACTGCCAGGCTTCTACGACACAGACCGAATTCGGTATGGTGGCGAGATTTGGGTTCTAGCCTCGCACTGTCAAGATGCGCATTCAATGTAAAGAAATAAAGTCCAATAAAGACTTTGTAGTGCAGGATGTAAGGAGCTACGTCATAGTTGAATCAGTGCTACTTGCCTCTGGTGCGTCCGAGTGGTGTTGTTGGGCCATTCGTAGCTTGTATAGTGTGCAAGACACAGGCGGGGAGGTATACCACATTATTAATAGGTGTACGCTGTACAAAATTAACCAAACTTTATGTTCATAGTTCTAGCAATAGACGCTACACGTGGCACGTGGCGCATTTGCTAGAGCTATATTCGGTCATGTCCGTGGCCATTCAAAGATTTCCCATTATCCTCTAATTGGCAGGTGGTCCTATTGCCCGGGCCATATTCAGTACCGGTTTGGCGGCCGGCTCAGGCTCAGGCTGCGGCCTGTTGGTGGGAAATTGTTCAAGGGGCTGCGGTGAAGAGAAAGTTTATAACATTGGATTATATGCCATTAATTTACAAATTTGTTGTCTCATTAGCCTGATCCCCTGTCTTATGTTAACCTCCATCACCAACAGCGGCCATTCAGCTCCCACGAGAACTTGAATGTATTTTCCATTTCGTCCTTCTTATGAGGTCATCTTCAAACATTGATATTGCCACAGCGGGACGGACCAGAGGATCCTTCCGGATGGTACATCTTACAATCTGGAGCCGCCCTGCACAAGATATTTGAATTCCTGTCCTCGGACCAGCAACTTAAGAACAAAAGTAGACCATGCTAGTTCGAGATGTGTCATTCTCGTGATTGATTGAAGACTAAAAACGACTATGGTGAACCTTGATATAAGAAATGGAGATACGATCTTACCTCCCATAAACCATACTCCCCGACAAACCATATCCTCCCGTACCCCCATGGCTTTTTCCGAATTCCGACTTCGTTCGCAGGAGTTTCGATTCCACAGCCCGAAAACCTCTATTGTAGGGTTCTACATGGGCGGCATCGGGAACGGCCTGATAAGGGAAATGCAAAATAAAACTTGTTCAAATTCAAATTCAAATTCAAAATAAGCTCTCCATGGTCCATCACCTTCAAACATCCTTTGAAATAGCCTAGAAAAATTTGAAAGGCTCAGAAGATTATACCAATCCCACCCGTAGACGAGCAATGGTTGGACAACGAAGCCATCACAATTGACGAAAGTCGTGCGTATTATCAACGTGATGGAGAACTATACCCTAACCTAAAGTACTGTCATAATTGACTTCCTTTCATTCTGATTCTATTGCTGGTTATGATTCCCAAATAAATCATTTGAATATGGCCCCTGATTTCCTTTAGAATTATAAATGCTTAGGAGGACATTGATTAAAGATGCGCGTGAGATTGGCCCGAAGAAGGTCCAATAAATACTTTATCATTTCAGCTAACAGAAACTATCCTGGAAGTCGCAGGCATTTTTGTGTTGCCCCGTTAATAGGTATAGACTACGTCCTCTATTAGCATTCTTTGAACGACCAAAGATGGTTAAGAAATGAACACACATTATCTTGCTGGCATTGGCGGCATAGCCCAAAAGCACAGACTTACAATTCGCATCCCAAACATTATATAGGAGTTTTGAAGGATAAGAAACGCCACAATATAAACGCGCCGGGAGACCCGCTCAATTGAGATGTACCTGAAAGACAAAGTTCCGCGGATTTACTCTGCTGCGGTCCGCTGCATTGTCCTGGTAGCCGCTATCCACAAAGGCGCGTTGAAATAGAGCCATCCCCGACGCGCGTGCGGGCAGACGTTCAAGAATTTAGGCCTACTACTTATGTCCGTCCTAGGTCCGTCGGGAGACCGGACCATGAGATGGTGGCTGTGCCTTATTTGCCTTTATTTAGTGTATAGTTGAATTAGGAATTGACACTTCCGCCATTCTTTTCCAATTGGCTTGCGAAGCTGTGGCTACTATATGGCGTGCGGATTTCAAACAAACTATGTGCAGAATTCGATGGCTAAATATAAACCGTGGGACAGATTGCTTTCAGTCTTTTAGTGGTTGATATCATATCCATATTGCCAACCAGTCCAATCTCACCGCTCAACCGGTGCGCTGATAGAATCTTGACGTGCACAAGATACATCAATACTTGTTCGATATTGTTGCAGAGTTATGAGCGGAACTGATGAGTCAAGCCAAGGGCAGGTTGGACCGACCAGGAAGTTTGAAACTCCGGGGACCGCCATAGAGTTGGCACATTGTAATTTTTGACAATTATTAACTGCTCCATTCAGTCTCGAGCAATCTGACGACATCAAGTTCCATCCCTCGGGTGCGAAGCACTAATTTATGATGCACCTGAATTTACCCCGCAGCGGCCGCATACCCGAACTCCATAGGTGGGTTCGCCTTTATGTACCCAGCCAAGAATACAATCATGATGCTCAGTGGTGAATACTGAACAATCTCCCCTTGTATGTACACACAAATGGTTCGCTCTGAATATAACTACAGGGTGGGAAATCATATGGTGCTTCAGTATATGATGTTGAGCTGGTCATATACGTTCATACGGATTAGTGCCCTAGCGCTCAGTTGCAAATAGACCCGGCTGCCAGTCAGAAAGATAATCAGTCTTTCAAAGGGCGATGCCATTCCCTTCAGGCGCTGATACAGGTACCCATATAAGTAGTGGGACAAATAAGTCAGTTACCTGCCTGGTGAACCGCCTCTGGCACACGAAATAGTTATGAGTAGTTCAAGAGCATCGGCCAACGACTCCCTGAACACGTATGTCGCAGTTATTAGTCTAAAGATAGCCTTATGACATTCAAGAATCTTCATTTATTCACAGAGACATAGAGGGGAAATGCCACGATCACGACGCCAGACACGAGAAAGGTGACTCAAACGTCGCTCCGGAAGCTATTGACTCTGAAAAATCGAGAGAGGCCCCTACTCCTCCGGTAGCGTTCCCCGAGGGAGGCATGGCTGCGTGGCTTACTGTTATCGGAGGGTATGGTCCCACCAAATTGCTTCTAATGGCGTGCCTTGAATAACCATCCCCCTCTACTTAGTGCCGCCGTCCTGTTCTGTACGTTGGGTGCAGTGCAATCTTTCGGTGTATTCCAAGATTATTACACGGTGAGAAGAAATGTCGAGTAGTCAAGTAACTACAGCACGCTAAATTCTGCCTGACAGAGGGTCAGCCTCACTGAGCGCACCCCATCGGAGGTCAGCTGGATTGGCTCGTTCCAACTTTTCCTTCTATTCGCCATGTCGCTGGTGTCTGGCAAGCTGTTTGATGAGGGCTATTTTCGTCATCTAATGGCACTTGGCTCTTTGATATACGTTTTTTCGTGAGCTTCCTGACCTTTCTGCATCATCGTATTCGAAAGTAAATATTTTTTTATGTGTAGTTACTTCATGCTCTCTCTTGCCCGCCCCCACAATTATTATCAAGCGTTCCTTGCGCAAGGTGTAGGCATCGGACTTGCTATGGGAATTCTCTTCCTTCCTGCTGTTTCTGTGGTATCGCATTACTTCCGTGCTCGTCGTTCCGTTGCAGTAGGAGTTGCCATGTCAGGTAATGCTACCTTCCAGCTGCTTCTGCCACCAGCGAGTGTTACAAGCGTACTTAGAACCCACTTATAGGTGCTTCTGTCGGGGGCATTGTAATGCCAGTGATGTTGAATAATTTGTTTTATCACAAGGCCGGCTTTGATTGGGGAGTCAGGCAAGTCTTTGATTCTTCTAGTTGTCGCACACACACTGATCCATGCTATTCAGGGCCTCTGCATTCCTCATAACCTGCCTTCTCATTATTTCCAACATTGTTATGAGGACTCGTCTACCAAGTAGACGAGAGCGACCTGGAGCGGTTACGCCTGACACGAAGAAGGTCCTGACTGATAAGGCCTATCTAATTGCCGTGGCCGGGTATGTGCATCAATGTATTGATATCACTTGCATCTAAATCCGCACCCAGGGTCTTCTTTGTGTTTTGGGGCTTATTCTATCCCTGTAAGTATCCAGCCGCCCAAGCGAAGCGGTCTATTTTCTGACACAAGCGAAGTATTCTATCTTCAGCTATTCGCAATTAGACATGGGGTCGAGCCACATATTGCCTTCTATTCGGTAAATACCTCGCTTCACGAAAAGGTCCAGGGATATCAAACTTTAGATTTCAGGTTACTATTCTTAATGCCTCCTCTCTGTTTGGACGAATCGTCCCTACATTTCTTGCTGACTCGTATGGACCTATAAACGGTTAGTCTGAAAGTTTTATGCCTCTCTTCGGGCTTCATTCATTGACGACATATGTAGTGATAATCCCAATAACATTTGCGTGTGGAATAGTCCTCTTTTCCATGCTGGGGGCAGGAAGTCTCAATGGCATGATTGTGTTTGCGATTTTTTATGGATTCTTCTCTGGCGGCTGTAAGAACATGTTCATTCGTCGGTACGAGTGGGATTAATAACTGATCCACTCCCAGTCTTGTCACTCAGCGTTTCGACACTTGGCTCCCTTGCTACGAATGTGAACGAAATAGGGTATGTTTCATACTCTCCAGGATACATCCAGTAGGTATTTAATGCCTTGACCGCAGGCTTCGCATTGGTTTTGCCATGTTCGTGGCGAGTTTTGGTCTACTCACTGGCACTCCAATTGCAGGCGCATTGTTAGATGCGCCGCGGTATGCATGGTATCGTCCGACTATATTTAGTGGTGTGAGTGGTGAACACCTGACCCCTGTCGATTTTGCACTGAATTAGGTTATACACAGATCGTTATATTCTTCGGTGGATTTTTACTCATCGTTGCTCGTTCAATGACTGCAAAACGAAGAGGGACATGGCGCGTATGATATATGATGTATAGTTAATGATTAACGATGTAGCTGTATCTAAAATGACCGTCTTGGATATTTCTCCTCAAAACACTCCAGAAGATCCCGCATTTCACCAGATAGATTATATAGGGCATCATAATATGTTTGTATTGAGTACCAGGAACGTCTTAACGATGCCTCAACTTCTTGAAAATTAAAACAAATACTAATGAAAGAGTAAATAGTTGAGCCAGTTTTATTCATAGAACTTTTTCAAATATGGTCGACTGTGAAATTATGATACAAATAAACGACATATGCCCCACTGACGACGAATGGGGATGTTATCCCCACATTCTGATCACACAAGGCTTGCCCACAACACTTTGCAAATCCCACCATGCTTTCATAACACACTGTTGATATTCTCACACCATTTTTGTGTTCACATACATCGTCAAATTTAGCACACATTTATATTGTTATTTTTCCGGGAAAGTGGGTGACCATATAAACATTATGACGTCTTAACAATATCATCATATACCGTTACTGTGAGGTACCATGTAGTCCAATCATGAACACCCTGACATAGCTGTAATCTGAGATGCCCCAGGCTGTTCCAGGCGCTCCACAACATCCAGGATTGTCAAACACTGCGCCTTTTGGAATACCTCTGTCAATAAGTAGGAGCAGCGGGGCACCTCGCCAAAGAAGCTAAGGCGATTGAGTCTGGGACAGTCAAGCCATTCTAGCGTTTGCAGACGTTGATCTCTACAGGTGTCTCCAAATGAACCAAACTTGAGGCTGAGTGCAATGTCAATACCGGGATGAATTCGGCTGTCAGTGGTGTTTAATGAAGAAGTATGTAGATCATTCCTTGTGGGGACGAGATCCCGAGAGCGGTAATTCCAAACGCACCGCTGGTAGAATGATCGAATTGTCCCATAACGTAGTCCGTGTTGTATTGGATTATTCAAAAAATAGGATGCAAATCGTTATTTGTCATCTCCGCACTGAAAATGAATCGCTGGGCGTGATGCCCAGACCATTTTATGTCAAACTTGTTGATGTGTATGTAGCATGAGAGTTGTGTTTGCACTCAAGACGACTTAAAACTTCACGCGTCTAACCTTGACATTGGTACAACAAGTTCTGCATATGTAGTTTTCTCTCGACAGTGCATGTTCAACGCGGAAACAAACCGCGTCGTGGATAAGCCATGCGAGTCTAACGGCATAAAGGTTGGCTGGCAAGTCAACAGAATAATGTGTAGGCGTAAACCCGCTCCAGAAAAGTTCGATCTGGTTTTAAGTTTCCGACAACATACCGGCCGAATCCTCAGTCTCTATTTGCATCATGTGTCCCTAGGGGAGCCGTAGGGGAACGAGATGTTGTCGGTAAGGTTAGAGTTAGCAATCCAATATAATGGTCTTCAAAACATTAGTATCTCATACGAGGTCAAATAACACGTTAATGTAGTAGCCACAATATCGGTCCCTTTCTCCTTAGCTAAAATTTACAGCGTATATACCTACCGACGGTCGAAGATCATACTCGTTGCATCGCAAAATGTAACGTCTTGTAGTAAAAAAAATAACCATTGGTAGTATCCCCAGTCCTAGAGTGTTGCCAATACAACCCGAGTAATATATGAGTATTAGATTATTATTTTGAACCTGATCGTTCAGACGAAGATTCTCAAGAGCCTCGAAAATCCCATTCTTGGTAGCTGAGAATCCTTGAAGATGAAACGCCTGGCTCATATAAAAAGTCCTCGATGGCATCTGCGTTCCTCTTGCCAGGAAGATCGTTAATTTGTCTATCTTGATAATTGTCTACACCAATATGATGGACATACTAGGATAGCGGCCAGCCATGTAGTATTGGTATTTTGCGTTGGTAGTAGATCAGGAACCAATTCACTTTGCTAATAATTCATTAGTTACAAATACTTTCTAGTATCAGTTGAGAATTAACCAAGACTGCACTGCACTGGCATGTTTGGCACCTGGAAGTTTGGACAAACGCGATTGTGGGCTGTGAAACTGCCTTCTCAGGCTGTTACTCGAAATTTGGGGGCCGGGATGGCTCTTCTTGTGCCTCAATAATTTCTATAATCAGAATGACTAAGATACGGGCACATAACCCTAATTAATGGCCTCAAAACAGGCTTTACATTATCATAAATAATGCCCGTTCCGAGGTGGCAAAGTGCTGAAATTGACCACAACCATGATTAATCTGGCACCTTAAACCCGTCAGGGTATGGACTACTTATGAAGCATGAGTTAAATCTGTTCCGTCATAAACATTTGCTCTATTGTATCCGTTTAGAGTCTTGACTTTGTGGCATAACGAATCTGTTTCGATTAATTATCATCCCAGTCCTATCCCCTAATGTCAGAGTGTTGGGGCATCGCAACCTGGGATGAGTGAGTATTTCCAGTTGCAATTTTATGTGCAATTTTATATCGTCACGAAGATGCGTCGTTCAACTAAAAGGTAATAATTTAGTATATGTAGCGACCCAAATAACGTAGTCACATACCTTGAAGCCGAGTTGCGACAGCGAGAAGTGACGCACAAAAAAGTGTCATACCGGAATATGTGATCACTGGCGTCCAGTCACCATGGGCATGACTGAAAATAGCCCCGGCGATAGGACCGCCTACTAACTAGAGGATTCAAAGTAGCCTTAGATTATTTATTGTGATTTCAACAAGGAAGTCCTTGGTACCTGCCCGGGGATTTCACTAGTGTAGAAGACACCCGCGATTGAGGTCAATTGGTCTGGATCACAAATACGGGCAAGGATGACTGGCATCATGCTATCCCGCGTGCCAG
Source organism: Hysterangium stoloniferum (assembly GCA_015178975.1). NCBI lineage: Eukaryota > Fungi > Basidiomycota > Agaricomycetes > Hysterangiales > Hysterangiaceae > Hysterangium > Hysterangium stoloniferum. The sequence continues at coordinate 321,445 of WHVD01000035.1, read as the reverse complement.
TATCATTAAAAAGATATACAAATAATAAAAGCAGAACAATTTACCCAACATACCCGCCTCCAAAGAAACCATATGTGAAAGAAAATATATACAAGAGCGGGAGTGACTCGGCAGCAGGTAGCCATAGAAGAAATTGGCAAATCCCAGCGAGGATCATAGCTGAAATGATAGAATTAAGTGCACCCAGTCGGGAATCGGCGGCTATGCCTAAAAAAACTCGTCCAAAAACAATCCCTATATCTAGAATAGCTGAGAGCATAGACCCGACGAAAGGAGAGGCTTTGAGTTGGGTCTGTGCATATGTAGGAACGTAAAAGAATGGGACTAGAAAACTAATAATACGTCAACTTGGTCGTTTTTCACGGTAAAGGAAGTTTTGATCTCACCCAAATGAGCCCAGTACATTGGCTAAATATAGCGTAACGAATTTTGCACTTTTACACGCTGTAAGTCCTCTCCAGAAAGATGTTTTCATAGGACTACTCCTTGATGGTCGTGTCTTGAGCATGAAAAGTGCGAGTACGTTGATACCCGCAGAGATCGCTCCAGACAGCCACAATGCCCATTGGTATCCCAATCTCGCTATAATGGCTCTGGTTAAGAAAGACCAAAAAATGCCACCGATACCAGCACCGGCACTTGAAATTCCGATGGACAAGGAGCGTCGCTTTGAGAACCATTGCACAGGGGCCGTTGGAATATGAATTTCAGACAATACATTTCGCCGAGAGTTTTGAAGAAGCTCACCGATAGTTGCTGGGATAAACAGCACGCCCGCACCGAAACCTACCACTACGCCTTGGGTTACCAGCAGCGTTGGCACAGTACGACAGAACCCAGCGGCTACTAGCCCTCCACTAAACAGAATACTCCCCACCCCAGATACAGGTCGAAAGCCATACATGTTCATAAATTTACTCGCTGGAAAGCCGAATACGATCATTAAAGTTGTATACGTAGTTCCGATGAGAGAAATTAACTTAATGAAAGTTGTTAAATGATTGAAATACGCTCATTCTTTAAGTTAATTCACTCACTTCAGGAGAGCTATCGGGGAATTGATGTAGCAGGTAATGAGCCTGATATACGCCTGTAGGGATTTAATACTTGCAAACGAACAATCAAGTAGGATCTACTTACCAAACGCATATAGAATGCCCAGGAAATTGACGTTAAACAAAAAGCAAGCAAGTACCACCAGCCAGGCTGTTAGTCCGCCATCAGGGGGGATATCTAACGGATCAGGTTCAGATGAAGGTGTGTCGGGTACCAATATATCATCTATGCAAATTTTCTCAACAATGTCGGCGCGAGGAATATATGTCTCATGGATTGAATTGCCGATATCTTGTTCCTTGTCGATATTCATGCTATTTTAAGAAAGGTAGAGATGCTTTCAGTGAGCGAACATTAAGGTGTCGAAGATTCAAGCAAACCAACAGGAGGATTAATGCTCTGAAAAATATCTTGCATTCAATAGAAGTGGCTTAAGGCATAAATTGAGAGGTCACCTTGGGTGGGATAAAACGTCCTGCAGAAACTAATTGTGCAAATCACTGACAGAGATCTCTTCTTCATAGTCCTCTTATTCATATTCGTGAGGTATGCGGCATTCGGTCCGCGGCCTGGATCATAAAAGAGGACTGCTGCAGATTGTGAGCTGTGAGGCGACATTAATAACACGGAACTTTATCCACGCTTCTTCTCTATTGACACCTTTGAGTTGGTACGATAGGACCCTATCGAGCGTCTGGATTCATCTAAGAACAAGTGACTCTGTTGTCGTAAGTCATCGTATAGGTGCTGGCTATCGCATTCATCAATCAAATCGTTCGAGGAACGACACTATGGATGGCTGCCAGTGGGAATCATCAAGTTATTATCGCATTATCTGCAGATACAAAAGTGAGTTAGAGGGCGATAGTCACAATTACGGTGGTTAATATGACCGCTCATTAACATGGATTGAATACGTATGCACCCACTAATTAAAGTTGAAGCGAAAGACATTTTGAGTCCGCGGCTGCGTGTAAGGCCGGCAGTACTGAGACAATAGTACGTACAAACTACATGGCCTTGACATCCTATTGTATTGTCAACAAGCTTACGTTTTATTGGGTTTAGGCTCCCTTGCGAATGATCGTCTCTTGCAGTCAAACAAAGCCACATGCTTATTAGGTTCTTCAAAGACGACTGTGGACCTTTGAAGTGCATCTTCTATGCACTGCAGAGCTGGATTTATCCTTAGCATACATCGGGGTGTCTACAGAAAAGGATTGGCACCGTGTCGTATACGGATACGACCGTAAATCTTCAAGTGCATATATGGACACGGGCATACGCCATACGGGCCGTATAGTGACATGGAACCCCCTCTGACAATACGGGTACGTACGTATACGGGCCGTATTACGACGTTGTGGGCATACGACAACAAATATATATATATATCAGAATAAATCCAAAGGTAACTAGTATATGAGATGAATATTACTCTCCCAGTAAGTTGTAAATAAGTTGGCGACATAAACGAAGCTTCTGGTTCAGGACCATCAAAGCCCTAATAGTTTGCCGTTTCAATGTGATTGCAGTAAAACCACTCTATACTAGCAGCTTCATGTTCCTCGTCTACATTATGTCGATCTGACAGGGGTTCTCCAAGTACAAATAAGAATTAATATGATTAATTGAAGGAATACTGAGCGACGGTCACTTACCCTAGAAGCATAGCGCAAACAGACGAGTGTTGGCCCTCAGGCTTCTCTATGAGATTTAATTTGCATTATGCTTGGCATAGCTAGTCGTTAATTTGGATCCGGTCTTTCCACATAGGGCATCTAAACTGTTCGCCCCCCAAAAATACATAATGCAACCAGCTGTCAGCTAATAGAAAGTATTTGCAACTAATGAAATATTAGCAAACTGAATTGGTTCCTGATTCTCTAATAAGGTCATCGACACTCTCATTCATTACGCCCATTCTCGTTTCTCCCAGGATCCCCTAAACGGAAAAATAATAAAATAATACATAGATATAAAATTATATAACTGCAGAATACTAATGCATGAAGGATTACCTCAAGGTAGTCAGGGAGGGAAGCTACCCGGAGTTGGAAATCAATCTAGGCTTGTTAGAAAATATTCTCGCCTTCAAATCCCCTCACTATTCCGTTAGGCAGTATTTGATGTGTCCTAAACACTTGAATCGATATACCTGTTGTGGAAGACCATAGGTGATGAAGGATGGCGGGAACGCGGATGGACAATTTTAAAAGCCATTAAAAAGCACCGTCGCCTACACACAGAATATGCAAGCGTGGTCAGCATCGATGTCACTGATCCCTCTTCCGTCCACAACAAGCACGACGATATGCCGAGGTATGTCTTACTGCTTTATGAATCTCTACTGAGCGAAATCCCTAGCTACGCGCTTGCGGAGACATGGAAGTAATTGTTTTTATTATTTGCTTCCGCAGACCCTCTGTCTTTAGATAAATGGGGTATTTAATACCGAGGCGCACTCTTTGCCGGGTATCGAATGGAATGAACTCCAGCTAAGAAGATACCAGATATCCTAAGCTACCATGTGATCATTTTTACGGGACTGCATCCATCCCATACACTGTGGAATTAGCTTGTATGCATCAGCCATATCCTTTGAAGCTATAAGACCCTTCCTAAGCCGACCATACCGAGTGGGGAATTATTCCCATTCACGTTATACAGTTCGATTTCAAGCGGCTACGGTAACTACAAACTAAAGCAATTGGGAACGCAATGTATCGAGCGGGTGAGGGGAGCAAGAGAAGGGGGAAAGAAACACATGAAGGAATGCATAGAAAACAAAATGGGCATAGTGCCCATACGACAGGGTGGTGAGAAACACGTCGATTTCAGAGGTTGGTGTAATAGGAAACGACTTCATAGTTAAAGACCGTAAATGGGAAAAAAAAAGCTATCGAAACCTGAGAAGGCGTTATTATGTTGAATGGTGAAGAAATTTATCCCTAATGGCCCCAGGTGGTCCTCCTTGATGAGCCCTGCCCTCCCTGCTGATTGTAGGACCTGCTACCGCGGAATCCAGACCGCGAAGTATCAATGTGTTCATTTGGCAGTTTGTCAATGCTTTCTCCCGTAATCAAACGTTTTGCCACCAGAATGTTTTTCAGAGATCCATAGGTTCGGCAAGATGCAGTCATCCTCAGCAGCAAGCATATGTAGATACCACAATACCAACATAACCGTCAATTTTTGGCCGTGGTCACCCCAATTGATAACAGGGGAGAGTTCGACGTGACCATGAAATGATATACCCGAGGGACCTTTCGTCCCCATCCGACGGAAACACCGTAACCCAGTGTCACATATAATATAGCCGTACCGTACATCATGCTGATAGGTGTAGCACTGTACCTGGGAGATTGCATGCCAGAATGCATCTCTTTGAGACCCGGATGAACTGTCCCAATCGGGCTGCCAAGTCTTAGAGATTTTAAAATCAGCTGGGAGGTAATTGCGACTGGCATCTTCTGGCACAGTTGCTGCCAAGTCTGGGGATAGCTTGAAATAGTGAGTGATACCCCCTGTGGGTACTATGCTAATCGCCCTGAAGTTCCCCTTTCCGCCAAAATATTTGTAGCGTTCAAGAGGTGGAGGAAGCAATGCAAATATCAAATTGAGGCCATTTGGTGACGTATCGTTTTGAGCAAAGGCTTGAATTTTAGACGGAAGTAAATGTTGGATTTCGAGCATCATCCAAGCTCATGTTCCTTTGTTCCCTTCCCCTTTGTTCCATTGTTTCCCCTTTTCACATTCCCGTTGTCTTCCCCATACAGCATTCTATTGTTCTTAGGGTTTATATACGCAGCTACATGGGAATATAGCTCCCTGCGCGATTGCGAGGGTCTTCTGCTACCCGAGTACGTGATAGAGACACGCGTATTTTAACAGTAAACTAAGGAGGGATTTGAATTCCTGTGTCCGGAATTTGTTCTCATAGATAGCTTTGCGAAATTCGGCTGCCTTCAAGTAATCTGCGATCCATAGAAGGATCTGCTTAACCTTGACATCGAAAGGCAGCAATTCTACCATTGCTCTCAGATAAATCCCATTATTTCCGTCATTATACAAACGTTCCAGAATTGAATGTTGGCTGAGAACGTTTCTGAGTGATAGCGCTACTAGAAAACAAAGGTCCTGAGGCATGCGAGCAATTCTCATTTGACCATCATCCTTGCTGACTCTAGCCACTACATCCCACAACCGCCCATTCATACTCGGGCTGCCATACGATGCGAACAGGACTTTGTGGAACACTTTAAAATCATTTAGAGCAGACAATCAACAACACGTTGGATGTAACTTTCAGTCCTCCCGTGTCCATCGTTATCAGAGACTTCATCTTGGACACTGAAGGAAATCCTGACAATTCGCAACATATTATCAAGGCGTTGCCTCGCCGAATGGTAGCGGAGATTCTTCACAAGCAGTACGGCTGGAACTTCCAGATGGATGCTACCGATACACAAATATCCAACGAAATAGAACTCAATTTAAGACAATATTTCGCTGTTCGGATATTGTAAAAGTATCCAATATATGTTTGTAGCTTTGTGTGATATCCTCGTATCTGAAATCTGCCCATAACCTCGATGTCCGTTTGATATGTTCAAGACCATAAAATAGTTTCTGGCCACGGGTGGGGTTTGGATAGCCATCGACCTCGACAAGTAATTCGGATAGCGCTACTAGAAAACAAAGGTCCATTTCGTTTAGCTGACCCTGAGGCATGCAAACAATTATCATTTGATCGTCATTCTTGCTGACTCTAGCCCGACCAGCAAAATATTGTCTTAAATTGCATCCTATTTCGTTGGATATTTGTGTATCGGTAGCATCCATCTGGAAGTTCCAGCTGTACTGCTTGTGAAGAATCTCCGCTACCATTCGGTGAGGCAACACCTTGATAATATGTTGCGAATTGTCGGGACTTCCTTCAGTGTCCAAGATGAAGTCTCTGACAACGATGGACACGGGAGGACTGAAAGTCAAATCTAACGCGTTGTTAACTGTCTGCTCTAAATGATTTTTAAAATGTTCCACAAAGTCCTGTTCGTATCGTAATGTAGGCCGAGTATGCATAGTCGGTTGTGGAATGTAGCGTATTGTAAAAGTATCCAATATGTGTTTGTAGCCCTGTGTGATATCCTCGTATCTGAAGCCTGCCCACACCCTCGATGTCTGTTCGATGTGCTCAAGACCATAATATCTTGCTACGAGTGGGTTGAGGATGGCCGCCGATCTTGGCAAGTAACTCCGCCGATTTAGCGGTTAGATAAAATAACAGCTCCGATTGAGACAATTGCATGGTGTTTCTCTGAAGAATAAGATCTCTCAGTCGCTAGCAGAATGAGTCCTAAATGGTGCTAAGTATTAGGTTATAGGCTCCAGGTTTAAATATATATATACGGCGACATCGATATACGTTTTTATCCCCATCGATCGCGACCTAAAACGGGACTTTAAGTGGGATATTTTTTTACAGTTTTGGCCAAAAATATCGGTTCGGGTATCCCTACTATTTGCTCCTGTGGGGTGGATGTGATGCGTGACAAGTCTGAGTAGGGGAAGCTTAGGGGTATGCGAGATTCCTCATATCATGTCGACAAATGTTATATCTCGTGATTGGATTTTTTTGGGAAGAAGATGACTTCAGATGTTGGAATACGGCTAAAAATATAGCTAATAAAAATGTAATTTTATTAATTATAAATATTCTTCAGTTTTCTCATGACGTTTCAGGATGGCCAAAATTTTTAGATTATTTTTCGCAATAATTTGTTGGTCTGAACTTCAGTGGCGGAAAAATCCGAAAATCCTCACAGACACCTGACGCCTGCCCACAGCGTAGTGACCGAACCGCAGGATTTACTGTTTGGTTGGCACATTGAATTCACGCTATTGACTCAGTAGTATTATTTTCTTCATTTCTGTAGTCGGGCATGTTGAAAATATACGATGGGTTTCATGTGGGTAAAGGGGTGACACTTATAGAATACAACCGATGAAGTAACTTTAAAGTGCTTACCTAGCCGATTGTCCATCAAATAAATCCACCTGATAATATAGTATGACCCAAAAAAGAGCACAGCAAGACCGTGAGCATCCATAATTGCTTGCGACATATACCAATAAATGCCAACAGGGCAAGTCTTATCGTGCGTCCCCTTCAAGAAGGTAAATATATCTCCTGAATAAGGTTAGGGTTCATGCGGCTCCAAATTAGATTTTGTGGGACCAAGAAGGAAGCGCCGGAGAGTCTACTATCACCAAACACCATATGGATCTCTCAATGTCTATCGAGGAGGGAGACGAGGAGCTTCTCAATTCTAATCCTTGGAAAGATTGCGAGCAGGTTATTGAACCCGAGTGGATCCATTGGATCTTAATACGTCCCCAATTCCCTTGCATTCCACAGTTGGATTCTTTAGAGTATAGGGTTATTGAGCAGTTTGAATCGAATGACAGTACAGAAGTAATGAAGGTACATACGACAGTTAACGGTATCGAGAAACTGGCTATTTTGAAACTGGTAAGTTCAATTGGAAATGTCGTGGAACTCGGATGAAATTTTTCTTCATTTAAAGTACCGGGATCTCACAGACGGCGGCACGGAGAGAGATACTATGCTAGATGGATTCATTCTTGAATTTGTAGCATATTCGAATCTTACTCACTTTGGCCTCTGCGATGAAGGATTGGTGCCTCACTGTTATGGCTGGTATGACTTTGCTTCTGAGCTGCAGGATGGTGCCGCGATTCTGGAAAAACGCCATCCGTATATGTCATTTATTTGGGAAGACAAGGTGCCTCCTCGGGCACTACTTATTGAGTATCTTGAAGACACGGCCCATCTTTCTCCGGAGAATTATACCCCTCAGATCGCTTCGGATGTGCTTGATGCTCTACAGCGGATCCACTCTGTTGGAATAATTCATCGGGATCCTGTGATGCGAAATGTACTCGTTCGTTCTGATGGCAAAATGTTCTTGGTAAAGGCGTCTTTCTCATTTACATTTGAGAGTCTTGACGGTGTTTCAGATTGACTTTGAACATGCTTATACCCTTCCGCCTGAAGTGATGCACACCCGATGGACCATATATCAGCGTCGTCACGAATTGTCGATATTTTGGGAAATGCTGTATTACTATATGGTGAGCGCTTACTCTCCACCTCGGTTTGAAACCCCCTCTAATGCTGTATAATGTAGGCACGTGGCAAGGCTCTCTTGTTCCGTGACCACCACCTGCCTCTGGGGTTGGGGCCCCCAGTGCTCGTGGTGAGGGGCGGAGAGGCGGATGACAGTGAACAGGTTTGGGGACCTCTGAATTCACTGCTCTGTCAAAGTCGGCAGCCTTCAGCCGCACACCAGTGTCGTCTGCGGAACGTCACTGGCACCTACCAACCATGACTGTTGCCTGGCAGCGGTCTACCCTTCCTACCCACCTCCGACTCCAGCATTCACCTATGCACTAGCAATGCAAGACTTCGGTGTGCCTGCAGCCCTTGTCGACGCCTGCTAGCAGGATCTCGGGCTTTTCTTGGGGCTTCGGCCCAAGGCCTCAAGGCCTCAGCTCTCTACCATGTATATATCAACATGCCCCCCCTTTGCTTACTAAAATCCCTTCCGCACACGTAGCTCACTCGGAACTTCGTACCACCGTAGCATAGTTTCTCTGGGGGCCTTTTCACCCCCTAGCCGCAGTTAGCCATTGTTGCTTGAAGCGGGATACAAATATATCAAAAAAAAAAAAAAAAAAAAAAAATGTAGGCACGTGGGGAGCAATGGCCGCTGTAACATCGCAACAAGAGTTTGATCGAAAATAATAAATCTTGACATTTCAATACCAAACTATCAACCTGATGCCGTCTCCCACTGCTCTTTCTCCAAGATGCCTCATGATACTCCCTGTCTGCCTTGCTTGCTCGCTGTTTTGTTGCATTTCTACATTTTCAAATTCATTTAAATATAGTGTGCATGCAGAGTTTCTATGTGCCGGCATCTGGATACCATTGTCACGTCCATATATCAACTTTAATTCTCTGATTTGTTTCTCAGCACAAGTTCTGGTGTCCGATCACAAGGCGTATAAAGCAGCACATGTGCATTTAAGTGAATTGCTCGCAGGCTCACAGCTTGTGAGTCTCTTTCGTCCAGATAGATGCCGATACGAAAAAGTCGCCCCACATTATTGATCGGGGGCGAGTAAAACTGCGTTTGTGTTTGACACATCAAAAAAGGCGTTAGAATCTTCTTCTCCATGTTGGCTGATACGGTGTGACCGTTCAGATGTATTAGTGAATGATATGCTACGTCCTCAGGCTGTGATACAACCGTGAAGGATGATGCGTAGAGAAATTTGGCTCCATCTACGCCCGCTATGATGTCATGATGCAGTGAAATCTGAAGCTCTGGAGTGGAACCGATCATAAAGGCTACAGTTGACAAGGAGTATGTTGTTTTGTAGTTAAAGAAAGGTCACCGTAGGCGTACCACCGATGTATCAAGTTCCACATTATCCAGCTGTTTTCGGAGTCCGGGACGGGTTATAAGTAGTCATCAAGATGGTTGAGTTTTTTGGGTGATAATAATACTCACGTCACTAGCAAAGAGTTTGTGTATACTACAAGAATCATCACTTCTTACATTATCGAACTTAGGCATAAAGGACATGATCCCTTACATTTTCCGATTGCAAAATTGAATACTCTCCAGATGCTACTACGTCGAATAGCGACGAACTGGAAAACAGAATGGGTCCAAAAGAGATGGTCAGAGGTATGAGAACTTGTTATCGTCGATAGGATCGTACCGTTATGACACTCAGAAACGAGGAAACACTATCCGTGGTGTCAAGCAGAATTCCAGAGCGAAGCTATCAACGCACTTCACAACAATACCTATGCTCATTGATCCAATATTAGACGATTAACTATGGCCCTTGCCTTAAAAGAGTGACCTCACATCACAAAAGATGGGAGGTAAAGCAATACGTACGATCTTCTTTCGGGCTTATTCCTTCGAAGAAAGTACACCAGTGATAGACTGATCATGGTATCGCATGCCATATTGGTTGAAAGCGGGAGTATAGCCGTAATCTTGCGTGGTCGGGCATTAGCGAGTGCTTGTGTTGGATAAAATAAGCCTACTCTGCCTGATGTGGTATTCAATGACAAAATGGTACCCTAAATCACGCTATTGGGAGGTTATGTACGGCGAAGACATGAGTGAAACACCACTCACATGTGAGTACAGACGAATTCTCGATTGGATTAGTGTTGGCAATCAACGATGATTATGAACAATTGGCTTACCCCTAGACCTACAAATAACGATGTTATGGATAAACACGAACTCAATTGAATAAACGACGGGAGACCTAGATTAGGGGAAGTGAGTGAAATGGATACGATGAATAATGATTGTGGAAGGATGTTTAAAGTGCTTGAAATAATACCTGTCATAATGGAACAAGGCTGTGGTTGACAAATGTCTCACAGAGTACTTTGAGTGAAGAGTATAGAGCTGGCATTCATCCCTTGAATAACAACTATTTTAACTCCAAAACAATTGTAATTTGAATTGTCAGTAGTGTCTAAGTTGGCTCAGGTGATATAACTATTTGTAAGTCAGAGGTCAATCACTGAAATTGTAAGGCTGTCGGTATCAGCCTCACTCGGTCAACACGGACAGGACTAAGTTTTCTTTATTTTTACATATCAGTAGGATACAAGGTGAATGCGAGGTTCCCTAGGGAAGAGTGGGAAAAGGATTAATGGTCAAAGAGAAGATATCCTATCACTATAGGATATGGGGTCTTTTATATAGAGTCAAGGTGAATGGGGTGGAAGAACAAGGAATTGCATGATCAGGCACAGGGGTGCTACTTAACAATACAAGTGGCGGATCAATGAGTGGCTGATGGGAGAGGTTGGTGATGATGACCGCATGATAAGGCACAAGGGTGCAAGTGGCGGAACAATGAGTGGTTGATGGGAGAGGTTGGTGATGACGTATGTGGTAAGGTGGCCAGGCTTACAGAAATGGTGGGATTGGCATCTGCACACTCCTGTCTTTTCACATGTATAGTTTATATTGATGCTTCAAGAGGAACAAATTGGGGAAGAATGAGAATACTATTCCAAGACAGATATGACTGATGATGTAGTGTTTAAGGACATTATTTTTGACCCCTAAGTAAGTATTCAGGCCTAGTTGCAAAGAGAGACTGACTTATGTATGTCTCTTAGGTTCAATGATGTCAAAGGGTATGTAAAGGTATAGAATTATAAATAATTGATAAAATTTAAATAATTTTCTGTTAGATCACATGCTCTGATTAAATACGCAGAATTGTTGATACAGAGAAAAGTTGTGGGACTTGGTTTGACCTCTTGACAATTGTGGGGACAGATTTATAATCAGGCGGCTCCAAATTTTGTGGGCCGGAGAGTCCACTATCACCGAACACCATATGGATCTCTCAATGTCTAACACTAGCAGCGAGGAGGAAGACGCGGAGCTTCTCAGTTCTAATCCTTGGAGAGATTGCAAGCATGTTATTGAACCCGAGTACTTCAGATGGATCTTAATGAGTCCCCAATTCCCTTGCATTCCACAGTTGGACTCTTTAGAGTATAGGGTTATTAAAAGGTTTGAATCGAATGACAGTACAGAAGTAATGAAGGTACATACGACAGTTAACGGTATCGAGAAGCTGGCTATTTTGAAACTGGTAAGTTCAATTGGAAATGTCGTGGAACTCGGATGAAATTTTTCTTCATTTAAAGTACCGGGATCTCACAGACGGCGGCACGGAGAGAGATACTATGCTAGATGGATTCATTCTTGAATTTGTAGCATATTCGAATATTACTCACTTCGGCCTCTGCGATGAAGGATTGGTGCCTCACTGTTATGGCTGGTATGACTTTGCTTCTGAGCTGCAGGATGGTGCCGCGATTCTGGAAAAACGCCATCCGTATATGTCATTTATTTGGGAAGACAAGGTGCCTCCTCGGGCACTACTTATTGAGTATCTTGAAGACACGGCCCATCTTTCTCCGGAGAATTATACCCCTCAGATCGCTTCGGATGTGCTTGATACTCTACAGCGGATCCACTCTATTGGAATAATTCATCGGGATCCTGTGATGCGGAATGTACTCGTTCATTCTGATGGCAAAATGTTCTTGGTAAAAGCGTCTTTCTCATCTACATTCGAGAGTCTTTTGACGGTATTTTCAGATTGACTTTGAACATGCTTATACCCTTCCGCCTGAAGTGATGCACACCCGATGGACCATATATCAGCGTCGTCGCGAGTTGTCGATATTTTGGGAAATGCTGTATTATTTTATGGTGAGTGCTTACTCTCCACTTGAAACCCCCTCTAATGCTGTATAATGTAGGCACGTGGGCAGCAACGGCTGCTGCAACATCGCAACAAGAGTTTGATCGAAAATAATAAATCTTGACATTTTAATATCAAACTATCAACCTGATGTCGTCTCTCACTGCTCTTTCTCCAAGATGCCTCATGGTACTCCCTGTCTGCCTTGCTTGCTCGCTGTTTTGTTGCATTTCTACATTTTCAAATTCATTTAAATATGTGCATGCAGAGTTTCTATGTGCCGGCATCTGGATACCATTGTCACGTCCATATATCAACTTTAATTCTCTCTGATTTGTTTCTCAGCGCAAGTTCTGGTGTCTGATCACAAGACGTATAAAGCAGCACATGTGCATTTAAGTGAATTGTTCGCACGCTCACAGCTTGTGAGTCTCTTTTCGTCCAGATAGATGCCGATACGAAAAAGTCGCCCCGCATTATTGGTCGGGGTGATTAAAACTGCGTTTGTGTTTGACACACGTCCAAACAGGCGTTACAATCTTCTTCTCCATGTTGGCTGATACGGTGTGACTGTTCAGATATATTAGTGAATAATATGCCATGTCCTGCCCAGCATCCGAAACAAGACCATAAGGAGGCTCCTCATCCATTGTTCTAATACATAGCCTTCAAAAGATTAGGTCAGAAATGGAAGGTCGTTGCCTTCCTGACATTCACTGAGAAACTGCGCTGGTAGGATTTACCATACTCAGGCACCAATCAACATAAGATCAAACTACAACGACACGTAGTGATAACTGATTATTAGGCTCATGGGATGGTTTCTGCATATCCTCCTAGCGCCACTCTGTCCTCGCAACGTCACTGGCATGCTTGCCAATCTGTTCGGTGACAGCCCTGTTGTTACTTTGTCCACGTTTCGGATTTCCCATCAAGAACGTCATAATGTTGTAGATGTCCGAGTAGTCAGGCTGACCTGCTGCGTTGGGGGTTACTTGAGCTGTAGACTTTATGTTGGAGGTATTTTGAAGGACTCAGGATGTAGTGGTACAAGGGTATTAGCCTGGACACAAATGTATTAATGTATGCTTGGTATTGAGTGAATCCGGGGGCCGCAGGCTTCATTGCACAAACCATGCTGATGGGGACATGAGGGAGCCCCAACAGCATGCCAAACTAATAGTAAATACATGAAAATAAATCTAAACTACGAATTTAGGGCAAAGCAGGAAAGGGTGGGATGGTGAGAAAAATAAAATTGCTCAAGGGAAGACTGAGCAATACCTTGAGGGCCGGCCACTCAGATGATGGTGGCAAAGGCGGCAGGAGCTGACTCCATGATGGTGGAGCTTAAAAGGGGAAACACTCCCATTAGAAAGAACACAGGCCAATGTCATTAGTCCATTCCATCTTTGTCTCTGTTCATGTTTGGATGAGTGGACTATCAGTGGAAGTGGATTCGGGGGCCACAGGCTCCATTGCACACAACACGCTGATGGGGAGATGAGTGAGCCCAGCAGAGGAATGGAGCAGAGGCACAGAGGGCTGGGAGCGAACACATGATCAATGTCGCTAAAATAATGCAGTTGAAGGATCCTTCCAGGATGGGGAGAGGGAAGACAGAAAAGCTGTGTCTTTAAAGAGCCACTGGATCATCATAGGAACATTGGCAGCAATGGGCCAATGGAGTCAGCATAGTGTAGGATAGCCATTATGGTTCAATGACAAAGTCAAGGAAGGCATAGTATAGCATAAGCCAATATGGTTCAAAGATCCAGAGTGGTTGACAGCAAGGCAAGATGGACTTCAAAAGGGATGAAGGTTATCTGTGCCACCCATTTTCCAAACCCCCTGCCAGAAGGACGAAAGGACCTCTCTATTGGCAGTACCAGAACTAGGGCAGTGTCTGGGTGAAGATTCCAAGAAACAAGAAAATTACTCAAGGGAAGGTTGAGCAATACCTTGAGGGCCGGCCACTCAGACAATGGTGGCAAGAGGCAAAGTTGCATTATTTCAACATTAATTATATACGAGAGGTAGAACCATAGTCCCAAAATTATCACCGCTAAACACATACATCAGCAACACTACCATGAAATGATTCTGAAAATTCACGGTAGGATAACTGCATTAGAAAGCTTATTAGTCCTCCCACAAGAATATAATATAATATACCGCGTTAACACCCTTGCGGGAATACCATTCCTTCTTCACCTCAATTACATTGGACCGAAGTTGCCTGTAGCTAAAGGGATAATTGGGCAACGCGGGGTATCAAAAGTTGAACTAAGAGATGGGAACACCGTGTAGAGTAAAGTGTGGACATGCTGAAAGTATCTATTATACGGCATAGTTAAAGATATCAACCGTGTCGAAACCGCCACGTATCACCCCTTAAAGACCTGTGCCTTAGAGACAGTGAAGATCCCTGCTTCAGTCCCCATTGGCCACAGTAGCGACTACCCAAGATCACACATGATGTGCAGGGAGGCTAGATAAGATCCGACGAACACCACTGTTTATTCTTTTTGAACTACTGTAGTTGGAGCTTTATTTAGACGAGAATGTGAGTTGCTTGGAGAAAAAATGCCCAGCAATTATCACGTTCGCTAGGCTGGAATGGGCTCATATGGGTGATTAATAGGCGCCCAGTTCAGCAAGCAACTATTTAGCTGTGAAGTCCGGTTACGTTTTACTGTACTATCTTCTGAAGTATTCGAAGCTAGCAGTTGCTTTGATACATATACCACGAATATCAGCTCACAGAGCTCTCTTTGACACCCTGACTCACGAGTCACGACGTTTACATCATTAGGCTGCAAGTACCTCTGCTTTACCCAAATGTCGAAATCACAAGAATCGTTTACTTTCACGGTGGGGAAACTAGGTATGTTGGCATCAAATTTGTGCCTTCAGCTTATTCATGTCTTTATAGATGCTGGGATGGCGGTATGTCAGTTAGAAACAACGCACACCAGGGTCTCATGCTTCAGGATTAGATTCTTATTGGAGAACGTGCCCATCTCATCGAGTTCCCCTCAATTCTCTTGCCGCCGGGCGTCGGGTCAGGCTCTATCGTCAATATTGCAGTCCATCGTAATGTGGCCGAGGAGGAGCGCCAAAAGTTGGAATTTTGGCAACTTCAAGAAGAGATAGCTAAGACGTTCGGTGAGGTAACTCCTCGTAATCCGGAGCTAAAGGTACTTGTGTGTTATTTAGAATTAATGAGCTTGCTAACTTTGCCCAGTTGCGCAATGTGACTCAAACATCCGTAACACTAGAATGGCCAGCATTGGAGCTTGCAACCGCTAAGATCCGCTCGCTCGATCTCTACAAGAACGGTCAACGCTTTGCTTCCATCCCATCACCGCTAAGGGATACATCTACAAGATTATCAGGTCTTGAAGTTGACAAGGAATACAGCTTCCAGCTGGTTTTACGCACAACAGCTGGCACATATCCGTCTAATCTTCTCAAAACCCGCACCCACACTATCTCTGAAACTTCCGGTATTTGTGTTTGCTTCGGCAATGTGCAGGACCCCGTGCTGCTGGAACATGCGAAAGCGGCACTTGAAGAAATGCATGGCAAGTGGAGTGAAAAGATCCAGATAGATACTACGCACTTTGTCTGCACGACGGCTGCACCTGCGACCAATCCTTCCCAATCATCCACCAACCTTGCTAACGCCGAAGGCGTCGAATATCAAAGAGCTTCTCAGCTTAGTATACCCATAGTGCTACCCCACTGGTTATTAGCCTGCCATGCCGAGAAGAAGTGTGTCTACGCCCGTTACGTATCACGTCACTTTACTGACAATGACTGTTCCAGGATGGTCCCTATCGCTAACTACTACTTGAACGTCACCCCGCCGCCCGCTCTTCCAAACTCAAACATCACGCGCCGACAGTCCCTGCAAAACCCGCCCGGCCAGCCTGCCGTGCCAGCCGCTAATTACCGCCAGTCGCTACCGCCATCAGCAACCACCGGTTCGATATCTCCAAAATCCCCAAAATCCTCCGCGTCGACTTTCGTCAACCAGGCGGAGGAAGACGAACATGACATTGCAGAGCATCCTGCGTCACCACCCAAACCCCGACATCGGAACGGGACGATGAACAAAGACTTCAAGTTCCCTCCTGGGACACCCACGTCCCCTCCCGTGCCGGTGCCATCGTCTTCAAACGCGCCGAAACCGGGAGGAGCGTCGGAGGGAGAAACCAACTCGTCTGGGTATGATGTTACGCCGCCGGAAGTGCCGCCGCCGCCGCCGATGGAAAAAGAGAGAGTGCAACAACTGCGTGACGATGGAGATGATGGGGAGGATGACGTCGGGCCGACTGTCGAAGTTGACCTCAGTTAGTGTCTGTGTCCGTAGTGGTGTCATTTTTGAATCTATACGTTTTTCGATGGCAAATTGACATGTGTGACGGGGATAGTACCCTTTGCGGCCTAATGTTCTATTATATATATATATTACGCTTGTCTTTTCCCTTGGGCGTGGGCCGTGTGTTGTTTTGGTCTGTGACTTCATTAAAGAGGCACATGGTTGGACCAGTGCACACTGATCAAAATCCAAGCCCCCATCTCCTTCGCGGTGTTAATTCTAAGGCGTATCCATTACTGGTGTGCCCTCATCGTCATTTTAGCCGGTTTATTCGTTGTGTCAGGATACCGTTTTAGTGTTGCCTATTAGTCGACCATCTGATATTCAATCGCTATGATTAAAGAAATGGAAATGTCCTTTGCAATGCCTAATATTGTAATTCAACTTAACTGCCCCCATAAATAAATATTACAAGCCTCGCTGCGCAGTTGTTAGCACAAACACCTTTGCATTTTTTGCAGACTGAATTAATCTGATTTTTGGTAAGACTTTAAGTAACAGATCGCTTTCGAAGGGTGTGTAATTTATTTTAATAATCTTTTTTAGGAGTTTAAGCATTTTTAGGATTGCTGACTCGCGAATGTTTCGGTGGTCCAAGCGACAACAATGCAAATCTCATGCGCAAACGTTGGTCTAACTCGTAATCAAGCCTCTGACACTTACGAACCAGCTCCTTATAAGGGACTATTTGTAATCCTTTAGGGACGACTTCGCGACATGCCCCTGACAGACGAAAAAAATCCCATTAATTCACACCGACACTGACCGGGCAATTTACGATATCCTGTGTGCATGTTTCTGATTGGTACTTTTTTGATAAGAAAACGGCTTGGCTCGGGAACTCGGGACCGGTCGGTGTGTCCATCACAAATCAGGTACACGCTGTGCTTTCCCCCATCCATGTCTTTCACAAGAATGTCTTTACAGTCAACGAAAGTGATTTTGGCATCCGCTCTTGCAATATCTGTTCTTGCCGCGTTGGCTCTGCGCAAAGAAGAGAAACACACTTTCATCAAGAATCCTAAATTGATAGCCTGTCAAGTCCAAGAAGAGGAGGATGTTCCCGAATATGATGTTGTCATCATAGGCGGAGGAACGGCCGGGTGTGTCCTTGCCAGTCGTCTTTCTGAAGATCCCAAAGTACGCGTCCTGTTGCTGGAGACTGGCGAAAGGTGAGTTAGACAACGCTTCCATGCAAACCCCCTCACGTAGGATGTCTTAGCTCGCGCGACGTAGACATAAGCCAGATTCCGGCGGCCTATGGGCAGATTATGAGAAGTGACATGGACTACCAATTCTGGACCGAACCACAAACTTCAGCAGACAACTTGAAGAAGTTCTGGCCAAGAGGTATTATCAAAACTTTTGAAATGTATTCTGAAAATCCTGATAATTCATGTGGGATTTCTTTAGCCAAAGCACTCGGAGGCTGTATGTCTGGCTCATTGAAACTTTTCATATTATTTATTAATCTGCCATAAACCAGGTTCTGCTATGAACGCCATGATGTACGTGCTGTACCAAAATTTCGCACCTTTCCCCTGTAATCTGTTATTTTGCATTCAACGTTCAGATTCCACTTTGGTGCTCCAAGCGATTATGACGAATGGGCTCAAACGGGTCTGGAAGGCGCGGAAGGATGGTCCTTTAAGAATTTTGGACAGTACGTCCCCGGCTTGGCGGCTCGACATTTTTGAAATAAATGGTGTCCCTTGATAAAGATATATCCATAAACTCGAGAACTTTATACCTAGCTCCCAATATCCCGAAGTCGATTCCACAGGAAGAGTAGGTGGCAAAGCTAACCTGCGTATCGCTCTTTCATATTGTACATTTCCAGGGACAAGGTGGCCCTATGACCACTGGACTGTTCAGCTATGCCCACGAATCTTCCTTAAAGTGGGTACAATCATGCCACAACATAGGTATCCCACGGAAAGCAGACCTAAATAACCCCAAGGGAGGATCTCTTGGCGCTGCGAAAGTAAGTAAAACTTTATAAAATATGGTTTACCTCATGAATGATGAATTTACATAGCTCAGTGAGGCTGTCATCATACTTTTACTCTAGTACGTCTAATGAACCTGATCATAATAGCGACGTACGTCAACCGCTCTGGCAAACGTGTTACCACCGAAACAGGATACCTTACACCTGAAGTCCTCAAACGGGGAAATCTTACGATTGCAGTGCAGTGTACTGCCAATCGCATACTCTTTGAAACGGGCAAAGATAATACCCCGCGTGCAGTAGGCGTCGAATTTGTCCGTACGAACGTGTCTGGCCGGTTCCGTGTTCGTGTAAAGCAAGAGGTTGTCCTTTCGTAAGTGTCTTCTTCAAGCTATTATCTGCGATATATATTCTCTTACGTGTTGCGCATGATCGCTAATAGAGCTGGTGCGATACATTCACCTCAAATACTCATGCTTTCAGGAGTGGGGCCGAAGGATCATCTCGCAGAACATGGGATCCCCCTTGTCCACGATCTTCCCGGGGTTGGACAGAGTCTGCAGGACCATATAACAATTCACACACGTTTTCGTGTGAAGCTGAAGCGTGAATATTCATTGCAATGGCTGGTTTCCCCTACCGGTATATCAGACAAATTGAAGAGTATGGGCTCGTTGGCCCAATGGATGATCCATGGATCTGGGCCTTTGACGTCGAACGTTTGTTATTTCATCCCATGTCGATCTTACGTACTGAAAAACCTTCCAAAAATAGCTAGGCGAAGCTGCTGCATTCACCCGCTCAGATGATTTGAGCTTAACGGGTCCAGATTCGTACCGTATTGATGACGAGTCTTCTGGTCCTGAAGCACCAGATCTGGAGACGATTATCATTCCTTTTGGGTATGACATTGCTGACCGTTTAATTCCCTCCCCAGCTGGATGTTTGGTTACTATATCAACAGTTCTGTTAAGGTAAGATCCTATCCCTCTGTTCTGGGAAGAGCTCATAATCCGCCTTCCATTAACTTCAGACCCCAGAGCAAGGGAACTATCACACTCAAATCGAACAATCCCCGCGAGGCACCCATTATTGATCCCAAGTTGGTGTCTATACTCCAAAAATATCATCTTTCGCTGATGTCGTTTCATGGAATGCTTTAGATATCTCAACACCCGAAATGACATCGCAGTTCTTGTTCGAGGTCTCAAACTCGCTCTGCGAATCATCGAAACTGAGCCTTTCGCTTCGGTCGTGGAGCGTGATGACGACCCACTGCTTGACCATAGGCTCGATAAGCTTTCTGATTCCGAGCTGGAGTCGGAGGTCCTGAGACGACCGGAGACGCTGTTCCATCCCACCTCAACGTGTCGAATGGCGAAGGTTGAGGACGGTGGTGTCGTAGACGCCTACCTTCGTGTGCATGGCATTAGGGGCCTGCGTGTAGCAGATGCTTCAGTATTCACCCGCATTCCAGGTGCTCATACGGTGCGTTTGGACATTACTTCCGAGCCTTATGATCGGCCTGATGGTTGAACAGGCTACACCATCTATTGCAGTTGGTGAGAAAGCTGCGGATATGATCAAACAGTCTCTTCGATAAACAGCATCTATATATCAATCTATTTAAGCAGTGAGGTTATGCTAGTCTAATCACGGGAAATGATGTTTAGATAACCTCTCCACATACAACAATAAATTGTGATAAGTTTATATTACACTAAAAGCTCGGGACCCAACCAAGTGACTTAATACCGGCAAGTGCTTTGGATGAAATGCGAGATATCATCTACTAGGGAAGATTTTTCCAACTTGCCTTGCATACATGACTGCCATGATACTGTAATAGGAATCTTGACATGATCCAACTTGCTATTCAGCTTAATGATGTACTCAGCGGTTAAAGGACGCTGAGAGACTCGTTTGACTAAAAAAATGTATATAATACATTTAGGACGAGATTTAGTTCGGGTAAATGGAAGACTCCCCCGAATTACATTATTTTGAGACATAGTTTACCGCATTGATATTCTCGGGGCGCTTATTCTTTCAATACTCGTATCCTAACAAAAACACGGGGCGAAACGAAATATAAGTACATATGATTATACAAAGTCGTAGATACTGTACGATGCTTGCATATTTTTACATAATACCATATGAACAATAGGATACGACGTCCTCGCGATCGTCACAGAAGCCAAGATATGTGATAGTTGAATATACCACAAGTTCCAGGGCAGACGCCTCAATATTGATCCTCAAAGCCACAGTCCGTTCCATTTAGTTCCAGTGAAGTAGAGGTGGACGCCCGTATCGTCATTCCAATCCAGTAAAAGTAAAATAAGAAACTCGTAATCCAGATTACGAAAGGGTGGTACTCTTTGACATATACATAGATTTATGCATTATCCACACACATATCTCTGAGTATCTGGAGCGTAGTGCTTCAGCAGCACGATTGTCATTAGGCGATGGAAAAAGGTTGGTTGAAGCAGTTCCTATTACCACCCATCAATTCCGGAGTTGGACCTAGCAGAAACATCCGCAGAAAGACACACACCAGGCAACGTCTCCGCGGAAAAAATCGGCTACACTTTAACTTTTGCTGTAAGTTAAGTGATCGGGGGGCAAAATAAATATTGCGAGCCGAAGCTCGTCCACTCTGGAGAAGCGTGTCATCCTTGTGCAGGGGCCATGCTAATCTTCTCTGTATCGTTCCAATTTTTTCGTATGGTACCCCGAAGGGACCAACATATAACGATCACTCCTGAGGTCCCCAAAGAGGTGCAATGACTTTGTGTGGGCCTGTCAACAGGGCTTCCATATCGGGTAACAGCTCAGGCGCCCAGCTGAGAGAATTATTTTTACACTGATTTAATGAGCTTCGGTTCAGTTAGCAGGACTTCTGTCCTTTTTCACAAAGTAAGCTTTTGACTTGTAGAAATTTCCTCAGGGAACAGAGAGCACTGAGAGCAGCAGAGTCTCTCTATTGTACTCAGCTTGGGTAGACGCCCACTTTGTCTTCATTCTGTTTCAAGAGTCGAGGGCTTAACAATAGGGGTCACCCTAAGGTCAACTCCCGCCAGTATACAGTTTTTTCGCCGTATTTTCTCACCTTTTTCTCTGACAGGCGGCAGTGGCTAGCGAAGTTATTAGTATATTTTCGACTTCCCTCTCACTTCCCTGCATATTTCGTTTTTCTTGTGTACCTTCAGATTCGAAATATAAGATAGGTCGATGCCTACCCACTGGTCACCGGCCGTTGTTTTTGCCTAACTGTCATGCCGCCGTAAACGGAAATTTGTCGATTAGCTACCTTAAATAGAACCGCTTATCTGAGCCTTGCTATTACCTTATCAAGTCAAACTACAAGATAACTATGCCTCCTTAGTTCTGGAAAGGGAGTATTGAAAGACAAATCCCGGATATTGGCTTGGTCGGCATTGTTATTGTGAGATATTCAATAGAATTTATCCGAACTGTCAGCTGCTGCTGCTGCTTGATACAAATGCCACCGTTAATCCTCTAAAACTCTATATAAAGTTGTGGGTATACTAATGCCATTTGTAGAGAAATAACCATGTCTCAACAAACCCATTAAAGGGGCGACATCACTAAAAAATATTAAAAGAGATGCGTTGTATCTGTATAAAGACATGAGATAATATCTTCGGAATGAATATCATTTAAATCAGATCCCCTTTCTCGCAACTAGGGCAGAGCCGGCAAGGACAGCGACCAGCGCAATCCACACACCGATAATAATCCATGCAGTATAGCGGCCGAAGCCATTGGAGCGGCCAATATCGCTATCACCAATGGCGTACGCGATTACTCCAATGATAAATGCACCGATGGAGTATGCGATTAGGACTAGGGGAAGAGAAGCGAGGATGATGCGCTAGTAGTAAATCGACCATTAGTCCAGAGTACATATAAATAGCAGAATCGAGAAGCTTACGGCATCGCCACTGCGAATGACTGAGGAGGGTCTATGGTATCGTCCATAGAGTGTGATGATATACGATGCCAAGCTCGAAACAGCGCATAGGGCTGATATCAATGCTGACACACGAGCGCTGCCATTAATGTCCGGAAGAGCCAACAAAGTTATGGATGCGCTGAGAAGTAGGGCTGCCTTCAAGAAAAATTGTGGTTAATACGCAATGCAGGCATTAAAAGCATAGAGCCCTTACTATTACTGGTTGACGTGCTCCGAGAGCCAGATCATTTGTTGTGCTAATTCTTGTCGCTTCTCCTAGTTCCTCATCAGAGGAATGCTCTGACGACCATTTCTCTGCTGCTTCTTGCAGTTCGAAAATGTAGGGTATTCCCAGGCAGATAATGGTCTTGAAGAGACGAAGAAAGGTCTTTCGAAATGGAATAGCACTTTTCACGTGTGTAGTCGATAGCTCTCCGGATAGTGTATTGAGGATTTTTTCCGGAGTAGATTTGGTGATGTATTTTTGGCGCCATTCGGCTAATACGTAGGTGAGTGTTTTATAAAGGGAAGAAAAACTAATTCTGCGTACTATACCGCAAAAGAATCTGAGCAATCAGACGGGTCTTCACGATCTGCGAAGACGTCGGTGTGGAAGCAGCTTATGATATGGAAGATGAGCCCGAGCCATCTAAGCCTAATAGAGATATAAATGGTTACCAGAAATATTCCGAATAAGTTCCAAAAGCGTCCAACATTCCTTTTGAGTAAACGGGGAAGGAACTGGTAGTGGCTGCGGAGGAACTAGGACACGATCTGCTGACTTTTCAATGCTAGAAGTGGTTGACAGGTGGTCAAGTACACACCTGCCAAACACCATGCTAAAACATCCAACGCTTCGTCGCATGCGCTCTGAGGCAGTGTAACATGGGCGGGATGTGTGGAGATGTATTGCCAATACCGGTTTTCAAGGTCCAAGCCTTCAGATCAAAATAGATGGTGAATCACTGCCAGTATGATTGAGATAATCGCACGTACGATCATCATCAGATAGATCTTCTGGAGCGTAATCTCGGTCAGTCGGCGGATGGAAGGTAACTGCCCTCGTTGCGTGTAAAACCCAATTTCTCATAGGCATAAGCTCCCATCCGGGATTATTCGTCAAAAGACCAGGATTCGCGTCCCGCAACCATAAATCTACACCCTCTTCAATCCGTGATGTTGATTCCGCGCGTAAGAGTCTGACGGCATCGCCGTCACGGTTCTTCTCGTTGAGACTGACCTTGTCGGACTGGGGGGGGCGCTTGTCTTTGAGGTATTGCGTCACGGCGGAGAGTTTTTTCTCGTTCCGAAGGTCTATGTCAGTGACTGTTCTTGTTGCGGCATGCGAATAGTAATATGCGGATGATGGCAGAATATGCTCTGTCCAGCCAAGCGAGGGATATGTCCGAGGAGGCAAAGGCCACACAGAGCTAGATTGTGCGAAATTAATAGATATACTATTGTTCAGGTGAAAACATGCTCAAGAATATGATCAACCTCTGCAGTTAGCAGAGAAGAGTCAAGCAGTGGCTTCTCTTCGCTGAGACAACAATCAATCAACTCTAAAAAAGTGATTTTAACCAAATAATTACGTACTCAAGAGTGTTATGAACCGAGGGGACCCGGTCTATCTCGACAGTCGAATCCGATCTTCTCAAATGTGCCTGCGCTAAAATTTCATGAAAAGAAGGCACCTCCGGGATGACTTCTTTCGGTGTAAGTTCAACGTATGCGGAATCAACGGGTTGAGGCTGTTCAAGAAGTGAGGGTTCAGAGACATGAGTATCACTAACGAGCGGCGTCATCAATAATTTAATATTTGCCGATGCCAAAATTAAATACGTACTCAATAAGATAGTTAGGGCCCACTGGAGAGACAAACTTGACGTCACTTTTAGCCTGTTCGTCATCATCCGGAAAAGCGGTCAGAATTCTGGATTCGATGCTCGGTGAAGAAAAATAAGAATCGGAAGAAGCGCGGGGGACCGACTTCATGCGTTTCTTTGGTGTACTGCGTCTACTGTTGTCTACTATGGTGATAGGAATCGGTCGTCCTGCGAAGATCTCTTCTGGGTCTCCTGTAAATAAGCCGCCAACGTCGAGGTCGTCCTCGTAGTGCCGTTGTTCTTCTTCCTGGTAGTTCGACTTGATAGGAGGATCAGAAATTGGCTCAGATTCTAAACGAAAACTGGGGTAAGATTGTTCTCTTTCAGGTTTGATTACCGGTGAAGCTGGCAACGATCTCGTTCCAATAGGCTGTTCTTTAGGGAGTAGAACAGACGGGGTAGAGGTTGAAGCGTTGGGGAGTTGTACAGACGCCGAGGGTTGAACAGGTGTGCCTTTGGAATTACGTTTGAAGGCGGTCTTTACGCGAGTACGGACGGTCTTCATGAGTGGGTATTGAGGAGAAAGAGGGGTTCATCGACAAGTAGAAGTAGTTGAGAGCTAGTTCCCCCATGATAAGGCGTGGGGGCAGAGAGAGAACAACGTGTTTTACAAGGCGCATCACAATGAAAGGACTGAAGCATTATGCGAAGGTTACATTCAAATTAGTTGCCGCGTGTTGTACATGTGCGACGCCGACAAGACGGTAAAGTTCCCAAGGAATAATTAAGCTACACTTTTTAAACCAATACATATCGTTACAAATGAATGTACACGGGAGGAAATGCCATATCGTCTTTAACAGGAAGAAACGAACGAAGAGCTCTGGTTTGAAAATGATGGTATAAACTTGGAATTCAGTCACAAGCGCTTCAATCACACCCGTCACATGTGATGCCAGTCAACCAAACGCCTCGTTACTTTCACTCAACACGTCACCTTATATTAACTTCTTTCCCGTGCGTGAAACTGGAATTGCGATCTTTTGGGCTATTAGTAAAACGTATGTATCAGGGGCAGCAACATTAGGGGTCGACATGCCGGTTACGGCCGTGTATTGTACACCCGCTCCCATTGAGGAGTCGGGTGAATGGTGTCGATTACAGCCACTAAAACTACTCTTCATTGCATTACGGGTAAGTACTCCTGGATGATAACTAACCGAAACTCCTAGATTTAAGCCGAGAAAGACCTATGGCAGTTGCACAAATAAAAGCTTATTCGCACACTTATAAGTGCCGATGTCCATCTAATAGTGCTTGCTATTTCACTTAGACTCGGCTAGACACACTACCTTCTGAGGTGTTTTTTTATTGACCAATATAATAGTTTGCTGTAGTAGTGCAAGTAGCCTAGAGGGTATAGGTAAATTATATAACTGGTACTTATAATTTCATTGACACTCCCGAATCTCTTATGTTTAAGTAGGTTAACATGGCATTTTTAAAAATTGGATACCGAAAATATATATAGTTTAATCCCCTGCTTCAGACTTTTATTTGCATATCGGATTACACCGACAGGGATGGTGTGATCCTGGTTTTCTTACCACTCATCTATCACCTCGTTAATCACTCCCCCGCTCTGACTAAGATATATTGTTCGAGGGAGATTTCCTTGTTACGATCAGGCCTTTATTCCATTGTACTTTACATTGTTCTTATACCATATATGATTAGCTCCCAGTGTTTTTTTATCTCTTCGTGGTAGTAGCTACTCCCCCCTCAACTCGGTCACCTACCACATACTTGTATCCTCACCCTACCATTTGTTTAACAGGATTATATTGTCTTGTCTGTGTTATATATTTTGGGAGTCTTAATGTATAAGGGCAAAGCACACTATTGTATAACGCTAACTACATGGCTTTTATATACCCAAATTTACTTAATTCAATCTCAGAATCAATCATCTGATACAACACGGAGTCTCACAGCTTCTATGGCTCGCGGACTCCAACAGTCTGCTGTTGACTAAGTGAGGTTGATACAACAACCTTTCAGATGGTACCCGAAGAGGCACTGTATGATACAAGGTTTACTGATATAATAGAAGGAAGCTGCAGGATATTTTATTTTTGCATTGGTCATCTCGCTTCTTTTGGAGTAGATGTATGCTGTTGAATAGTTCGAAAGGTTGTTTACTTGTTTGACTGCCTGTAATAATTAGGGTATATACATACGACGATGTTATCATCAGAACGTGATGTGCAATAAATTCTCATTGTTAAGGTGGTGTGGGAGTTCTGGCCACTTTCCTTGGCTCTAGCTTTCCCTATCACTTGACTTTGGGCCATGACACCAGTACTGACATAGATTGCCATATACCTTCTTATTATCATGACTTTCCGCTTCTTATAAAATTAAGGCCGACAGGAATTGTAAGCTTCCCCTCCGGTTTGTAAACCCGCTACCGCCAAATCACCCAGGCTCTTCTCTCCTCACTCTACATTCAAGCTGAGCTCAAAGAGAAATGACATATTCACCGTCACATACTGTAGTAGAACAATAACGAAGAGTAAAGATGTCCATGAGGGCCATACGCCATCTCAGTAAGAGGTATGTTTAACTTGTCGATCCCAGATACCTATCCATGCAGAGACTCGTCAAGACACTCCCATCCTCTAGTCGTCAGAGGGTGACGACCAACTTTTGCATAAGGGCAATTAGCACCATCATGCGTCTCCATACGGACATGTAACGTGTGCACAAGCATCTGTGGAGAATCATCGGGAAAGCTGACTCACCTACGTGCCCCTATTGCTTCGCGAAAGACGAAACAGGTGCACCTCATAGTTCGTTGTGATAACCGTGGGGGTCATACCGCGAAGGTGAAGGAAGAATTCATCTTCATGCGAAGTATTCAAGTTTCTCACCGTGTTGAAAATAGGCGCAATAGGGACTCCGGAGTCCTATCCCCGGTAACCCCGGCAGGACTGTCCTTGATACCTTTATTCCTTAAAGATACCTGTGGTGTGTCCGGAAAACTGAGGAGAACAATGGAGAGCTGAACAAATTTATCCCCCTTTTTTTAACTTATACCCAAGCAATCGCTCTCATTGAGATTCACCCACCTTCAGCCCATGCGCGGAACCAACAGAGTATATAGAGTTAAGCATACATTCTGTCTTTACATTTGACCCATAGGGCGCCACTCTCTCAGACTATAAAATTGATTTAAAAAATAACTTGACGAATAACGCTGTTACTAATCGAGAATCGGACTGATCCGCATAAATATCAGATACTTTGCACTGTATTCCGAATATCTGAATCCGCCTGACGGTGGGATTTGATCGTGGGAACGGATCATTATAACTCGAACCGGAAGTTCGAATATACCCACTGATGATCGATGTGGCGTTTCTAGACGGCTCTGAGTGGGTGATTTTTTACCGAAAAGTCGATGAACGGAGGTGTGCCTGGGCGTTGATATTATCGAAAGTTGATGGATACTCCTAATCCGGAAAGGTGATCCCAGGGCGCATCTGCATGTTAGGCAAGGAAATAGCTAGATTGCCGCTAAGGCTCAACCAAACCGAGGCCACCTACTTACCAACCTTATCCACAGCAAACGCCTGCTTGCAGATCTTAAGCAAGACTCTTGGATATTTTAGTGAGATTGCTAAAGTCATTAGCTCCTGTTGTACAATTATCATCAGTCATGTATTCATGGACAGTTGATGCTGAAAAAGTACACACTTTTTCATAAGCCAAGGATCGAACAACTCGGAAACTTTGCATGAACAACACACCCTTGGTTGTTACGTTCATTACAATCCTCCAGTTATTCAATTTGTTTGACTTCTTCTGTATACTTATGGTGGTTGTCTACAGGTCTCAGATGCCGTTCAAGTTGCTGCCTTTCCTATCTACTTGAATTCCACAAAGCAGTTGATATTCTACCAATTTTCACTGCAAGGGCTCAGTGGTAAGCCTATTCCACCAAAGGACAACAGAAACTGTAGGGGAAATATCTATATCAGCTTTTTCCTACACCAGGGATTTGGGAATGTCTACACCCATTATGTAGACTACCTAGCCTCTCTAGACTCCCTAGATCTATAGTAAGCTTTTATACTGACTAGTAAGTAGGGATCTCATGAAAGTAGCTCTCCTAGATGGCTCTAGACAATATAGACAGCATACTTACTGATCTTCCCACTTTTCTGATGTATGATATAAATTTTACCTCATTTATCTCGGATTTTGGCTTCATCTGAAACTTTGGTAAATCACTGGCCCTTCCTGCTATTGATGCAGAGGGTATACACTGATATATGGTGGACACAAACAAAAGCATTAATATTACTAAGCAACTTTATCACAATACAAGGGGTGAACCCATGGGCAAGCCGCCACATACCCCACAACTTTTCTCTGCATCAACAATTTTAAGTATTTGTAAGAGCATGTGATCTAACTCAGAAACTTATTGTTATGACTGGAAATCCTGCCGGACTCCAGGCACTAACTTATATGCACCCTGTTAAGAACAGAAAACTGATGGATGTCAGTAGACCAATGGGGACCAAATGGAAGGACTTGGCTTCAGCTTATGTGCTGCACCCTTGCAAGTTACCGTCAGGTGTCCTTAAATTTTGGGTGGGCAGAAACTAGTCCTGTCGAGTAAACCTCTTGGTAAACTACCGATTGGAAACTGAAGGATAAGTCGAGGGTTGGGTCGGAGACTGAGAGTCGGAGATTAGAGGTTGAAGTCGTAAATGTAGGTTGAATCATAAATCGGATGGAGTTGGAATGTGGTGGTCATGAATAGATAATGGAGTTGGAGATTAGAGGGGTATCTAAGTCGATATTCTGATTGCCTAGTAGTTACATTACAGCGGGTCTATATACGAGTTATCAGCATCTAGAAACTACTAACTAAGGGAAGAGCGGAAAATACTATTGGAAAATAAACTTGACTAGGAACTGGAAGGTTACAATAATATTGGGAGCTGTGATTAGCCGAGAGTGGGATTACGAGAAAAGGAAATAGTCCAAGGGTTACAAGTATATACAGGCATATGTGAAACATAGAGTAGAATGTATCATCATAATAAAAAAGGGACATATCAAAGCATAACCAGATAGTACAAGTATAACTTGAAGGGGTGTAAATGGGGTTTGATCACCATGAAGGTATACATCAGCATCAGATGACTGACAGTTTCTGATACAATGACTTGATCAATAACTAGAAATGTCAGTTGACAGTAATATCCTTGGAGACTGTCAGGTTGCGACACAGTCGTAACATACCCACACCCTATATGCACCAATTATCAGTTTACTGGAAAACCCGCCAGACTCTGTACATCAGACCTGTCCAAGCTCGACCTTCATTACTTCATGTATCAGTCACTGGAATAGCCACCAGACTTCTGTCTATCTCTGACCCTGTCCCATGCACCAGTCACTGGACCCCACTTGGAAAACCTGACAGCTCTCTAACTGAGCCCCATTCCCGTTATGGTTAAATGACCTGTCATGATTCAGACTCCACTCCCACCCTGTTCCCGTTATGGTTTTACAACCTGTCACAATTTGGACTCTACTCTGCTCCATTCCATTCCATTCCTAACACCAAGTTTGGTGTTTATTTATCTTGTTTGATGTTTGCTAGTTTAGTTTTCATTATTACTGGATTTGGTATGTTATTCATTCCACAGTCTATATAGTCTGGCAGATGTTGTACATACAATCCAGTCAGAAAATCAGCTTATATTTCCCCAGTAATCTCAAGTACATTTTCCACTCTAATCTCCTCTTTGAAACACACCGCTCTTACTCGTTGGAGCCTATGGGCTCTGACCCTTCTATCACTCGACCTCCAACTTGTCACCACCCAACCTCTCGACCTCCAACTACTCCTGGACTCCTTGGGATTCCCATCCACCCATCCAAAATTGGACAACATGATCTTGTGAGGGTACAGCCTATAAGCTGAAGCCAAGTCCTACCAGCTTTCCCATGGGTTTCTCCAGAAACCCTCCAATAAGCTCTGTGCACGACTCTTAACAGTATTTTCTGACTAAGACTCACAGATTGTTCAATATGCCACCAAGAAGAAAAGCACATGTACAGGAATCATTACCTGGACCATCGACTCTTCATTCCCCACTTACTTTGTATACCAGCCAGACACTCACAAACCAGCCAGACGCCATGGAAGAAGCCCATATCAAAGAAGTCCCAGAAAAACTGGATGAATCCAAGAACGAGGATGAGTCCATGGCCCCCAACAAGGACAAAAGTGTTGAAAATCCCCCATCTAATGATCAACTGCCACTTTCAGACCCCACCTTTGAGTTGTTAGCAATCACATTAGAGAGATTGATGAATCACATGCTTGGAGAAGGCATGTTAAGGGTATGTACATGGAGGGTTTCTGGAGAAACCTATGGGAAATCCGGTAGGACTTGGCTTCAGCTTATAGGCTACACCCTCGTGAGATTGTGTTGTCCAATTTCAAACGGGCAGATGGGAATCCCAGGGAGTCCAGGTGGAGGTCATGGGTCAAGAGGTTGTAGGTCGAGAGGTCAGGGAGTTGAGATAGATAAGTCAGAGGTTGAGTGATAGATGTGTCAGAGCCTGTGGGCTCCGACTAGTGAGAGCGGTGTGATTCAAAGAGGAGTTTAGAGTGGAAAATATACTAAGATTACTGGGGAGAATCTAAGCTGATTTTCTGACTGGATTGTATGTACAACTTCTGCCAGACTATATAGACTGTGGAATGAATAACATACCAAATCCAGTAATAATGAAAACGAAACTAACAAACATAAAATGAGATAAGTAAACACCAAACTTGGTGTTAGGAACAGGATGGAATGGAAGTAGAGTCCAAATCATGACAGGTCATAAAACCATAATGGGAATGGAGCAGGAGCAGAGTCTGAATCGTGACAGGTCATTTGACTATAATGGGAATGGGGCTCAGTTAGAGGGATGATGGGTTTTCTGAGCAGGGTCCGGTGACTGATGCATGGGACAGAGTCAGACATAGATAGGGACAGAGTCTGGCAGGTATTGATACATGAAGTAATGAAGTCGAATGTGGACAAGTCTGACATACAGAGTCTAGCGGGAATTCTGGTAAACTGAAAATTGGTGCATATAGGGTGTGGGTGCATATAAGTTAGTGCCTGGAGTCCGGCAGGAATTCCAGTCATAACAAGGCAGTAAGAAGGATCCGGAATCTCTGCAGTCAAAGTTAATGCTCCGAAACCCTTCATGGGTTCCAACCCAAACAAAATTTCCACTTTCCTCATGCAATGTCACTTCAATTTCTGTGATCGATCTGCCACATTCTCCACGGACTCCCAAAAAGTCAACTATGCACTTTCATATCTCTTGGGATCCACATTGAAATGGTTCAAACTGGCTTTTAGTGGACTTTCCGAGGAAGAGCCACTTTGGCTTGAAGATTGGGATGTTTTTGTTGAGGAGCTAGAAACCAACTTTGGCCTGTATGACCTGACTGGAGAAGCCGAGAATAGTCTCACTAATCTTTGTATGAAGGACATGCAGTGCATCACAGACTATATTGTCCAATTCAACAATTTTGCAGCTCGTTGTCAGTGGGGTGATCCCACTCTCTGCCACCAATTCTATGCCAGTCTGCCATCCCACCTTAAAGATGAAGTCTCAAAAGGAGAAGATGGCAAGCCAAAACCACTGTCCCATATGTGCCTCAAGGCTCAAAATGTGGATGCATGCTATTGGGAATGTCATGTGGAAGTTGCCTGTGAGACCTCTGTGGACAAAGTTAACAAGTCCATGGCCAATAAAACCAACAACAACACTTCGTCCACCAGCAACCAAAACTCCATGCAATCTGACAAGAAGAATGATAAAAATTCTTCTAATAACAACAACAACAACAACAACAAAGGTCAGCAGTCCAGCAAGCAAACCAGAAAACCTGACCTTACAGGCAAGCTCAGACCCAATGGCAAACTGACCCCACAAGAAAGACAACATCGTATGGACAATAACCTTTGTCTCTTATGTGGAAAACCCAGTCATTGAGTTCTGAAATGTCCGTTGGCAAAAGCAAACTCTGCAAAAGGTCAAACAGTCAAGACTTCCTCTACATAATCCCCATCAAAGGACAAACTGGCTTCTGACTTGAAAAAAGAGTAAGCTACCTCACAGACTCTGCACAGGTTGGGGGTTGCATTGCCTCTCCACACATTCACAAGTTTACCCATCTCAACACATCCGCTCTTTTGCACTCTGACTTGTTTTTTATTAAACTTATGTCTAATATGATTCTGAAATTCATTTTTTCAGTGCTCATAGATTCTGGCTCGACTCATTGTTTTTTAGATACAAAATTCACGCAAAATAATCTGTTGTCAACTTATCTGATAAATACGGTCGACCTCTGACTTTTTGATGGCACAAGCAATTTGGTTATCACCCAAGCTTGTGATTTATCCATTGGTTTCCCATGTGGAACATCCCAGTTGGTCACTTTCTATGTGACCCAGTTAGACTCAAGTTGCTTGGTTGTCCTAGGACATACAGTAACTGGCTTACCTGCTACAATCCATTGATTGACTGGGTAGCAAACAGCATAACTTTCCGGACACCCATGGCTTCCGAGAAAACTGTATCCGACACGGCCTCCATGGCACCCATGGCCTTCCTGGAACCTGCAGTCTCGAGGACTCCTGTAATCCCTACGGCACCCATGGCTTCCCCAGAACCCATGGCACCTCCATCTATTTCTCTCATTAATGCTGCAGCATTTATTAGGGCTACAAAAATGGATGGGTCCCAGGTGTTCACTATCAATTTAAAAATTGATGAAGCAACTGGTTGTTTCTCAACTCCAGTATCCACATCTGAGCAAACTGCCGATCTATGTAGAAGGCATCCTGGAGAAATATCATGACTTCGTGGATGTTTTTAGTAAGTGAAAAGCTGACCGGCTTCTGCCCCACAGAGAGTATGACTTAAAAATTGACCTTGAAGAAGGTGCCTAGCCACCCCTTGGACATATTTACCCACTTTCATCCATGGAACTTTCCACAATCCACAATTTCCTGGATGAACATTTGTCCATAGGTTTTATCAGGCCCTCTAAGTCTCCTTTTGGAGCACCTGTTCTGTTTGTCAAGAAAAAGGATGGATCCCTTAGACTATGTGTTGATTTCAGAGGACTCAATGCTGTCACAAAAAAGGATAAGTATCCACTCCCACTTATATCTGACCTGCTCGATGCTCCACAGAATGCCTGGATTTATACCAAAATAGACCTTAAACATGCCTACCATTTGGTCTGGATCTCCACAGGAGATGAATGGAAAACCACTTTCAGAATCCATTATATTTTGAGTGGTTGGTGATGCCCTTTGGACTCACGAATGCTCCATCTGTTTTTCAACATTTTATTAATGACATTTTCTCTGACATGCTCAATGTATGCATCATTGTTTACTTGGATGACATTCTTATCTACTCTGAGGACCCTGCAGAACATGACAAACAAGTCTGTGAAGTTCTCTGGAGACTCAGACAACATGGTTTATTTGCAAATGGTAAAAAATGTACTTTTGACACAGACTCCGTGGAATACCTGGACTTCATAATGGGACCCAGCAGACTCTGCATGGATGAAACTAAAGTACAAGTCATCAAAGATTGGCCAGCACCCAGAAAAGTCAAAGATATACAATCTTTCCTCAGCTTTGCCAATTTTTATTGACAGTTTATCTGCAGATATTCCAACATCACGGTTCCCCTTACCTGTCTTATGCACAAGGATACTCCATGGAATTTTAATGATAAGTGTCAAAAAGCTTTCAATCTTTTAAAAGATTCTTTTTTTTCAGCTCCAATTTTGTCACATTGGAAACTGGACTTCCCACTCATTGTTGAAACAGATGCCTTGGACTATGCACTTGGAGCCAATCTGTCTATCCAGGACTCCGACAGAGAAGTCCACCTGTGGCTTTTCTGTCCCAGACTTTCACCAGAGCAGAGCTCAATTATGATGTTCATGATAAGGAATTTTTGGCAATTTTTTCAGCTTTCAAAACATGGTGACACTATTTGGAAGGCTCAGGAATTCTGATTGACATTGTAACAGATTACAAAAACCTGGAATACTTTTCTACTACAAAACTTTTGACCCATCAGCAGGCCTGCAGGTCTGAATACCTATCAGCCTTCAATATGATTATTCATTTTTGACCCGGTTGCCTTGGCAGCAAACCTGACACTTTAACTAGACAATGGGACATCTATCCTAAAGAGGGGAGCAATGACTATGCCACAGTAAACCCACACAACCTGAAACCCATTTTCACGAATCAGCAGCTTACTGCATCAGTCTGTGCAACTTTCCTCATCTATCCTATTGTCCGTGGAATTATCATTATAGATATTGAGAAGCTACATCAAGATATTCTATCGGCAATTCCACTAGACCCGGTAACTAAAGAACAACTTGACAATCCTGTGGACCCCGGTCAGCCCTGGTGGTCTCTCAACCAGCATGGTTTCATTAGACTTGATGATTGCATATATGTACTGGACTCTGCCAGCCTCTGCCTCAAGATTTTCCAGTACAAACATGACCATCCACTCTCGGGACATTTCAGGTTTAACAAAACTCTATCATTAATAAGAAGAGAATACACTTGGCCTGGACTCTGAGGTTTCGTTAAGCACTATTGTAAATTTTGTATTACTTGTCCATGCTCTAAATCAGTGTTGCAAGCCATATGGCCTTTTGAAACAACTCCCAGTACCAGAATACCCGTGGAATTCCATCTCTATGGATTTCATTGAACACCTACTGGACTTCAAAGGCTTTTCTGCCATTCTAGTCATTGTTGACAGATTCTCAAAACAAGGTATATTCATTCCTACATATGATACCATTATGTCCATGCAGTTAGCAGAACTTTTTATCATCCACATATTTTCCAAGCATGGAGTTCCATCCCATGTAACTTCCAATTGAGGATCAGAGTTTGTGTCTCACTTCTTTAGATCCCTTGGGAAATCCTTGGACATGAAATTACACTTCACGTCTGGACATCACCTGGAAGGTGATAGACAAACCAAACACATCAATCAGACATTGGAACAATACCTCCATGTATATTGCAACTATCAACAGGACAATTGGAAATCCCTGTTACCACTTGCAGAATTTGCTTACAACAATGCACCTTTGGCCACTACTGGTGTTTCCCCGTTCTTTGCAAATAAAGGGTACAATCCAAATATTACAGTACACCCAGAAAGAAATCTTGCCTCCACCTGTGCTCAAGAGTTTGTCACAGACCTCCACAAGCTCCACGAGGAACTCTGGACTGCAAGAACATCTGCCCAAGAACAATACCAGCATTCAGTGGACATGAACCAGATGATGAATGGTAAACATGGCTGTCCACCTTTTATGATGTGGCCAGTTTTTGGGTTTTCTGGATCATGTTCCCAGTCATTTTCTGCATAATTTATAGTCTCCTTTTCCTCGTATAGGATGGATGATTCACTGGTGGAAGAAACAGGAGAATTCAATTTTACAAGGTCACAGGACTCGGGGAAGAGTTACTTGAATATGATCCTATCTGATACAAGCAGGAGGATGGTATGTACTTATAAAGAGTCGCACTAAGATATCCGAATCTGACTTCGTTGAGACTTGACATAAATTAACTTCTGTCATACAGACGTCAGAGCGTATAGAGTAGCATTTCTTGAGATCATTGAAGTTTTTCGAGATCACCCTTCGGATCGTGGGAAAGATTTGTCAATAGAGAGGATGTCAGTGGTTGCTTCTCTAAGTACCAGAATAATTCCCTGTCACTCTTTCGACTACATTTACCACCTAGGATGTCAATAATTAATCCTCTTTCTCTCCCCGTATACCTCCTATGCGTCGTCTCCCTCTTTCATTCATTCACTCTCCAGAGATACCTTTGGGGAATCAATGGTAGCTCCAATAGCCTGCCGCCGATATACCATATTGGATTTTCAGGTTATGCTTTATTGTTCAACTTTACACTTCACGCTGACATGTTCGTTCTTTAGATGGTGAGCCAAGGAGTTTACCCCTTCGTGTGGATCCCAGAGTCCTCTTACTCGCCGGGGAGACTATTCGGTACAACTACTCTACTCCCGAGGCGAATCAGGAGTGGCTGGCGATATATCCTGTTGGTGCAGGCACTTATCGCCTGAAAAAACCCGCAGACAACCGCTCCGTCTATGTTTCGTCTTTCCACCAACTTCACTGCATTCAGACATTCGCCAAAGCACTTCTCAAAACTGACAGGGATCATTGGTCCCATATTCAGCATTGCCTCAATTTTTTACGCCAGATTACATTATGTCGACCCGATTTAACTCTTGAACAGGGGAGATTTACAAAGAAAAGGTTTACGATAGAAAGGAACGGCACCCCACATATTTGCCGGGATTGGAGTAATGTTTATTCGACCTTAGTTGCTGATATGACGGAATGGGATAAAATCAGAAACCAGACTAGTTATTAGGACCTAAAAAAAAACAGTTCACTTAACGGACGAGGATATTTGAGGGTATGGAAAATATAGTCGTGCATATCTGTGCATTCATAAGCTGTGGAGTTTACGTTGGTTACACTGTTTTTCAAATACTCTGACTCTGTAGTGGAGGATTCACTTATTCTTTTCTGATATCCGAATTTTCAAATTGCGTGGCATACGGACATCATTAGTCCAATCGTGCACAGGGCAGGAGACCTAGACCCCTCATACTCGTTGATGTCCCTGAAATAACCGCTCGGTCCTTTCCTAAGACTACAACATACACGTGGTCCAACAAACTCCGCTGAACACTGTTCTAAAAGAAAATGTATGCTCTTTGGTAATGCAACACGTATCGTTTGTGACAAACTGTGGTGACCGGTGGCGTCTCTAGAACCTGGAATCAAAGGGGCCCTTACATTATTACACTTGGCTCTTGGCTACAGGTCAAATTCGACTCAATAAAGTGGTCTATGTGCCAAGGCCGAATATTTCGATCTTGGAACCACCGCTGAAAATGCATCGAAAATACTACCCTCTTGGCGGCGGATTATATTAGTATAATTTTTCAAGGGCTTCTTCGTGGGTCTTCTGGGGCGGGTTGGGCCCTTAGCGGTGTGGCTGACTTGATTAGGTTGAAGCACACTACAAGGACTCTTACCATTGTGATATATCAGATACGACCGTTTCCTTTTTAAGAAAGACATATTCAGCCACACCGTACAGCCTTAGGTCTCACTGCGCAACACCGCCTATTAACCGAGCTGACCATCTGTTACCGTATCTCGCATGAACTTCCGCCACACGCACCACGTTGTACTTATCCTAACAGCCGAATTCCCCGCTGATACCCACCATGACTGTGTCGGCCAGCGTCGGAATACAAAAGAGGAGTGACGTCAAGGGATCCTACCCAACGAGCACTGTATCGGCGGGAAAGGGGGTAACCAGGAGGAGAGAGGGATGCCGGCATGTATACATAAGTAACAGAATAGGTGGGATTAAGGAGATCGTGTCCCTGTATGGACCAAATTAATGCCGCTAAAAACGTTACTGGAACGGCCGCAATAAAGGGGAGGCTATTCCCATGGGACGGTATGTTTAACCAAACCTCTTTCTAGCCCTCCTGCCCGCGTCTTAGACTGTGTGTTGGGGAGGGGGGAATATTAAACATTCCTGAGAAAGTCGATACGCGGAATCGGCGGTTAAGTTGAAGTAGATCCATGCTGCCCGATCCCGAGATCTTGGAGCAGGAACGGCAGGAGCATAACGATGCATACTGGTCAATAAACGCCGAGCGCCACACCACAAATATGGGGAGACTAGCAAATACGCCTCGTGTGTCGTCTAACGCCATCCAGGAGTGCTGGCTAATTTAGTTGCTACACTTCTTCCTCCAATGTAAAACTAGTTTTTACAATTTATTATTAGAGTAGTATAAGGCCCTTGCGGATCAATCGCAAATTTTGCTATTATTATCGCCCCTTCGATCAAGCAAACATGAAGCTACTCGCTGTACCAGCGCTCTTGCACCAAATATCCAGCACAGATGGCGAGGAATTATCGACAAATTAAGGAAAGGATTTCTGCAATGATGAAAATCAGACATGTCAGTCTTTTCAACTCGAGTGCCCAACTTCTATGAAAGCTGGTGATGAGTAGTGATGCCTCTTCTCATCGCTATAATTGCACAGTGAAGTCCTTAACGGCATCCACAAAGTTTGATACATAATTTTTGCGTCTCCTGCTTTGTGATCCGTGCGGATCGTGGCATTGGCGTACATTTCCAAAAATTTCAGACAAACATATCAGGAATGTGGAAATTTTCAAGTAAATTTATGGCAGTTATGTATATTTAACCCCGCGATCAGGAGGTACCTCGTGCTTTCCTGCAGGCCTCGCAGTGGGGGGACACTTACAGAAATTCAGAACACTTCTTGAAGGTGATGCGGTCAAATTCGCTCAGAACTTTTTTTTTTTTAAGGTAACGAAATGATCATTCCAATAGTGTACGGAGAGGTAGGGGTGGCCAGTCTGGTATCCGCAATATTTAGTATTTCTTAGTGATATTCTAGAATGTTTACAATTTTTAACTTATATCCCGAATAATAGAGAGTCGAATTTACTATATTTTCCAATCTAGAGGGTTTATCTATATCAATATCGGAGAGAAAAATAGAGATTACTTCATAGCGAGGTGCCATTATCGTTTATGGAGTTGTGGGGTCACATTGAGTTTCATGAAGCCACTAACTACGAGACAGAAGGCTGATTGTGGCGCATCTTGAGCGATCAACAGATCAGATCAGATTGCCGTAAACCTGGCCAACTACCCTGATCGGAGAATTCCAGAGAACGGAAGGCTACGGAAGCTCCCCCCACACATCCACATGGTGCATCGAATAGGACGACTATAAATGCTGCTTCCGTCACTGTTGCCTTGTATTCTTTTACTCCCCTCAACGTCGTTAAAATGAAGCTCTTAAAAGACTTAAAATTTATCACTTTTGTGGTGTTATTCATCGTTCACGCTGTGGCAGCGGTGCCACGTCCCCAACAGAATGGAACCAACTGTGACTCGAACTGCCTCTGTAAGTACTCCTTGATGCTTTTTCTAACTCTGGTTTGACCATGACACCAATAAATTCAGCGAAAGATGACGACCTAGAACTCTTGTTATAATAAGTAGGATGTTGTAGTCCCATCGTAAGTTATCCTCAACGCTGTCGTCAATCGCATATTAACTTCGATCAGGAATGCGGCCTTGAAGCTGCGAGACCCTACGTCTAAATTGAAAAGTTTAATCCCTCTATTGTCAATTAATTGTATATCACCGATAGATATGAGATATAGAATGCAGAGCATTTCAGGAATGTTGTCTGTTTGAAGGTGTAATTATATTTAGCAACCTGGCAAGGGTTAATTATGGGAACCGGAGAGTCGATATCGGGCCTGCTTAGTGCCCCGACTCCTTGGCGCTGGAGCTCAATGTCTGTCGAGTAAACAACGTGGATATTTTGCACATATGAGTCAACTGTTTTTCGCTTATGGTCAATACAGGACTAAATAAGTAACATGCACCTTTATTTAAGGGTCACGATGAGCTCAATAGCTACATCCAGTAACATAAATTACTAAGTTGTAGGGTTGTACTAAAGATTCCGGGGAACAGATGTAAATTACACCCCCAATGCAAATACACAATGATATCTAGTTTTTTTACCCGAATTTTTTCTTTCTAACCCATCTCTTTGTTGAGTGGTGCACTTCCATGAAGGTTTGGCGTATCACGTGATCCTGAGCGCCCATAATCAATTCCCTAATGGTCACAGTCACCTAGACCAAATACAAATCTTCTGCAATTCTAAAGCTGGAACATATATCGTAGCTTAGAGCTTCCACACTCCACAGGTCGATGCATAGAAGGTTTCCCCGCATGAAAAATGAGATTAATTTCCAGATCGTTGGATTTGGCGTCGCTTAAGAGTGAGGGCCTGGCTTACATAGGGATCCCTGTTCCTCGTGTCGTCGGGCTTAACAACAGACCTTATAGAAGGGTCCCCCATTTGCTATTGACTTCAGATTCAATAAAGATTGGACAAATCAAATATACTTCCTTAACAACTAGATCGAAATGCCGTAATTGTATGTCCAAATTGAGGTTATATATAGTTTCGAGTGACTAGGGAAGGGATATTCCGAGTAGCCGGCTATTGTACCGAGAAGCTGGGATCCCACTCAACTGCCTTATCAGGGAGACAAGCAGAAGTGGACGGTGCGGAAAGGTGTTACTATTACAGAAATCACAGCTTTGGATATCTTTCATGAGTCACCATGGAGGGTTGCTGATGGCAGCCTGGTCTGTAGCATGCCTGATCGATTCGTTCCACCGAAATCAAACCGTATCTGATTGAAAGATGGATTTTAAGTTCACACAGTTGACAGTCGATGACAGCGATTATTTAAGCTTGAAGTAACAAGGGGTGTGACTGACTCCCATATTCATTCGGAAAGCAGGGCAGTTCAGTTTTGGGCAAAACCCTCCTGTTAGAAACAAGCTGTCATTTGTGCGGATGTCACCGAAGCTCCCCTCTTTTATAAAGGGCAGAGTGACGAAAATAGCCTTTACTGGTGTCGCTCTAATGGCGGTTGGTGAATACGTTGTGCTATCGCAGAACGAATCCCAAGTTGACCATGAACAGAAGGAAGCAGAACTGCGTGAGTAACTGACAAGCTCCGAACAAACGAGTCGCCAACACTTTTAAACAGATTTAGTGCAGAAAAAAAGCAGTTTGATTTTATGGGCCATAGGGATCATTGCCGCCTGCTCTTTGCTTGACTTCGTGAGTCTGGCATACATTGCCAGCGTTCCGGGTTTGAAGCTTTCTACTGCACTGCCGTTCGATAAACTCCAGTTTTTGAGTTCATATTCGCATCTTGACGATGTTTATACCACTGAAGGCATTAAAGCCTCCCCACGAGACCCTATTATAAATCTTCCGCATGTACTGGCGCAGGTCGATTCCTCTGCCCCAGCAAATGTGCAATACCCCTATCCCAAAATGTTCTCCGCCCATGGTGGCATGATTCCGTTCGATGAACGTCGCACAATTGTCACGCCTCAGGTAGGTTCTAGATCACGCACTTCTTCCCCGCGGCCTTTTTTTTTCCCCCGTTTTCAAGTGGTTAATATTCAATATTCTCGTGCGTTTACTAGATATCCACCGTCGCAGAATTTCACGTCATGGATTATGGGATGGAAAATTGCAGCCTTGTCCTGACTATACCACCTGCAACAAATGATACCACTTCTTGGATGTTTGATGAAGCAATCTTGTTAGACGTATGGGCTTTATCCTGGGACCAGTCTATCGATACGGGACGGCTCAGTTGGAATACAAAACCACAGAGGGGGGAGCATCTAGGCACATTAACTATGTCATTTGACACGACACAACAGATTCCGACATACTCTTGCAAAATGGGTACTTATCAGAACTTCGAAATTTCATGCAGGACTGGTCCTTGTAATCTCC
The DNA here is from genome assembly GCA_015178975.1 of Hysterangium stoloniferum. Lineage (NCBI taxonomy): Eukaryota > Fungi > Basidiomycota > Agaricomycetes > Hysterangiales > Hysterangiaceae > Hysterangium > Hysterangium stoloniferum. Next base: position 279,259 of record WHVD01000035.1, on the reverse strand, counting down.
AGGTCTTTGGTAATGGAGATGTGGACGCGGTTGGTATGTCTTTCGGTCCACTTGCCGGTTAGATTTACGTTGAAGTCGACTTAAAATAAGGTCTTTACATGAAGCAATATCAGACGGTGTAAACCAGACTGCAAGGATATTGTTTGCCTTCTCTCTAAATATATTCTCAGATAGTTCGAGACTCATCTGAGTGACCAAATCTAATGACCGACACCACAGTAGCACAAGATGAATCCTCGTGATCCTCTTCAGTCTTTAAGAAGTTTTCAAACGTCCGGGCCAGGGGTTGTGTCAGGTTGGGCCACATGTATTCTACATCTCTGAAAATCTTTCCGTTCGATACCAACCAAATATATATAAAGGGAGACTTGATCAATTGCATATATAGTCATATTTCTCGCTATTATAGGACATAGCGGCAGACTGAATTGTCTATCATATAGCACCCCAGATGTCAGCTCATGAAGCCCTTAAAGACCCATATTATTTTAATCATGTTTCTTGACTGTGGGATGAACAAAATAAATACTTAGAAAATTTTATTGCACGGATCAATAGCATTACCGAGGGAGGGTCCATGAATATTAAAGCAGAATCACTAAGTCGTTCTCGAGATATAGCCCGCCGAGATTGAACAAACTCTCGGATTATATATCCGACCCCTGGTCAGCATTCTCAGGGTCCCCGTCCATTGGGATGTTGTCTTTGTGTTAGAATGAAGTCATGCCTCCAGAGCAGATCAGCAGTCACCTGTCCCTGCCGAAACAAGATGGTTCCGCTCTTCAACGAGACGGGACTACTTTTCCTATACCCTTTCTCCGTCTGGTAGAAATTCTACGAAAAAGAGATATTCAGGGTACGGTAGCAGCCCCTGTTTATTTTTTCATTACGCCATTATTAATGCTCCGGTTGCGAGGGCTGTCCCACCCGTCGAAGGGCCGTCCCATCTAGTAGTATACAATATCCGAAACCTCTTTACTATAGGAAAAGGGCAGTTTATTCTAGACAAGGAACCCCAGCGATATATATTTCCGTTGCCCGTGGGGAAACTTCAAAGACAAGGGCCATAATGATATATACGTCCGCTTACGGGCCGACTGTTGACACTGGTTGAATAGCGGCTTGGCAATCGAAGCTCGGATAACTAGACGGTAGATTTCTAACTTTCGAGGCTGACATCATGGTACGCGGTCTTAAATGCTTGAATAAACAAACGACCTGAGGGCACCCTTAGACCCACTCTCCCAACATCCCCCTTGATACCTCGAATTACCTGCGATGTCGAACACGACCTCCGATGCTCCGCTTAACGCGCCTTCCCAAGATATTGTCCTTGAGAGGTCAATATACTATGGTGTCATATTCATGTCTATATGCTACGGTACGTGTACGTTGACTAGGATATTCATATCTTAACCTTTCCCCCTCACAGGTGTCTGCATGTACATGTTCTTCCACTCCTTAACTCTCTATTTCGGCTTCCAAAAAGATTTGCGCCAACAATATCGCTTGTACATGATCATCGGGACATCATCTGTTTTCTTCGACACTATCGCTGTGTTTGCCAATGTGGTACTCATGCAGTTCATGTGGATTGACCACCGAGACTTTGAAGGGGGCCCTTTGGGGTATTTTCTCGCGCATAGTTCTGCATGGTGGCAGGTTCTTGGTACAGCCACTGCCATGGTTGCCAATTTCATTGGAGATGGACTCTTGGTATTAAATTTAGATTTACATTGCAACTTCTTCTAATTTTATCTATAGATCTACCGCTGTTACATTATCTGGCATGGAAGCTGGTTAATTATCACATTCCCTATACTACTTTACCTAGGATCAGTGGGTACGTTCATGGTCAACGCTAGAATTCTTGCTGATCCAGGACCTTTCCCAGCCATGGCTTTGGTCACGCTTGTGCAGAGCGCACGACCGGGTGACTTTTTCACAGGGATAGCAGTCAACTTTGGAGTACCATGGGCAGTCCTCTCGGTCACCCTGAACGTCTTTGTTACCACCATTATCATCGTCCGTCTAATGGGAGCCAGACGGCGCCTCAAGGGTATCATGCCAAGAGACGCGTTGTCTGTTTATACAGGTATCTCGGCCGTCCTTGTGGAATCTTGTCTACCTTTCAGTGTGCTCGGTATAATTTTCGCCGTCACATATGGAAAAAGTTTACCCATAGGACCTGCGTTCATGTTTATCTGGGGTGTGTTTGTTGTAAGTTTTATTATGTAAACTTGGCGTTGTTAGGGTCTTTTAATCGTGGATCTAGACCCTTGCTCCTCAATTCATTATTTTCCGAGTAATGAACGGCAAGTCATGGACTACTGATATCGTGACCCAGGCGACCGCTGGTAACTGGAACACAAATACAAACACAAACACAACCCAAAGCCGGAATCAACCTATTTCCTTCCGCACAGATTTCAATCAGGCATCGAATACAAAGTTGAACTCATCGATGACGCCATCAGGAGTTGAGGTTGAGATGCACACCGTCACTGAAGACTACAAAAGGGACCCCATGGTTTAAAAATCAGGACCGCAGCGATTATTTGGAATCTTACTGCTATCGTAATGTTTATATACTCGGTTCCCTGGATTGGATCTATCTATTACTCAAATTTCAAACATGCTTCGGTGCGAGGAGAAGGATTGAACAGGGTGTCCTGTGACAGCGAATTGTACAATTAGCTTACGCATGTGTTCTTTTAGAATTGACAAAAAGTGAGACAATTTTGAGCTACTACTGGCAGTCAGTGTATGAACGCAAGATGGACTCCCGCGATGACTTCTACCCAGAGCCATCACTAAAACACGATGCAATGGTGTTCGTTGTACACAACTAGTAGCTCCCTCCATTTGGAAACAATTTCCGCCAAAACTCATCCTATTATCTTCTTGATGATACCAACTGACGCAGGAAATCACGGTATTTGGTACATCTAAACTTTTTCAGAACTGGACGGCATCTTTGTTATCGTAACAGAGGAAGAGACTTAAATCTTGCATAAACAAACAATCTGCCCAGATGTTGGAGACAGTGATGAAACACCCACCTCTCTAGTGGCGGCTCACTCCTCTCCTTCCACTTTATCCTTGAAAATGCATATTGTGGACCATGTTTTGGAGGCTAATGCATGATTTTACCCATGTACACCTAAACTATCATCAAACCTGTCATCTCAGAAGATGACTCACTAACTAATACATTGATTGACACACAAGTATGTCTATTACAAGTTTATCAAACCCTTGTAGATTGTGTGTTTACAATAAGTCAACTCATACTATTTTCAATAGGAAAAACATCGGGCAGTGTGTCCCATTGCAGCAAATTGTATAAATAACTTGTCTGTAGTGATCCTTTAAAATTGACATTTGAGCTACTGGCAGTGTATGAATGCAACATGGACTCCCATGACTCCTTGCAAGTGTACTTGGTGAATTTTAAATGACATTTCAATTATGTTTCCACACTTTTCACTTGCAGTCATCATGATCTCTGAAACAAATGGGCTACCCAGGAGAAGGATTGAGCAGAGGTCTATTGCAGTAAATTGTATAATTAAGTTGAATATTGTCTTGAAGGTCACAGGGATATTTGATACACCTTCAATTGATCTAAACGGTGAGTACATCTCTGTGTGGAATACAACTACCATTATCCTTTTTCTGTGATCTGGTAGAAGTGGTAAAGACAAAGATGTATTCTGGGAAGATCTTGTGTGTACACATGTGAGTGATTGGTTCTCTTAAATCTACTGTGCTCAACAGTGATGCCTTAAGTTCTCCTACACCTTGAACCAACCATCCAATGATGCAGCTGGAATGGGTTGTGAGGGCTGATGAATACTGCTGTATTTTCACCAGTTTGGCTGTGACCCCACTGTGACAAAGATAAGCTGCCTCTAGAAGATGATAATGTAGACACAACCTGCCTGGTTGCTTTCACATGGATTTCCAAGGAAGCTGCTATTATAAAAAAAGTACCTGTATTGCCACAAAGAATTTTGAAGAGTTGCAAATAATCACAATTTGTTTGGGCTGTCTCAGGTGCACCAGGTTAAGTTAGACACAGCATGGTGGATTCAAGGGAAGAAAAGAAAATTCACATTTGATCTAAGGCAGATTCACATGGATAAAATATGATTCACATTTGGCCTAAGGCAGATTCATGGGGATAAAAGAAGATTCACATTTTGGGGGTAAGACAGATTCATAGGGATACAAGAAGATTGTTACGACCGTGTCGCAACCCGACAGTCCCCAAGGTTATCACCACCTATCAACGATTCAAGTCATCGCTCAAGTCCTCACATCAGAAGCTGTCGGTTCTCCGACGCTGACGTATGCTTTCGCAGTGATCAAACTCTGTTTATGCCCCCATCAAAATATACTCGTACTATCTGGTTAAACTCTGATATGTCCCTTTTTATTATGATGATCTGTTCTACTCTATGTTTCACACATGTCTATATATACTTGTAACTCTCAGACTTTTTCCTTTTCTTGTAATCCCGCTCTCAGTTAATGCATGGCCTCTGAACTAATTGTAACCTTCCCGTTCCTAGTCAAGCTTATTTGTCAATACTGTTTTCCGCTCTTCTCCTAGTTAGTATCTTCTAGATGCCGAATACTTGTATATGAATCAGTTGTAGTTGTAGTTACTAGGCAATCAGAATATCATCTCAGAATACCCTCTTACACCTCCAGAAGTCTCATACTAAGTACTCCACTATCCGCCTTCGCGTGCGCTCACTCACTCTCAGTCCCCAACCCCTTGGCCTGACACTTGACTTAACCTTCGTTTCTGATTGGTAGTTTTGCCAAGAGGTATTTCGTTAGGACTAGTCTTCGCCTGCCCAAAATTTAAGGACACCCGACGGATAACTGCGAGGGTGCAGCACATAAACTGAAGCCAAGTCCTTCTGATCAGTCCCCGTCGGCCCACCAACATTAGTCAGTTTTCAGTTCTTAACAAAGATTTGCATTTGGGCTAAGGCAAATCTATGGGTATGTACAGTAAGATGGTTTAGGTGAATTGAGGAAGATTTGTGTAGATAAAAACACCATTCACATTTGGGATAAGGGAGATGAGTGTGAATGAAATGAAAAATGATTGCCATATTTGCCTGTTGGCCCAGTTACTCAGCATGTGCATGCATTTGGCATTGATATACCTGTCATTTTTAACTGTTGTTTCTCCTTCCCTGAACCCACTGATGGTTCAGTCAAACTGATAGGGGTAGGGCAAGAGGCACAAGTGTGCCACATTATGGGTTGATGAAAGGCTCACTAGTACTGAAGATACCATGACAATCACACTTATGACAGCCTATTCTGGAATTTTTTGACAGCTTGCAATGCCTTCGCCCCATTTACCCTCCGGCAGGTTGGTAAGTTAATTACGATTTATTAAAACTCATGTTATAACAGACTCTCTCTGAGGATCCTCTCCTTCATTCCCGGGTCAAACATCCTGATATTAAGTATCATTTTCTTCACGAATGTGTCCACACGTGCAATTTTGCTCTACATTCCAACCAGTGACAATCTCGCTGATATCTTTACAAAAGCTTTGGAATTTTCTAAATTTATCAACTGCATGGCTTCTTAGGCTTCAAGTGATTGGACTTCCGTGCGAGGAGGAGTTCAATGGTGAGGAGGAGTGTTGGACAACACCGTAGAAATCCCATTGCCGTTTTTGGATGAACAAATAGTGTATGCAGGGTCAAAATAACAAGGGTCATATGGTCACATAGCGCATTGTTCAGCGCATTGTTCTCTTTGTTCCATATATCTCTTTGTTCTTTATTCTTTTGTTCACGCCACCCATTGTTAGCTCTTTGTATATATACGGTAGCCAGGTAGCCTTAGTCTGTTATAGTATGCGAGAACTGAGTTTATTCTTAGTTACATTTCTAATAAAGTGTGCTCCGTGCGAGGAGAAGTATTGGAGATGGTGTCATATTGCAGCAAATTGTATAATTAACTTGTCTATAGCCCTCCTTTAAGATTGACATAAAATGAAACAACTCTGGGCTACTAGCAGTGTATAAACGCAGGACAGATTCCCACGGCTCCTCTTGAATTTTAAATGCCAGAGCCATCTCTAAAACATGATTAAATGGGCTGCTGCGCACAACTAGCCTCCTCCATTGGGACAATTTCCCCAAAACTCAGCCAAATATCTCGTTGATGATGCGGACTGACAGAGAAATCATAGCATTTTACACATCTACGATGAAAGGCTGTCGTTATCAGCCTCACTCGGTCAACACGGACAGGACTAAGTTTTCTTTATTTTAGTAGCAGTATGATACAAGATGAATGTGAGGCTCCCTAGGGAAGGGTGGGAAAGGATTGTATGATCGAAAAGATTCCTTCTTATCACTGTGGAATGTATACTTATATATCTGCTTGGAACAATAAGATTGTGGTAACAAAAGGTGTCTGAAGACAAGGAAGATGTGGCAGGAAAAGGAGAACAATGGTCAATGGGAGAACAATGGTCAAGGTTAATTGAGTGGTGGCACAAGGAATGCTTGAGTAGTCGAACAAAGGGAGTGGTGGCATATGTGGTAAGGTGGCCAGGCTTACATACGATTTCATAATTGGACAACATTTTTGCTATCGTAACAGAGGAGGAATTCGGCCCATGGAGTTTCCTTAGTCCCGAATTCAATGCGACCTTTTACCTTGAAACCTAGCTTTTCGTACCAAGCCACCTATAGTAGTAAAGTATTAATGTAGATAAAAGACACCTCGAGAAACAGGCTCTTCTCACATTGCTTTCGTTCTGGGTACCTAGGGCAGCTTTAACGCCTTCGGCAGCTGCCTAAAACAATTTCTTAGTCCTTTAGATGCCTTCCCGATAAGACGGACTCACAAGTTGGCAAACTGCTTTAACTATGGCGGAGCCGTAACCTTTTCTTTGATGAGACGGATGAGTTGCAATAAGATTCGCGAACCAGCTGTTCTTAGTGATCTGAAGGGCAATTAGCATTGTAGAAGATCCCTTCTAAATACATTTACATCAGGGTCCATGCAGGCAGTTAGTGCCGCGTTGTGTCTGGGATAGAACTTATGGACGGAGTTAATCAGCAACAAATACTCTCATTATCTAGTTCTTTACGTACCTCCTTCATCCACCAGTCTTGCGTTTCTGGAGATATGGCGTTATAAAATTCTGTCCATCCTGCTTTTTGCTGGGCTTCTCTATACAAAAATAATCCAAAAATATTTAACTCGAAGTTATTGATTGTCTTAGATGCTTACGAGTCCATCATCACCTTCCCTGGCTTAAACCAGATTCCTATTGACACTACGTTGTCCGTGCTGTCACTTACAGTGAAAAAGCTGCCTTCGACGGCTCCTGCGCCTATCATCGCCCGGAAGAGAGGCTCTCGAAGCATTTCGTTGCCCCCAATCATATTAGTGATACATGGATCTGAAAATCCTGTTATTACCTGATATGCTGGCGGTGTTTGATGTAAACATACCTCCTTCGAAAGCGGCCAGGGCAACTGCTATTGCCTGCTTGATCTGCATCTCTGATGGTTACACAATCAAAACCGGAAGTAACGCAATAGGTATGAGGGGTCCCACCTGTTGGATTTTGAAGGATTTTTATAGAGATGGTCATATCTGCTGGAGTATGAAAACGATGTTAATGGCGCAGAAAAGGGGGCGGCGTGATTTGGCAAGGTAAGTATGCAACAATGTGCTTCAGGTGATATCCGTAGCAACACGACCATACAAGCTCCTCCAGTTTTTATAACTGAAGATAGGAAGTTCAATATCCACCAAGCGGCCAAGGAGCCGGTCCCCTTGCATTCTGCCTTTATTCTATTTGAAAGGAAGTGGCGTAAGAGTCTCGGAAAAAGGCGGTATTTTTATCTAGGTCTGGGCTGGCCTTCGTCAATAGCGACATTGATATGTCTGGAGTTTCTGCCTGCTTATTCTTGATTGCGGCAGGTCAGGAAGTTTAAGGTTTGATGATCGTCGAACCTTAGATTCTTTCGACCTTTGTCTTGGTATTATTCCCAAGCCGTCATACTCTCCAGGGGGGTAACCTAGCGCTTGATAATATCACATTTTTTAAATGGGGTGGATTAGTAAATCAAGTATTGTTAAATGGTACCTGTCCATTAAGCTGTGGCGTTGAATTTTGAATCAATCATTTATTGCAACATTATGGATATTACGGCATTAGAGAGTATTTGCAACTAATATATATTAGCAAAACTGAATTGGTTCCTGATATTCATATTAGGAACAATTCAGTTTAGCTAATATATATTAGTTGCAAATACTCTCTATTATGGGGTTTACTAAAAACTACCTTCTGAGCAAATATATTTCATTTTACATAATTCTCTCTACTGACGCCACGACGGACGGGTAGTCTAACTGTCAGTGAGTTAAAATTGAATCATGGTCGGCAGCTTGGGATACCACTATGTCTAGAGTAATAAGAGTATAAGAGTCAACTCACAAACGTCGCACATCAACGAATTACCTTGTCATTATCGACTCACAAGTGTTTTGGGCTTAGGCCTTTCAACTACAACCACTACTTCACACAAAGTTCTGTACTCAAATGGTCTTCACACTTTTTCAACAACTTCGTATCACACCTTCTCAATCGTTACTGGTCGTTTTGTATGCCGTTCTTTTGGTAAAAATTGTGGGGATAAAATGGATCCATGATATTGCTGGTGGTTACCTTCCGAGTTCAGAGGTTGAAGCAGCCGGTAAGCACTTCAGTGAACGTGCGTTTGGTCTAGAATACGATCAAGCAAGGTTTGTTCTGGTATTTGCAGGCACCCGCGTGCCACAAACATTCTCCGTACCCCAGCTACGCCCTGTCCGTACCTTTATCGAGAACACTGCACACTATCAAATATCAGGCGATGACGCTGAGTGGGCCGCACTCATACCCGGCGACGGGGTGGTATACATTGGAGAGGGAAAAGATGCCCAACCGTACACAATATCAATTTACCATCAACTACGTTGTCTCGACATCATCCGGAAAGGTATAGTCTCATTGGAGGCCAACACAACTAGTGGAGTGCCAAAAAACTCACTAACCCCATTAACGCATCACTGCGTCAATTATTTACGGGAGATGGTGCTTTGCAGGAGTGACATTGACACAGACAGCATCTTGGGACGACCGAAGCCCGCTGTAACCCCGGATTTGTATCAGTGTTGGGACTGGGAGGCTGTTTACACTGCTGTGAAGGACAACCAGAGAGCTCACATGGCGCATGGCAGATAAATGTAGAGCCTCTGTGGCGTTATTCAGATATTCGTTCAATGTTAATGCAGATCCAGGCATTTCCCGTTGACGTTAATCATATATAGCCAACGAATTCAAACCCAATATATATATTGTAATATGCGAAAACAGAGCCTGATGGACCCGACTTGATTCCGGTAGTCGTGAGAATCATCATGAAGGTATATGAGCAGTAGGAGGAGGTTAATGTTTGGTCGTTATGAATATCCAGTTCTGGACAAACATAAATATCTTCTCAGCGTCGAAGTGTTTTATTTTGAACAATCTTTCAGTGAATGTTATAGATGTATAGCGCGTAGCGGCAGAAATATGAGTTTGGGAAGTGACTATTTTTAAACCGCCTACTAACAAATTTGTGTCAATTCACACATTACCACCTTCTACTCATAGCGATAGAATGCTGCGAATCGATGGTTTAGCCATTTCACTTTACATATTATGCGCTGCTTCCATCTACCACTCTTTCGTGCTACAGACGGTCATTTGGAGATTTAAAGGTAGCTCAAGGGGACTCCCCTCAACGATACCATACCACATTGGATTATTGGGTAAATCCACATAAAGTAGCCGTTTATAATGATTTAACTGTGTCGTTACGACAGTCGGAGAACCCTACACTATGCCATTATATGACGATCCTAGAGTCCTACTACGTACTGAAGAGACAACCCATTACAACGCCTCATACCCCGAGTCAGAAGAAGAATGGCTGGCTGGATTTCCCGCAGGAACAGGGACATACCGACTTAAATCGCATTCAGACAACCGTTCTGTCTTCACTGCGATGCATCACCAGCTGCACTGTGTACAAACACTCGGAAAGCAACTCCTTCACACAAACAGGCCATACTGGCCACATATTCAGAAGTGCTTCAACTTTTTGCGACAAATGGCTCTCTGTCGCCCTGATTTAACTTTAGAGCCTGGTGATTTTGTGAAGAGGAACTTTACGGTACAGCGGATGGGGGCACTCCATGTGTGTAGGAATTGGGAGCATGTGCGGTCGACATTGACAAATGATTGGGAGGCTTGGGATGCGACTAGACCAGTAGTAGAGGGGTAATTAAGTACTTGAAATGGGAGAGCGATTATCGTAATAACAATGGAGTTATCAATTTCGCTGGGCTTCGAATTCGTCACGGTAGAACCCGCAACCGTGTTTAATTCCAAGACATTACCAAAATCACATTTGAAATCGTATTCATTGGTTAATGGAGTAAGAGTTGTGATTGTGACTGAAGCTTAATTCATAATCATATTCTTCCTTCTTTACATAAACCGTCTTAACCACATTTCTTTCGGAGATCTCCTTTTCTAAAGAGTTTAGATCATTTTCAGTGGTTTTGTGATATAGATGATAAACTGGGGGGCAAGAGTCTTGGAATAAATCAAGTCGGGTACTTTGAAAGAAGTGAATACAACAAACGCGCCCCAAATCAACCCCAGATCATCATTAAATTGGTTTTTGATCTGGCCGGAGGAAGTCCCCTATTCTAGGACGTTGTGGGGCATCCTAGAAATAGACATATTCCGAACAGCTGGGTGTGTGGACTGTTTTTGGTGCAACGCAAAATCTTTCCCAAGGAGATCATGATGAACTTGATAGATTGACTTTTATTCTGTACTGAATGTTACTTAAAAAACAGATATTGTAGGTCGCACAGAAGTGGAGTTAAAGATACTGCATATATTAAGGGCCAGCGTGATTATACCATATAATAATGGTTGCTTGTCGGAAAACAGAGGAGCAACAATTTTTATGATCGACAATGATGATGCTACTTTGCAAGTTCTATTAATGTTTCTAGTCTGACTCGAAGCCGTCGCCTCTTCAACAAATTGCCCACTCTCCCCCTCAACCATTACGACCATGTCTGGGAACTTACATATATCAAAAGATGATGAGTCCAACAACACATGGCTTAGCTCCATTAGCTCCATTAGCTCTGTACTCTGAGTCGTAATGTTTATTAATCTCATAGGTCGTCTTCCTTTGTCAGGGCTTTACAAACGGACTCGGAAATCCAGTAAAGGATCGTTCAGTGAGGCAAATGTGGGATTTCTCCCGTTACCTCCCTCGGTCCCAGTTCTCCAGTAATGCCATAATCGATCCTCCGTTGATTAATTACACCATACATGGATAAGCTATATATTGAAGTATGTCATCCGATTTAGCGTGGGTTTCAGGTCAACAGAAGCGAATAAAGCTTTTTAGAGTTGTCGAAGTATCTACGGAAGTAGAACGTCCAAGTCTAACTTATTCGCAAGTGTTGGACAACACCGTTGAACTCCTAAGATAGCCAAGACATTCAGGGTCTCAAGGATAAAGGCGACCGCATATTGACTAACTCCGAAGACCATTGTTCTTCATGTCTCACCTATCCCTCTGTTGCTAATTCGCATTCTTCGCATTCTTCTATTGTGATTTGGAGAGCAAATATATCGCAGATAATGCGCCTGTGTACCTCAAGTCCGTTATACCCTATGCAGGACTGAGTTATTAGAGTTACTTTTCTAACAGCCAGGCGTTGACAGGCCGTAGTTAAATTTATATCAAAAGATCCATAATTTCTAATAATTACCATGCTTCTTTGTCCTCCATAATTATCGCTAGCATCAACACGACTGGAGAAACCCAGCTGCTTGTTATGAAACATAACAGCCACCCACGCTACTCATGACGATTGACGATGACAATAACGACTTTAATAATTCAACTTTGCATAGCTAAGTGCTACTGCTTGGATTTTCAGTCGTGAATTCCCTCTTTGTCCATCCCGTCCCATTTTTGCCACTCTACCTTTGTAAATCCATCCCATTCCTCTACCTGGTAATTCTTCTGCATTAATGTTGTACCATGGGGCTTTAGGAATAGTTCATCGTTGAAATCGCAACGTCGCCGGATTGTTTCTCGGTTTGAGTTGTGATAAGGCCACATATGTTAAACAGATTAAGACTGCCTGTTGGTGTTGCGATATACACAAGGACATATGGTATTGTTTGCCCCTGTGATCAGTAATCAGTGAATTGATATCCTGCTGTCATTGGTGGCTGACGACGCCAGACAGTATGTGTGACATACTTCCACCATTTTCAGCAACCCTTATCGTGAACCTTCGAGTGGCAACTTGAGCTGGAATTACATACTCGTTCAATCATTCGAGTTATGTCGCGTGAATCCTGTTCATTTTAACAAGAGAATATGTTGGAAGGTATTTTAATGCGACAATGGGTTCATCGGTAGCTCATTAGGATCAAGCACTCCGACAATTTCCTTCCTGTAAGGTCCAGACCGGTTCCAATATCTTCTGTCGCCATAACCTTCCTTCCAGTTGTGATTTATACAACGTCAGGTAAACCATTATTTCGTTACCGGCATTTCATGTCCGTATTCTGTAAGCTGGGATGTTCTACCCCATTTCTCTCCGCCAGTGTCACCCTACGATTTGGGCAAATGAATAGCTGTCTAGCAGAGTTGTGACAATGCTTTCAAATAGCATATTGATTTCATTGTGTTCGAACTGCATAGCGTGATGTAACAAGGGCTGCATCGTTCCACGACGGTGATATGAATCGGATGCTGGGCAATTGGGGTGGCACAGAACTTGCCTCTGTTTCCTCCTGAACACCCCGTTCCAACGACAACCACTCCTTCCTTCGATCTTATCTTTAATTCAGAGTCGACTAGCTACAAATTTATATATCAATTAATTTAATATCGATGTGCTACTACATATGTCTTCAGCTAAGTCAACAAGGGTTCTGCACAGTCGGCGCTTTCCCGAGTAATAAAATGCAGAAGTAAATTCTATCAAAAACTTTGTAGGATAAGGAGTTGAACTAGATGGCTCCAAGTCTCGATGAGTTGTTTAGCATCTCTTAGGAATCCCCTTTGGACTTCCCTTCGGACTCTCCTTTGAATCGGCACTACCTTCCAAATCCTGCTTCACATCCGCTTCGTATTCAGATCTCGTCCTGATCCGGATCTTCTCAACATAATACGCCAATTGTGACCACGAATCCTCCCATTCAGGAATATCACGATAGACACTGGCAGTATCATCGCGAGGGGGACTGGGGTCCTTCCACAATAGTACGGACAGCCGCATCGGTATGTATGTATAGTACTTCTTCCTTTGCTTATCGTAGTACTTAACGACCTGGTCCTTCCCGGATGGCTTCAACTCGAATGACTTTGTGAAAATGTCATACAACCCCTGCATGGACTCAGAATATTATTTTAAATTCGTTTCGCAAGGCAACAAGGGACATGCCACTAATGATGCCCCATTCATCGTCTTCCTTGAAACAACAATCTCGCGCCCCTTGTATTCGACCGTCACGTATGGCATGCGCGCGTTTATAATAGCGTCAAGTTCATCCCGTGCACGATCTATAGCAATTCGAGTTTCAATGAGCTCCCTAGACTCGTGCATATGTTGCGCCAGCCTCTGTGACATATGATCCATAGGATGTCCGCGGTGTCTATCGTCATGATTATAACCATAATGCGGCTCTCTGTGGTCGTAATGCATGTAATCTTGTTGTCGGTTGTACATAATAGGGTTAGGAGATTGTTGGTGGGTGGAGGAGGACAAGAGGTGGAGGCCGTAATGGTAGTATAAATAGAAACGCCACCATGCTTTCGTTTAGGTTTAAGCTGCCTCGAGGTGGTTAGTAATGCTATTGCACGGCGTTTTCCCAACTACGTGTAGTTAATGAGGCGGTGCGTGATTTGATTTTCTTTTCAAATATTACAGCCGGCGGCATATAGCGGTGAACTAAAGAAATGGCAGCTGGAAATCAAGACAGTGCTGCATCTAGTCTTGAATGTCCATTAGTTTATTCCCTTTCTTTGATCCAAGTATTTTTTTATCTACAAGCATCTTGTTGAGTTGTTATGGGAAAATGGCGATATCCTAGTACGAAAAGGCTGTCCTCTGAGGCTTAATTTTCAGCGCTTGGTTATTAGTAGTAGAATAAGTAGTTAAGAGGCCGGTTAATTGGATCTACCTATCAGATGAGACTATCTAGAAACATTCACTGCACCAGCACTATTACTGCTAGTGCTTCACTTGCATTATGTGTTCTACCGGGAAGCTTGGTTGTAGAGGAAGCTTTTTCAAATCGCAATTACTAAAGCAATGCTGCATCCCCGTTTCTCGCGCATAAGCGATTGGCATAAGCTTTTACACAGAGATAAAAGTCAGTTATTTAATACCAGACCAATTAGCAAGTGACAAATCGAAGCTTTTGAACTGACTGTTAACCCATGCCCGCCCCGCGCCACCATTTGACAATGCCATCCTCGCCACCACTCACAAACGCGCCTGGTCCACCGAGACTTACTTTCGGTCTCCAGGAAACAGACCAGACTTCACTGGGCTCTTGGATGGTAGATACAGCTGCGCGTGCCGCTAGATCCCATACTTTAATTGTTCTGTCGGACGACCTGGAGGAGGGAAGATAAAATCATGTAAAAGCCTTGGAAAGGAATATGAGATACACACCCTGAAGCAATCAATTTCGAATCGGGAGATACTGCTGCGTTTAAGACCCACGAGGAATGTCCATTAAAAGAAGCGACAGCCCCTCCACCCTTTCCAGCGTTGCGTACATCATGCATAATTAACCGTTTATCATCTGAGGCGGAGACCAGTAACTTTACAGGGATTAATTGTCATAAAAAGAGGAAATAGAAAAAGGGCCCGCACTTGATTGTCAAGAGACCATGCTAAGGAACGCACGCACATGGCGTGTGAGGTATATGTGTTTAAGAGCTGCGAAGCTTCGATGTCAAATAGATAAATTTGCCCAGTTTCGGATGAAAGAGCGATTTTCGAGCCGTCGGGACTCTAATAAGAAAATACTCAGTATGTAAAAGAACCAAAATATCCATTAAAAACTTTACGTATGATAATGACATCCCAAACTTAGTTTTTCCTGGAGAAAGCTGTTGTATTGGGCTTCCAAAATTGACAGAAACTGCAGAACGGATGGTTACATTGCCATCACTGCCAGTCGAAGCATATGTGCTTCCATTGGGATGTAAAGAAACAGCCCACACTAGGAAATACGTTAGATGGATTTGATATCCGCAACAATAATGAATATTGCGGACCAGGTTCACTTTGTTCTGCCGCCCCAGAGGCTCTCACGAAACTTTCATGCGTTCCCAAAACAGCGCCACCCGTCAAATCCCACAGTCTCGTCAATCCTTCAATAGAGTTGAACAGCGCCTTATCTCCTGCTTGCGATACTGAGAGCGAAATGAGCCCAAGAGTGTGAGGCGGAAGTGAGTTTATTTGTTGTCCGCTTTGGGAATCCCACTGCACAATTGATCCATCTGCAGATATAGATACAACTGTATCTCTTTCTGTCCATTTTGTTGCCCATATCGCGTCGGTATGGTCTGTATGAGACGCGTTCTGTTCATTGCCGAAGTTTGTATTTACATATCATGATATAACCCACTTTCGGTGGCATTGTGACTATGCAGGAATTGTAGACTCTGTTAATTAAATGATAATCTTGACATTAGCCCTCTGTGCTTCAAGTTCTGGTTCTAGCTCACCATTCTCGTCTTGGGTAAAAGGACTGGAAGCAAAGCTTTGTCAGCGGATTAACGCCCAGGCTGTTCTCACTTACCACCACCATCGACGTTTTTTTTCAGCTGTTTGGATCCATTTGGGTACTCGAGAAACCCGCTTAGAAGTCATTAAAATATAGAACAACAAACTTAATATGGCACAACAATACGATAACATATACTATGCTCTTCTTCCAGACGTTGGCAGTAAGTGGCGGTTTCTGACTCGATCGACGTGATTTACAAAGCTTTACTGCACAGAAATTCGTATAGGACCACAAGGTGTCGCTTGGAAATCATTGGAAGGAGAGGGCGACGCGAAGTCGGTCATGGTGCCTGCCGCAGATATCAAATGGGCAGAATGGTTGCGCGTGGCTCGCAATTACCAGCTACGAGTGGGGCTCAAGGAGAAGGGGAAACGCGTGGTATTTGATGGGTTTTTCAAAGAGGTCTGTGTCATATGTATTGGCAGATAGGGGGGTCAATATTGAACTGTTACCAACCCAGGATCACGATAAGCTAGCTTCGCTCATGAAGCAACACTTTAGCGTGTCTGTTGAAACAAAAGAAATAACGTTCAAGGGATGGAATTGGGGCGTCACAGACTTCCAAGGTATTTCACTAGCACCTTCTACCATAAAAATGCACCAACGATATAACCCTCCTCGCCCTCCAGGCCCTGACCTCGCGTTTTTGGTATCCAACCGAATATCTTTTGAGGTTCCCCTATCAAGCGTAGCCAACTCAAACATTGCCGGTAAAACGGAGGTCTCACTCGAGTTCACACCTTCAGAGACAAAAGGCAACAAAAAGGCAAAACCGGCCGACGAATTAGTCGAAATGCGGTTTTATATTCCTGGAACACACACAAAAGAAGGGAGCGACGATAAAGGGAGCGCTGATGAGGAGGACGTGGAGACTTCCGCTGCACAGGCGTTCCATGATATGATTAAAGAGAAGGCCGAGATTGGACAAGTCACTGGGGAGACACTAGTGTCGTTTGATGAAGTTCTCGTTACAACCCCCCGAGGACGATATGACATCGACATGTTCCCAAAGTTCCTTCGTCTACGGGGAAAGACATACGACTATAAAGTTTTATACAGTTCGATCACCCGGCTTTTCTTATTACCGAAATTCGACGAAAACCATATCCAATTTATCGTATGTCCTTGAACCAGTCACGGGACCAGAGTATTAAATACCTTCGATTAGGTTGCCTTGGATCCGCCAATACGGCAAGGCCAAACGAAATATCCATATTTAGTCATGCTTTTCAACAAGGAAGAAGAACTTGACGTTGAACTGAATATAGAACCGTTCGTTTGCCACGCATTCACTGATTTACTCTCTTTTTCACGATATGCTTCCCAGGGAAGTCTATGAAACAGAATACAAAGGGAAACTTGAACAGAAATATGAAGCACCAACGTTTACTGTCGTCTCAGAGGTATTCAAGGGCTTATCAGGAAAGAAGATTATTGCAGCATCCTCAAGTTATGAAAGGTAGATATCGAATATTCTTCCCTCTTGGTTTATTTTAGTCTCCCATTAACAAACCAATACAGCAAAAATGGGCTTCCCGGATTCAAAGCCCACCTGAAGGCCGTCTCTGGAGAACTTTACTTCTTGGAAAAATTCTTCTTCTTCGTTTCAAAACAACCTACCCTCATTGAGCTATCAGATATCCGGGAGGTCGTCTTCTCACGGTGAGCTTGCATCGGCATGGTTAGCATAGGCTGATAACCTTCATCGCACAGTGTGGGAGGCGCCCTCGCATCTGCTCGCACATTTGATTTAAAAATTGAGCAAAAAGTCGGCCCGGATTATACCTTCACCTCAATAGCCCGGGAAGAACACGAAGGAATTGAGACTTTTTTGAAAGCCAAGAAGGTCCGTGTGTCCAACGAGATGGGTGACGGCGACGCAATTATGGCTGCGCCGGATGATTCATCGGACGATGAGATGCAGAGCGTGGCGAGTAGTGGCGACGAGGCGCCTAAACCCCGTTTGGGAGACAATGACGAAGACAGTGAAGAAGGTAATTGCATTGATGGTACATCACTTCATGACCTTATAGAGTTGATATACTTTTTCTCAAGACGAAGACTTCCAAGCCTCTTCCTCGGATGAAGGCTCGCCTAGCGAATCTGAATCGTCAGCGGATGGTGGTGCCGCATCAGCTTCAGATGCGAGTGGTGACGCCGAAATTCGAGACCGAGTCAAGAATAAGAATAAGAAAGCGGGCGCAGGCGCAGGCAAAACGGACGCCGCGTCGGGCGCGGGAGAGAAAGCCAAGAAGAAAGTGCCGAAGAAGGCGAGAGAGCAAGATGAGAGTATGGATGTTGATGAGGAGCCGAAGAAGGTGTCGAAACCGAAGCCCAAGCCGAAACCGAAGGCTGTAGATAGTGATGGTCCGCCGAAGAAGAAAATCAAGAAGGATGCATGAATGTGACTTTGGAATGTGTATTTTTAGTGATTTTCGAGTTATGGCATTCTTTATCAGTAGTGAACGAGTGTGAGTGTGCGTAGGATATGCAGGGCCTGTATGAATATACATAGTAGCCGGCAGCGATATAGTTTATTCATGATCTGTATGAACACTTAACGCACGCAACTGCGATTATTAACATGAAAGAGTGACGGTAGGTTCCAAGAAAACTCAGCGCTGTGCAAGCAATATGTTTTATTTGAAAGGTGCAAAGACTCGACGAACATGATGCGAGCCTTCTTCCGTCGAGGGGATCGACATCTCAGTAGATTCCAAACTGGTACATGTAAATCTCCCGTTGCAAAGCCACTTCTGAGATATCACTGGAGATCAACAAGAATGGTGGCAGTGTGCCGATTCTGTCTTGTCAAATATTTTTTCCGAAGGCATCCAAACGCACGCCAGATGTAGAAGCAACAGACCTTATGATACGTCTACTGTTGAAATATGATATATTTGAACGATAATCTCGCATTCGTTTTATTAATGAAATTCGTAATTAGATAGAAACTCTAACTACTATATAGGTGCTTAGTAAGAATAACATTTTTTGTTCGCTTCCACCATGTATCGACGTATACCTCCTGCCATAATTCTTATAGGTTTCTGGCTCCATAGACTTATTGTTCGGATTCATTGCTCCGCACATTCGTTCCTTTGAGTAGTTACTCATCATTTTTCATTTTAGGCGGCCATATAGAAGGGCATAGAAGCTGCAGTATTCACACAGGAAGGGCTCTAGGGTGGTACATTGAACTTGCAGGAGTAGGCGGCCATATTAAAGAGCTTATGTAGAAGTTGCAGCACTCACTACATTTTCCATTCCATTTTTCCAATATTCCAAATCAGTGTTGCTAACTTATCCAAAATGGGAAACAAGAATCACTTTCAGAAACTAGGGGAGGAGAATTACAGTACATGGTGTGTTTACATGAAAGTGCTTTTTGTTCACAAAGAAGTTTGGGACATTATTGATGGTTTAGAAACTTGACTAGTGTTACGACCTGTTCCCAGATGTTTCAATATCTGACTTCTGACCTCCAACTACAGAACATTATAGTTACCATATGTTCTACATTTGGTAATTTATCTATTGACAAGTATTCACTCATTTGTTTATTATATTCCCATTTCAGAATACTTCCATTTCTGTCTTATTGTGGTCTTAGTTTGTAGTACAATAACAAGAAGACTTATATTAGTTTCCACGAATTTGTACTTTACTTTAGATCTGATATCAACTTAGTTCTTATTCCCTCTTCCGTCTTTCTGTATGCTCAATATTCAGAACTCTTCAGAACTCTGAATATCCGTATCTTCCATCGTAAGTCTCACCTTTGAAATTAAGGACTTTTGAGCATTTGCGTAGAGGTGTAGCACATAAGCTGAAGCCAACGTCCTAACCCTATCTGATAGTTCCCAACTTCCCAGTGACTTTCTGATAGTTCCAGAATACATTCCCGACACGGCACTTAACAACTAGCTGGCCCACCTTCTTTGAAATTGGTTTGTTCATTTATCAAAATGCAACAATTTGCACAATCAGAAATTACATTGGCTGTCAAACTGGAGCAGATCCCTCACCTTCATGAAAGTGACCCTGTCATATCTTGGGATAATTTGTGTCAGGTCTATGTCACCTACAGATTCATATCTCACCTTAGTCTTTGTTGCCACTTCATTACTAAAAAAGGAGGAGTTGCAAAGTATGCAACTTTAAATTGCCACAGTGAGGTATGTTGCATAGTATCTCAGCTATGCAACTACCCCTCCAACTACTGACATAAATGACATCCTCCATCAATGGTTGAAAACTCATGAAGATGAAGAAACTATTTTGGTACTTACAAATAGTCTTAATGAGTTGTATGACAAATTTGTTATCAGTTTAGATGCTATCCCACTGGAATAACTCACACTTGACTATATTATTAGTTATTTACTCAATGAAGAGTCATGTCATTTGGTCCTCATTTTTTATCCCTCCCAGATAAGGATTTCAACACTCAGGCCTTGCAGCTATACAGTTAAGCACCCACTGAAGACATGGTCATTACCAAGTTGGCTGAGTAATATAATGGACGATGTGAGAAGCATAAACGGATCTGAGCCCTAAGAATTTCACCAATGCTAACATTGCTGATTGTAGTGATAATGTTGGAATCTGTAATACTCCAGAATGTGCAGTGGGTGCATATATATGCTATGGTGATTCACACTTAGGAGAGCCTTTTTCAAAAGCTTCAATTAAGGGAGTATATTGAAATAGATATATTTGAATGATAATCTCACATTCATTTTGTTAATAGAATTTGTAATGAGATACAAATTCTAACTGCTGTACAGTTGCTTAGTAATAATAACATATTGTGTTCACTTCCACTGTGTATTGATGTATACAGTGACCCAAAAAAGCGTCTGGATGTTTGGTGAAATTGGAAAGATGGGTTTGCAGCTCCAGAAATAAAATAGATAAAATTCTGAATAAATCAGAGGTAAGAGGTATACATCTGACCTACATGATGACATAAACATGACATCATAGCTTTCCTTTTTAGGGAAGTAGGAAATGAACAATGGACATAGTGCATCTGGACATTTTTTTTGCTCTGTCAACTGATATATGAAACTCAACTAAGGTTCATATAACTGTGGGAATTTCTGGTTAGGTTCAACAATGTCATGTGACTACATGTTTAAATAACACATTTACATGAACCTTTGCCTCAATTCACCCCCCCACCACATGATGAAGAAGCACTCTACTGAAACAAGGCTCTCTGTCATTTCTCTTCTCCAGGAGGGTCACTCCTGCAGAACAATTGCTTCTAAACTTCATATTGGGCACTCTACAGTATCAGAAATTCGCTCCCAACTCCCTGGTCCACTTCCAACACCTTCCAGAGGTTGTCCTCCCAAACTCTCCCCTAGGGATCATCACCACCTGGCTTGTTCTATCACCTCTGGACAGGTTGATAATGCCTCCCAAGCCAAGTCCCACCTCTCCCTCAATGTCTGCATACAGACAATTAGAAATGCATTGAAGAAAGAGAATTTGAAGGCTGTGGTGAAGGCCAAAAGACCTCTTCTTGCCTGTCGACACATCAAGGCTCGATATGAGTTTGCTATCAAGTACCAGCATTGGACTGAGGAGGACTGGTTTAGGGTTATCTTCTCAGATGAGACCAAAATCAATCGTTTGGGCTCTGATAGGAGGTTGTGGGTATGGAAAAGACCAGGTTCTGCACTCACTCAGCAGCATATCAATGGAACTATCAAATTTGGAGGGGGGAGTCTAATGATTTGGGGATGTATGACAGCACATGGTGTGGGGTACATGTGCAAGATAGATGGGAGGATGGATGGGAGGATGGATGGGGAGATGCACAAGGACATATTGGAGGACTATATCTTCAAAACAGTGGAGTATTATGGGATGGACAGGGAAAGGTTTGTCTTCCAGCAGGACAATGACCCTAAACACACTTGCAAGTTGGCCAAGGATTGGTTCAAGGACCATCAGGTGGAGGTTTTAGACTGGCCTGCACAGTCTCCAGACCTCAATCCAATAGAACACTTATGGTGGGAGTTGAAGAGAAGGCTTGGAACATACCCTGAGGCACCCAAGAGCATATTGGAGCTCTGGGAGAGAGTGGAGGTGGAATGGGAGGGTATTCCAAGGGAGAAATGCCTTGAATTGATCAAGAGCATGCCTAGAAGGGTTGCTACAGTACTAAAGGCCAAGGGGGGGTACACTAAATACTGAAACTGGTAAAAACTAGTAATTAATTACAAGAGCAAAAAAAGTGTCCAGATGCACCATGTCCATTATTAATTTCCTACTTTCCTGATAAGGAAAGCTATGATGTCATGCTTATGTCATCATGTAGGTCAGATGTATACCTCTTACCTCTGATTTATTCAGAATTTTATCTATTTTATTTCTGGAGCTGTAAACCCATCTTTCCAATTTCACCAAACATCTGGATGCTTTTTTGGGTCACTGTACCTCCCTGCTATAATTCTTATATCTATGACCCACCACAAGTGTGGTGGTGTTACGACCGTGTCGCAACCCTATCGGTCCCGAGGTTATCGCCACTTAAACATTTTCAAGTCACCACTTCGGAAACCATCGGCCCCCGAAGCTGACGTATGTTTTCGCGATGATCAAACTCCGTTTACGCCCATGTCAAAATACTCGTATTGTCTGGTTAAACTTTTGATACGTCCCTTTCATTATGTTGATCCGTTCTATCCTATGTTTCACATATGTCTATCTATATTTGTAGTCCTCGAACTATTTCCTTTTATCGTAATTCCACTCTCAGTTATCATCGGCCTCCGAACTAATCATAAACTTCCCGTTCCTAGTCAAGCTTATTGTTAATACCATTTTCCGCCCTTCTCCCCATTAGTATTTCCTAGATGCCTGTTACTTGTATATGAACCCGCTGTAGTTGTAGTTACTAGGCAATCAGAATATCGACTTAGAATACCCTCATACATCCGTAACAGTCTCATACTAAGAATCCCCCCATCTGCCTTTGCGTGCGCTCACCCACTCCCAGCCTTGACCCCTTGGCCCGACACTCAACTTGTCCTTCGGTCCCGATCAGTATCTCGCCGAAAGGAACTCTTTAGGATTAGTCTTCACCTGTCCGAAATCTAAGGACACCCTACGGGTATTTGCGAGGGTGCAGCACATAAGCTGAAGCCAAGTCCTTCCGATCGGTCCCTGTCAGCCACCGACATTAGTCAGTTTTCAGTTCTTAACAGGTGGCCAGTCTCAAGACTTAGCAAAATGATATACAAGAATCCATGTATAATTATGGGCAAACATAAAGTGTCTGTGGGTGGGGAGAGGATATCTTGAAAAGTCAAATAGTACTGAGCTTGGAATTGTTATGTTTGACACTAAACCCTGGTTCAAGTTGGTCAATAGTGAAGATAACTGTTTACAAATTAATATCATCAAAAGGTATCAATTTTTAAGTCTTACCCTGTAAAGTGTGTCCTTTTTATGATTTTTTACACTAAGAACCAAAGACACATTCAATGAAGTAATCATGGCTTCAATTTCTCTCTCAGGACAGCCTGCATAGGTCATGGTGATGTGTATGTATTGATCACTACCAGTGATTACCTTGCACCTAAGGGAAAGTTCTTTACATTCCATTTGAAGTATCAATCACTATAGTTGTGTCTCACTCCCTGAATTCCATAGCTTCATAACATTTCTCCTGCTGCCTCCTATCATGGAACAGACTAATTTCATTAGTCCATGGTCTTTGTAATGGGAGTGTTTCCCCCTTTAAGCTCCACCATTGGAGGATAGTCAAAATTCATTGAATATACAAAATTTTATGAAAAACTCCTTATATTTTTAAGTGTGGCTATGACTACATGTTTTAGGGGTTTATATTTCATTACCCCAAAATTTGATCTTTAAGACTTGTATACTCTTTTAAAATATGCAGAAATGTCATGGTTATACAAGATTATCTGGGTTGTTACCTAATCTTTGGGATAAAATGCATTCTCTAGTATCTCCATGACTTTTAAAATGTCCACAAACATTATAGTTAACCAAAATTACTCGGGTTATGACTTAATCTTTGGGATGAGATGCATTCTCTAGTATCTCTGTGACTTTTAAAATGTCCACAAACATTATAGTTAACCAAAATTATTTGGGTTATGACTTAATATTTGGGATGAAATGCATTCTCTTGTATATTATGCAAACTTTCAAATATAGTTCATATAATTTAAATTTATTTGGTTTAGAAAGTTAACCAGAACTATCTGGCCAACCAATCCATGTTGTGGAATTTATCCCCAAAAGGATAATCTATATATGTTTGTTTGACTAACTTTTGTCAGATACAAGATAAATATTAATATTTCCTTATTCTCCAGAGTATCACCTGATAGACTGAATTTGATTAAATATTAATTTTACAACAAACAATATAGATATATACACTTTAGTGAATAAATAACTTTTAAAGTTTTGGGTTATCCTCCATTGTGGAGTCAACTCCTGCCACCTTTTACCATCATTTGGTGGCAGCCTCTCAAGGATTGCTCAGCCTCTCCTGTAATTTTCTTTTGCCCACTATCCCACCCTTTCCTACTCCTTTATTTCCCTACAACTTGTATTTTAGATTGATTCATCATGTATTTACTATTAAAAATAGTATGAGTTGACTTATTGTAATACACAATCTACAAGAGTGTAATAGACTTGTAATAGAAGTACTTGTGTCTCAATCAATGTGTCAGTTAGTGAATCACCTTCTGACAAGATAGTTTGGTGCTAGTTTAGGTGTACACTGGTAAAATCATGCATTAACCTTGAAAAGCATGGTCCATAATTAGCATTTTCATATGAAAAGTTGGGGAATGGGTGAACCACCCCTAGGAGAAGGGTGTTTCATCATCATTTCCAACATTTACTATTAGTTTGGTATGCTGTTGGGGCTTGCTCATGTCCCCATCAGCATGTTTTGTGCAATGGAGCCTGCGGCCCCTGGATTCGCTTTCACTGGGGGACTGCTCACCCAAAAATGGACAGAGACAAAGATGGAAACCAGTCATTTGGCTCCAGCTACCAGATACTTCCACAAGAGACTCAAACTCGAGCAAAAGGTCTCAACTACTCGAAAGTACAACTTCACAGTAGAAATTGGCTATGCTGGAATGGATCCGGATTTAAGAATTTAAACCTGAATACCTCTTTCCTTGATGACCCAGCAGTTTACTGCTTGAGACTGCTTGATGATAGGATGGAATGGAAGAGATTGGGGGAGGGGTTAATGTAAATTACAAGAAATGCAAGCAGATTTGAATCTTGATGCCAATGTGAGGTCGTCGACTGCCACTACAATGGTGAGGAAATGGCCACCGTTCACACTAAGGAATTGTAACAAAATACACTCAGTCGATACACGTAATGGTTTGACTATATTTATTACCTGTAACAAAATACGCTACAGTAGGCTTTAGTTAAATAACACATCATGAAAGTAACAGTAGTTACATACCTCAGTCGATACACGTAATGGTTTGACTGAGGTATGGGATAGCAACTGTAGTAGTTAAATAGGTTGTCGCTAATATAAGCTTCAACCGTTAGTATACGTGTCAGGGACAACACATCCTGGTATGTCCATGTAAGCTTGACATAGGATTAGAGTGCAAGAGCCTATTTCAAGGAATACTGTACTATTTCGATTACATGTTCAGTCCATTTGGAGTGTGACAGGTGCACATAAAGTAGTCCATAAGCTCAGCGGGTTCAGGGTATGGCATGACGCATGGCTGGAGGGGAGCTCAGTGAACCGACAATACTTGAGAAACTATTAAACAATACTACGCATGCTAAGCACTATCAGAATAGGTTCCCAACCTAAGTCGTTGATCTTAAGACACTTATATTTGAATATTACTAATATTGGAATTGACACTCACATAATACTACATGGTCCATTAATTCATAAATTATAGGAAAATTACACTCTTTAATCAAGTGTATCAGATATAAATCAAGCATAAACATAAACCTTTGAGGTCATACAAGCATGTTGAAAGACTACTAGATGTCGGAGCCAATGGGCCCAGCTTATTTGTTTGCTATACAGCTCTTAAACGTGGTTCTTTGGTGGAAAGGACCACCAATCGACTGCGCTAGTTCCAACCACTCTTGATGGCATGGTTGTACTCTGTTGTCTCTCTTTACTCCTTTCCTTGATATTCAACAGTAAGCGACTTCCCAAGACACAAGGGATCGAAATCTGCCAGCTTTGGGGTATGCCATCGTCAAATACTCTCGGTGTATAGCAGCTGAGACGGGACTTACACATTGGTAATGGATATCAAAATTGGAGAGGTTTTCCATAGTATGAGATTGGCTAGGATGACAAGCGTGACACTGACGTAATGCATTAGTTTAAGGAAAAGGTGCTTGTGTCAGATTCACCCGATAAAGTATAACAGACTATATTTTATCAAGATCAAGTTTGTTAAAGTCAAGAAAATCACATACCTATCATACAGAAGCGTCCAGAATAATGAGTCCCGACATGCTCTGAATACCATCCAACACTTGTAAACCATAAGGACGCAAAGTAATGCTTCTGAGACAAGATAAGGAACCCATATGTAGACATAGTACGAGACCGAGTCTGCAGCGTAACATCCAGGGATTCCATAAGACTTTAAAGACTCCCCTATTAGTACGATCAGGAATAGAGTCATGCATAAATAAATGAAAACAAAGAGCAAAGAAGAAAGACAAAGACAATAACATGATACCTTTTGGCATCCCAGCACAAAGTATCGTTAGGGTGGCTGCAGCTGCGAGGGAGGATATCCCCCCAGCCACAGCCAAAATTTTCCTTTTTTTATTGTATACCGCACGGACCTGAAAAACATCGGTATGGACTTAGTAGAAATTGGGAGTATTTTTTAATAGGGCAAACCCGAGCAACCAACACCACTCCATGATTATTTGAGTGAGAGGGAGTGACAAGGTAATAAAGAGATTATTAGACGAACCGTCAAAACATGCCACAACTGTGAGACCGCTAGAGAGGACGATTTCAATCACACAAATACTATATCCTGAAAGAGCCACGTACGATATCCCTTGCCACCATATATATGGTCCACAACTAACGAGTAAACGTCACTTTTCTTCATTAATACTGACATACGTTTTAAGTTGACCTACAACTATTTTGTCATGGGGATACACGGATCAGTGCCATAAGTACTACCAGTGAGGATAGACTTACTTCGGAGGACACATCATGGTTGAAGCCAACTGAATTCCAACTTCAGTGAGACATTATTGAAGGATGGAGAGAGAGAAGACATCAAACCAATGTTATAGGACAATATCGTAAACAATCCCAGGTAATGTGTCTTCAAATAAAGTCAGTCATACTGTGCACTGAAAATTTTGTAGCCATATATCAACCAGAATGTAAAATATTTTGCCTAGCGACCATGGTGCCATCCAAACAAACTCAACCTTGAATATCTAAGTCAGAACTCAATAACACCACGGAAGGTGTACCTCAGCGGAAAAACTGATAACTGCATTTGAATTTCAATAATCAGTTTTTGAGATGCATCATGATAGATCTTAATTTTATACCATGATCGTATAGCAGAACGGCGAGCCCGGAAGTCGTAGAGTAATGGGAGGCAGACACTGCAGATATACTTCCTCTAGTCGCCGATAAGGGGAATGCATTATAATGGCTCACCAGTATAGGCTAGTGTCGCAAAATCCGCAGGCGAATTCAACATTAGAGATAAGGGACTTTGAGAGAATTTTCGTTCCAACTTTTCATGGGCACAGAGTATTAGTAGTCATTCGCACACCACAATTTCTTTGACATTTAATGGCAGTTGCACAACCGATGTTGTCTGGCGTATCGCGCGATTAAGTTACAAGGATGAAGTGTGAATGGCAATGACACTGACAAACTCCAGAGTGGAGATTGCCCGATGATTGGCTCTCTTTCAAACAGACCTCCATGTACTTGGCTAGGCAACTAAATATACTTTATGACTTGGTTGGATGGACCTGGGGTTCTCTGGAGATAACTTGGCACGCTATCGCGCGACATCAGAAAATAATGAGGCGTTATGACATATTCATAATGTCGAGATATAAATACACCTCCATGTAACCGCATTGACTGTAAACCCTCGAATTTGAAATCAAGAAAGGCTCAGCTGATGGCAATTTGATGTTTGTTGGCACTAATATCGAAGAACCTTTGTTCGGCTGGTTAATCTGGGTTTCTCATGAACACTGTGCCATGTGTTAATTTTTTATAGCAGTGCATCATAAGAGCAATCTGATGTTGATGTTGCCAGATTATAGAAAATCTGGGAGTCAGTGAGCGCCATAGAGCGCGGACAATCTTATTTCAAATCTTTGAAGTGTATTGCAATAATCAAGACCTATCCTACCCCTTTTAGATCGAGAGATACCAAGGCTCTCTAAGGATCTTTCCTCATGTTTGATGGCAGGATACTTAACATCGAGGAAATATCGAAGCACTAATCCCAATTCTGAGGCCACATTAGTCTAAGGAAAAAGGGACACGTTTTAGTTATAATTCTATTGCAATACCGCGCATTCTATACAATCCCTCCCACCAGGGCTAATATCGAGCTAACGTTACTGTTCGTGCGGATTGTCTTGTGGAAGTAGGATGGCAGGATTCGGAAGGAGAATGGATGCCTATTCTCCCATTGGACTATGACTGTAATCCCGATCCTGAAAGAAAGGATCATGCAAAGGAAATGAAACTCACATTTAGGTAGTTGCCCAATATCATCATATTTCCCTCATCCACGACAGTTGTATCTTATACAGTATCTCCAGGCTTTAAAGGATGCATGACCCAGCCTTCTTGCGCGCCATGTTACATACCATTGATCATCTTTACGCTTCCAAACGATGTCTTAGTTAATGTTCTGTAAATTGGTGTCTCGAGGGAATGCTAGTCTGAAACCAGGATAGGACTCGAGGGCCAGTTGCCATTCGGGACGGCACGAACAGGCGCAACAATGGCGGGACGAGAAGTGGCGGACGTCAGTTGATGACAAAGGTGGTACAAGGGTTGGGCGGTGTTCGATGTTGTGGTGGCGTGGGCGGCGGGTGTATGGATGTCTGTGCATAGGGTCATGCATGAGCGGGAAGGCGTCAAGAGGTTGGAAAGGCACAGAGTTGGAGGCACAACCAAGGCTGTGGTATTTGAGGAGGTGTGCTTCATGAGTATCCTGAAGGAGATTTATAAAATATTTATTTAGGACTGGCTCTATCTCTTAATTTCTCTAGTCTGATGTTTGGATTGAAGGCAACTCTGTGTGATTGGCTTCTTTGTTATAGTTTTTTCCCAGGTGCCAGTGATGCGTTATTGAATTCGCGCGCAATTTAATGATACTGTATACCTGTGCTGATCTCGATCTCGACGAGCAGCGTATCCAGACAGCGGCACATTTGACGCTTTACCTTTACAGTGATAATTCGGCACCCACGAAGTTCACGTCTATTCAACCCTATGTCATCACCATGGTGATGGGTAAAAACGCCTACTCTCTCTCTCTTTTTGTGGAGCTTTCAAGGGAAAGGAGCTGTCCGGCATAGCTGTCGCGCCTTCCCAGCTGCTTTGGCTCTTTCCAAGTATCTGGGTATGCAAAACGCCTACTCTTGCACCGCACAGAGAACAATTCAAATCAAAGTTCCTTGGAGAGCATGTGCACTGGATCGAAATTACTATGTATATATATGGAAGAAGTGGGAGGGCGCTGCCAGCTGAAACAAAAAACACATTCGAGTGGATGTCTGACTTTCCCGTTCCCCCGCCCCCTTGGTCGCAACATCCTTCCTTTTTTCGAATAGTAAATAATTTTATATGACATATTCGTGGCCCTTCCCTAGTTATAGCAAAGTTTGTAACTTACATAAAAAAAGATTTCAAGCTTCTTACCATCTGCTCCATCTCTGAAATTAATTTATGGCTATAAAGCATTCACTTCCACAAGCAGATTGCTGCCCGCTCCTATTTTTAATGCTACTTCTGCAGATTCCAAGTAGTGTTGCAATAGTTTTTCGAAGTACAAATCTTATCCTTTAAGAATGAGTGGCACAAATTTGAGCCACCGAATTATTGTCAGAGGCTTTGTATGACATGCTGACATTAAGTTCTGCTGGGGAGTGTAATAACATACAAAGTGATCGATTTAGAGTGGAAGAAAGTTGTAGCTAATTTGAAATACCAGTATAAAACACCAACCGCCGCCAGCCCTTCATCGTCCCTGGCCTTCTGTAGCCATGCATTAATGAAATATACACTAACGGTAAATTAATTGAATAAAATTGCAATTTTTTTGAATTGAGTTTCATATCATCACGAAGACACGCCGTTCAACTATAAGAGGACGGGTTTGTAGACAACGGGCTTACTTGATATAGCCACATACCTTGAAAACGAGTTGCGATCGCAAGAAGTGAACCACAAAAGAGCATCATACCGGAATATATGATCACTGGAGTCCAGTCACCATGGGCATGACTGAATATAGCCGCAGCAATAGGACCACCGACCAACTAGAGTACAGAGGGGCAGTGTTGAATTAATAATCGTGATTTGGAAAAGGACATCATTCGCACCTGCCCGGGGACTTCGCTAGTCGAGAAGATACCCATAATTGAGGTCAGTTGATTTGAATCAAAAATACGGACAAGGACGGCCGGCATCATGCTGGTTGCAATGTTAGAGAAAATACAATTCAGGTTATAAAGAAACTCATTACCCAGAGAATGCACCTCCAAAGAATCCGTATGTGAAAGAGAACACATACAAGAGCGGGAGTGAATTAGTAGAGGGGAGCCATAAAACGAAGTGGGAGATCCCTGCAAGCATCATCCCAGCGATGACAGAATTCAATGCACCCAGTCGGGAATCAGCAACAATGCCCAAGATAATCCGCCCAAATGTCATCCCTAAATCGATGATAGCTGCGAGAACAGAGCCGACCAAGGCATTTGCTTTGAGTTGTGTCTGTGCATATGTGGGAATATACAAGAATGGCACCATATAACTACCAAATACGTTATCTTGTCTCTCTCCAATGTTATGAGAAGCTTTAATCTCACCCGAGTACGCTCACAACGCTAGCCAGAAATAAGGTAATAAATTTTGCATTTTTGAATACTTTAAGTTCACTCCAGGAAGATGTCCTCATGGGACCACTCTTTGACGGTCGTGTCTCCAGCATGAAAAGTGCAATGATGTTTATACTCGCAGACACTGCTCCAGACAGCCATAGAGCCCATTGGTATCCTAACTTCGATATGATGGCTCGAGTGACAAAAGACCAGAAAATGCCACCAATGCCAGCACCAGCACTTGAGAGACCAATGGACAAAGACCGTCTCGTTGAAAACCACTGTACAGGACCTTTTTATATATGAGTTGGAAGCATACCGTAGAGGGCGATTACAACCCTCACCGGTGGTGGCAGGAATGTAAAGTATGCCTGAGCCGATGCCTGACACTACGCCTTGAGTTGCCAGCAGCGTGGGCACCGTGCGACAGAATCCGGCGGCCACTAGCCCCCCACTAAATAGAATAGTTCCCACCACAGACGCCGGCCGAAAACCATACAAGTTAATGAATCTACTGGCCAGGAAGCCGGTTAGGAGAAGCAAAGTGGCGTAAATAGTACCAATAAGAGCAATTAGCTAGATGGAACATGTTAAATGATTGGCAATATGCTTAATTTTTAGTCGTGACCCACTTCGGCAGAGTCACTGGGGAATTGATGTAGCAAGTAATGAGCTTGATATACGCCTACAAGAATATTTAACGTTTGCAAACAGACAACGAGGAAGGATCGGAGTCACCCACCAGACGAATAAAGAATACCTAGGATATTGAAGCTCAGCAGAAAGCAAGCGAGCACCACCAACCACGCTGTTAGTCCACCATCAGGGGCAGGATCAAACGAGTCGGGTTCAGCGGATGAAGGAGGGTTAAATCCCAATGAATCATCTGTGTAATTTTTCTCAACAATGTCTATGCTAGGAGTGGATTTCTCGCGGATTAAATCTTCATTGTTTTGTTCTGGATTGATATTCATGCTATTTAGAACGTATCCGAAAGGCAGACCTTCAACAAGCAGTGATTACACAAATTCAGATAAAAAAACTTACGGGAGGAGTGATGATCTAAATCGTATCTGATATTTAGTACACGTAGAATAATATGTAAGCTGAGAGATCAGCTCAGACGAAATAAAACTAGCTATAGGGATTAGCTGTGCAACTCAGTGACCCGCATCTCGTACTTTCTCAGTCATCTTATACATCTCCATTCGAGATTCGGTACTCATGAACGTCCGGTGATAAGATGTGAAGTGAAAATATTACGGCATCTTCTATTGCTTCTCTATTATTGACCGGCTTTCGAAGTTCTCCAGCGCCTGAATCCATCTGACAATTACACTGGCACGAGATCCTCCAGGCCGGCACAGACGGGAGACCACAAGGCGAGTCTCTAAATAAGATCAGAAATCTAAATTGGAGTTTAGAGTTATCCTATGTTTGGGATTTATTCCCATGTGATCCATTAATCAGGAAAATGGAGAGAGAGGCAGAGTTGAAAGCATGGGAACTGGGACCAATGGCTAGAGGGCGGGAAAAGAAGGAAGCGTTTTTTAAGCCGGAAGAGATGCAGGGTCGAGGGTGATTGATTGTAACTTCGTGCTCAGCTATCACGGCGGTTCAGCCTCTAGGATGGCATTCGGCGTGCCAGCGAATACTACATTGGGCTTTTCGCCGTTCGGGATTTTGCGTGTTGCCTGCCAGTGATGGTACTTTGATAATTAGTCAGTTGAGAAAAACAACCAAATACGTCCCTGCTATTAATCCAAAGCTCCTTTCTCACTTTGGCGCAAGCCATAGGATTATCCTCCGAGTCTTGGAAATTTTTTAATCCATTCATGTATTCTTCATAGTGCTCTAAATACCAAGCACCATTAAACCTGCGGCGTTAACGCCTTGCTCAGTCACCTCACAAAGGCGAATGGTGAGTGCATAGTGAACCTATGAGTAAGTATTCAGCACGAGTGAAAAAGGAGACTGACTTATGTCTTTTAGGTTCAAAAAGTATATAATTGTAAATAATTAATAAACATTAATCACTTTAAAATAAGTTTCTCTGAGTTAGATCACATCTCCTAATAATTACTTATAATCGTTGATACAGAGGAAAGTTGCGGGGTATGTGAGGGCTTGCACCCCACGGGTCCATCCTTGTATTGTGAACATAAATAAATTTTATTGTAGGCTCCGCAGGCGGTGTGGTTGTGTGGGTGCATCCGGAGCTTGTTACCATCTTACGCTGACAACTTGATTATACCAACCCGTACCTGAGTTAGTTGGTCTAGTCTCCGTTACCACTTCGGATCCTCTCCCAAATTCCTCCTCCTGCAGGCGCTGTCCTACTCGGTCGGTAATAAGGCTGCGCCTATTCTTTTTCGCGCTGAAATAATTTGAATAGATGCCAGGGCGGGTGATTTTTCTTGCTGGTTCCCTTTGTGTTATCATTTTCATCAACCGATTAAGTGATATCCCCTTGACTGTCTGATTATAAATGGAATATACTCCCTGGGAAATTAATCCTTCCCATTCCATTTTAATGTGCTATATTCGGATCTACAAAAGATTATTGAATATAGGAAAGTCCCATCGCTTGCATGGTACATCGTCCACGTCAAAATAGCATCCTATAGAACACTGTAGTTGCTATTATGTGTTTCACCGCCCGACGGTTGACGTTATCGTGTAGCATCCCCCGTGGTTTAGATATGAGGTTTGTGGAAGTGTTTGTTAGATCATGGCGACTACAAATATAACATTTTACCGCGCAGATTTTCCTCCTCTCCCTTGAAACAAACGCGTCATACATATATCAGGGGTACTTGTCGTGGTTACATTGCCAAACAACCATCGTATGTACTAGTGCACGTGAATAGAGATGCGCACAACGCAGCCACTCGGTGCATGATGTATACACCACAAATATTGACTACTAATTATTACACCCCTCTTGATATCTGCTGTCCGAATGCTGTTCGAATTGCAAAAAACGAGCCATGATCAGTTATGGTTGCAGGCCACCGTTCGTCGGGATGGACATGGAAATGTCGAATTCCCTGCAAAATAACGCTCGCCCCACCCTGTTCTGGGAATAAATAATTTAACTTGCGGAAGATCCAAAGGGATATCTATCGCCTATGGCTCATACCGGTTGGGTGTTTGCCAAGGCCTCGCGCTGACCTTATACGTACCCTCTGCGCCAACGGATGGCTATAAAGTCTGCCGTTTTTCACTTTTATTCTGCACTTCAGTATCCGCACTCTGACTAGATCACAGTGATATCCTACTAAAGCAATTAACATGTTCTCCATCTCCCCTATCGTCATAAGTTTCCTCGCTGCTGCCAATGTAGCTTTCGCTAACCCCGTCACTACCAAAGAACTTGCTGCTCGTCAGTCATTCTCTGGAACGTACGTCCCGTAAAATTTCATCTCGTAGAATAACATGTCAACTCACAAAACTGCACTGAAGTGCATCTTTCTATTTTCAAGGCGGCGTCGCCGGTGCTTGTGGTCAGGTCCACAGCGATAGTGATCATATCGTCGCTCTGCGTATGTCCAACGAGTCCTCATTCATATAATCATCATCATCTGCGCCAACAGAGACGAGCACCTTTGCAAACGGCGCTCATTGTGGTGCAAGCATAACTATCACCGACACCAGCAATGGCGTAACAGCCACTGGCATCGTTGCAGATCAATGTCCGGGATGCAACGGTCCTGGAAGTATCGATCTTTCTCAGGGACTTTTCGAAGTTTTTGCTCCTGATAGTGCAGGCGTATTTCCAGGTAAATATCTTGCTATACTATCAAGCCTGAAGTCTGATTGATGATCATGGTATTAGTCACCTGGAATTTCAACTAGAGAGCAAGATTCCAATAGATAACGTCTGTAGTGCCATATTTAGACAGTGTACAACTCTTAGTGTTTGAATGATTCCGTATACGTTTTGTGATCTGTGCGGTCACATTCCTATGACAGTAGAAGTCAGACCGAGTCTCATTTGACGCTCTTGAGAGAGATGGACAGAGATCCGTTTTCCACACTGATAGAGGCTCGCATCCAGACCTTGTAAGAAAATAGAGAGTCAACCATAACCTATCGCTATCATAATTTTTGCCTTTAACCGACCTCTAGCCGGTTTTAGCGCAAGTTACTTATTTGGGGTCGGCAATGAGCCCGTCCACGGCACAAACAAACGCCAGAGACCAGGCTCTAATTAATTATTAAGAATATAAAAGCTTTAGAAACAACCATTTGTTAAAGCTCCTAGCCCGATTTGTTGTTTATCACTTAGTATTACAGTCAATGTCGCAATGTAAAACACGAATACCAAAGGTAGTCGCTGCCGCAGACGCGTTTGAGGCATGGTCTACCTATATGTTTCGCTGACTCATTTCGAGGCCCATTCATAAAGAACTATCTATCTATGGTAAAGTATAGAATTATTAGGGGTATTCAACGGATTGTGGGCCTTCTGTAGCCGTTAAATAAGTGGTAAAATTGTATCGTTACTTGGGCTGATTTGTGAAAGTCCACAAGGTATGCTCTTGAGAAACCTTTTACCGGTAAATAGCCCGCATGCATATCATCTTTATGATCGTGCCGAGTTATATATTTTCTGTTGTTTATTAAGGGAGACTGGGTAAAAATTGTTAAACCGTCCGGAATCAACATAAATTTATCCACTGAGTAATAAGGTATTCGTCGAGTCGGAAAAATGACGGATCACCTGTCGTCCTGCATGATTTTAGGGGTTCACAGTGAGATATTTGATCAAATGCATGACCAACCCACCGTGAGAAGTTGCCTACTAGTAGGAATTTCGGACATGTAATGGGGTCTAATAAAGAACAGTGTATTATACTATTGGGATACAAACGTCCATAAGGATTCAGTGTCTAGAGCTTTCTAGTCGACACATCGGATGTTGGACATGCCTAATAAATGAAAAACGACGCCGAGCCATATAAACTCTGACGCCGTGGAGGATGTTATGAGGTTTTGCTATGGTAAGCATCACCACCACTTGGCCCGTGAGCATATAAACTATATCGATGAGATCGTATTCAGGAAACATTGGCACTACTACTATCAGCATAGGGGGAAAGGCTATGTTCCACCGCTTCTGGGGAATAATCGATGGTGCCCAGAAGTGGTGATGCAACCAGACTCAGTTGATTCATGTAGAATTGGATATTGTACCTTACACAGTTAACTCCAGCATTTTGCAATTCGCTATGGGCGGTCCTGGCACCTACACTGAGCAGGAAACTTGAAGTGTTTAGAAACAACCATGGAAGCCTAAAACGTCGAACTTTATCCTACGCCACCGGTATGTCACTGCATTAATCGCATTTCATTGCGTGCTTACCCACAAGCATTTCGAGGAATTTTCTTCGGAGGCTTCAAAATCTTGCCGGTTACCAGACGCACAAAGGATATTGATGACATTGTTAGAAATCGCTGGCTAAAAATTCAACAAGCCGTTATAAACAGCGAAATTAAACGTAGCGCTATAAACTCGCGGCAATAACTCTGAAGTTGCAGCACACTGAACATGCTCGACCTCATATAACGTTACTCCGGTTGGATTTCGCGAGCTGTCTTGACGTCTTGACTTTTTTCGTTCTCTTTGATCATCTCCAAAGTAACGATGGAGACGTATTATAAATTAGTACAAGCACACTGTAAGTATCATGCGCTGGCAATGCTTTGAAATACAGCGCATTTTACCATCAAAGCCTCATTTATTATAAAGGTAGCATCGGGTCATATTAACATTAACGAAAGAGGTTCAAAAAGGTCAATGCCGAGATATAGACGTAGCCGCCTTGAAATTGCATCTACCGGTTCAGAGCTTCCTTTGAATACCTGGTTATAGCAACGATTTATTTTTCTCCGATTGGGGGTCTTAAGTTGGGCGTGTGATAACATGCGCGGGGTATAAACCACGACTGTGGGAATTATGAACCTATAAAGCCGATGCAACTCCGCATACCTCAAGCCTCACGTGATCGTCGTAGTACTACGTGGATTCAGGTAGTCGATAATCCTGCAATGTTACCATCACTCAGCCTTATAACTTATCCTTCCACCGCCGGTTCTCTCATCCAACCAGAGTTAGCCACTATGATCAACATCGCCGGCGTCAACAATAACATCCACTTCATCGCCATGCTTAGCATGCACCTTGAGTGCGCTAAAGGGTTATTTTACACAGCAAGCACCTTCCCAACCTCCCATACCCTTCAACTCACCTGGCGGAGTGAGAAGTGCTAAATTAGGCAACATTTAATTGGTGCAAATAAATTCAAATAGAAACTTTGCCTTCCCATAACGACTCGGGCGTATAGTAATCCGAAGGGTTCCATGTTCAGATCGACTGGTTCAACTCGACAAATCAAGAGCGGGGCCCACAGTCGGTCTAATATCGATATACGACTTGTTCTCGCTCCCAAAACGCTCCTAAAGCATATGTTTAGGCTGAATTCATTCATATATTTTTGGTACCACTCC
Source organism: Hysterangium stoloniferum (assembly GCA_015178975.1). Lineage (NCBI taxonomy): Eukaryota > Fungi > Basidiomycota > Agaricomycetes > Hysterangiales > Hysterangiaceae > Hysterangium > Hysterangium stoloniferum. The sequence goes on along the minus strand of WHVD01000035.1, from coordinate 241,653 downwards.
ACCCGTAAAGGCAGAGGCTCAGTTTGAATTTCCCCTCCCGGGCATTCCCGAAGCGTGTAGCTGTGGGGCATTCCAGCCCGGGCTCGGGACCATTGACTCCGGTTTGTGACCATCTCGCACTGACAACTTGGTCGTGCCAATCTATCCCTTGATGGCTTGTTAGCCTGGCCTAATTTCATGTTTTGCCATAGCCAGCGATTCATGCACAGCCAGATATGGCCCCGAAATCGGAGACTTCATCGCGCCTAGGGCTTCGTAGGACTCAGGGAACTAAAGACACAAATATTGGGGATTCAGATTCAACATTCTATGTATACATTTCTGTTGCATCGCTATTGATACAAACTGTCACCCAAAATGTCGATTGAATGCCAGGGTGAGCGGCATCAGGCACTCCTTGCTCAAATTTCTCCTGCACAGCGCTTAGCCTTAAATTCTACACCCTAGTACGCGACTGGAGACGCTTCCAAAACATCACGTTTTTTCCTTATCGCTCGTGAAAAAGCGTGTTGTTTCGACGAGAAGTAATGTTTTCGAAGGCGTTTCCGTGAATATTATGAGAGCATAAATCTAGCTGGATCCTGTGAGTATTGTCCTGCTCGAGAGATATTTCTTGCTCGGTCGCACAAACATAGTGCCACTTATGCTTTCTCGCGCAGAAATAAGGAATAGATGCTAGGATCAGTTGTTCTCTTTATACTAGGTCCTCTTTTGTGAGAATTTGGGTCAAGAGATGGACTACTATGCCATTAACAGTCCGACAAATAAGTGGAATATATATCTTCGATACTGTCTGCAGTCGCTATATACGTCTGGCTGCCCTACTAGTTGACGCTATCCTGTGGTATCCACTGCGATTTAAATCGCAACCCACCAAAGCATTTGTGGAATGTCTGCCGGACAATGGCTATTAAGAAATCTAAGTCTCAACGCTTTAGTTTGCCTCTCTTCCTTTTTAAAAAAAAGAGTAATCTGTTTTCTTTTTACCTACCGGGGGGCCGCCATAATACTTGTGTCAAAACACACTCGAGTGGTTAGAAGGCCAAAGGACTGTCATTTGGCTGGCTCTCGTGATCGAAGATGTGCATATCGCAGCCACCAGTGCCCTCGGAATATTTCATCGCCGGTATACATTCGAAATATTGTCCACTCATGATTATTTCATCTTGGTATCTTCTATTTGACCCCTGTTCGAAGTACTAAAGACTAACTGTCATGATTAGTTATGTTTGTAGGCCATCGTTCGTCGTAACGGAAAGGGAAATGTTGAATTACCTGAAAAATAACGTTTGCGCTTTTGCCATCCTCGGCACTGAGTAATTTAACCTGGGAAAGTCCCGTTGGGGTATCCATCGCATGTGTGCCAGATCGGTCGGCTGCTTGCCAATCCCTTGCGCTGGCCTTATGACTACCCTCTGCGTCACTGGTTCAACAGATGGTCATAGAAATTGGCCGTTGTGCGCTACTATTCTACACTTCCTTCAGCGTCCCACTCTTGTTGAGCCCAGTACTCCCTACTAAAGCAACTCACATGTTCTCTATCTACTCCACCGTCTCCATCGCGCTCGCCGATGCCAACGCAGCTTTCGCTAATCCCGTCAATACCCACGAACTCACTGCTCGTCCGCCATTCTCTGGAACGTACGTCTAAGGGGATTCCGTCTCGTCAAATGAAACATGAGCTCACAACAATGCACTGAAAGTGCGACTTACTGGTTTCAGAAGGGCATCGCCGATGCCTGCGGTCAGGTCTACAGCGACAGTGATGATATCGTCGCCCTGCGTGTGTCTGGCGACTCCCTAGACATACGATAACAATGATCATTTGCGCAACAGAGACAGAGACATACGCCAATGGCACTCGTTGTGGTGGAAGCATAACCGTCGCTGACACCAACACCAGTGTAACAGCTATGGGCATCGTTGCGGATGCATGTCAAAGCTGCAACTGGCTTGGAAGTATTGATCTCTCTCGGGGACTTTTTTGATGTTTTTGCTCCTGGACGTTGTGGAGCGTGTGGAGCATCCCAGAATAGGGGTACCTCCTCCCAGCGTTTAATACCATTTTACTGATGCACTTGCCATGTTTTCAATTTTGAATTCTGATTGATCGTGATGTTAGTCATCTGGCAGTCCAACTAAAGTAGCATTCAAATGAATACCCGTAATGCCAAATTTGTCACAGCGTGCAGTTGTTAGTGTCAAACGATCCCCTATATAGTTTCGTGGTCTGTGCAGTCATACTGCTATGACAGTGGGAGTCCGACCAAGTCTCGTTTGAGACTCTTGACTCGTCGGAGACAAACCGGGATCTGTTTTACATACCAATAGAGGGTCGTACTCAGACCTGGTGAAAAAATCTTGGAGGTAACATGATGGCTACAATAAAATTATGTCTTCAGCGGAAGTCATTATCTGTGGTCGGCGTAGGTGGACATCCGGTCCACGGCACAAGCAAACGCAGGAAACTAGGGTCTGGTAAGAAAATACAATGATCAAAAGATCCACTATTTCATGGTACTCCCGGTCTGATTCTGCACTAATTGAATGGCTGAAGGGGCTTCATTGACGAATTTCTGGCGATTCCCCCGGTATAAAGAGCTGGGGAGAGAGGGCTTCTATTGAGATATGTACACCTGAGCGGGCTGTGTTACATATAGTGAGGATATAAGATGAACTATATATCTAAGTAGAGGGGTTAACAGTGGAACAACAATTTTTAGGAGCCGGCTAATATGCAAATCCACTTGTGAAGAAGGGGTGCTTTATGTAGACTATCTGCGATGGATAGGTCCCTTAGTGTTGCACCAATAATATCAAAATAATATCCATACGGGTAGAGTATATCATTGAAATTGTGTGTCGTCTTCCTCCTAAAGTTCTGAAACCAAAAATACTCTGCGCCGTAAAGCGCCATTGTGATCAACGTCGCGCTGTTCAATGCGAGTACCAAAGGCGGCCGTTGCCACAGCCGCATTTTAGGCATAGGTCTACCTCTATGTTTCGCTAATTCCTTTCGCAGCCCATTCATAAGGAAATAACTACCTGCCCATGCTATTGTACAACGTAAATTGATATCAATGGACAGTCTAAAAGAATTGAAAGAAAGAACTAACATGTAGTAATAGCACTCCCATTTTCCACGTCACCTGTCGAAGTGACATAACCTGCACCTGCAAAGATCAATCCGAACCCAAAACGCAAAGCAAATGGCGGCAGAGCGGGATTCGAAAAGCCGATCGCCGATGTTCCCAGGACTGTATGAAACGCGACATAAGATAAATCAAGTTAGGATAATATGAAGCATACAAAACGTAGAAAGTGACCAAACAGGCCATCTGATATTTTTCATCAAAACAGTACAAAAAGCGGTCTTCAGGCGAATTCGCTCACGGTGAATGTGAGTAGGGAGCGAGCAACTTCCCTATCTTTTCGGATGCTAGCTCATCATCAACCTCTCTTGGAGACGGTGATTTTGGTTCAGATAATTCATCATTTTTGGCCATTGTCAGAAACAATAAGGCGTTCGATGAAACAAGATAGCGCTGACTCCTACGCGTCTGCTTACATAATCATAGTGCCGTCGGCTAAGCACCGTTTGCCGTATACAGCTGTTCCGGGTACCTGAGGTGAGGTTTCAAATTTGTCTCCAAAGTACAATTTTGCCCGCGCTCACAAAATACGCGATTTATCGTAGTACGTTCAAAGTAAATTGTGAATATATTACAATAGTATGACCGAAAGTACGCCCTATGACAGGGTCCCTGCAATCTTCAACTATAACAGCTCCTGCTCACACAGAGGTAAGACTCAAATGTTCAATCTCGGGATATATTTTAGAATTCATGGAGAATAAAAAATAAAACCCAGAGATGTTCGAATTTTCGAGAGTACCATGAGAATTCTAAAAAATTTTCTGGGCATTTTCCAAATTGAACTATATTATATATATGTATATTTGGAAAGAGCTAAAGAATTCATCAGAATATGTAAGATTTTCCGTGGATTTTCAAAAGTGTGAGCATTCTCAAGAAAACTTTACATTTTCCGGGGATATTTTGAGATTGGGAAATTGGCCCTCAGCACTATGCCAAGTTATGTGATATGTATTACGGGCAACCAAGTTTTGAGACTCTACATATATATAATAGCTTAAATACAAGCAATCCTAGTTAGCATCACCTCAGCTATTTGGCATACTGCATGCTAAGCTTTAATTAGCCAGAGATGTAATGGGAAAAGAAACCATCACAAAGCCAGTCCCAACAAACTTCCCAACAACCTTTTGACTCTTTGACTTGAAGAGGATAATCAAAATTCATTGAATATACAAAATTTTATGAAAAACTCCTCATATTTTCAAGTGAGACTACTTCCTCTGGCTATGACTACATGTTTTAGGGGTTTATATTTCATTACCCCAAAATTTGATCTTTAAGACTTGTATGCTCTTTTAAAATATGCAGAAATGTCATGGTTATACAAGATTATCTGGGTTGTTACCTAATCTTTGGGATAAAATGCATTCTGTAGTATCTCTGTGACTTTTAAAATGTCCACAAACATTATAGTTAACCAAAATTATTTGGGTTATGACTTAATATTTGGGATGAAATGCATTCTCTTGTATATTATGCAAACTTTCAAATATAGTTCATATAATTCAAATTTATTTGGTTTAGAAAGTTAACCAGAACTATCTGGCCAACCAATCCATGTTGTGGAATTTATCCCCAAAAGGATAATCTATATATGTTTGTTTGACCAACTTTTGTCAGATACAAGATAAATATTAATATTTCCTTATTCTCCAGAGTATCACCTGATGGACTGAATTTGATTAAATATTAATTTTACAACAAACAATATAGAGATATACACTTTAGTGGATAAATAACTTTTAAAGTTTTGGGTTATCCTCCTGACTCTCCATCGACACTCTCAACACTTAACCTTCAACTTGTCTCAGATTGATATCATTCATTATTTCAAACAGGATTTCATTCTTAAGTCATATGATGGTCATTGACTGACATTCAAAGGTATAAATGGGCAATGAAAGGAGCAAGGGAAGTCAGTCAGAAAATCTGTACCATAGTCTATTTCATATTCAGTGTATTTGTTAAGGAGTGTGTGTGGAGCCTATCAGAAGGTTTCTGGAGAAACCTGCAGGAAAGCCAGTAGGACTTGGCTTCAGCTTATAGGCTGCACCCTTGTGAGATCGTGTCATCCAATTTCAGATGGGTGGATGGGAATCCCAGGGAGGCTGGGAGTAGTTGGTGGGTTGAGGGGTTGGAGGGTCAACTGCAGGAATCCCACGGAGGTCGAGGGATCAGGCAGTGATGAGTCAGAGGTTGAGTAATAGATAGGTCAGAGCCTGTGGGCCCCGACGAGGTAAATAGTGGTATGTTTCAAAGAGGAGATTAGAGTGGAAAATGTACTGAGATTACTGGGGGGAATCTAAGCTGATTTTCTGACTGGATTGTATGTACAACATCTGCCAGACTATATAGACTGTGGAATATATGTCATACCAAATCCAGTAATAATGAAATCTAAACTAGTAATCATGAAATGAGATAAATAAACACCAAATTTGGTGTTAGGAATGGAACAGAGTTGGGCAGAGTCTGAAATGTGACAGGTCGTTAGACCATAATGGGAATGGGGTGGGAGTGGAGTCTGAAATGTGACAGGTCATTTGACCATAATGGGAATGGGGCTCAGTTAGAGAGCTGATGGGTTTTCTGAGCAGAGTCTGGTGACTGATATGTGGGACAGGGTCAGGGATAGACAGGGATGATGTGTGCGGGGTCCAGGCGGGTATTCCAGTGACTGGTACATGAGATAATGAAGGTCGGGCATGGACAGGTCTGATGTCTGGGTTCTGGCAGGTATTCTGGTAAACTGATAACTGGTGTGTGAAGGGTGTGAGTGCATATAGGGTAGTGCCTGGAGTCCGGCGGGTTTTCTGGTCATAACAGTATTACTAATTGTCATCTATTTCCTACTCATTGTCATGGCCCTTTGTCACAACCATTACAGTCACAACATTGTTACAATATTCAAGGTAACCTTTGACTATCTTTTGACTCATCTTTGACCAAAAACGTTGATCTGACCTTCTATTTGATATCTGTCAGGGCAATATATATAATATATATTTGCCATTTATTTTTTGATTTTAGTTTATTTTATTTTATTATATCTACATGTGCATACAGCAGTGCATGCATGGCACAAGAATGATTATGTAATTGCACTGCTGCCACTGCCATTGAAAGTGGTCACACCATTGTGATGCATGGGTACACTGTGCAGCTGCAATGTGTGTGCACTACACACTTATAATGTGCGCACACTGCAGAGTTGCAAAGTGCACACACTGCAGAATCACAAAATGCATGCATTGTGCAGTCATAATGTGTGTGCACAGTGCAGTGGCATTATGGTGTCCTCACATTGGTGCTGACACAAGGCCGCCACCACCACCTATACCCAATGGACACACAGTGCTTCACACTGTGTGCCCATGGGGCCTCCTTGTGCACCAGGACTGCAAATGCAGTCGGCACCTACATGAATGCTGGCACACCATGTGAATCTGCACAGCCCCGGGTGGATCTGCACAGCCCTGGGCGGGCCTACACAGTGCCAGGTGGGCTTACATAAGTGCTGAAGTGCGGCTATGCACTATAGGGTGCATACATGCCATTTTTAATATTTTTCTCAGAGTTCTAATAAATAAAAAAATACTAAAAAAATATTAAATAAATAGTATAAATGGTGGACCTGTACATACTCATTTCTTTAGTTTCAATCTCTTAGGAATCCCACTAAAACAAGTGTGATCTCCCCTGTCATTGAGCTGTCCTCTCCTCACTTTATATTTCTATATTCTATCTTGTGTTTGGTAGCCTTGTTAGTGTTGCCCTAACAACATCTTTGACACCTTGGAAATATTCAATGAACATTCAACTTGTATTCAACTTGTCTCATTTCAACATCATATATGTATGATTCCATTCATATGTAGGTCATAGTATAATCATAGTTTAATGAAGAAAGGCATAAAAGGGCAATGGAAAGAGTGAGGGAAATCAATCAGAAAATCTCTCCATTGTACATTAGTTGTCTGTATTATTAATCTAGTCTCAATATTATCTTTCATAATCATTGTAACCTTTCAACATTATCATCTGTGAGCTTTTGTGACTGGTAATTAGCCTTTTACTTCATCAACAGGGTGAATTTATACTTTGTCCAACAAGGTTTCTGCACTCAATTGGTAGAATATTATTCAACTTAATTGAGAGAAATCTGTTTCATCTCATCCTTCAAGATTATTTTGACATATCTATTCATGAGCCCCTCGTGTCCTAGTTAGCCTCTCACTTCATCTGCAGGATGAATTAATGCTTCATTGAAAGAAGCAATTTCATATTCAACAGAGTTGAAGACATTCAATTACTACTTTGATATTTGTCAAGAAAATTTGATCCATGTCAGGACTGAAGAGTACTTTATGAGACACATTAGCCAGGGTATTAACCATCTTCTACTTGCAACCCAGATGAAGCTATACTGTGATATGAAATCCTCCATTACACAAAGTAGAATGTATATATAACCATGTTGTTCAGCATCAAGTTGAAAATGAGAGTTGTTTGTTAGCTCTGTGATTTCATATCATGGGATTATTTCTGACCAGTTCAGAACTGTTGCTTCAAATAGGTATAGTATCATCACTGGCAGACTCTCTCTTGCTTGACTCATAGATAGAGCATAATCCAATATTCTATTCTTTATATATTACATATATGTGAAATAAGGGAGCATGTTACAGTAACTCACCTTAGTGGTGTGTTGTTAGAACCAGACAACCCACTGGGACCCAAGACCTTCATTATATGTCTCCATCACTCACTTTATGTACAAATCAGTGACCTAATCCTGCCCAGAGATCCTGGCTCTCATGATATATGAAATATCTGCCCCAATCAGCTTTGGTACCTGGTTGTCAGTTAAATTATTATTTTCCATGTGTATGTTCCTAGTTCATCTTGGACTTTCCCCAGACTTTGGCCAACCCTGCTGTTCCCCATCTTCCACCCCATTATTTCTTTAACTGTTCTGCCAGGATTGTAGTATGACTCATCTATATAAACTAGACAAATTTGTATTTACAATCCAATCAGAAAATCAACTACATAAGTTACCCCTGTACTCTCCATTAGTTAAACCTCTGTGTATACTCTCAGAACCTGTAGGCCCTCCACCTGAGAAACTTTAGACTTCCTGTCACTATCCCTTCATCCTTTTGGACTCCTTGGACCTTCCATTTATCCCCTTTGAAATTGGACATAACAATCTCATGAGGGCACAGTATATAAGCTGAAGCCAAGTCCTACAGTACCTGCATACTGGACTATCCACAGGTTCCCCACCAGACCCTACCCATAAGCCCTGAGCTTAACATGTGTTTGCATTAATTGTATCAGATGTCCTAACAAAACTTTGCCAAATAAGGTGAATTGTCACATAATAGTGCAATTGAAAGGCTGTCGGTATCAGCCTCACTCAGTCGGTAGCAGACAAGACAAAAGGTTCTTGTTGTAGACAGTAGTATGTGAAAATACAGATGTGCGATCGCTATTTCTGAGGGCGTGTACTAAAAAAGGACTGTAACTTTGAGAGGTGTAGCCAGTCTAATATATCCGCAGTCAACAGTGGAGCAGTGTTAATTGGGGTTTTAGGAACAAGAAATAGGAAGAACAAAAGGGGTCAAGGCGGAGAGGTGAGACCATAGATTTCAATCGAGTCGGAGGAACGATGTGATGGCAATTGGGAGATAATGATAGCACGATCAGTGATGAGGTCCATGTGGTAATGCGGTCAGGATTACACCCCTCCCCACTCTGAAAATTTTCGGTGTGGTTAGATTTCGAAGCCATTTTCAGCTTCCCAAATGTCCAAGGCTTCGGTGTCTTCGAGGGCTTTGTGGGGGAGCCATTCATCATGGTCCTTTCCGAACCCCACCCAACCCACCAGGTATTGGATCCCTTGGCCACGACGGCACGCGTCGACTATCTTGTCGATGAGGGTTTCCTCAGTGCCGTTTTCCATGACAACGATGCCAGGCTGGACGAGTGCACGGTTGGGGAAGAGAGAGGGGTCATTCGGGATAAAAGGCTTGAGTAGATTGGAGTGGAATCCCGGGTAGGAGGTGGGGTTGTTGGGTAGGCGTAATGTGTATACAGACTTTTCTGGGAAGGCATGGGTGATTTTGTAAGGGCCATCAAAACATGGCATAAACTTGGCAACACGCTTCTTGCCCTTGCGTTTGTAATTGCGATGTCGGTGTGTGGTGGATAGCATGACCAAATCCCCGACCTTGTAAGGTATCTCGGGTGCTCTTCGTTCATTGGTGTGATAGGCTTGTTGAACCTTGGCAGCAATGAGGTTGTCCTGTGCTTCTTGGACATCAAACTCCAAACGGCATATGATTTTGCATGCTGAGACCTCAGGAGGATATCTGAAAACTATTAAGTATACCAAATTCTAATATACTCTAAAGGTCATTTAAACATCTGGGATGTGATTCAAACATAATTTGGTTTTTAAAACTTTCAAAAAGTTTTAAACTCTCTCATACATTACAAACTAAAGAATCTTTCTGGACACGAGTAGACAATAAAAAAAATTAGTAGTTTGAAACACTAATACTTTTAAAAAGTAGATACCTTTAGATAGTCCATTCCATGCATATGTATATCATTGGCACCTCTAAATACATATGTATTACTTTGGAATGGATCTGTCAACAGATTTCTACTTGATTCAACATACCCAGAATATATAGGTAATTTCACTTAATAAAGAAGGCCATAGGATGAAAAATTTCCAATGACATCTCATATATTTTACTAGGAAATAACTACATTACAGCTTTTAAAAGACAAAGTACTAATAAAAGTATTAGTAGACATCTGTAAAAGGAAGGAAATTATATACAATAGAATTTGTTAAATAACTATGGGTTGTATAAGATGTAATATGGAGAACTATTTCTGATGGTTGTTTTTTGATGATATAATTGTTTCAGAATAGATATCACTATTTAAAGATGGAGTTTTGTAAAAATAAGACTTTTATTACTAAATATTTGAGATTATAGTAATTATAAACACCCTCCTCAGCGGGGTGGCATCTGTGGCTAAAGGCACCAGGGGTGGAATGACATGGGGGGAGCATCCAGTTTTGAGTTGGAATGGGGAGAACCCTGTGGATGTGTTCACAGTGTTCATCATCGCAAAACGCACATGAGGTAACTGTGCCGACCAACCTTTTTGGTTGATGTCGACGTGATATCTTATGACCTGGTTGAGCATCTTATTGGTTCGTTCACTGGATCCATCGCTTTGTGGGTGATAAGCAGTGGACATGTTCAGCCTGATGCCGGAGAGCTTGTGTAGGGCAGCCCAAATGTCTGAGGTGAAAAGAGGGTCACAATCTGAGATGATGTTTTTTGAGCATCAACCCATTCTTGCAGTACCATTCATCGAAAAGAACCACAGTGACCTGTGCAGCAGTGTAGGAGGAGTGGATTGTGGCCAAACAGATGTCAGCCCCTAGTGTGTCGGTCATGGTCATAACAGTGTCTTTGCCGTTTTCCTCAGGGAGTGGTCCAACAAAATCAATGGCCACAGTGTCAAAATGTCCGTCTGTTACGACCGTGTCATAACCCATGTCGCAACCCGATGGTCTCCAAGAATACTACAGTCTATCAATGTTCGAAGTTATTGATCAAGTCATCATTTCGGCAACCTTCGGAACACCGACACTGACGTATACCTTCACGGTGATCAAACCTCGTTTACGCCCCTGTCAAATATACTCTACCATCTGGTTATGCTTTGATACTTCCCCTTTCATTATGATGATCCGTTTTACTCTATGTTTCACATATGCCCATATATACCTGTAGTCCGTGGACTATTCCCTTTTCTCGTAATCCCGCTCTCGGCTAAATCTCGGCTTCCGATCTTATCGTAACCTTCCGGTTCCTAGTCAAGCTTATTTGTCAATGCCGTTTTCCGCTCTTCCCTTAGTTAGTAGTTTCTAGACGCCGATAACTCGTATATAAGACCCGCTGTAATGTAACTACTAGACAATCAGAATATCGACTTAGAATATCGACTTAGATCGACTTATATACCCCTCTAATTTCCGACTCCATTATCTATTCACAAACACCACATTCCGACTCCATCCGATTTATGATTCAACCTACATTTACGACTTCAACCTCTAATCTCCGACTCTCAGTCTCCGACTCTCTCAGTCTCCAACTCTCAGTCTCCAACTCTCAGTCTCCGACTCTCAGTCCCCGACTCTCAGTCCCCGACTCTCAGTCTCCGACTCTCAGTCTCCGACTCTCAGTCTCCGACTCTCAGTCTCCGACTCTCAGTCTCCGACTCTCAGTCCCCGACTCTCAATCTCCGACTCTCAGTCCCTGACTCTCTCAGCCTCCGACTCTTGGTCTCCGACCCCTCAACCCAACCCTCAACTTATCCTTTGGTTTCCGATCGGTAGTTTACCGAGAGGTTTACTTGACAGGACTAGTTTTCGCCTGCCCGAAATTTAAGGACACCTGACGGTGACTTGCGAGGGCACAGCACATAAGCTGAAGCCAAGTCCTTCCGTTCGGTCCCCGTCAGTCTGCCGACATCCGTCAGTTTCTGCTCTTAACACCGTCTGGAACTGGGAGTGGGTGAAGTGGGCCATGTGGGAGGCTAGTCTGATCTTTGTTACGTTGGCACTCTGTGCATGAGGGTATGTAGGCATTTTCGAGATCTCGCCTCATGTTGGGCCAGTAGTATGAGTGCCGTAACGATTCATAGCTCTTGTCGAAGCCAAAATGGCCAAGGGTGTCATGAGCAAGATGATAGAATATTTCACGAATGGTGGGATCTCGAGGAATTACGAGTCAGTGTCCAACATATAAGAGTCCCAACTCATTTTGTGCACCCTCAATGCTGCCTGCAGTGATGCCATTGGCCAGTTGTTTACAGAATTCGTCCTCAAGGTATCCCTGTTGGATCTTTGTGAGGAGCAAGGGGTCAGAGGAAATGTGTAGGATCCCTCCTGCAGGCACCCTGCATGGGGAACGAGTGTACGCCAATGCACAGGTAGCCTGCAGAGCATCTGGGTTAGTGTCAGGCATACGGGACAATGCGTCTGCAACTGTGTTGTCTTCACCACAGATGTAGATGATATCGAAATCAAAATCTGCGAGGTACATGGACCAACGCAGTTGTCTGTGGGACATGTCCTTCTGGGACTGGAAATATTCCAGTGTCCAGTGATCAGTGTACACTTTAAAATGACATCCCAACAGGCTGGTACGCCATTTTTTGAGTGCCTTGATGATGGCGAGGAGTTCCTTCTCATGTACTGGGTAGTTCTTCTCAGCTTGATTGAGCTGGTAAGAATCGTAAGCAACTGGTCATGCAGTAGCCCAATCCTTGCCGAAGCTGAGGACAGCACCTGTACATCTGTCACTAGCATCAGTGGTCAGGAAGATCTTGCTGGTGGGGTCATCATAATCGATGACTGTAAGACAGTCGGCACTTGTGACTAACTGTTTGATGGCATCGAAGGCCATTTGATGTTCGGAAGTCCACCTGGGGAATTGACGATCACATTCTTTGGTTGTGAGTGAGGTAAGTATGCTGGTGTGTTCTGCTAAGGCCGGGAGAAATGCGGAAATGTATCGAGTAAGCCCCAAGAATCCACAGACATTGGTAGCAGTAGTTGGTTGGGGCCAATTGATGATGCACTCTGTCTTGCATACATCTGGATGTATCCCTGTAGCTGAGATATGATGTCCAAGGAAGGATATTTCTGTTGCAAATAGTAGGGACTTGTCGGAGTTGCAGTAAAGTTGGGCAGTGTGGAGTGCTTCCAAAACTGCAGTGATATTTCGCTCGTGTTCCTCCAAGTTTTTAGACCAAATGATTATGTCATCTAGGTATACATGACATATTTTTCCTAAGAGGTGCCACAATGCATCAGTCATACACCATTGATGTGTGGATGGGGCGTTGCATCCCCCCATGGGCATGACAGTCCACTCATAGAGTCCCCAAGGGGTACGGACTGCCATTAAATGTATATATTCTGGGAGTACCCTGGTTTGGAAGAAGGAGTTGGTCATGTCTAACCTCCCAAAAATCCTGCCATGACCGCAGTCTGCAAGGATGTCATCAACCCGAGGGAGTGGGTAGTTGTCACGTACAGTGTTTTTATTTAATTCACGGTAGTCATTTACCCACCATGGTGGGATGTCGAAAACTGGTATTCCATTGCGGTATTTAGGAACACAGAAGGCAGGTGATGCATATTCTGATGAGGATGGTCTTATCCGTCCAGCCATCAAATGATCTTCAAGGAGAAGTTTCCAGGAGTCGTGGAACTTTTTGGGGGCAGAGTACCCCCGTCCAGTGGTGACCTTGGAGGGGTCTTTGAGCCGTATACGATGATATATATGTGTAGGTAAATCGGCAGTGTCTGGTAGTCGCAGTGGGAAGCGATCAGCAAAGGTGTTCTTAAATTCCAAATCTTTCTGCATTAATATTTCTTGAAATGCCAGTGTTTCAATGCATTCTCGTATGACTGCCATAATGGGAACTGGTAGCAGATAACCTGCTAGTGGGGGTTCTGAGGTGACATTGCTCTGGGTGAGCAGTGGTGACTGTTTCTCATGTGTTTGTTGACATGTGTGTGGTTTCTTGTCTTGCTTAGGGGTTTTGGAGTTGACAAGATCGTAGTTAACCCATTTATCACATGCAGTACGTTTGGCGGTATCAATCACAATGTGGTGTGGTGAAAGGAATGACATGCCAAGGATGAGTGGTACTGGTAACCTGACATTTATTTTAGCTTGAAAAACTCGTGACTGCCACATCCCATTCCCTGATGTAACTCTCATCTTTACAAACTCTCTACAACTCAGCGGTGTATCTGACAGGGATGATAGGTTGTCTTCTTCTTTAGGAAGGGGAAATCGACGAAGGCCTAATTGTGAGACTAGGGTGTCGCTAATCACTGCAGAGGGACATCCTATGTCAATTAAGGCTTTTACAGAGAGGGGGAAGTCGGAGATGAGTGGTCCTGTTAACTCTACAGGTGCGTAGAGATGTGGGACCAAAAAGGGAAGTGGTGGTTCAGAAAAAGAAGTGACATACGTGTCGGTATCATCATCTCGACACTCTTCAATGTTGGCTATGGCAAGGCCAGCAGTGACACGGGGTGCAGCTGCATGGGCCATTGATAAGGTGAGGGTTTTGTATGTTCCAGCGTCTGGCCAGGAATTATTGGTTTTCATGGGGCATGAGTCAGAGCGATGGCCAACATAGAAGACACGGCAACGTGTGCATCCTTCATGGTCATGAAGGAGTGTTCGTTCTTCCTCGGTCAGCTCAGGAAGTTTGGTCCCAGTTGTTTTGGTAGAGGAACTGGAAGGGGGATCAGATAATTGAGAAGCTACGTCCTTCCTCTCATTTTGGCGGAGGGCACGAGTAGCATTGTTGGCTAATATCTGTTCTAGGACAGTCTGCTGCTGCTCACGCACACGTTCATCACGTTCTTTCACCTCGTTAGCCCATGCAGCGAGCTCTGTTGAAAGGACAGGTTCAACAAGAAGATTGTGTTTGAGTGCCTTTTCCAGATTGGCTTCAAGTTGGGTTTTCAAGGCGGCAGTTGATAATGCGAAAGGTTTGGCAGAGGTGGTGAGTATTGCGTTGAGGTTCTCCATCTCGATTTTCCAATCAATGAACCTCTGGTTACCTTGAGGGGTCGTGAGGATCTTTTCCCTAATAAGGTGTGCCCAGTTCTTTTCAAGTGTGATGTTAGAGAGCTCATCAAGATATTAGTTTAAGGTAAGGGCATCAATACGTGCTTAATCTCCCTAGTACCAGGCCATTAATCATGGTTCCATCATAGGATCGGCTACGTAGCTGACGATTTCCTCAGGTTTTTTTTCTCCGAATTTCATCTATCGGTGGCAGGCAATTGACCAGCTTTGGTGAACTAGAGGAGTATAGTGTCCAGCGGTAAGCATCGGACATTCTTTCAACTTACCAACCTTGACTTCGGCTACAGGTTGAGTATTTTCTGTTTGTGACATTCTTCGTTTCTTGGTTGTGTGGTAGTGAACGTTCGTGATTGGAGGGATATGTTCTGAGTTTCTGATACTCAATATCTGTGTCCGTATCTGAATCTGATTCGTTTGGCAATGGTGTTGATGGTGAAGGTGAAGTGAATGTGCTGTTCACGAAGGGATTTATGAGTAAAGGAGGTAATCCAAGTTGGTGTCTCCATCTCATTTCTGATCGAGTGAGCAGTGGTGTAGGTGTCAATGGTAGGCAAGACACGGTGGTAAGATTTCTTGTCAGTTGTCAAAAAAAAAGTGAAAGGCTGTCGGTATCAGCCTCACTCAGTCGGTAGCAGACAAGACAAAAGGTTCTTGTTGTAGACAGTAGTATGTGAAAATACAGATGTGCGATCGCTATTTCTGAGGGTGTGTACTAAAAAAGGACCATAACTTCGAGAGGTGTAGCCAGTCTAATATATCCGCAGTCAACAGTGGAGCGGTGTTAATTGGGGTTTTAGGAACAAGAAATAGGAAGAACAAAAGGGGTCAAGGTGGAGAGGTGAGACCGTAGATTTCAATCGAGTCAGAGGAACGATGTGATGGCGATTGGGAGATAATGATAGCACGATCGGCAATGAGGTCCATGTGGTAATGCGGTCAGGATTACAGCAATTGATGTTGCAAGTATGTATATGTATGTTGGAATTGGAAATACAATATCCAATAGTACAACACAAATTTTAATTCTGTTAGGATCCCATCATTTTGGACCCATGCACCTTGCTTTTCACCAAGAAACCCTCATCATCTCATTATTGGAGCCTCTGCCCACATCATTACCCTTGTGGTGCTTTCAATACTTGTTTATAATGAACCAGCATCCCATTCTATCTCCACTCCATCTGCTCCTCTGTTCCCATCTCCACGTATACTCCTTATTGCCACCTAATATTGTTGTTTAGTACCATAGATTGGTTTCTATCACTCCCCACCTCATCATCACTTCCCTTTGATCCATCCTACACTTTGCTTCTCTGATTGGCCTTCCAATCACCCATCTCAATGTAGTATAAAGCCCTTTCCATGTACACTACAGTTCTTCAGTTCAAATATTGACTTAGATTAGCTCCTCTCAGTTTTTCACCTTCCCCTCTCATTGCTATATTCTAAAGAGTGGTCTTTGGCAAGCTGTGACCCTCTATCTCTTGACTCTTAGTGATTTGGCCCTCCAGTCAATTATGCTAAGTGTTGACTCTTACTCATATTGTACTATCCACTCTCTTTAAAATACTGGAGCACCCTGACAGTTTGTGTGAGGGTGCAACACATAAGTTGAAGCCAAGCTCCACTATGGTTATAGAGTCAGACCTCCCAACTAATATGATCTCTATTGTTGGCCCCCCAATTAACTCATTTCCCATCATCAGCCCTCTGACTTAGAGCACTCCCCCTCTTACCAGCTTAGATCTTAACAGACATGTAGAATAACATTAGTATATATGTGCATATCCTCTAAACAATACTACCAAATGAACTCCAGGAGCTTTGGTGGCAGAGCACAGGTATTGTTAGGGCAACACTAACAAGGCTACCAAAATACAAAGAAGGAAAGAGAGATAAGACAAGGATAAGGAGTAGAGGGATAGAAGTTCTAATGACTTGAGAATATCACACTTGTATTTAGTGGAAATCCTAAGAGATTGAAACTGGGGTCTAGTTACTGTATATACATCCTGAAGTATTTATACTAAAGAAAAAACTAAAATAAAGTTTAAGGAACTAAATAAAGTTTAAACTTAATATTTTGACATGTGACACATGACTAAATAAACTAGACTTAACAAAAATAAAGACAATTTTAAATTGAGATAAAAACAAGGCAAATATTTAGAGCCCTGACACATCAGCCAAGATCTCCTCCCTTCAAATGTGAATTTTCTGTTCATATCAGCAAACTCAATAATTTCAGCATAAGGATATTCTCCACAGGAAAAAATTGATGAAGTGTGTGCTTCTTCCACACTTCAATCAGTATCAATGTTAACAATTTAAGGATTGACCAAAATGGATGATTCTGAGCTGCCAAGTATTTCCTATCTCAAGACAGAATACCTTGTGGCCTGGGAGATATATGTGTTGACAAACAGTATCATCCAAAGGCACTGGCAGGAGGGCCCATGATGTAGGAATATCTGTATGTAGATGGTCTCCCACCACATTGATAATTCCATTGGTATTGAGTGTTCATCTGGCTGCTATTGTTATTCAATCCAGTAAATTTGGTGGGCTGGTAATTCTTGATGAAAGCTCTATTTAGGAAGGGAAAACAAAAATCAGAACAGTGGAATGGTACACAGATACTCACAGTGACATGAGAGGTGTAGTGATCTCCTTCAAAAACCTAAAGATAATCAAGCCCCATATTTTTTGTATCCTGTCATAACCGAGACACCTCAAGGGTATTTGTGCATTGACCAGAAAACATTGTTATTTCATACCAATTTCTGCTCTGGTCATTGGCGTAGCAAACAAGTCATCTATTAAAAAAAGGTATGAGTTGACTTATTGTAAATGCAGAAACTACCAGGGTTTACTAAGCTTGTAGTGAAGTATGTGTATCAATCAATGTGTCATTCAGTGAATCACATTCTGACATGATAAGTTTGGTGATAGTTTAGGTGTACATGGGTTAAATGATGGATCAGCCACTGAGTATGGTCCACAATATGCATTTTCACGTATTTGGTAGGAGAAGGGTGCACCCCCTAGAAAGTGGGTGTATCATCACCATGTCCAACATCATCTATGTTAACCTTGTCTACTAGTTTTTCCAAATATAAAACCTGTAAAGTGGATATGACACAATGTCTTATAGTATGCAGATTTCGGCACCTTTCGCACATCTCTAACAAAGTGCTACAGAAAATGAGAGGTTGAAACGGCTAGAGTGCAGCAGCCTACAGGATTATCATGATTATTATGTACTCTCCCACAAATTCTTCTGGTATTCGCCAGAAGCTCGTCGTGATTAGTTCTAACACGGCTGAGAAAATGGCATATGTGAGGCGTGGATCGGGGTTGTCGACCTGTGACAACGATTTTTCAATGCGAGAAGTGGTAAAATTAAATGTTACCGACCTGGCCATTTCTAAAGCATCAGTTAATGCGTATTGTAGGCCTTTATCGTCACTCTCGTCCCATATTACATGTTTTTTTTTTTCGCTTGCAAAAAAATCTTTTGTATATGACGCTGGGCTAAGAAATTGATCATCACGATCTCAATTGCCCCAATTGTTTTGATCCCAATCCTTTTAAGGGCTTTGTATCCAAATCCAGGTTGTCCTGAAGACACGCGAGATCTAAACATTGAATTGGATTGCAACGATCCCGGTCGACGAAAGAGAACGAAGCAATTCCGATGCTTCGGCCATCGGCTGACATTGCCTCGCTATCATAAATGATACGAGGAATGCTCCAGATTATTGCTCTCCCAAGACTCTATGGCGAATTCTCAGCCCAGTTGAGAGAAAGAATCAACAATTTGTGGTGCTGCGTACGCCCAAAGTAACTGCTCCTTCACTTGGAAACTGATAATTCTCCCCGTTAGACAAAGGCCAACATATGAGGTATCCGGGGACAGTGCATAAATACAACCGTTTTAGCAAATGTAAACATGGCAATGACCCGCCGGCAACCGCAGAGATAATAGAGGACATTTGGAACAGAGGACTGACAAAGGAAATTGTTCTGACCCTAATCCCGATTATAATGCAACGATTGCATCGCAAGTTGGCATCGGCGGCTAATCATGAAGTCAACTATATCCACGTAGTCGATGTCACCGGCCGCCGCGCCTTCCTAACAATATCAGAGTCCGTGAGTAGGAAGTTTCAGTTGATTGTACCGCACTCGAAGTGACAGTATGTATCGTTCGTCTATATCAAGCACCGCTCCCCCCAATTACTTACCTGAGACACAAATAATTTGAACTTTCATTGTCACCCAGAGAGATGAGTGTCAGTGGACGTCCCCAGAAATAGCGGTGCCACGCACTGATGCGTATCTGAAATTAGATATTGCTAGAAGCCATCGAATTCCTTCGATATACTACTAGTGACTAGTACTATGGTTTACCTGTTACTGTCTCCTGCACCCCTGCTCTGTATTGTGACTGACGCCAATATTTCGCCTGCTTAGTAAAACAAATGGTAGGTACTTCCAATTCTGAGTCAGTAAGGGAGAAGTTAGGTAGCCATGTCTTCTCATACATCACTGATTGGATAGAAGCTGTCATAAGAAGAGACCTGGATCAAGAAGCGGCCTCAACACGCTCCGCAGTACAGTGCCAGGCTAAGCATAGTTTGTACAATCGTTCTGTTTACAGAATTAAAATTTTAATCACCGCATGTTGGGCGCCGCTGAACTGTATGAGAGAAGTATTTTATTTTTCACAGCAACAATTGAGGGTGCTTACACATCTAGAAAACATGTTTACAAAATAAGTTCACCGTTTGACGTCATAAGGGAGTTGGAAATGTCTAAGCAAATTAAACCAGATTGCATAGGCACCCTGGATTACCCGCTTCTATAGTAAGCTATCATATTGGCCAGTAAGTATGCACTTCGGACGAGTGTGTCTAGCCGGTTTTCCAGAGCTGAACTGGCAAGTACTCCTAGATCGCTCTATATAAGAGGTACCTTAGCCAATCTCCTCCTGACGAAGGATGCAAGCTTCGCTTTCAGAGTCCAATCTGAGTAGAAAGGAGACCTGTACCGAACTAAGGAGAGGAAGCCCGCAGTCAGTGCCAATTACCCCTGCCCATCAGTATCTCGCTCGTCTCAATTCCCCCTTTGCGACCTAAAGGGAGATACAACCATCTGTAGTAATTAGCGTTTTATAATTACCACATGGCATATTGGTATACATACAGAAGCACAGTGAAGCGAATCTAGGGGTCTCCGCCTCGACTGGGAAGTTGTATTACCATTTATGAAGATTTTTTACCATTTATGAAGATTTTCTACCGCTTTGTGCTCTTTGACCGCTGCTGCCAGTGAGCATACATCAAAAGGACTAGTTAGTTTACTAGAATATTGTTACACCGCTCATACCAACGTATTTATTAAAACTAACCTGATGTTGACTTTTCTGGGATTTGGGTTAGCGAGGGATCACGAGCATTAGGGCTCGGGTCGCTGCGGTTGGGAATTCACCGCGTATTTTAGATTATATAAGGTCTATTTGTATATGTTTAGTCCTTATCCGTTTACAACGAGTACTGCCACCTCACTCAGACAAACGGAAAGTTATACGGTCTAGGAACAGCACCACGAAAACTTAACACCTGATACCGGCGACCCCAGGAGGGCGTGATCTGCCAGAAGCATCACAAATGCTAAATGAAAAAGATCATAGTTGCGCATGGGCATGCATCTCAGAATGCTGACGAAGCCATCGCTTTGAGAGTATATATACATATATATACGTAATAATTACATGATCGCGTGACGAACACAATCGCCGTAGACGTCTTTTTGAAATCCACTGTATAAAGCTCAACAGAATGGAGATGTGATATCCAAAGCTGAAGGGTCTACCATGTGAAGCATGCCATAAGGTCACCCTCACGCATGGCAGGACCACATGTGCTCATATGATTGACTGTACAACAAATACAACGCATTAGTGTTCTGGTGAACCGACCCGGTTCAGTGATGCTCCGGTTGTACACCATACCCCATTCTATGAAAACTCCCCGGCATTTAAAAACTTATAAGAAGTGTCTGTGATGCACCAATCGACGTTAGGTCGAAACTCCCAGTTCTTACCCTTTGCAACATAACGAAGTTCCTTTAATCCGACGTCCTCGGTCAACGAGGAACAGCGGCAGGAGGACGTATAGTGCGTCGGTATGTTGCCAGGGGGGAATCTCTGAAGTCCGTGAAGGATAGTGGCCGTGCAATTAATGGTTTTCCAAGAATGACACCCTCGTAACACATTTATGGGATCAATTCTCGTCGATTTTCAGTAGGCCTATAAGTACACAATAGACTGACTATTTTGATGACCTAAAGCGGGCCCCTACATAGAATAAGAGCCTTAATGTTAGCTATCATGATCGCATCCTCCAATTTTGAGCTGATATTAGAGGGCTATCGAAAGTGTCCATTTATGAGCAATGGTACACATACTTCCCAGCTTTTGTGCGAACGATCCTAACAGGTTTCTTCCGTATGGTGAATAACAGGTTGATGCTGGTGGACATTTTCGGGTAGCCTTGACTATCAGCAAACTGTTTCTCTCTCTAAATGTGACCAAACTGCAGCTGTTGTAAACGTTATAAGGGTAATAATTGTGACGATTACTATCCGGTGTAAAGGTGAATAGTGTAGAAACAACATTATCAAAGAGGATTAATTAGGACCAATAAACTGGTACAATATACGTCGTACAAGTCCGGAGAGGTGTTGTGGGTTGTGCTGAACAGTAATCAGCTACTTGATCCAAACGAGGGTGGTGCGAAGCTTTGGACTCACTTGGTATGCATTCTATTAAAAGAAAATGCCAAGTCAATAAACTACGCGGCGAAAGGAATAATTGAAAAAGAGTCACCATAACCATTCCCATTCCCAACGCACAAAGCTAAACAATCAAAACCCAAATTCAGCATTTTTTGAGGAAAAAAACTGGCGAAGATATCATAAAGGACTCGCCATCGCCTCTCCATGCTTCCTTGGGCCCACCACAAAACCCTTCCCCCTCCCAACCTTCCACGCGCTCTCGAGTCCCTTCGGAAGCACATACATCGCCAACTCCTGCCTTCTATGTTTCGCCTCGATGAACAGCGAAAGGCCGGAAAGTAAGCCTCCGAGCCAGAAGGATAATTTACCGATGAGAATATCCGTGATGAACTTGGGGAGCTTGATGGGCGCGTTGAGAGAGGTGAGGTGTAGGTTAAAGTTGTGTTTTAGACAAAAGTAGGCTGTTTGTAAGGAGGATCGGGTCAGAAAATCGTGTGATAAATATGGAGAGACAAGGAGGGTGAGGGGTGAGATGGCATACTTTGGTAAATAATGACAAATGCTCCGAGGAAGGTGGAGCTTCGTGCGGTGCCCGTTAATGCTCTGAAAAGCATCCGACCGGGTTCCTTGAGGAATTGATGGCGTTTAAATAGGATCATGGGTATGAAATGCAATGCGCCGTATATTGGAAACTATGAGAGGTAAATGGGTCAAAGGTCAAAGTCGGAGGTGAAAATATTTTGTTTTGTTTTATTTTATTTTACTCACACTCCACTTCCACACCGAGACAAACCGATCCACTGGGACCGATTTACAACTTGGCAACCATGGATGCACAACAGCGCACGAAGCGAAATGCGGGCCGAAGTCGCCTAAATCTCGAGCGCGTCTTAACTCTTCGACGAGGAGAGGCTGAACTTCGGGGTGTACGCCCTAGATTCCATGTGAGGAACCGCATGTGATGGCATGAGAAAATTGTCAAAGGGGTTTACCTCCCATTTGAGCACCCCCTCTATGTCTTCTAGTTTGAAATTACCCTCACGAACGAGACTCATATTTATTCGGATAGTTTCAGGGAGGACTTTCGATGCCTTCTGGATCCTGTGAACCGTCATGCGTTAGTTGGGAGACTTGAGTACGACAGAAATTGGATATTAATGAGATTATATACCAATCGTTGTACCCAGCGGGAATGGTATCTGGTCGAAGAAGGAATGCGTATAAAATTTGACCAGAGCTAATAATTCGAAAGTTTAATATATGAATAAATATGCGGAAGAAAAGAAAATAAGCTAACATACCACACGCCGAACAGAATAACCGCGCCAAAAGGCACTTTGATACCATGCCTCGTGGTGAACTCATTATACGACCCTTGCAACCCACTATACACGAAAGAAAGTAAAGCCAGCGCCGGCCCGCCATTAATTGCAAACATAAAAGCATAATAGTCAAAAAAAGGTGTCAACCCACCGCACAAACAACTGCTGCGCAATCGTAACCCTCCGCCTCTTCTTCTCAAATAACAAGCTCAGGCCACCAGCCACAGCTCCCGCAACAATTGCATGCCACCGCTTCGTGCGTTTCCGGACCCACTCTTGGTGTGCTTTGGCTTGCGTTGACAATCGGCGGCTGGCGTGAGAGGTTCGCATGGCGCGCATGGCCCCCATATCGACGTCATCGTTCATGTCCGTGTCAGCATCATTCTCGTCGTCTTTGTGGAAAGTTGTGGGGTGCGTGGGAGAAGATGAGAGAAAATGGAACGGGAGATTGAAGTTGAAATTAAGATTGAGGAGGGGGAGGGCATTAAGAATGTATTTGTACAGTGCTACGAATGTTCCTATGAATAAAATCATTAGCCTTTTTTTCTTTAACCTTGGGGTTAATTTAGTAACGAACCTAACATCGCTCCGAATCTGAACGAATCTTCACCGAAAAGAGCACGTCTGATCAACGATAGTCGAAAACCTCTTCAAGTGAAGTATTGTCCAGTCTATTTGAAACTGCGTTTTATCGAAAATACTGACCGTGGCAACTTCCATATTCGAAATAACAACACAAACAAATTGAATCCGGAACGAATTGCAAAAGCCAGTGTACCTGCTCCTAATCCGACAATTCAGTTCTGCAAATGTAATTGATATATACCAGAATTGGACGCCTCTCCGTATTGTAGGCACCCAGACCACTACTCAATAAATAAACAATTACTCACTCAAACCACCACGAGCAGCATGCATCAAACATTCTCGTATAGTCGCCAACTCCACCGCGGGTTCCCCCCTGTCCCTCCAAACCATTTTTCTCGCATCCTTAAGTCGTTCCTGGTCGTTTGCAAGAGCTACAAGATTTTCAAATGACTGAATGGCATGCATTGGGAAATTCCTGCGTGGATATCGTGGAGAGCTTGGTAATTTTGCATTGTTGAATAATGGTCTGTCCATAGGGAATGGAAGGAGAGTCCCGACTTTCACGTGCAGCCCGCGCTTACATTACAAGCGGGACGCATGTTGTAAACAAAACTACCTTCAGGGCTCGATGGACTATATGTAGCAAAGCTATCACAGAAATAAATTATACCCTGATCCCTTTATAAATTGCGCTGAGGCTCAAATTCTCGATCTCGGGATATCCTTTAGAATCAATGGAAAATGATTTATTAAGTGTTTAAACTCGTCCAGAAAACTCCGGGCATTTTTCCCGGTTGAATTATGAGGTTTATTTGGAATATATAAAATTGTCCTTGTATTTTCAGCAATTTAAACATTGACATTCTCCAAAAATTTAGAGGATATTCTGAGATCGAGAATTTAAGCCAAAGTGCTGCGTAATAAACCGTTGGATGAAGACTCATAAAAAGCCATGCATAACCAGAATTCACATAAATCTTCATGTCTCACCTCACTCTACTATTGCATTCTTAACTAAGGGTTGAACCAGCTCTGTTTTGTGGTGCTTAAGACAATTATGGGAAAGGCATCTCAACATCCAACTGTTGAAGACGGTGGCCTGCCAAAGAAATCAGTAATTGTCGCAACTCGAAGTAGTCATGGAAAAAAGAACATAAAATCAGACAATATATAATGATTCCGGAAGACTGTTATCCTCAACGTCAAAACTCAGTAGAGGGAGTCTATCTGTCATCCCAAGAAAGAAATGCATGTATGAAACCAAACAAGACTTACCTTAACGGTTCTTGAAGAAATCAAGTAACACATGCAAGCCCTCACTCTCAACACCGTACTCCTTAACAACGACGCAAGAGCACCCAACGACCTTACGCGGGTTACCCTCACGATCGATCTTGCAAAGACCAGCCCAAGTTCCGAGAATCTTGGCATCAGAGACCTTGATCAAGTTGATATTATGGTCGTTGCACAAGGCCTCGATAAGCTTGATGTATTCAGCCTCAGTGCAGGAGTCAACGAGCACACAAAGATGTGCTTGGCGTCTATCCAAGGCCTTAGCGCACTCACGCAGACCACGGGCGAGACCGTCGTGAACGAGCGCATTTTTGAGCACTTGCTGTCAAAGGTCAAGTAGAGATGAAAACATTATGAGTTTGATAAAGTATATTTATGTGATTGTAAAACTAACCTGAAGAGCGTCCTCTACGGACATTTTACCTTTGGGGGCCTCTTTGGCCTCAACCTCAACCGCCGCGGCGGGTGCGTCAACTTGAATTTCATCTCCAGCGTCAGACATCCTGCCGGGCTTTATTATCAGCATTGACAAGGGCATAAAGTTTCCTACACTTCCACATACTTTTTTTATGTGGATTATGAGTAAGGAGACTAGGATGTCTTCGTTCGCTATCGTCGATGAGGAAAAGAAAAGAAGGCTTTGGCGCTGGTAGGTGGGCTATTTGATGATGGCTCGTGGGAATCGCTGAATAAAGTTTTCAAAGATATTGTCGGTGTTTGAACCTCGGCGGATATGCCGATGTTTTGCATTACACTAGCACACCTACAAGCGCCAAAGCCTTTCCTCATCGACGATAGCGAACGAAGACGATCGCCATGGTTGTTCATGTTGAGCTACTAGCATGGAAGTATCCAATAGATTTATTATCTCAGATCTAATGCTAACACTCTGATTCAATTATAAAACTCCTCCAGCCCCGCATTGTAGCTCAACATGAACAACCATGGCGATCGTAATACCCAACTAGTCACAATTTAATATATGTACTAGTAATTGCAAAAGGCTTGTGGCTGAGTATATTTTTGTTCACTATTTACCTGTCAGCTTATGATGGCATCGCCCATTATTCTACACAATTACGAAAGGATATTCACAATGATCTACTAGTCCATTTCATAAGGATTGCCTTGGGCAAAACAAATTAAGTCATTCTCAAGCCCCTCGCTCGTCCCCCCAGCGATGGTCAAAACTCCCCGCATCCCTAGAGCCCAAACAGATGGAAGAATGTGATGGAAATGTGTGGATGTGAAGGGTATGGACCGTGATTATGAATATGAGATAAAGGATGGGGGCAGTCGCAGAGAGACTGGAGTGTGGGCCGGATGCGACCAATCATTCGTTCCAAAGTTAGGGGGGTCGACGTGAGTCGAGTCTCGACACAGAAGGATGTCTTCATCCGAAGTAGGGGGGTCGACGTGAGTCGAGTCTCGACACAGAAGGATGTCTTCATCCGAAGTAGGGGAGGGACTCGCGATACCAATTGAGCAGTGAGTGATGCTGTCTCGTTTTTGTGCGTGAGCTCGCCTGGTTTGACTCTCTTTGACTTGGAATTTAATTATATCTCGTAACGGACAATGGAGTTGCTACATTACTATAGCTAATTGAGATATAGGTGTATGAGACTAAGACTGCCATCGGGTACGGAGATCCTTCTGTGTGTTTATACAATAATTTCTTGCAAAATGTCTCCTTGACGGGTGTATTCTGTTATAGGCTTACAAGTACTCAAACGAGATTTTAAACCTCGCCAGTGGAGCTACAAACCCTTCGTCATCGCTTTGCGTATTTAATTAGCTTCCTTCACCAACAGCCTGCATTGGGCCTTGAAGGGATTCTGTGATGGGGGGTTTTGTCGGTGAGTAGCGTTAGTCGCAATCGAATCATACTAGTACATCTATACAACTTGGGAGTGGCTTCATATTGTTTATGAGCCCTCATATATATTATGGTTACAAAAACATAACTAAAGATCACTGACATGACTAAAGATCTTTGACAAGTGGAAGGTGTAGCCCTGCCGGTAAGATGGCTACAGACCTCTTTTGCGTAAAATCCTCAATGCAAAATGCACCATATCCGGTGGCACCTCTGTAAAGTGCGGCATTTATTTTAAAAACTCATCAAAGATAGCAGTCTCTAACAGACGTACCCAAGACCACGAAGCTCGGCTCCAGCCTGAGCACCAAAGGTTGAACCATTGATATTAACATGACCTGCAATTTGAGCGTGTCTCACACTCGGAGGGTGGTGAAAATAATGTACATCCGCGCTCACCTGCTCGAATCCTTTTTGCGATTTTCAGCCCCTTCTCAATGTCACGAGTCCAAACTGCACCAATCAAGCTATAATCAGTCGCATTGGCCAGCGTAACAGCCTCCTCCTCAGTATCCACAATCTTAATGCCAAACACCGGCCCAAACGTCTCCCGATCCCACATAGGCCATCCTGGCTCAACGCCAAGAAGGATGTGTGGTTGCAGCACAGCGCCTTTGTGAGTGAGGTCTCCGACGATTACTTCCGCACCACGTTCCTTCGCATCGTTAAGCATCGAAACGACGCGAGCCGCAGATCCTGATGTGACGAGAGGCGGGATGTGTGAGGACTTGTCGGGCCCGGCGTGAACTTTCTGGGCGAGTGTCGCCAGGGCTTTGATAAGGGCGTCTGAGATTTCTCGTTGGACGATAACACGTTCGGTGGACATGCAAATCTAGACAAGGGGAGGGGAAAGGGGATGAGACAAGGTCATAACGCGATGCGGAGGGGGATAGAGACCTGACCACTGTGAAACATGGCTCCGTGGATAATACTGCGCACTGCCTCTTCGACATTGGCATCATTCAAAACCTAATGGCTTATCAAAGCCCGATACTAGACGACATATTAACAAACTCACGACGCAAGGGGATTTACCACCCAGTTCAAGCACACACGGTTTCAAGTATTTAGCGGCTTCGCCAGCGATGATCTTTCCAACTCTGTCGCTTCCCGTGAACTATAACTAAAATTAGCTTGTTTAATGCGCCTGGCCGGATTCCAATACATACATTGATGTGTCGAATGAGCTTATGTCCGATTATTTCAGCGACGATTCGAGGGGCATTCTCGGCCGAAACATGCAAGAGGTTTAGGACTCCTTTCGGCAATCCTGCCTAATAAATACCGAGTTGTACGATTAATCGAATATATCACCACTTGTTGTAATATCTCGCAAACGCACCTCATAAAGCACTTGAACAACAATCTCAGCGCAAAGAGGGCTCAATTCAGAAGATTTCAGGACCACAGCGTTTCCGCATATGAGGGGAACTGCTACCGCCCTCAAAGCAAGATTGACAGGCGCATTAAATGGGGAAATGGCAAAAACAGTCCCAAAGGCCCTTTTTTCAATCATCACAGTACCTCCCGGGTAACGATCACTCGGAAATACTTCCCCTTGTAACATCGTCGCCATCGATGCTGCCTCCGTGAATCGAGCTGCAGTTCCGGCAGTCTCGAACGAGATCCAGTTCTCGACGGCAGATGTTTCCTGGGCGACTGTGTCCGCGATAAGTTGCACATATTTTGACGTTTTAATTATTTGAGCTGCTTTAAAGAAGATGTCGCGTTTTGTGCGCCATGGAACGGCCTCCCACTCTGCTTGTGCTTTGTCCGCTGAAACAATGGCGGCAATGGCATCTTCAGAGGATGCAGATGCGGCTATGGTCACTACTTCCTGCGTTGCAGAATTAACGACATTATAGGTTTGGTTTGTAATGGATGATTGAGGGGAACCGTTTAACCAGAGTGAAGCAGTGGCTGGCATATTCAACAAGCTAAATGCACAACGCTAATGGCTAGACCTCCAATATTGAACTACCGAACACACTTTAAAGACGCTCACCGGAAAAATCTCGGAATCCAAAACTCAAGGGATCCTTAATAGTTTCTTTCTGGGTTTTGAACCCGTTGAGGATGCTAATGAGCACTGACTAAAATTTCAACTCCGCGATGATCCGCTGGGGATCCGGGGCTATTCCTGGTGATTGTCTTAGAAATGTGTTCACACACACATGTAAGAGTCAGATTCATCTGTACAATTCAAACTACCGTGTGTGTGTGACACTGCATCAACTATGCACCACATGACACCTCTGTTGTCGGATCAGATCTGGGCGGTACCCAGCAATTCGATGCCTGTGAGACGTTGCGCAGAAATATTACTTGCGTAATGTTGGAATATGCTATGTACAAATAATTAGTACAACCTGCGAGAAACAGTATTTCTAGTCTGGGAGGAAGAGGTAGAAATAACAGAACATATTGGGTTCATTCATATTCTACAGAACTCTCCTCTGACTACAGGTGTAACGGTAGCGGACTTGGGTTAGAGCGGACTTGGCATCGGGGCCGCCGGGCCCGCCTGACCGGTGGTGTCTTAGACTACTAGTTGGTTTGTTTCACGGGTTTTTGACTTGTTGCAAGGGCTCTACTGCTATTATCATAAATAGGTAGATCCCTTGTATGGTTACAATAGTCTCTTTTGAATAGGAACCTAGTCCTACTCATTTCGTTCCCTTTTTGCAAGAGCTCTCTGAGGCTTCTTCATAGCGGAACCCTTACACTACAGGTGCGCCCCAACTATAATCACAGAAACCCACTATCTTTAAAAACTTAAACCAACTCAAACACGATTAGCAGCAATGTCGAACGGCATCCAATCGAACACTTCATACCGGATCGATGCACTCACGGGGGATAATTACCTAATGTGGAAGCACTAACTCCGCGCGTGATCTTAATTGGTCAAGAATTGTGGGCGTTTGTTACGGCAAAGCCAAGCGGCCCGTACCTGCAGCTCCGGCAGAAGTTACCGATGCCGAGACGCGAAGTGGGAGAGGCAGGATCAGCAGGCCTATGGGGCCAAATGCCCATGGGTCAGTGACGAATACATGATGTACACCTTAAAAGTGTAGAAAATGAATGGCCAGACTGGGAATTGAACCCAGAGCTTCTGCATATATAGCAAGGGTGTTACCAATCACACCACCTAACCCTAAGGAGCAGTGCTAGCATTACACAATCTAACCCACTCCCTTAATGCTGGCACTCAACAATATTATATGCAAATATAGGTCCTCTCTGGCTCTTTGTCCAGACTTGTCCACTATACCATACACATATATAGCTGTCCACTCTACACACAGGAACTATACCCTATAGCACACAGTGGGGACATACAGTGACTCAAAAAACCCTTCCAATGTTTGGTACTTCAGATGTATATCCTTGAAAAGGCTTTCCATCAGCACATACACAAGCCAGCCTGGATATCCCTGGACACTTGGTGCACTGGATCCAGTCGTGGTAGCCCCAGTCAGAGTGCCAGCTCCATTCACCACATCATGGCAACCAACAGTGCCAAGTCAACTGCACCTGGCCCCATCGGTATTGAGACCACCATGCAAATCTGGGGAAAGATTATTTAAATGGAAAGGTGTCAACATACCACCACCAGTGACAGTGTGCCACCCAATATTACAGATGCTCACATCTATAGCCTCTGAGGCATCACTATGAGATGCAAATGGCTACGGATCAGGCCTGCACAAGTTCCACATATTTTGTGACATATTTTCAGTGGCAGAAGTGGACAGGCTGCCGGCATCCTTCCCAATATTACATTCCTTTGCCCTTTGGGCAGCAGCAGATCCATCATTTCTAGGAGAGTCACTGATGGCTGGAATGGCATTCAAGACAATTTCAATTAGCGTCACACGGAAATATCTAGCAGCGATTAGGGCATGGCACATAGCCCAAGGTTGGCCACTGCCGTTATCAGAAGATGAGCAGACACGGATAGAGTGGTCATTGAGAGGACTGGGAAACTTACAGGGTAATACTTGGAAGAAGCCCCCAAGACCACCAGTAAAATTGAAGATGTTGTTTGCTCTGAAAATGTCCTTAGATTTGGATAACCCCTTTGACACGTGTGTTTGGGCCACATCATCATGTGCTTTTTGGGGGCTGATGAGATTTGGAGAGGTATCAGTCCAATCCAGGTCACATTTTAACGTTGACAAACACCTGAAGTGCAAAGATGCCCTAATTAGTCGGGATGATGATGGCAAACGGTATGCACGCCTGGACTTACCTTTAGCGAAAACTGCCAGAACTGGCACATCCCAATCAGTATTTCTAACAGACCAACAAAGAGCTTGCCCGATTGAAGTGCTCATCAACCTATTGAGGATTGTACCAGCCGGACCTGACAATCCACTTTTTTGCTGGCAGGATGACAAAGACAAAATACGACCATTGATAAAAAAAGTGGCACTAGACAGAATAAATTCAATCCTCAACACATAGGATGGGGAACAAGCTTTGGTCATTCATTTCATATTGGAGGAGCTTCCTTTTTCTTAGCACAAGGAGTCGACCCTGAGATAGTGAGACTGGCAGGACAATGGAAATCATTGGCCTACAAAGCATATATTAGAGCTTTCAAACAAATTGCATCACGACACACAGGAAACCTTACCATCAGAAATATTGCTATATAGGTTGGGTGAGCAGCATAGCCTTGCCACATTTTTGTTTTGTAGCCAGGCCTTGTTGGGTGAGTGGCGAGTCTTCCCACGCATACACGGAGAGCTAACACTCTCCCCCTACCCAACCATACAGCTCCTCACACATTCGTCACAAAGTAGATGAAGCTGGATAGTGCCAAGTGTCATACGATCCCTGGCATGCCGGGAGTAGTTCGGCTCTCAACATCCAGTTGAGCGTACAGAAGTGCCTCATGCCTTTCTTTCTTTCCTACTGTGACAATTTTGTCGTTGCAATCCAAGGATCACCACTCTTTACAGATTATCATTCTTTTAGTCACTTATATTTGTTTTACCCACCCTCCCTTCCCTTAGACTGATGAAGGTATTAATGATAGTTTCAATATCTCAGATTTATCTATGCAGGACCATGGTAATAAACTTATTAAAGTGAGAGTTGTAACACATGAGGAGACCCACCCTCCCGAACGGCGAGTCTTCCCACACATATGCGGAGAGCTAACACTCTCCCCCTACCCAACCATACAGCTCCTCGCACATTCATCACAAAGTAGATGAAGCTGGAGGTTTGTGAGTGTCTGGGTGGTATACAAAGTAAGTGGGGAATGAAGAGCTGATGGTCTGGGTAATGATTCCTGTATGTGTGCTTTTCTTCTTGGTGGCATATTGAACAATCTGTGAGTCTTAGTCAGAAAATACTGTTAAGGGTGCATATGTATATGGAGGGTTTCTGGAGAAACCCACAGGAAATCCAGTAGGACTTGGCTTCAGCTTATAGGCTGCACCCTTGCAAAATCGTGTTGTCCAATTTCAAACAGGTGGACGGGAATCCCAGGGAGTCTGGGTGGGGTTCATGGGTCAAGAGGTCAGGGAGTCGAGATAGATAAGTCAGGGATTGAGTGATAGATGGGTCAGGTCAAGTGATAGATGGGTCAGAGGTCAAGTGATAGATGGGTCAGAGCCCGTGGGCTCCAATGAGTAAAAGCAGTGTGTTTCAAAGAGGAATTTAGAGCGGAAAATATACTAAGATTACTGGGGAGAACCTAAGCTGATTTTCTGACTGGATTGTATGTACAACATCTGCCAGACTATATAGACTGTGGAATGAATAACATACCAAATTTAGTAATAATGAAAACTAAAATAGCAAACATAAAATGAGATAAATAAACACCAAAATTGGTGTTAGGAATGGGACAGAATGGAGTGGAGTCCAAATTGTGACAGGTCATACAGTGCCTCAAAAACCCTTCTCATGTTTTATACTTCAGATGTATATTCCATGTAACTCAAAGAATAAAAATGCAAAAATATCAAAAATATTTGTGAATATGCTCTATCATATCTAGATTGTGGAAGTACAATACCATTACATAATCTCCAAATATGGAAATACTACAAATCTCTATATACAAGAGATTCATGAGAAGGGTTTTTTTGCTGGCAGGTTTGATGACTATACATAAGTGCTTATAGTCATGTGACTTTATTGATTTTTTATTTCCAGTTGGGTCCTATCAACAAAATCACATGATGTCACATGATGTCACATGACCATGTTGTACTGGAGTATAAATATATGGCTTTTAGCAACCAGCAATGCCCCAATTCCCAAAATATGCACTTTATCTCTTGCCAGCCAGAATCATATCCTCTCATTGCTTGATGTTGGCCATTCAGCTAGCCATATTGCAGCTTCTACTGGCCATAGCATTTGCACAGTCTCTAAGCTTCGTTCTCATCTCTCAAAGTCCATTGGTGGTCATCCCTCAAAGCTTTCCCCTACCAACATTCACTATGCACAGCACCTCATCAGCTCTGGGAAGGCTGACACTGCTTTTGATGTGGCCAAAGCTCTTAGGAATGTCACCAACCAGTCCATCTGTACTCAAACTGTGCAGAATAGTCTCAATATGGTTGGAAGTGCCTCAATGACCCTTCCAATGTTTGGTACTTCAGGTTTACATCCCTGATAACTCAGGCGGGAGTGGAGTCCAAATTGTGACAGGTCATTTGACTATAACAGGAATGGGGCTCAGTTAGAGGGCTGACGGGTTTTCCAAGAGGGGTCCAGTGACTGATGCATGGGACAGGGTCAGAGATAGACAGGGACAGAGTCTGGCAGGTATTTCAGTGACTGATACATGAAGTAATGAAGGTTGAGTGTGGACAGGTCTGACATACAGAGTCTGGCGGGATTTCCGGTAAACTGATAATTGGTGTGTATAGGGTGCAAGTACATATATGTTAGTGCCCAGAGTCTGGCAGGAATTCCAGTTGTAACATTTGGCCACATCAAAAGCAGTGAGAGAATATGATTCTGGCTGGCAAGAGACAAAGTGGACATTTTGGGAATTGGGACATTGCTAGTTGCTAAAGGCCATGTATTTATACTCCAGCACAATGTGGTGACATGACATGAGATCATGTGATTTTGTTGATAGGACCCAGTTGGAGGTGAACAATCAACAAGGTCACATGACTATAAGCATTTATAGTCATCAAGGCAGCCAGCAAACCCTTCCAATGAGTCTCCTATATATAAATATTTGTAGTATTTCCATATTTGGAGCTTATGTAATGAAATTGTATTTCCACAATCTACAGTGACTCTCAAAACCTTTTCAATGTTTGACATTTGCATATTGGCAGAGGGGAGATAAAATAGCAAAAATCTCAAACAAATACAGTATATAGCTAAACATGTGTAGAATCAGTCTCTAAAATATTATTATGTAATATCCATTTTTGGGTATGCTCAGAAATAGTTTTGATATTTCTGCATTTTTATCCTCTGAGTTATCAAGGATATACATCTGAAGTACCAAACATTGGAAGGATTTTTTGAGTCACTGTACATGAGTTGACTCATTGTAATACACAATCTACAAGGGTTTAATAGACTTGTAATAGAAGTACTTGTGTATCAATCAATATGTCAGTTAGTGAATCACCTTCTGTCATGATGTTAAGATCTAAGCTAAAAAGAGGAGGGGTCTCTAGTTGGGTGGCCAATAATATGAAATGAACTGATTGGGGGGGCTGATGATAGAGATTGTACTAGTCAGGAGGTCTGACTCTGTAAATATAGTGGAGCTTGGATTCAACTTATGTGTTGCACCCTTGTATGAACTGTTAGGGTGCTCTGGTATTTCAAACACAGCAGATAGTACAATAGAGATGAAATTCAACACTTAGCTCAATCAGCTGGGAGGACCAAATGTTAAGTGCCATGTCAGGAACTTATTCCAGAACTATTGGGAAACGACCAGAAACCCAGAAACTTCAGGATAGGGTCAGGATGTCAGCTTCAGTGTATGTGCTGCACCTCTACACAAACACTTGGGATGTCCTTAATTTCAATGACAGAAATTCATGCCAGAAGATTATGGATATTCAGAGTTCCAAAGAGTTCTGAATATTAAGCATACAGAAAGAAGGAAGGAATAAGAAACTAAGTCACTATCAGATCTAAGGTAAATTACAGATTCACAGAAACTAATATAAGTTCTTTCATTATTGTACTACAAACTAGGATCATAATAAGATGCATTAAGGTAAGTATTCTAAAATGGGAATACAACAAGTAAACAAGTGAATACTTGTCAACTGACAAGTTACCAAATACAGAACAAGGATGAGGTTTGGAAGTATGGGAACTATAAATGTTCCATAGTTGGAATTTGAGTCAGAAGTTGGGGCAGAAAGTTGGGTTGGAGAGTTGGGGTGGAAAAGTTGGATAATTATGGAAGATTGAAGTATCTGGGAATGGGTCACAACAGTACCTCCCTGTTAGGCTGAAGCCCCATAGAGGTGATTAAGTACTGAGCATTGAACTGTCAGTTATCCATTATGTGTTATGAAAAAATGCATGGTTGGAAGTGGAGAGTTTCAGCTGCTGATCTGAGTATAAAAACTTCCAAATATTCAAATAGCAATTTTTCTTTTCTTTAACCATGACTTGCATGTGTATTCATTGTCCTTTGTTTACCACCACTCTGGAAAATTCAGAAGCTAAAATTGCTGAAATTGCCGAAATGTCGAAAGTAGAAGAACTTCAACAAAAATGACAGAGGATGGAGGTAAGACAACAACAAGAGGAGGAGGCAAAAGAGTTGATGCAGGAGTTGAGAGAGGCAGAAGAGGTGGAAAAATAGGAGTTGGAGTGGATTGAGGCAGAGAAAAAAAAGGAGGAGCAGAGGAAAGAATGGTTGCAGAAAATAGTGGAAGATCAGAGGTTGCAGGATGAGGCAGAGGAGAGATGGCAGGAGGCCAAGGCAGAAGAGCAAAGACTAAAAGAGAAATGGGATAGAAAAGTGAGTGAACCAGTAATGTTCCAGGTGTCTCTGATAATGGAAAACAACAGTGGAAAACTGATGAAGTGGATGAGGAGGAGGACACTGGGCCTTTGAGTCCAAAGGTAAGTAACCATTTGCAGCCACACAATGACAATCACATGTCATATATGTGTCAAATGTAAAACTTAACTTTATTTAATTTTCTTCTAAGGTTTGAACCTTCAATAATAACTTTATTTAATTTTCTCTTTAGTATAAATACCCTAAGATGTACATAGTTAGACCCCAGTTTCAAACCCTTAGGATTTCCACTAAATACAAGTGTGACATTCTTAAGTCATTAGAACTTCTATTCTCTTACTCCTTATCTTGCCCTCTCTCTCTTGTTTCTTTTTGTGTTTTGGTAGCCTTGTTAGTGTTGCCCTAACATATGGAAACTGCAGTGCCAAGCATTGTCGACAATACCAGCATTGAACTCCTCAGAGATTGTTAAGAACAGAAAGGTGACTAAGGTTGGAAGACCAATGGAGGCCAAATGGAAGGACTTGGCTTCAGCTTTTATGCTGCCCCCTTGCAAGTTACCATTGGGTGTCCTTAAATTTCAGGCAGGTGAGAACTAGTCCTGTCATGCAATCCTCATGGTAAGTCACCAGTTGGAAGCTGAAGGATAAGTTGAGGGTTGGGTCAGAGAGTCAGAGGGTCAGAAAGTCAGAGGGTCAGAAACTGAGTGTGAGTGAGCACAAGCAGAGGTGGAGAGTGGATACTTAGAGTGAGACTATGAGAGATATTTAGGGGTGTTCTGAGTCAATATTCTGATTACTTAGTAGTTACATTACAGTGGGTTTATATATGAGTCATGGGTGTCTAGAAAATACTAACTAAGGGAAGAGCAGAAAAGCCCCAATGACAAATAAACTTGACCAAGAACAGGAAGGTTATGATAAAGTCAGAGGCCATGAATAACCAAGGGTGATAACTACAAAAAAGGAAACAGTCCATGGTATATACGGGTATAGGTGAGACATAGAATAAATGGACCATCAAAGGATAAAGGGACATATCAGAGTACAACCAGATAGTATGAGTATAATTTGACAGGGGCTGTAGCAGGGGTTGATCACCATGAGGGTGTACATCAGTGTCGGATTTACCGATGGTGGCCAATATGAAGACATGATGATAACTTGAGGTGATAGTGTTGTTGGTTATATTTGGGTTGTGACATAGTTGTAACAGAGATACCATTAATGTGATGGTATTCATTGGACTGGAGTTGATGAAGGTTCAGGAGACTTTAGAGTGCCATAATGACATCCAAGAAAGAGAGTTCTGGATGTTGAATTGGAACTTCTGGAAACAAAATGAGTTCTTAGAAAGGTAATGGTCAGCATTGGCATAATTGCAGTTTCTGAAAGGTACACCGATAAGGAAAAGGATGAGCTGAATGATCTGTTGGTGGATATGGTTGAGAAAAAATGGGTGTCAGGAGAAAGGTGGGGAAGTGAAGATGGGGAGGTGCAGGAAATGTGGTGTGAAGAGTCGATAGATTCTGACCGTTCAATATACGAAGTGTAGTGTTTATTCAACTACTATTAGCGGGTATTGACTGTTCAGTGCAATACCGTAGATTACTAGACTGACAGTACTAGCAAGGAGACACGCTACGCATCACAAGAGCAACTGTACAGTTGCTCTTGACGGCTAGAATGAGAGAATGAAAGAGTTGACCTTTACGGTACAACTCGTAGCTAGACGTAAAATAGATAATCACGAGAGGCTGAATATCTAAAGTAAAGAGATGGTAGCGCGAGTCGACTATAGTGTCGACGAGCGCAAAGACCTTAGAGTGGAACTCGACCTTCGTGGTTTGAGTCTAAAGTCTGTTAGTATGTGAGAAAACACTACCTTTATAGGTAGTTGAGACGTTACCCTTGACACCTCTCACTATTCGACGTCTGGGTCGTTTATGAGGTGGTGTCTGCTGGGTAAAAAGATGTCTGTCTTTTGGCGCTGAGAGCGCCCATAGGTATACACAAGACTTCGAACTAAGAAATACGGGTATGCTCGAAGGATATAGGGAATTAAAGAAAAGGAATAGAAACTAGATAATAAAGTACTATAATATGCATATTAATCCACTGTCCAATTATGCATATATGCATACCCTTCACAGTGCCCCCCAGTTCGAAGGGATGTGCTATACAAGGTGTTGAAGAGCATCTGGGAAGCCGCCCCAAGCCTCCTGTGAGGATCCCCCAAGGTCCAAAATGATGTTTCCCCATCATTCCCTTTTTACTCTGAAGGATTCGGCTATTCTCGCCCGAGCCAAATCACTAGAATTCCTGTACAAGGAGTTGGCCCATCGTCTGTAGGCTTTCTCTCTGCAACAAATGACTGCGCGGACACTAACTGGCAGAGCGGAAATCTGCACGAGAAGAGGAGCATTGGGGAGGGGAAACGAAGACACGGGTAGCAGGGCAGGAACGTGTGGCTGCGTAGTGGTCTCTGTGGGAGGCGTCAGGACGAGGACCTCGAGTAAATCTTCAAAGCCAGCAATAGAGAGGACACTCGCTGAGTCTGGGGGCAGACAGTGGAGCTCCACTATGATGTGCCGGAACATAGAGAGTTTAGTCTCCTGAGCTGCTTGCGCAAAGTTCTTCCCCTCTGCGAGATCCTCGAAGGAGAGATAGAAATCCTCCATTATCTCTGACAATGGAGCAAGACTGCGACAACCCTTAAGGCTCCTGTGAAGGACCGGTTGCTGAAGTACCGGCACTAGCTGTGATAGCACCCTTCTGACAGGAAACTGTTCGGAAGGGTAGTTGACAGCTACTCGCATCCAGAAAGTGGTGGATACGGGCTCAGTGGGGGGAAGCGGGCTGTCGGGGATGGGAATAGGGGATCACTCTCGGAGAGGAGTGGTGGCCTTCTGCATCTCCTTCGCCTTTCCGCTTGTCATGGGAATGATGACGTCCGGTGTAGAAGGGTCCAAATCGACATCCATTCGCTCTTGTGGAAGGTCGTGGATAGGGCTACCTAAGGACACGCAATATGAATACGGAGAGTCGGGAGGGATACCCGGTGATGGCGGAAGTGGGGTCGAAACTGGTACAGCTTTCGGGGAGGGAGAGAGACGAGGCACCAGAATTGGGGCTGAGGGAGTGCCGGAAGGAGGATGGGAGGGCCTCGACGTTGGCAAAAGACGTGGGACTGGAATCGTGGAAGGTTCGCGTTCCTGTGACGGTTGACTAGGGCGGTGTCCCCTCCATACTTTGGATGACAGTTTCCATGTTTGTCTTTGGTTGGGGTCGCTGGTTATGAAGCGAACTTTTGACGGGAGGAGGAACCCTTCGTGGCAATCCTCTCCCAGATATCGGATGCTGTACGCACCATTCCTGTTCTCATCTTCCTCCTCATCTTCATCCGAGGAAAAATCAATTGGTCCCCTACGGTATCCCTTTTCTCGCTGGGGCAATGTTTGACCGTCCCCTCGGGTAAGAACTATTCGTTGCAACTTAATACATCGAAGTAGTTCCCAGTCATAAAAGATGGTACCCTCCTTCTCCTTCCAGCTCTTGGTTCCCATCGTCCTAATGCAAGGCGTCCCACCCTCGCTATCATCGGTCTCTGCGAAGTCGGCCCATTTCTCTCCCGGGGGGGGAAGGATCGGCGCGGAAGCTCTGTTTCTGAATTGCGCTCTGTCCTCATGCCGCTGTCACTTGGAGGGGACTCCTTCTCTTGCTCCCCTCGCCTCCTGTTGACTTCTATACTCAGCGCGCCTTTCTCTTTTGCGGGTGAGCCTCCTTGCGTTGTGTTCTTCCATAAACGTTTCCTGCCTCCGCATAGTAGCAGCGACTTCCTCTGATGATGGTCTGAGGGAGGGCCCTAATGGCTTACTCCAATCCATACTGGTATTTCCCCCCGGCTCAGCACCAAAGGAGAAAGTCAACAGGGGGGTTGATTCTTGGGTACCCCAATTGCTCTCGACATTGTCTGTACGAGGCATGCGGGTGATGAATCCCCCACCGGTCATGGATGTACTGGCTGTCGGGGCCTGCAGGACCTTTTTGAACTTAGGGAGGACTTGCTTGTTTTGTTGGGATGGGAGCATTATAGCACAATAAAGTGGTGAAGTTGAAGATAGAGGGAAGGGCTGTAGATAGGTGAAGGACATGGTATGAAAGATAAAGAAAATTTATGCGAATTTATGTGTACTTCTTTTATATATATATTGAATTGAAACTCCGCTCGGTTGGTCATTAAATAAAATTCATTAATTGTGGCTGGGTTTTGGGTAAATGTGTCCGCCACCAATTAGTGGTTGTCCCAATCGACCGGAGGGATGGAAAAATGAAAGAGAATAATAGCCAATGAGATGGCTCACTGAATGACTGAGATATTTCTGAAAGGAAGTTACGAAAGAAATGGAATAAATGATAGAATAGATGATTCCTCGAGTGCATATATCCCGTTAGATTTTGAACAGCGTCTTGTATGCCCTCAGAAGTGCTGGAGCATTTCTGAGGTTAGTGCTGCTTAACCACGAATCCTCTTCGGGTCCATAACCTTTCCAGCGCACCCTAAATAGCAGACGATTTTGCTGTTTTCTATGTCCAACAATAGCTTTGACTTCATATTCTTCATGATCTGATTTCAACTCTCTTAGGTTCTCAAGTTGGGGTCTTGGACCTAGGTTGGGAGGAGAGGGTTGATATTTCCGCAGATGATCCCGATTAATGACTGGATGCATCGGATACTCCGGGGGAATCTTAAGCCTAAATACTTGAGGGTTCAATTTCTCAAGGACCTCGAATCCATAGAAACTACTTCAAAAGGCCTAAAAGGTACATTGGCAGGTCTGAGGGCTC
Organism: Hysterangium stoloniferum; assembly: GCA_015178975.1. Classification (NCBI taxonomy): domain Eukaryota; kingdom Fungi; phylum Basidiomycota; class Agaricomycetes; order Hysterangiales; family Hysterangiaceae; genus Hysterangium; species Hysterangium stoloniferum. The sequence goes on along the minus strand of WHVD01000035.1, from coordinate 201,059 downwards.
CTTGACGAGCGGTGCGATCAATTTTGGTCTTTTGGCAGATGTCGCAGGTACGCACGTACGACACGCAATCTTGCAGCATTTTTGGCCAAAAGAACCGGTATTTCATTAGGTTGAACAACCACTGACCTCCGGCGTGTGCTCCCTCAAAAGGATTATCATGTACCAACCTTAAAATAGAGTTAGTCATGGTTTTGGGCATGCAGACTCGACTTTTCCAGTCCGAGTCATGAAAGTACAGGAGTCTGTTTGCTCCCACAAAGTAGTGAGAAGGAGTAACAACCACATTGGGTGAAGGGGTATCTAGAGCGTAGAGGTTTCTGAAGACTGGGTCCTTCGAGTATCCCTCTAGAAATTTCTTTATATATCCCTCCTCAATACTGATTAGCAGCTGAGGATGACGCAGTGCAAAGTCGGACTCGTCCTCCTGATCATCCCTCACTGCGTTATGAAAATCCCATTCCGACTGTCGGACCTTCTGAGTTACTCCAAAAGGTTCCATGGAATCGTTTATGATCGAGAAGACCGCCTTCTTAGTGTTACGACTGTGTCGCAACCCTTCACACACCGATGGTCCCCGATGGTATATCGTAGTTATATGTCGTCAATAAGACGAGACCTCGGAAGCCGTCGGTCCCCCGACGCTGACGTATGCTCTCCGGTCAATCAAACCTGACTACGCCTTTCTGTCTGGTTATGCTTTGATACATCCCTTTCATCATGTTGATCCGTTCCACTCTATGTTTCACATATGTCTATCTATATTTGTAGTCCTCGAACTATTTCCTTTTATCGTAATTCCATTCTCGGTTATCATCGGCCTCCGAACTAATCATAAACCTCCCGTTCCTAGTCAAGCTTAATGCTAATACCGTTTTCCGCCCTTCTCCCCATTAGTATTTTCTAGATGCCTGTTACTTGTATATGAACCCGCTGTAGTTGTAGTTACTAGGCAATCAGAATATCGACTCAGAATACCCTCATACGTCTGCAGCAGTCTCATACTAAGAATCCCCCATCCGCCTTCACGTGTGCTCGCCCACTCTCGGCCCCAACCCCTTGGCCCGACACTTGACTTGTCCCTCGGTTCCGATCGGTATCTCGCCGAAAGGTTCTTCTTAGGATTTAGTCTTTGCCCGTCTGAAATTTAAGGACAACCAATGGATAAATTGCGAGGGCGCAGCACATAAGCTGAAGCCAAGTCCTTCCGATCGGTCCCCGTCGGCCACCGACATTAGTCAGTTTCTAGTTCTTAACAGTATATTCTGATTTCACACTCACATTTTCCATTTAATCATGCCTCCGAGGAAAAATGCCAAGCCTAGCGGCGAAGCAGAATCTTCCACTCTCAAGTCTCCTTTCCTGTATACAGCTCGAGCTACTCAGAGAACCCCGTTACCAGAAACCTCCGAAGAATCTCGCTTTGTGGAGATTACCGGCGATGCTGAAGAAGTAACTGAAGCAACTGATCCTGAAGCAACTGAGGAGATTAACAATCAACCAGTTTCGGAACACGAACCCGAGGATGGTGACCAACCTCAGGCTAGTGGCTCCAAGAAGTCCACAAAAAAGAAACCGGCTCTCGACCCTGAAGAGACATGGGAATTGTTTTCAGGTACTCTAGGATCCCTTAACGAATTCCTTAAAAGCAATATCAAGGAAAAGGAACCTGGGCAAACCCGAGTCAACAAACCCGAGCCATTCACTGGCTCAAACCCGAAGAAATTGCCGACATTCCTTATGCAATGTCGATTCAACTTTTGGGACCGACCGGCTGCATTCATAACGGATGACCGAAAGGTAAACTTCGCACTCTCGTACCTTAAGGATTCCGCAGCAGCCTGGTTTGAACCCGCATTCTCTGGCCTCACCTCTGAAGACCCCGATTGGCTTCACGATTGGGATGCCTTTGTCGAGGAACTCGAAACCAACTTCGGTCCCTACAACCAAACCGGCGATGCCGAAACCGCGCTTTCTAATCTCAAAATGAAAGACACTCAGCGCATCACCGATTACATCGTCCAGTTCAACAACCTCGCCGTGCGTTGCGACTAGGGCGATTCGGCCTTCCGTTACCAGTTTTACTCTGGCCTTCCATCTCACCTCAAGGATGAAGTTTCCAAAGGAGAAACCGGCAAGCCGAAAACCCTCCCTCTCATGCGTCTGAAAGCCCAAAACACAGACGCCCGATACTGGGAACGACATTCGGAAATTAGTCGCGAAAACCCCTCGGACAAAAAATCATCGGAAAATAAGAACACCAACAAGTCTGGTAATCAAAACACCAACAACAGTGGCAACTCGACCTCCGATAAGAAGTCCGAAAACAAAGGGACTAACGACAAAAAAGGCAAGGGAAAACAGTCGAATAAGTCTCAAGACAAAGACAAACCCGACTTAACTGGCAAACTCGGCTCCGATGGCAAGCTCCTACCACAGGAAAAGCAATGCTGAATGGACAACAACCTTTGTTTGTTGTGTGCAGATCCCGGACACCGAGTCGCTGCATGCCCAAAAGCCACAAAAGCCCGATCGGCCAATACGGCCACGACCTCACAACTGGCCAAGCCGGCTGCCAAGTCGAAAAAAGATTAAGCAACTCTCTGGATTCCGTGCGGTTGGAGAGTTGCGTTGAATCTCCTCGCACACCGGAAAATTGTCATCTTAACGCATCCGCCTTGTATGATCCTAATTCTTTGTTCATAAATCTTACTTCGGAACCTCTCGGGAGTCTCACTTTTCGAGCCCTCATAGATTCAGGTTCAACTCATTGTTTTATAGATACAAGTTTTTCCAGAAAAAATCAGTTAAAAACCTATGCAATAGACCCGATTCCGCTCCGACTCTTTGATGGTACCTCAAACTCCGTAATCTCGCAAGCCTGCGAGCTCCGACTTCGGTTCCCATGTGGAACTTTTCAGACAGTTACGTTTTTTGTAACACAGTTGGACCCGAGTTGCTCCGTGGTTCTAGGACATAACTGGCTCACCCGCTACAATCCATTGATTGATTGGGTATTGGGCAGTATCCATTTCCGAACCCCGTCGGCACCCGTTACGACTGGTCCGTTTTCGCCTGTTTTGGCAAATATGGCCTCTACAGCACCTCCAGCCCTAGTGGCAAATCCGAGCTCTCCGCCGCCCGTCTCTCTAATAAATGCCGCAGCCTTTATGAGAGCCATCAAGTTGGACGGCTCCCGAGCATTCACAGTCAATCTTAAAATTGACGAAGTCACCGGTCGCTTTGCATCCCCGGTGGCTGAACCAATTGCAGATTTGGAAGGTGGTCCCAAAAAATACCATGAATTTGCAGATGTATTCAGTAAACAAAAAGCAGATCGACTCGCCCCTCACAGGCCTTATGATTTGAAAGTTGATATTGAAGATGGTTCACATCCGCCCCTAGGCCCAGTTTATCCTCTCTCGCAGTCCGAATTATTGGCTATCCAAGATTTCTTGGACGAACATTTGGCTATAGGTTTTATCCGACCCTCAAAGTCTCCTTATGGAGCCCCCGTCCTATTCGTTCGGAAAAAAGACGGTTCCCTTCGACTTTGCATTGACTTTCAAGGACTAAATGCAATCACTAGAAAAGACAAGTACCCATTACCACTAATCTCCGATTTACTTGATGCCCCTCGGAAGGCCCGAATCTATACAAAGATAGATCTCAAGCATGCCTATCATTTGGTTCAGATCGCCGAAGGCGATGAATGGAAAACGGCTTTTTGCACTCGCTATGGCTCTTTTGAATGGTTAGTAATGCCTTTCGGCCTCACCAACGCTCCGTCGGTCTTTCAACGTTTTATCAACGACATCTTTTCCGACCTCCTTGATATCTTTGTCATTATGTACTTAGACGACATCCTCATATTCTCTGAAGATCCTACACTTCATGATGAACACATTCGTGAAGTTCTCCGAAGACTCCAAAAACATGGTCTTTTTGCGAATGGTAAAAAATGTTCTTTTGATGTCGACACAGTTGAATATTTAGGGTTTATGATGGGACCTGATGGTCTCCGCATGGACGACTCTAAAGTTCAAGTCATTCAAGATTGGCCGGAACCCCGAAAGGTTAAGGATATTCAATCCTTTTTAGGCTTCGCCAATTTTTATCGTCGTTTCATTCACAACTACTCAAAAATTACCGTTCCGCTCACTCGTCTTACTCGTAAAGACGTCCCGTGGAATTTCTCCGAAGAATGCCGATCAGCATTCCAGGAATTGAAAAGTGCGTTTACATCTGCCCCTATTCTGTCGCACTGGAAGCCCGACGTTCAACTCATCATGGAAACCGACACCTCGGACTATGCGCTTGCTGCGATATTGTCCATTCTGGACACCGATGGTGAAGTACACCCAGTAGCCTTTCTATCTCGCACATTTTCGGCACCCGAACTCAACTATGATGTTCACGATAAGGAACTACTCGCAATATTTGAAGCTTTCAAGACATGGCGACATTATTTGGAAGGCTCGACCCACACAGTAGATGTTATTACAGACCACAAAAATTTAGTTACTTTTCAACCACAAAACTGCTCACCCGTCGACAGGCTCAATGGTCCGAATACCTCTCTGCTTTCAACATGGTAATTCGCTTCCATCCCGGCCGCCTTGGTGGAAAACCCGACGCTATGACTAGACGATGGGATGTCTATCCTAAAGAGGGGAGTAGCGACTATGCCACAGTTAACCCGCATAATTTCAAGCCTATGTTTTCATCGGAACAACTGTCCGCGTCTATCCGAGCCACTTACCTCATTCATCCAGTCTTGCGAAGTGTTATCCTTATGGATACCGAAAAGTTACATCAAGATATACTATCGGCAATTCCATTAGACCCAGTCACCAAAGCACACCTCGATAACCCGTCCGACCCCGATCAACCCCGATGGTCATTAGACTCACAAGGTTTCATTAGACTTGACAATCACATTTATGTACCGGACTTCGACACCCTTTGACTGCGAATCCTACAACATAAGCATGACCACCCAATCTCGGGACACTTCGGCCTCAATAAGACCCTCTCACTCATTAGAAGAGAATATACATGGCCCGGCATCCGAGATTTTGTTAAGCACTATTGTAAATCTTGTACTACGTGTCTACACTCTAAATCACAGCGACACAAACCATATGGCCTACTCAAACAATTACCGATACCGGAAAAACCTTGGAACTCGATTTCTATGGATTTTATCGAGCACCTACCGGCATCCAAAGGTCACACAGCAATCCTAGTTGTTGTGGATCGGCTCTCAAAGCAAAGTATTTTCATTCCAACATATGACACAATAACATCTGTACAGTTAGCTGAATTATTCGTCACCCATGTATTTTCCAAGCATGGCGTTCCATCGCATGTCACATCCAATCGCAGATCCGAGTTCGTCTCTCACTTCTTTAGGGCACTCGGAAAAGCACTAGACATGAAGCTACATTTCACTTCGGGCTATCACCCGGAAGGCGATGGACAAACCGAACGCATGAGCCAAACCTTGGAACAATACATCCGTGTTTATTGCAACTATCAACAAGACAATTGGAAATCACTACTACCGCTAGCCGAATTCACATACAACAACGCACCAAATGCCACTACTGGCATTTCGCCTTTCTTCGCAAATAAAGGCTACAACCCCAACATCACAATCCACCCGGAACGTGATCTCGCATCCGCTTGTGCTCAAGACTTCATTACCAACCTTGATGAGCTACATCAAGAACTTCGTAAAACTATCGCAATGGCCCAAGAACGATACCAATGGTCTGCGAATAAAAACCGACTTCCGCCTCCTGATTTCAAGATCGGAGACCGAGTATTCATTAAAGCCGAGTTTTTCCGAACTACTAGACCTTCTAAGAAGCTCTCTGAAAAATATTTAGGTCCTTTTGAAGTTATAGCACAAGCCAGTATGCTGTCATGGACGCTTCGGCTTCCCGACAACATGCGTGCAGTGCACCCGGTATTTCATGTATCCATGTTGGAACCTTGTGTTGCTAACAATATACCAGATCCCATACAACCACCACCCCCACCTGTGATCATTGATGGGGAACCCGAACTTGAAATATCGGAAATTCTAGACTCCAAGATCAACAATCACAGGCGATCGTGCAAGTTACTTTATTTGGTCAAATGGACTGGCTATGAAGGTACAGATGAAGAAACTTCCTGGATCCTAGCCACCGAACTTGGCAATACATCAGAAATCGTTTCAGTTTTCCATCAAACGTATCTGAACAAACCCGGTCCTTTAGACTCTCTTTAGTCTTCACACGACACGGTAACCGACGGCCTCCGATTCCTCAAACACCAAGTCGAACTTAAATTACCAAGTCACTATCTGATGCTTTCAATTTTCAATTCACGATTTCAAAAAAAGATTGAATCAATTATTATTTTAACTATCTAAAGTACCCTCTACTACTTCCCCTTCCTCCTCGGTCTCCGAAGCTCGCGCTTCACCGATGGCAACCGATATTCCCTTCCCTCCAGTTTCCTCCAAGGCCCTAACCGGCTCAACCTCGTCCGAACTAGGCGGCTCGAGGTACTGCTCGAGCTGCCCTCCGACCCACTGTAACATGGCCGTCTGTTCTCCAATGGCCACCCCCAGCAGTCACATTTGCTCGTGAAGGAGTCCCTGCTGTCGCAGAGACTCGGTTCGCCACCAAGTGGTCTCCACGAAATACAACCACATAAGGCGGTTTTGCTCCTCCATCGCGTCCGTCTGGCGCTCCCTGTAGATCGCACCCATGTCGGCCCCCAGGTAGGTACAACCAAGCTTTTGACCTGCACACTCTTGACATGTGCGGCCCCGACTGTTTGCTCGAGGATGGCAAGCTCGGTTCCGAGCAGTGCAGCAGTTACACCTAGGATCATTTTCGGGCCCCGCCTTGGGGGCCCCTTTTTGTCTCTGTCACTAAAAGTCAGTAACAGCAAAAAGAAATATATATATAAATAAAAACCTTCGGGCTCGAAGGCCCTGCAGCCTCATCCTCGTATTCCTCGTCCTCTTCATTGGATACCGACGGTGACACTGCCTTCCGCTGAGAAGAGAGCATTAGTAAAGATTCACAGTGTGATACTTCTCCTAACTTACCTTCCCTTCTCGTTTCTTTCTCGCCTCCTCCTCTCGGCCCGACCGGCCTCCTGCTGTTTTTTCCTCGCAAGCTTGGCCTCCCGACGCTTGCACGTAGCTTCCACCTCCACCCGTCTCTTCTCCTCCACCTCGACCACCTCAATCGCTTTCAGCTCCTCCATCTCCTTTCATTCCTCCTCCTCGCATGCCTTTTTCCTCGCCTCTAGTTGGCGCCGACATTCTTGTGCATTCGGCATCCCGCTCGGACCCGACACAGGAGTTACGGTCAGCCTGACAGGGATGGTCTTCGTCCCAGTGTTCAACGGCATTGTGGTTGGGAGGAAAGGATGAAGAGTCAAGCGCCTTGTAACCTCCCATTTTTTTTATATGCGAAAATTTTACCGGTCACATGACGTTCTGACACACAACCCGTAACCGACGTTGTTTTACATACACGATCTAGATTTTCGGCCTCCTTGGGATTTTGGCCAAATGAGGGGATACTGTTACGACTGTGTTGCAACCCTTCACACACCGACGGTCCCCGAAGGCGCAGCACATAAGCTGAAGCCAAGTCCTTCCGATCGGTCCCCGTCGGCCACCGACATTAGTCAGTTTCTAGTTCTTAACACTTAGCAGGTTCGTCCTTCCATAGTTTTTCCTCAGTGCTTTTGTCCATAGAGGTCGAGGTGATAGCTTGTATATCATCTCTAAATCTCTAATAGGGCTCACGAAGGCTGGTACCCGAGGGAGTCTGGACAATGGGTCCATGTTACTGTGAACTCTTCCTGCTCGATGTAAAATTTTGAGACCTGGAAATGCAGCGTATATTGCCCCCCATGCAGCTAGTCAACGATTAGTGTTCTCGTACAATCTAGCCCATTGCAGAGCTGCATGGTCCGTAATGAGTAGAACGTGTTCACCTTCAATGAAGGGTTGGAAGTGGACTAGTCCCTCCTTTGCTGCTAACACTTCCCATTCAGTGGCAGAATAGTTACGTTCAGTGCTTTTCAGCGTGCGACTCCAATATGCAATGACTTGTTCAACGGTAACTTCGGTCACCTCAAAAGTGGGTCCCCATGAATCTGACCACTCAATCTCGGGCTGTTTGGTTTTGTACCGATGAACAAAGGATGGCACATCCTGCGCACGGTCAAAAGCTAACTTGGCTTGGGCATAGATTTTAGTGTCCATCAAGTCTCCTAAAGCCATCTTCTGGACTTGTTGGAGACAACAACCTAAGGCAAAATCTGAAGTGTCCGTATACAATCGATAGGGCATCCCACTAACTGGATGTCCCAGCACTGGTGCTGATCCTAGTGCGGTTTTAACATCCTCATAAGCTCAGACATGTTCAGCAGTCCACATCCAGGGTGTTCCCTTTTTTAGGAGCGAGAATAAAGGGGACACCATCCATGAATAGAATGGTATATACGCCAAAAAGTAAAGGACCATTCCAAGGAACCGTTGTAGTTCAGAGACCTTAGTGGGTGGGGCCAGTTCTAATATAGCGCGAACTTTCTCTTGATGGGTCGAAAAACCCAACCTGGATACTTTATGACCCAACAACAAGATCGAATTATATCCGATAAAACATTTCTTGGGAGAGAGAGTGATACCGGCCAAAGCGATAGCGCCAAGCACCTGATTCAGGTGAAGCAAATGATCATCCCAGTTCTTAGAGAATATGACTATGTCATCGATGTAGACTAGACAAAAAATCCACAAGTAGGGTGCTAAAACTGTTTGCATGACGTGCTGAAATGTGGAGGGGCTGTTTCTGAGCCCGAACAGCATCCTTTTAAATTGCCACAGCCCTCTATGAGATCTAAAGGCTGTTTTGGGCTTATCGTCCTCCAACATTTCTAATTGAGTAAACCCAGCTAGCGTGTCGAAAGAAGAAAGAACATTTGATCCCGACAGCGCCTGCATGATCTCCAATTGACATGGTAAAGGGAATTCATCTGGAACAGTGAGATGATTAAGTTTCCGATAGTCGATGACCACCCACGGTTTACCATTGCGATATACTACAAAGGCTGGCGCCCCCCAGGGGCTTTTAGATGGCTCAATGACACCCTGTTCAAACCAGGTATCCATTTGCTCGTCTATAACTCTCCTATTGGCAGGGGACGAAGGGAACATAGGCATGGATATGGGCTGGGCGCCCTCTTTCAAGGGGACAGGGACTCTACATTCCACTTGCCCTAACCGTCCGTCGACTCCGAAAGCCTTAACGTTCTCAGTCAAAACTGATCTGAGATGTGGCAGGACCTCCGTTGGTATATCTGGTCCCAAGTTGACTAGCTTGTGAAGATCCTCTGAGGTAAATTGTTCATTATCAGCCACCGCAGCCATCTTAGGACCAGGCGGTTCGAAATCATCCGCAATCTCTGGTTCAACAGGTGGCTTAGGCCTCTCTGAGGCGAATTGACGGTCCTCCTCAAGTTGAGAGAGACTTTCGATAAGGTGTGCAATCTTGGTCGTGCCTGCTGCCATTAAACCTTTCTCCTCAAGTGACCTGGGCTTGTGAGCCCAACGAGCGGGGTCATGAATTATCCCTATTGTCTCCCCTCATCAGATAGTCTTAGGAGGGTGTTTATAATTACTATAATCTCAAATATTTACTAATAAAAGTCTTATTTTTACAAAACTCCATCTTTAAATAGTGATATCTATTCTGAAACAATTATATCATCAAAAAACAACCATCAGAAATAGTTCTCCATATTACATCTTATACAACCCATAGTTATTTAACAAATTCCATTGTATATAATTTCCTTCCTTTTACAGATGCCTACTAATACTTTTATTAGTACTTTGTTTTTTAAAAGTTGTAATGAAGTTATTTCCATGTAAAATATGTAAAATATTATTGGAAAATTTTCATACCACAGCTGTCTTTATTAAGTAAAACCCCCTATATATTCTGGGTATGTTGAATCAAGTAGAAATCTGTTCAGATTGACAGATCTATTCCGAAGTAATACATATGTATTTAGAGGTGCCAATGATATACATATGCATGGAATGGACTATCTAAAGGTATCTACTTTTTAAAAGTATTAGTGTTTCAAACTACTAATTTTTTTTATTGTCTACTCGTGTCCAGAAAGATTCTTTAGTTTGTAATGTATGAGAGAGTTTAAAACTTTTTGAAAGTTTTAAAAACCAAATTATGTTTGAATCACATCCCAGATGTTTAAATGACCTTTAGAGTATATTAGAATTTGGTATACTTAATAGTTTTCAGATATCCTCCTTAGGGGTTAGCGATGGATTGGCTAAGGGCACTGCCGCACTATTCCTTGAAATTGCCGTGATTGGTGTGGCTAATATGGAACTATCCTTGTTTTGCAATACAATTCCTTCAACAATCCACTCCTCGCCCTTTAGATCTTCAACAAAAATGGGCACTAGTCTGGCTGACTCTGGATCGATAGTGCAATCCTTCAAGGCTCACGTGACTCTTTCAGTACGCACGCCTTTATTGGGGAGAGAGGTGAACTTGGGTTGCTCCTTCTCATGCTTCCCGAAAGGGGCCTTATTGACGGTGAAGGTCAAAGGTTGAGGTTCCTTAGAAGAACTGGCTGGAATAAAACCCTGTCGTCCTGGGAGAATAAGTCTAGATCCCAACGGCTGATCTCTTAGAGTACCAATTTCGTAATTAATATGAAAGTCTTCTCCTAAAAGAATTGGCACTGTCATTCCTCTAACGACGTAAGTTTCCGCCGCGAACTTCAGTAACGTTCCACTGTCATCCTCCAGGTAAATAGGAATATTAACATATCCGATAACCTTAGCGTTACCCGTGGGCTGGATTAGACGTAACTTGAGTCCTTGTTTCAACTTATATACGCCCTGCAGCCCCTTGTAGAATTCCTCTGATATAAGGGAGAGATCCGCTCCCGTGTCCATTCAGACTTTAACGTGTTCGGGTGAATCAGGAGTTCCTACATGACCGAAAACATGGAGCGCTGCAACTCCTATACTAGAGTAACCACTGGGGGGATCCCATTTTCGATAAAGGATCGTAGTATCCTCCTTCATCAGTCGACTGGGACGAAGGTATTGGATTCTAGGCCTCTTACTTTCCTTGCGCAGGGACAAGCTTACGTTCCTGCGCTCACTTCGACAAGGAATATGCTTCGAAGGGGAATCCAATACCAGATCATTGTCGCTGTCCTCCGAATCCGAGTCCTCATACGGTAGTAAGTCGGGGGGGTTTCCAGGATCAAACGGGAATGTGTCAACGTCAGCTCCAGGCGAACAGAGTGAGTTTGAGCTGATTTGTTCGTGAGAATCTCCAGTCTGACAGTACTTCTCGGTCAGGCCTTCAAGGTCCTGCCGATGAGCACTCAACCGGTCTCCCTTTTCCAAGAAATCTGCAGCGAGTATGGATACATAAACTTCAGACGGAAGAGCTTCACTAGTCGTTCGATTTTCCTCCCTTACTAATTTGTCTCCGACTCGGGGCGCATAAATGGAAACAAAAGTCAATTTGTCATCAGAGCTATTTACTTGTCCTTGTATAGATAGTCCATGAACCGCTTCATATAACCTTTGCTCCTCAGCTTCCTCCGACATATCCTGTGCGGAGCATTTGTTGATAGAGACATAATGAGACATTTTGCCAGCGTGGGGGCAATCTATCTTGAAATGCTCTGGACTTCTGCATATCCAACATTCCTTGGTGGGTTTGACCGAGCTCTTCTTGTTACTCTTCTTGAAGAACATTTTTCCGTGACGCTTTCCCTGCGTTGGATTAGCGACATCAGGGATGGTCCTTCTCGTCGAGCCTCTCTCGTTAGTCTCACTAATGAGAACCTGGTTAGGTGAAGAGAAGTCGTCAGTGACTCTAAAATCCACTTCCTGACCCTCTGCTAACATTACGCGCAGTTTCTGGAACCTGTAACGTTCCCGGTGTGTTTGGACCCAAGCGTTAATCAGAGCTTCTTGCAGGTTATTAGCATAAGTCTGCAAACTCATGATATCGTCGATGGGTTGTCCTTGAAGAAGGTAGAGCCATTCTGTAGGCAGCATGAGAATGAGTCTGCATGTCTCATCTCCTCTGTCCTGGTGGAACCCGTACAGGAAATGATAGAGTTTAACTCTCTGTTGGATATAGTGGACGGGTGTCTCGCGATTGTGACCAGCTTGTCGAAATTTCATGGCTTCCCATTCTAAGGCCAAGGATTCATGCCAGCAAGTTCCAAGCAATCCTTCCACAATGCCCCAGAGAAATGACCCATGAGATTGACTGAATTCAGTACGATGCTCACGGTCTAGGGTGCTCCACCAGACCTTAGTGTTTCCTGTGAGTCGTCTTGGCAGAGTGACTCCTAACATCACACTCAAAGAGTCTGATATCTCCACAAGACTCATGATGTCCATGATATAATCCAAGGCCTTGGATTGGGCTCCATCGTATTCGGGGAGGTCAGACCATTTGATCTTGAGGTCGTTGGTGTTAAGAGTGATCTTCTTGTCCTTAGGTAAGCCATCAATAAGCGTGCTAGCTTGAGACTGCATCGGAGTTCGAAAAGGGGTATTAGGCACTCCATTGTGGCGCTCCCCACATCCCGAGTTCCCTCCTCGGTCTGAAGTATTCGAACTCCCGGATGAATCACTAGGGGGTCCTCCTGATGGCAAGAAGGGATTCGAAGTGATCGGCAGAGAATGGCGGGGACCGTCTGGGTTCAGTGATCCTCGACCAGCGACTGGGCCAGCTATACCCTCAGTGAATGCTGTAGAGAAGGACGGTTGACCCTTGCTGGTGACTGATCAGTTTCTGACAGTGGTCACCTCATTCTTGATGTTAGGGCTGTTGGAAACTCCCTCAAATGTGACGCGAGAGCGAGGATCTCCCTGAAAAGGTGTGGGACCGGGTTCCATCGCGATTCATCTCTCGATCTCCATCACGATTCATCTCTCGATCTCCATCGCGATTCATCTCTCGATCTCCATTGTGTTCAGGAGTCGACACGGCTGAGGTTGATGAAAGGGAGCACAGACCTCAATCCTCTTTTCTTGGAGGTGTTCTATCACCTGCATCCTCAAGTCCAGCGGAAAGTCCTCCAATATCACAGGACAGTTGAGAGAACATAGGAAACGAGTATCTGGAGACCCATTTAGGTTGCAAACAAACGAATTAGTCGTGGAGATAGGCGAATCGGGGACCTGAATCGAGTCATTATAGGGGAGGAGTACCTCTAAAACCATCTTATTGAGTCTTCTTTGATTTCGCTTCAGCCGACCCCTTAAGGTGAAATATGTGAACGGCAGATTTGGTGTGACTCCATTGAGAGACTCCTCCAACATGCGGATGTACATGTACTGGTAGTCAACCTTAGGCACGACATGATCTCCGCCGAGCAGGATGTGCAGGATCTGCAACGCCTCATCATGCGTACGAAGTGCTTCAAGGAATAGAGAAAACACCTCCCGCTTGAGAATCCTTCTTCCTCCTTCCATAGCAGTAGTCACCTCATTCGACCATTTGGGAATCGATCAGGTCAAGTCCTCAAGGTTCCCTGGTCGCGTGAATAAATCTCGCGCCGATAAGATCACCTGGTAACGACCTAACCAAACTGCTACAGTCACTGGTAAAATGGGATAATCTGTATTGTACTCCTCTACAAAGGGAGTAACCAGATCCTTGGAGATTCAATCAGTGTAATACATATCCCATTGTAAGTCGATAGGCTGAGCATAAATTATATGACCTCCGAGGAACTGCTTGAGAATAACCTGTCTCGGAGGGAACTTGAGAACGGGTGTGGGTGCTCGACCAGGCTCAACATCGACTCCAGGGGCGTTCAACTGCCTGGGTGATGAGCGTTCTTCAGGTGGGTCAGGTGGAATGTTCGTTGACGATTCCGCTACTACTCCGGAAGGATCCTCCAGAGGAGTTGATCCTTGGAGAGTCGACGAAGACTTCCTCAAGGTGACGTTACGGGGTGGTTCCAAATTAGCGGATTTCTGATGAGGCATGGAGCTACTCGGAGCTGATGAAGACCTAGGTGTTTGGTTCTTGCCCATGTCATTCACGTGTTCGGGTTTTAGTAGTCCAATAATAAGATCTTTCTTCGTAGGAAAAGAACGGTCCGGCTCGGATCACCACTGTGAAGAGTCGATAGATTCTGACCATTCAATATACAAAGTGTAGTGTTTATTCAACTACTATTAGCGGGTATTGACTGTTCAGTGCAATACCGTAGATTACTAGACTGACAGTACTAGCAAGGAGACACGCTACACGTCACAAGAGCAACTGTACAGTTGCTCTTGATGGCTAGAATGAGAGAATGAAAGAGTTGACCTTTACGGTACAACTCATAGCTAGACGTAAAATAGATAATCACGAGAGGCTGAATATCTAAAGTAAAGAGATGGTAGCACGAGTCGACTATAGTGTCGACGAGCACAAAGACCTTAGAGTGGAACTCGACCTTCGCAGTTTGAGTCTAAAGTCTGTTAGTATGCGAGAAAACACTACCTTTATAGGTAGTTGAGACGTTACCCTTGACACCTCTCACTATTCGATGTCTGGGTCGTTTACGAGGTGGTGTCTGCTGGGTAAAAAGATGTCTGTCTTTTGGCGCCGAGAGCGCCCATAGGTATATACAAGACTTCGAACTAAGAAATACGGGTATGCTCGAAGGATATAGGGAATTAAAGAAAAGGAATAGAAACTAGATAATAAAGTACTATAATATGCATATTAATCCACTGTCCAATTATGCATATATGCATACCCTTCACATGTGGAGAGTGTAGAAATTGGCATGGAAGTTGCCAATGAGATGGGAGTTGAAGCAGAGGAGGGATTTCGAGTGCTGGAAACACTGAATTAATTGTATTTTTTATTATTATTTAACTTGACTTGTGTGAAGTGTTTTGGCATGATTTGAAATCTTGTGTGAAAGAGTGTAGTATTGGAAGTGTCGGAAGGTATTGGAAACAGACAGGGGAGTGGAAAAAAATCAGAGTGCCAATAAAGGTCTGGGTTTACTAGGATTTGTCAGTATCTTCATAGCCTGCCCATTTGACTAAATAAAGCAATTTACAAGTACATTGGCAATTGTCGATTTTAGAATCTAAAATCTCAGAAACTTCAAATTCAGGTTCTCTGTCTACGATGACTGGAGAAGGTAGAGGTTGGTTGCATTCCAGGATGTTGTTAGGAACACAGGGTTCTAACATGGAAACATGGAAAATGGGGTGAACTGCTCACATACTATCAGGAAGTCGGAGAGTCCAGGAAAGTGAGACAACTTGTGCTATGATCTTGAAAAGACCTAAGAATTTCTTGGCAAGTTTTTTGGAAGGTTGGATGGTTCAGAAGAATCGAGCTTTTACAAAAACCTGATCTCCACTCTTGAAGTTAGGAGGTGGGATTCTGTTTTTATCTGTGGAACATTGATAATGTTCCTGGGCAGAAGAAATGGCTTTCTGAAGTTCCTGGTGTAACTCATCAAGGTTGTTAATAAATTCTTGAGCATGAGCAGATGCCAGATCTCATTCAGGATGTACTGCAAGATTAGGATCATATCCTTTATTGGTGAAAAAGGGAGAGATGCCAGTAGTGGCATTTGGAGAGTTATTGTAAGCAAATTCTGTGAGTAGAAGAAGGGATTTCCAATTGTCCTGTTGATAGTTGCAATAAATGCAGAGGTATTGTTCCAGGGTTTGGTTGACATGTTCCATTTGTCTGTCACCTTCTGGATGATATCCTGAGGTGAAGTGTAATTTCATATTGAGAGCTTTTCTGAGAGCCTTGAAGAAGTGGGAAACCAACTTGGAACCTCAATCAGAAATTGCATTGATCAGATTGAATGTTTGGTAGAAGTCAGGTTTTGTAGTCTATCCTGGGCTGTATTCAATTTCAGGAGACCTCACCCACAGTAGCATGGTGTAATATCACTTGCATTGTGAGTAGGATGGTTAATATACATATTCTTATATTTCATTTTCCCTGAAAGCACAATATGTGATAATGATGTACTCTATTTTTATATTATCATTCCCAATTCTTAACTTTAATAATTTCAAGCTGCATATATTCTGAGTCCCCTGCACCCCAAGACATTAAATTCTATTTTATTCACACAAATAGACATTGCCTGAGCCATGCTGACCTGCTTTAAATATTGACTTATAAACATAACTTGCCACAGTATTAATCCTAATCTGAAATGCCTAACCAATTTCAACATGGCTTCAGCTATTCAAAGGCTATTTCACTAGACATTATATTTGATCAGTCAACACTTCACAGTAATTTTTATATATTCAGACTACAATTTTATCAAAATGAGAAGGGGAGTAAATGCAAGGCAGTGAAAGTGAAGTAGCTCAGAGTGTTAGGATTCTCACTTGTGGGTCTCCACAACTTGTTCTCACTCTGGCATGCCAATATTGGTATCCCAATTATGGTGTCACCACCTGCCACTGCACTCTTATCACACATTACCTTTTGGTCAACCCATTCTGTTTCTGCTCTGATGCTTTTCCATTACCCATTCTATATGCATGCATCATTTGCCACCTCAGAACCCATTAGTATTCCTCCATTACCTTCCCCACACTGTTGCGAGGGGTGTCGCGAAAAGTGGGAAATTGCCGGGAACACACATTTTGGCTTCAAACTAAAACATGGCCATATTTTGAATGGCAATACTCAAAAATATCATGTTAAATGATATATGCTATTAGAAAAGGGCTTAATACACCATTTTAAACATTAAAACTAAGTCTTAAAGTAAATTAACAGGCCCCAGTACACATATTGATACATTATGATGAGTATATGGAAATTTATATCCATTTATGCTGCAGTCGCAGCACACTGCGCAGCACTTTCCCATGACGCTCCACCCGACTGAGAGAACTAAGTGAAAGAACAATACTCAGTATTTGCACGCTGTATGCCAAATAGCTGAGGTGAAGTTGACTGGGATGGCTTGTATTTAAGCTAACTCAGAACAAAGAGAAAATGAGAACAATAGCATGGAATGTGTACTAGAATGTTCTGGAGAAATATTTGCATGTGACAAAAGGAAACAATAAAGGAGTACAACAAAGGAAGGCTTTTGTCTTATGGGCTGGTACGTCATGACCTTACCATAAAGGGACTATTGCGTGCTTGCTATTCTAACACCGACAATGTCTGAGAAACTTAACGGCTCGTCAAGCGTATTCCACACCGTTTTCTCACCAATTTTCGCCCCATGCTCTCACAGCTTTCATACTCTAGGAAAAAATAATCAAATGTACCATTTTCTCACAGCTTTGTCCAATTAAATGGTGAGAAAATCTGTCAGATTGCCACCATTCTCACACCATTGTTCCACTGAGAAAATTTCCAAATGCTGGCTGTGACATTGGGCTATCAACAGGTTCTCCGATTACCAGGCTGACAGAAAGGAAGAACGACCAAGCTCTCAACAAGGGCATCATCATCCGGAGAGTGTAATGAGAAGCAACCGTTGAGTTTGTTAACATTGAAGGAGAAAATAGCGCTCAAGAATGGTGTCTTCAAAGTGTATCCGGCAATAGTTAAATACCAGAAGGTCCCACCCTCAGCGCTGTGCGTCTACCTAACTGAATATGCCGGCAACTGCATCACTCTGGTTAAACGGTTCCCCTCAATCATCCAGCACAAACCAAACCTATAATGTCTTTAATGCTGCGACGCAGGAAGTAGTAACCATAGCCGCATCTGCATCCTCTGAAGATGCAATTGCCGCCATTGTTTCAGCAGACAAAGTACAAGCAGAGTGGGAGGCCGTTCCATGGCGCACAAAACGTCACATCTTCCTTCAAGCAGCACAAATCATCCAAACTCCGCAATACGCGAAACTTATCAGTGATGCAGTCACCCAGGAAATATCTGCCGGCGAGGCCTGGGGTCCAGCAGAGGTTGCCGGAGCTGTGTTGCAATTCACGGATGCAGCATCGATGGCGACGATGTTACAAGGCGAAACGTTCCCGAGTGCGAGTAACCCTGGGGGCATCGTGACGATTGAAAAAAGGGCCTTTGGGACTGTTTTCGCCATTTCCGCATTTAATGCGCCTGTCTTTCTTACTGTAAGGGCCATAGCAGTTCCCCTCTTATGCGGAAACACTGTGGTCTTGAAGTCTTCTGAAATGAGCCCTCTTTGCACTGAGATTGTTGTTAAAGTACTTTATGAGGTGCGTTCGCGGTATCATAACGAGTGATGATACATTTGATTAATCGTACAACTCGGAATTTATTAGGCAGGATTGCCGAAAGGAGTCCTAAACCTCCTGCATGTTTCGGCGGAGAATGCCCCTCGAATCGTGGCTGAAATCATCGGACATAAGCTCATTCGGCACATCAATGTAGCTACTGTGGTCTCACAAAACGCATTAAGCAAGCTAATTCGAGCGACAGTTCACAGGAAGCGACAGAGTGGGAAAGATCATAGCCGGAGAAGCAGCGAAATATTTGAAACCATGCGTGTTTGAACTAGGTGGTAAATCCGCTTCTGTCGTTAGTCGTCATTCAAGGGAAGCGTCTACTGTCAAATTGAAATAATCCATCAGGTTTTGAACGATGCCAATGTCGAAGACACAGCCCGCAGTATTATCCACGGAGCCACTGTACACGGTGGTCAGGTCTCTATCGCCTTCCCCATCGCGTTATGGCTTTTTCTCACTCCCCCTCCCATATTTAGGCTTGCGTATCCACCGAACGTGTCATCGTCCAACGGGAAATCTCCGAGGCGCTTATCAAAACCCTCACAACACTCGCCCAGAAAGTCCACGCTGGGTCCGACAAGTCCGCACACATCCCGCCTCTCATCACATCAGGGTCTGCGGCTCGCGTCGTTTCGATGCTGAAGGATGCGAAGGAACGCGGTGCGGAAGTAATCGTAGGAGACCTTACCCACAAAGGCGCTGTGCTACAGCCACACATTCTTCTCGGTGTTGAGCCGGGATGGCCGATGTGGGATCGGGAGACGTTTGGACCTGTGTTTGGAATCAAGATTGTGGATACTGAGGAGGAGGCTGTCACTCTAGCTAATGCGACTGATTATAGCTTGATGGGTGCAGTTTGGACGCGCGATATTGAGAAGGGGCTGAAAATCGCAAGAAGGATTCGAGCAGGTGAGCACGGACAATCATCGTGAATTATTTTCACAATCTCCAATCTGAGATACGTTCCAATCTCAGGGCAAGTCTCTATCAATGGTTCAACCGTGGATTATCAGCCTGGATTGGACGTTCGTGGTCTGGGGTGCGTATATTAAATGTTACCATATTTGAGAGTCTTTAATATAAATACCACACTATACAGGGGCGCCACTGGATATGGTGCATTTGGCATTGAGGACTTTACACAAAAAAGGGCCCTAGTTATTTCACCTGCTGGGTCGCCATATTTATTTGCCAACGATTCTTAGTTAAGTTTTCGCGTGTATATTATTTGTAAGGAGACGGAAACAGGTTGAAAGCATATTTATCATAACTCAACAATCCCGAGTTTAACAAGTCAGATACACACCAGTTAAAATTTATCGCAGCCAAAGTTATCCACCAACAAAGCTTCCCATTATAGAACCCCAATATGTGGACAGTTGGCACGCGGCCCGGGAGCTAAGTAATTCCCAGACTCGTCGAGCTAGTCAACGCAGTTATATTTACAGGCATAACATGAAACGTACCTCAATTAGGCGCTAGTAAGATTGTAGTGATACCAAATCCAAAAAAAAAACCTGGTACATTGTGTAATGCTAGCACTGTTACCCAGGGGTCAGGTGGTCTAATTGGGTTCAATTCCCAGTCTGGCCATTCATTTTTTACACTTTTAATATGTTATGTGCAGAGTGAACAACTGTATTTGTGTATGGTATAGTGGACAAGTCTGGATGAAAGAGCCAGAGAGGACCTATATTTGCATATATGTAATATTGTCAAGTGTTAGCATTAAGGGAGTGTGTTAAATTGTGTAATGCTCACACATCAGGTGGTGTAATTGATAACAGCCTTGCTATATGTATGCAGAAGCCCTGGGTTCAACTCCCAGTCTGGCCATTCATTTTCTATGTTATGACCGTGTCGCAACCTGACAGTCCCCGATGATACTATCGTCTGCCTGCATTTCAAGTTACTGGCCAAATTATTGTATCGGCAACCATCGGTAACCCGACACTGATGTATACCTTCATGGCGATCAAACCCCATTTACACCCCTGTCAAGTTATACTCATACTATCTGGTCATGCTTTGATACGTCCCTTTTATTATGATGATCTGTTCTACTCTATGTTTCACATATGCCCGTATATACTTGTAGCCCGTGGACTATTCCCTTTTCTTGTAATCCCGCTCTTGGTTAATCACAGCTTCTGATCTTATCATAACCTTCCAGTTTCTAGTCAAGTCTATTTATCAATAGTATTTCCACTCTTCCCTTAGTTAGTAGTTTCTAGATGCCAATAACTCGTATATAAACCAGCTATAATGTAGTTACTAGGCAATCAGAATATCAACTCAGAACACCCATATACATACATCTCTCATAGTCTTGCTCTAAGTATCCCACTCTCTGCCTCTGTCTTGGACCAATTCTTGTACAGTATTCTTCTTCTTTGTTGTTATATTTCCCACTCAAGATTATCCTGGTCTATATAGAAATCTTGATTAAGGACTCTCATCTCTCCTTCATTTAGTAACAGGAAAAACAATAAATGACATAAATAAATATATTCCTTGATCTGCTTTTGATCAGCTTTGACCTAGTTTTTATTAAAAGAATCAGCAAGTTAATACAACTCATGAAAGATATATCATTAATGCTTTTAACTGTGTTTTCAAACATAAGAATTAGAATATTATTGGCAAGAATAAAAAATTCAGCACTTTTCACCTTGTTCTTGATAAACATGATTATTAGAATTGGGTTTCCCACTGGGCCCCAGACCAATATTTCTCTCTGTTGTCAAGGATGACTTGTCACCTAGACCCCATTTGGATATCCTGTAACCTCTAGACACCTGAAGGTCTCATACTCTCATCTGCCCCTGAGTCTGTTTGACATGCCTCTTTTTGTTTCCACTGGACCTGTCCCTATTCCACCTCCATCCTTATTCCCAGCATGGTCTACCCTGCATCATTTATTGTCCACCCATTTTGTTTTTTTTTGTTCTGCTGGATTAGTAGTATAACATCAGGAAGGTGGGAAGATCAGTAAGTATGCCATCTAGGAGAGCTAGCTAGCTTAGCTAGACTTGGCTAGACACACTACTTTCACAAGATCCCTATTTACTAGTCAGTATAAAAGCTTATTATATATCTAGGGGAGGCTAGGGAGTCTACATAATGGGTGTAGACATTCCCAAATCCCTGATGAATAATCACTCAGTCTATATGTATAGTCTAGGATTTATTGTACTTACAATCCAATCAGAATACTGACTTAGCATTGAGTTAACACCTGCTTATTATCTACTCTTGTCACTGATAACTTCTTATTCATATCAACCTGCACTAATGTATTCTTGGACATCCTGTTAAGAACAGAAAACTGACTGATGTCGGTAGACTGATCGGGACCAAATGGAAGGACTTGGCTTCAGCTTATGTGCTGCACCCTCGCAAGTTACTGTCAGGTGTCCTTAAATTTCGGGCAAGCAAAAACTAGTCCTATCGAATTCCTCACAGTGAGTTACCAATTGGAAACTGAAAGATAAGTTGAGTGTCAGACCAAGGGTCAGAGACTGAGGGTGGGCAAGTGCATGCAGAGGTGGAGAGCGGGATACCTAGAGCAAGACTTATGAGAGATGTATATGGGTGTTCTGAGTTGATATTCTGATTGCCCAGTAACTACATTTATAGCGGGTTTATATACAAGTTATCGGCATCTATAAAACTACTAACTAAGGGAAGAGCAGAAATACTATTGACAATAGACTTGACTAGAAACCGGAAGGTTACGATAAGATCGGAAGCTGTGATTAGCTGAGAGTGGGAATATGAGAAAAGGGAATAGTCCATGGGCTACAAGTATTTACGGGCATATATGAAACATAGAGTAGAGAGGATCATCATAATAAAAAAGGAATGTATCAAAGCATAACCAGATAGTACGAGTATAACTTGACAGGGGTGTAAATGGGGTTTGATCACCGTGAAGGTATACATCAGTGTCAGGTGACCGATGGTTTCTGATACAATGACTTGATCAATAACTAGAAACATTGGCAGATGGTAGTATCCTTGGGGACCATCAGGTTGTGACACAGTTGTAATACATCCCAAGGTCTCCTGACTCTGACTCATTGCATATTCTCAATTTTAAGAATGGCTTAAAAATAAGGAAGCAGCAGAAGGATTTGATCTAGCTGCCTGCCCTGTACAGATCTGCAAGCAAAATCTCTCTGAATTTCTGGAGAATGTCTCCAACAACTTCAAATTGCAATGAGCAAGCACATCAGAACATCAATCATGATGGAGTGAAGCTGGCATTGTTAGCTGGAATCATGAGAGGGTGTTACAATCCATTCCCAGATATTTCAATATTCCAATATAATCTTCAGTTCTTAGATATTCCAATATTCTGATGTATGCTCCATCTCCAGAAACTAACTAATCTCCAGGCATACTGACCTTCACCCTTGTTCTGGATTTGGTAACTTGTCCATTGACGAGTATTCATTCATTTGCTTATTATGTTCCTGATTCAGAACTTCTATCCTAATCCATTCTTATTGTGATCTCAATCCATAGTACAGTTGCCAGAGAATCTATATTAATTTCCATGCATTTGTACTTACACCTTAGATCTGATATTGACTTAGTTAGGTTAGGTTATTCCTTTTCTCTTTCTGTATGTTTGATATTCAGAACTCTTTGGAACTCTGAATATCCATAAGCTCTCCAACACTTATCCTCTGAAATTAAGGACATCCAAGCATTTGTGTAGTGGCACAGTACATAAGCTGAAGCCAAGTCCTGATCCTACCCAGAAGTATGTATCTGAGTTCCCAGTTATTTCATGATAGTTCTGGAATATGTAAGTCCTGAGGGCCACAAAAATACCACCAACTTGGTATATTTTAAAAGTATAAACTATTTAGGGTATCATTTCAGGAAGCAATTTGGTTATTTAACTCTTGCACTGTCAGGGTAACCATGAGTTGTCCATTTGTTAATAACCACCACAGTACCAAGGCCATCACTTATGGTCTGTGAGAGAGTTGACACAAGAGTTTTTTAGAATAGAGAAAGTCACAAAAGTCACCAGGAGTGACCAAACTCAGACTCAAACTCAAACTCAAACTCAATGACCAGTGGTGGTAGATTGCCAACACATAAGTAATGCTACAGTAAGTACATGTGGGTACATAGGGTACATATGGGTCCAAACCACACACAACTAACACAATTATATTTGGTACCTTTCCATTATAATGATGCAACTGAACAATGATTGCATCACAATTCTTTCCTCACTGCTATTACTTGATAATACTCCTAGGGGGCGTTAAATTTAGTGAGTCAACAATTAGATATGTGTTATGTACCACTGTGGGTCCAGTAGTTGAATCTTCGCCTCACTCGTGTGTTCATGTCTGTGTTTGAGCTTCTGCACTTTCAGTGCCTTACATCCACCTCCCTTTATCAATCTAATATAGGGACCATAAACCATTTAGTTTCTTCATAGTTCCTGCTTTAAAAATAGCAGAGGTCTAGAAACATTAAAAATGTATTCATTGGATAGGTTATTTTTCACAATTGTTCAGGGATGTGACAGACATGGCCCAACCCATAACCTTACAATTACAATGGAGAACGTGGGGCTAACACAGAAGGTTAGAACCTCAGAGAGAAATACGGAAATACTCGGGCTTAGATCTATGCCTCATCTTCAAGAAATAGAAGCGCATATCGTGTTTTTATAGATTTATGAATATCGTACCAAGTAAAGTGAATTGTGGGAATGCATTACTACTCTCGGAGGTTGCCGTAGTCTGCTGATCATGAGGTACCTACCTCGTAACAGCGCAAGTTCAATTGAATGTAATTGATAGTTACTCATTGGTTCACGCGCTGCACAACTGTGTGGGTATTTGAAAAGAGGTTTTTTTAGCAATAAATAAAAACCTCCGTGATTGTCGATTGCTTTAGAAATCAAATCAATAACGCTTACTATTAATAACTTGCACGTCACCTAAATTTAACCTTTCAAGTGAGTGAGAATCGCGGGGATTACAAATGTCAAAAATAGATTGGAATCCGGGTCCCGGAGTGCCTTTTCCGCCCATGAAACAGCTATGTGCAAACTGGTTCACCTCTTTTATAGAAAAAGAAAATCCTACCAAGTGAACCACCAATTAATATCAATATTTTTTTTCATCAAACTGTTGAGAACAAGGGCCAACCTTCAGCATAAAACGAAAAGAAGGAAAAGAAAAACGTGATTGTCATGTGATATGATTATTGTTTTCGGCGTTTGGCACACGCCTTAAGGCTGGCAGGTTTCGTCGAAGCCACGAAGGGAGACACACTTTTTGCTGCGGATGGCAGTCTTTCGACTCCCTGTTACGAATATTATGATCCCAAAACTTTTTTACCTGTCTCTTCTGTTAATATCGGGCTCAAAAGCATACAATCTGGTTGGCAGCTGCAGTTATATATATTACCTGGTAGTTGTTCCTAATGCTTTTCGCTGTAGGTTCGAGAACATTCTGGTCAGCTTTTCCCCCTCTTGGATGACCACTGTGGGGTTGAAGTCACCAACGGTTTGCAGGTTCCACATTCTTCGACTCCTGGGCGTTCTACGGTAGCTTCGACAACCTCACCAGTGGTGAGTGATCCTTGCATTGTAATACCATCGTCTAGTTAGAACTTCACATTTCTAGGGGATGTTAACTGGGTCAATCAAAGCACTGCAGTCACTGAGAATCTCATCAGTATGAATGCAGCACAAAATGTTATCATCCGCGTAGATAACACCACAAATGTCCCGTTTAACCTTAAACGTGATACGGTAAAACAAAAATACAGTCCAGCTATCTCCATGTTGAATTTTCTGTAGGTACGAATCACGTCCACCGACAGCTATGATTTTGGGTCCTTATGGGTGTTCAATGTTGTACACTTACCATACGGATGCTCTGTCTGGCCGGCTATCTGGACAAAATAAGTCCACCTTTATTCTTGCATTATTTTTTGGCTTACAACTGACCATTACGGGTGCACTTTGGCCCGATGATGGCGAGATAGATATCGTAGAAGGTGTCAATATGATGACCCAAAATCAAATGGCAGTGCACACTCTTCCGGGGTTAGCTTTGTCTGAGTGCACGAGCAATTATTTTATTTTCTTACATCGTTGAAGCTAGATGTCGCCAGACAACCCCTCCTGGACAACTTGGACGATCGGGGCAAAGTCCAGATTGCAGTACGGCTTCTGGTTGCACGGTCCTTGATACAACACAACAAGCCAGTTTTGGTCCGGCGTTCGCACAGGCTCAAGGTGGTATCTGGGCAACACAATTCGATGTCGCTGGGATATTGTAAGCTCGTCCACAGAATAAATATTCCCCCCACCGCTGACATTTGATGACGAAGTATTTGGTTCTGGAATGTATGTATCTTCGGTTACTGTAAAAATATTGCCTGGCCTAAAGCAATTTTGCCTTAAGCGTGCAAGTATTCCCGCCAATTTACAGCCATCAGCTCCTAGCGGGAGTTTAGACGTCTCCACATGGGGACCGCCAGTAGCCAGCTACCCCTCGACAGCCTGCAACATGTCCCACTTTTTCGGCCCTCAAACATTAGTCATTGACATAACCTTATGTGTACGGAGTGTTTCCTCATACAGTCCGCTCCGCACTGACCAATAAATACAGGGCGTTTGGTAAATATAGCGACACTCCCTCTGATCAACTGAGCTGTTTACTCCTTACCCATTTCAGGGCGGGTTTACCGCAGGTATATAGCCAGACGTGTGCGGGTGAACCGCCGAACAATCCGTCTCCGCCAGGTTCTGGTGGCGACACATCGGCGTGCTACGCCGATAACGTTCCAGGACCGGGGTCACCACGTTTCGATAACGCATATTTTGAGATTTCATATATCCGTGCTTATACCACCGGTGTCGTTTCGTCGACGGCTGTACCTACTAGTACATCAAGCACACCAGCGACCACTTCAAATAGTGTAAACGAGAGTGCATTTACGTTGAGCCCCAACACTGGGATCCCTAACGCCAACACCAATTTAAACACAGCAGTTGGGGGCATGGATCTGATTAGTTTTGCTGTTGCGGGTTCCTTGGGATTAGCAGGTATTGTTTTGGGCATGCTTCTGGTTTAACTGTTGTACTGTCAGTTATATGATTGTACTTGGGCTTTCTTATGGACACATTCATTCGGCTACCTAATACCGATTTAAACCCAGATGGGGACATGGACTTGATTGGTTTTGCTGTTGCTAGTTATTTGGGATTGGAAGGGATTACTTTGGGCACTTTTCAGGTTTAACTGTTGTACTGTTTGTAATACGGTGGTACCTGAACTTTCTTATGGACACATTCAGTCGGCCACCTAATACTCCAACCAGAAAGCCCGCCGGACCCAGATATTTTCAGGATGGAAAATCATTTTTTGATTGGGAGGTCTTTTGGACACAACGCTGAGTGAAGGAGACAAATTATCCACAGAATTCGCAACCATCATCCCCACCCAATATGGGTAGCTTACAGAACAACTTAGAGAACTGAATTTCCGATCGTTGTACTACAGCCCCTTAACGCCATAGACAAAGTCATGATATTATGATTATATAATGCAAAACACAAATGTTTACCATAGAACCCGGGGAACTTAATATTGAAAATAATGAGTTGACTGATTGTAAATACACAATTTACAAGGGTTTTACAAACTTGTAATACTTGTATGTCAATCAATGTGTCAGTTAGTCAGTCACCTTCTGTAATCCCGTCGTCAATTGGGATCACTGGCGGTCACACAAGTTGACAGGACCACGGTGTATTGTCCAGAGCAGAACAAGATACAGGCAAGTGCAGCGTACGGTAAGATCTAAGGTCCTGAAAACTTCCCGGCTACTTATACCGTGCAACACGGTGATTATGTAATCACGTAAAACTAAAGGGTCCGTGCGTAAGACTGGGGGCACCAGGATTACACCTTCTGACATGATGGCTTTAGTGATAGTGTAGATGTACATGGGCAAAATCATGCATTACGACCAGGCCATGTGCCGATTCCTTATTGAATGCCATTGATCCATATATCCTACGATTGGATTTTTAAGTGTTGGAAGTGGTGATGAAACATCCACCTCTTTAGGGGCGGTTCACCCCTCCTTCCACTTTATCCTTAAAAATGCATATTATGGACCATGTTTTGTGAGGCCGGGTCTGATCATTTCTGGTTGTGTACTCTGTTGACACCAACGTAAATCCACTCACCAACTAGCTCGTCCTTTTCGAACCCGCAAAAGAATATACACACAGAGCTGGCATGACAGTTTCCCGGTGAAAAAATGGCAACTAGCTCAATTTTTGTTCGCAGTTGATTCCGGATTAAACGAAAATTACAAATTTGACCAGGAATCCTGATCAAATTTATGGCTCGGAACGAAGTTAAGAAATGGTGTGCCTGCCAGCTAGCTCTCATGAACAAATATATGGAAGTTAAATCCCTTGATCTTCCGATACCAACATTGATAGAAAGTTGATTAACCATACATGTATAAAAAGAAGGAAGAAACTGGTTTGTCGTTAGTTCATTGGGTGGCCATGTGATACTATGGAGTCATGTATATCCTACTACATATTGTTGTAGTTTCAGCTACTACTGTAGAAATTTCTGCACACTGGTCTTCTTCTCCGATGGAAGTGGATCTATCAATGACGCATCCTCCTGGGCTAATAGAAATAATGAAGTTTATCCGAGGACGAAAAAAAAGCATATACCAATGCATATGGGCGGTTATGGTATTATGGACGCCCAGACATTTGTGCCTTGACCTCCGTCTAAGTACTAGTCGTCGTAAGCAATACTAGGTATTTGTTTGCCGTCAGAATGCAGATAAACACAAATTTATTAACGTTAATTTGTACCCTCAACGCCCCACATAACTCGTAGCGCATTTAAACCGTCGCTTGTCGTTGTGAGAACTGGGGTGTGCAAAAAATACCGATAAACTCCCACTTCCTCAAAACTTGTTATGGTGTGCACTAAGTGAATATTTCACATAATTGACTTGAGACTAGCGATGTAAAATTTAAACAAGTCATAATGCAGATGTACTAGGTAGAGCTATCACTCGACTACAGGAATGGCTATTATGTAACATGCACAATAGTTATTTCACATCCTGCCGATCCTTCAAAAGAAAATAATAGTTATGTATATTTCTTATTTACACCAGCCAGGAAAACCTACAATCCAAAAATAAAGTTGTGGATTTCACCATATCATCACAAATCAAATAATTGAGCATTTATTCAGGGCTTTTAATTTCCTTTTTCTGTTGGTTTCAGAAAAGTGTGATGGTCTCCCCCATGTTGAGAAATGCAGCAGGGCTAATACACGGGACAATTGACATAATTAACTTTCTTTATTATAAGAGACTTTAACTCCACATTGTAGCTCTTTTTTTGGTACCACATCAATTTTAATTAATTATTTTATCAAATATACCCTACTAATCTTTTCTAGTATTATTTCAAAGCAGAAGCTTTCTGTTACATCTCACAAAATGTATGTACCACCCTGAGGCATATAATATTTACTGTAAGTTATCATCATTTTTTATTTTTATATTATGCGTACTAAGAGCGCAGGAGGAGGGTAGCACAGACGCTATTGAGCGGGGATGGCTATTTGTCGTTTTAGTATCAGCCGTTGTCTTGTTTACCCGAGAATGTTCAAATCCTTGAAATGTGTCAGAAATGGTATATATTCTAAAGAGTTTTCCTGCCATTAAATATAAAGTTTTGGATACTCAGAGTAATTGCAGAGTAATATTATATTAGCAAATTGGTTCCTGATATGAATATCAAAAACCAGTTCAGTTTGTTACAATTGCATTAGTTGCGAATACTTTCACATATTAATTAATTTAATGCTGGCATATGTATAGGATATCTAATGTTTCCGCTCGGGGGACAAAGGTGATCCAAAGGGTCCACACCTGACGCACACCACGGATTCTCGGATTGAGAATACTCTCAAAACTCATATAATTCAATTTGAAAGTTGCGGAGAATATATAAAATATGCCGCCCATTCTCAAAATTTGAAAAAACTCTTTAGAGGAAATTCCAAGACTGAGAATGTGAATCTCAGCACTATGATTTCAATCCGAAATTCAAATCCAATGCTGACGAAATCAGGTCTTTCTGTTAAAAAAAGAAATATTATAGCGTAGTAGATGTCTAGAATATGGTCGTATAATCGACTGCCTCTACTATACAGTAGTAGCATCGTTTATATACATTTTCTCGACTACAGGGGAGTCGGGGAGATATGCCCGAGAATAAGTGACGGAAAAACCTCTCGGGTCATATTACCCCCCTTGAACGGTAGAAATAGCAACGGTGCTTTCTTCACTTTCTGCTACCCGGTGATACTTTTTCGACAGTTCGCCCGTGATCCACCTTAAGCGCCATGTTGGGGGTTCGATTGATATATTAACAGATGGAGGAAAAGAACTTCTCAACAAAGGCACCATAATCCGGAGAGTGCATCGAGAAGCCCGTTGAGTTTGATGAAATTAAATAGCGCTCACAAATCCTTTAAAGTGTATCCGGTGATAGTTAAATAGAGGAAGGTCCGACCCTCAGCGCTGTGCATCCTGATTGAATATGCCAGCAACTGCATCACTTTGGCTAAACGGCTTCCCTCAAGCATCAAGCACAAACCAAACCTATAATGTCGTTAATTCTGCAACGCAGGAGGTAGTGACCATAGCCGCATCTGCATCCTCTGATGATGTCATTGCCGCCATTGTTTCAGCGGACAAAGCACAACCAGAATGGGAGGCCGTTCCATGGCGCACAAAACGCGACATCTTCCTTAAAGCAGCTCAAATCATCCAAACCCCGCAATACGTGAAACTTGTCAGTGATGCAGTCGCCCAAGAAATATCTTGCGTCGAAGCCTGGCTTCCAATAGAGACGGCCGGAGCTGCATCGCAATTCATAGAGGTAGCATCGATGGCAACGACGCTACAAGGGAAAACGTTTCCGAGTGCCAGTAACCCGAAAGGTACAGTATTGATTGAAAAAAGGGCCTTTGGGACTGTTTTTGCCATTTCCCCATTCAATGCACCTATCATTCTTGCTGTACGGGCCGTCGGAGTTCCCCTCTTATGTGGAAACACTGTGGTCCTGAAATCTTCTGAATTGAGCCCTCTTTGTGCCGAGATTGTTGTTCAAGTGCTTTATGAGGTGCGTTGGCGAGATATTACAACAAGTGATGATATATTCGATTAATCGTACACTCGGTATTTATTAGGCAGGATTGCCGAAGGGAGTTCTAAACCTCTTGCATGTTTCGGCCGAGAATGCCCCTCGAATCGTCGCTGAAATAATCGGACATAAGCTCATTCGACACATCAATGTATGTATTGGAATCCGGCCAGGCGCATTAAACAAGCTAATTTTAGTTATAGTTCACGGGAAGCGACAGAGTTGGAAAGATCATCGCTGGCGAAGCCGCTAAATACTTGAAACCGTGTGTGCTTGAACTGGGTGGTAAATCCCCTTGCGTCGTGAGTTTGTTTATATGTCGTCTAGTATCGGGCTTAGATAAGCCATCAGGTTTTGAATGATGCCAATGTCGAAGAGGCAGCGCGCACTATTATCCATGGAGCGATGTTTCACGGTGGTCAGGTCTCTACCGCCCTCCGCATCGCGTTATGACCTTGTCTCATCCCCTTTCCCCTTCCCTTCCCCTTATCTAGATTTGCATGTCCACCGAACGTGTTATCGTCCAACGGGAAATCTCAGACGCCCTTATCAAAGCCCTGACGACCCTGGCCCAGAAG
The DNA here is from genome assembly GCA_015178975.1 of Hysterangium stoloniferum. NCBI lineage: Eukaryota > Fungi > Basidiomycota > Agaricomycetes > Hysterangiales > Hysterangiaceae > Hysterangium > Hysterangium stoloniferum. The sequence goes on along the minus strand of WHVD01000035.1, from coordinate 169,912 downwards.
GTTCACGCCGGGCCTGACAAGTCCTCACACATCCCTCCTCTCGTCACACCAGGATCTGCGGCTCGCGTCGTTTCGATGCTTAACGATGCAAAGGAACGCGGTGCGGAAGTAATCGTAGGGGACCTTACCCACAAAGGCGCTGTGCTACAGCCACACATTCTTCTCGGTGTTGAGCCGGGATGGCCGATGTGGGATCGGGAGACGTTTGGACCGGTCTTTGGCATCAAGATTGTGGACACTGAGGAGGAGGCTGTCACTCTGGCTAATGCGACTGACTATAGCTTGATGGGCGCAGTTTGGACGCGTGATATTGAGAAAGGACTGAAAATCGCAAGAAGGATTCGAGCAGGTGAGCGCGGATCATCATTGAATTATTTTAACAATCCCGAGTCTGAGATATGTTCTACTCGCAGCGCAAGTCTCTATCAATGGTTCAACCTTGGATCTTCAACCCGGAGTTGACAAACGTGGTCTAGGGTACGTCTGTTAGATATCACTATCTTTGATAATCTTTAACATAAATACCACACTGCAAAGGGGCGCCACTGGATATGGTGCATTTGGCATTGAGGACTTTACGCAAAAAAGGGCGATAGTTATATCACCTGCTGCGATGCAATTTTCATTTTCTAAAGGTCTTTAGTTAAATTTCGTGTGTGTATTATTTGGAAGGAGACAAAAACAGGTTCAAAACATATTTACCATAACTCAATGGTCACGAATCTAACAAGTCAAATGTACACACCAGTAGACTTTGATCGCAGCCAAAGTTACCCACGAACAAGGCCTCCCATTATAAAACCACAGTATGTCCACAGTTGGAACAAGGTTCGGAGCTAAGTCCCCTTAGTTGGGATATTTTAAGCGTTTTGGTCTTAAATTTCGCGCCTCGCTTAAATTCGGGATAGTGCGGGATTACATCTCGGCAGCTGCCGTGAACGGATATATATGTTCGGGCTCAGGCTCAAAAGCTGATTTATTCCTCAAAGGTAGGGTAGAAAAGAGGGACGGATGGCCAATGGCCAGAAATTTAAATATTGCGACCTTGATTACACTGAACCGCACTTGATTATATAAGTGCAACCACGTTGTGTCTTCCATTCTCAGCAGTGCACCATTGTCAGTTATTGAACTAGACTCCTGAGTGTGAGTGTACTTTGATGTCTTTTTTTCAGGGTCATAATTCATGCACGGCATCAGGGATGATAACGACATCACGTCCTTGTGAAATATTACATCTGTCACTTTCTCGATTCACCTCGCCCGGGCACCCATGCCAAATAATCCGAAGAATACAACTCATAACCCACCATGTAGCCTATTTTTGACCGTGAGTCCCATTTCAGTTGTTTTTGCTTCGGAATCGCCACACTAACAGGACTTCTGAATATACACAGGTGCGACAAATCCTGTTTCTCCTCCTGTGATGCGTTCGAATGGTGTATGTCTGCTATTCATGTGAGTAAGACTACAATTTCTAAGGTACACCATAGTTTCCATTAGGAAGCTTTGATGCCTGATTGCACTCCTTTCCATTATTGTCTGTATCCCTCATTCCGTAACTCCATTTTGTTGTGGCATACCCTTGGTGAAATTACAAAAACAAAGTAGGCCTCCAAAACGAAACATGGTTTGGCAGCAAAAACTACATGGGACTATGATGGTCATGTATGATGAGGAAAGGAGTGGTTGGCAGAGGTAGCAGAGGAATTAAGAGGTAATGAAGGGCTTGAGCATCCCAGGGGCTGTCCAGAGGGACTTGGCAATGTAAAATGGACCAGTTTTGATTTAATTCATGCATTTGATGAAACACCAAACTGGGCTTCACCATGGGCTCTAGCAACATTTATATCATTTAAATGCTTCACAAATAGTTGTGGCCAATCAACAGCAGAGGGTATACATGCTGGATTTCAGAAATACTGGGACAGAGTGTAAGTCTCTCAATGCAACCTGCTGCCTTTGCACTGACACTTACCTTCCTTCAGATGTGGAAGGCCTTTATCAAGGTCCTTGGAGGTGGGATGAGGAAGCAAACTGTGCCTTTGGAAATCCTTCAACAACCTATGATGTCCAGGAGACCATTAGTGCTGTTTGGAAGAAGGGTGGTGAGGATGGAATACAGACACACAAGAGCAATGTCACTGCAGTACTTGGAACACATATATGCCTGGTCAAGGCAGCAGTGTTCCATGCTGACATCACTTCCACCAGCAACAACAACAATGTTACTTACAGAGTGTTATAATGTCCATAACCACCTTAGCTGGTGGGCATTGTCTTCAATTGGTTGGACAGTATGGACAAGGTACATATGTTCAGATATTGGACAATATACCTGAAGGTCTGGATCAATTATCTAGAAACTCATGTCTATGGGAGAGCATTGCAAGATAAAAACTATCTCTTTCCTTCCATCAATGTAAATGGTGTGGCACATCCTGAGAGACCAATGTCACATGACATTGTTCAAAAATGGATTGATGAGTTCACAGCAAGCATGGGAATTGATAATTCAAAGGCTAGGCTTACAACTCACTGTCTCAGGAGGGGTGGAGCTCAAAACCAGTTTATGTTTGCTCCTATTGGAAAACGATGGACATTGGCCACAATCTGATGGTGGGGTGGTTGGGCAGAAGATGAACATGTAAGATATGTACAGTGGCTTCCAAAACTGTTCCAATGTTTTGGTAATGCTCAATAAATGCTTTATAACCTACCAAATAAATTTTCTAAAATAGTTAAGATATTCTCATATATACCTTAGCATACTAGCTTTGATATACCCAAATATTACATAATATAGATGGATATTGGTGTTACAGTGAATATTTAAAAATGACCAATCATTGGGACAGTTTTGCAACCACTCTTTTTGAATCAGATATCTTGTTATTCTAGTACTACAGTGACTCAAAAAACCCTTCGCATGTTTCACCCTTCAGACTTATATCCCTGATAACTCAAAGAATAAAAATGCAAACATATCAAGAATATTTGTGAATATGCACTATCATATCTAGATTATGGAGGTATGATGCCATTACATAAGCTCCAAATATGGAAATATTACAAATATTTATATACAAGAGACTCATGCGAAGGGTTTTTTTGCTGGCAACTTTGATGACTATAATGCTTACAGTCATGTGACCTTGTTGATTGTTTACCTCCAATTGGGTCATATTAACAAAATCATGTGATGTCACATGACCATGTTGTACTGGAGTATAAATATATGGTCTTTAGCAACCAGCAATGCTCCAATTCCCAAAATGCACACTTTGTCTCTTGCCAGCCAGAATAATATCCTCTCATTGCTTGATGTTAGCCATTCAGCTAGCCACATTGCAGCTTTTACTGGTCATAGCATTTTCACAGTCTCTAAGCTTCACTCTAAGCATTGTTCTCATCTCTCTAAGTCCGTTGGTGGTCATCCCTCAAAGCTTTCCCCTACCAACATTCATTATGCACAGCACCTCATCAGCTCTGGGAAGGCTGACACTGCTGTTGATGTGGCCAAAGCTCTTAGGAGTGTCACCAACCAGTTCATCTGCACCCAAACCGTGTACAATAGTCTTAATATGGTTGGGAATGCCTCAATAACCCTTCTAATGTTTGGTACTTCAGATTTACATCCCTGATAACTCAGAGAATAAAAATGCAAAAATATCAAAGATATTTGTGAATATGCTCTATCATATCTATATTATGGAAATACAGTGCCATTACATAAGCTCCAAATATGGAAATACTACAAATATTTATATATAGGAGACTTATTGGAAGGGATTTTTTGTGGGGTTTGGAGAAGGATTTGTGATGTTATGGGCTACATGCTGTGGGAAGGACCTGGGTATTCTTTCAAGATAGATGAGAGGATGGATGGGGACCTTTATCTTAAGATTATAGAGAAGGACCTTCAAGCCAGCTTCAGCTATTATAGAAAATATGTGGGTGATGTCATCTTTCAGCAAGATCATGACCTTGAACATACCTGCAAGAAGGCCCAGACTTGGTTTCAAGATAATGATTTCAATGTTCTCCCATGGCCAGCACAGTCACCAGACCTCAACCCCATTGAACACTTGTGGGACTATGAAAAGAGGAGGCTAAGGGATACTGGTGTTGTGAGAGAGGGTGGAGGAGGAGTGGAACAAGATTGATGCAGAGGTGTGTCAGAATTTGATTGAGAGTATGCCTAGGAGGGTTGTAGCTGTGTTGAAGGCAAAGGGTGGCTATACTAAGTACTAAATATAAGTAGTTTTGTGGGTCAGAGTGGTCAGCAAAAAAACCCTTCACATGAGTCTCTTGTATATAAATATTTGTAATATTTCCATATTTGGAGCTTATGTAATGGCATCATACTTCCATATTCTAGATATGATAGAGCATATTCACAAATATTTTTGATATTCTTGCATTTTTATTCTTTGAGTTATCAGGGATATAAGTCTGAAGGGTGAAACATGCAAAGGGTTTTTTGAGTCACTGTACAATCAAGTCTTCTGGGCATACTGTCTATCAGTTTCTGATGCTCCTGAGGCTCAATCTTTGGCCATTCCACTTCCACACTCTCCCATAACCCCCAAACTCCCTTTGGTGGTGAAGGATATTTGTGGAGCTGTTTCTTCAGATGAAACCAAAGATTTTCTATGGGATTCAGGTCAGGAGACTGTGCTGGCCAGTCTAACACCTGAATATGATTTTCAGAAAACCATTTTTGTGCCATCTTGGATGTGTGTTTAGGGTGATTATCCTGCTGGAATCTTCAAATCTTCAATGCTCTGGGACAAATGCTGAGCCAGGATCTACACATATTGTACAGAATCCATCCTTCCTTCAATCTCTGCAAGCATTCCCACTCCATGCCAACCCATACAGCCCCACATCATGATATTTCCACCTCCATACTTGAATGTAAGTTGGGTTGTCCTATCAGAAAGTGGTTCTCCAGCTTTCTTCCACACATATTGATGTCCAACTGACTTAATCTTATTGATCTTGATCTCATAAGACCACAAGACCCTTTTCCAATCATCCACAGTCCAGTTTTGGTACATACTTGAGGGCAAAGCTTAACCTGGCTTTCTATGTTGAGCCTTGAGCAAGGGCCTTTTTGCTTTGACTACAGCTTTTAAACCATGCTGTTTCAAGATCCTCCTAACTGTTTTGGATGAGAAATGGGATTCATTGATGGAATTGATGAAGTGTGTGGGGTGGACAGCATTATCTAGCTTGCCAGAGGTGATTTGATGTATGTATGATCCTCCTCTGGTCAGTAGGAGAAAGCTTGGAAGGACATCCTCCTTTCAGGTTTTCTTTGTCTATGTCCATCTCCTGAGCAATTGTACTGATAGTAGACTTGTTAACACCTGTTGTAGAGGCTACATTTCTATTGGAGGGTCCATTTTGTAGGAGGGAGATGGCTTGTTCTCTTTTGAGAGGGGAAATAGCTTTCATGATAAGAATGATAGTTAAAATGTGACATTTCATGTCACATATTAATTTGAACATCAAGTAGATGTCACATGATCTTTCCTGTAATTTTCCTAGCCCTCTAGAATATAATATGATATAATGAAATGTGTGAAAAGAGAGGGTTGCAAAACTGTCCCAATGATTGGTCATTTTTAAATATTCACTGTGACACCAATATCCATCTATATTATGTAATATTTGGGTATATCAAAGCTATCATGCTATGGTATATGTGAGAATAATTTCACTATTTTAGAAAATTTATTTGGTAGGTTATAAAGCATTTATTGAGCATTACCAAAACATTGGGACAGTTTTGGAAGCCACTGTACATCTGCCACTGCAAGTTCCATGCAATTGACATATATTTTAGAGAGATACACTTATTCAATACCTGTTGGATGAACTGTACTATTATGAAAAGGGTCATGGTGATGCATTGCATCCTATCAAGTGTGAAGCAGATATATCTTTCATGGGAGAGTACACTGATATGTGGAATGCTACTGTTGGAGAGATAAAGGCACTGATAGGAGGCCTCGAGTGACATATAACAAACTCAATTACTAATATCATAACTGGATATACACCTAATCTATCCTATTCTCAGCATCATTCAGCTGAGTATAGTGGCCATAACCAAGCTGTCCAGGCCACAACCTTAGTTAACACTCCCTTAACTCAGGCATCAACAACTGAAAATTCCAAAATGCTGTCTCATCCTGTTGGGATTCAGGTCCCAGTCCATACAAATGCACCAAAAGACACACGATGGCATCTTTCATCTGAGACTGGGAGGATGGGGACCCTAAACATGGCATCCCCCCACTAAGAGATTGGCCATCATCATGGTGGATTGCATTTGCAATGAATTTTCATACCCAAGAAGTGATTGCTATGGAGTTTATAAACAAGTGAGTATTTCTGTAATTTTAAATTGAACAAATTCTTTAAAACTCATGCTAAATGGTTGATAGCTGTAATTGCAATGAGTCTGAGTTCCTTGCTAAATGGCCCATGGTCATGGATGGAACAACCAGATTGATGGTTGCCATCCATGAGATGAAATGAATATTAAGAACAGTACAGCTAGGTCCTGTCGAAGCAAGAATATGGGTATATCTAAGCCCACAGTAAAAAATGCAGCAAAATGATAGGGTTTGGATAATTTATATATTTGTGAAGTATACCATTTAAATATCTTACAAGTGTTCTTAAGCTAATCATGTTCCTTCACCCACTTGAGCAACGATTTTATTGACAATAAATGTACTGTATCACTACTATACCAGAACTCAATGGAGTTGAGCATAAGATGAAAATAGCAGGTGCATGTTAGGTGGGCAGTTGAAATATACTGGAGCTGGAATAAAGACTGACCATGCCATGCCAGTAAATGGATGGAGTATATGTTAGTGTCAGGGGACTCTCTGTCACAGACCCTAGGGAGCACCATTTTCTCATCTTATTGAAGTCCCAAGTCCACAGTCCAACCCCATGCCTTTCATCACTTTCCCTCTCCTTGTGGACATCAACTACTCTGGCTAATACATGCCTCTGAGGAGTAGGTGATTAACTTAGAAGCTCACAGCATTAGTGTTCCATTGTGGGAATGGCCCCTGTTCTGTATTAGGTAGAGTTATTTTTTAGACTACTGGGTGCCTATGGGTCACACCTTGCAGGAGGAATTCCTTAGACTGTTTCTCTTCAGATTCCCTCCTGCTAGGTGAGTTAGGTAGTTGTTTGTATATATATAGTTCTAATATATCTTTGGATTCCCTCCTGCTAGCCTAGTGTGAATATTAGGTAGGAGAGGTTGCCCTTACAGTTAGTTGGAATCTTCATTGGATGATATCACCTGTATTGACACATGTGACAGAGTGCAAATGATTATCCCTTGAATGGCATCAGCAGTGCATTCTTATCACAGTGTAAGTAATGTGCAGAATGACTTGCTGTACAAATGTTAAACAACACTCAAAGTCACAGTAAGGCATCCTCAGAAAAGTTGACAGGGTGCACACACAACATTACCATTGAATGTATGTGGTGGCAGTTGTCAATTTTGGAGGCCACACCAAGGGCACACACAATGTCATTTTCACCACTTGTCCTGCCCCTGTACAACTACAATTTATGGGATTTGCAGGTACATTAGCAGCTGGTGAGTACCCACCATGTTTTTTTCCCCACCATTTTGACCCAACTTATATGTAATAATATTTGAATGGTGTGATTACATACTTGGTCAGTGACATTGCATCCTGTCCACCAGAGACTTGTGCTTGGGTGGATCAGTATATGGTATTCATGATTTTTGATGTTATTTGAAATTATAAGTGTGCAGGATGGGCAGCAGGAGCAATGAAAACATGTCTCTCATAAATGGAAGCAATAAGAGCTGAGTGAGCTAATACACCAGTGCTCATAGAGCACCAGAAAAACCATAACACATAGTCATCAATATTTCAAAACCTGTAGGCTGACATATGCCCGACTCACCTGCTGTTGCATCACAACAGAAGTATATAAAAAAATAATCCAATAGCCAAACTGATTCCTCATCCAACATTGGGGTCAGGTTCACCAGATTTTTGTGCAGCAAAATGATCTTTACCAAAATTGATATTTCCTGTAAAATTGGCTAATTGGAATCAAACATGTGGTCTCACAAATATATAGAACCTTTGCAACCAATGGTCCCATCATTTGAGCAGTATTTCCAATTATCTTAGCTCCACCTAATCCCAGTAAATGTCAAGACTGTATATACGAAAAAAAAACATACCACTGATCCAACACTGCCAACTGAAGGTGTCGTTAGGAGCCCAAGCAAGACTGGCCTCTTGGTGACTCCAATTGTCAACATAAATTGTATACTTCACTTACCACCCATTGTGCAGTATCCCACTCAATGCCTTCACAGCCTAAAAGCATCTATTATATCAGTGATATGTTCATCTTTTTCCAAAATTTAACCAGGTATGTAGATGCTCACATTTAATACCATATATGTGCCTCAGGCTGTAAGTGTAGTCTCTCCTCATATCCATTTTGGGAGACAGTATATAGATAATCATGGTCAGAGTTCCATCTCATGCATTAAGAAGTTATTAATCACATATCTTTTTCTTTCCTTTTTTAAAAATATATCAATCTCGATTTCATTTCAAATAGCATCACTGAATTAACAGTGAAGTGCAGTTTCAGGTATACTCAAGTAGATGAACAATAAAAAGGTGTCACCATCACCACTGCCACCAAAAACTTTTGCCTTGGAAGATGCCTGGTTGGTATTTATTGAACATCAGTGTCAGCATTGGTCATTGTCTTCATTGAGTGCTGACAATCCTTTGTCTTTGCTATATTATATTACTTTTTTTTTTTTCCGATTAACGACAGGAACCAAACAGCATGGGAAAAGCCATCTCATTACATAATACAAAGAGCTGCCTGTGCAGGATAGTAGTGTGATTGATTGTCTAAAGTATCCCACAAGGTGGATGGAAGTGAAATGCCTTAAATTTGGTGAACTAAGTCACTGTACCTGGCAAGCTTTATCCCTGGCAGGGTAAATCCCATAAACTGCATAAATCCTGGCATCACCCCAGGACAATGGCTGTGCCCACCGCATGGCAGTAATGTCCAGCAGCATTACATAAGCTACCTTTGGTAAGCTAGGGTGCAGTAAATATAATAAGGATGTATTACAGTAGAATGCATCATCACCCAGTTATTAATTGGAGCCATCTTAAGAAGTACCACTCTTCCCCTGAAGAGTTCAGCCAAAGAGAATTGCTTAAGAACTCCAGAGAACTGAGTTTGAATGAGGAGGAATACAAAGTTGAAGCCATCACCAGCCAAATGAAACTTTGAAATTGTCTGCTGTTCTGAATCAGGTGGAAGGGTTACAGGCCATAAGAGGACTCTTGGCTGAATGATGCTGACCTCCAAAATGCCCCAGCTCTACTCAGAGCATACAAAGTGTTGTACCAGATTTAATGGTGGATGTATGCAGTTGTGCCAACAACTGGGAATTCCTTCTTTCCCAAGAACCCTAGGCCACAGTTTACTTAATTTTATATTTTATTATTTTTAATTTTTCCTTTTTCTTTTCCCTTGGGATCTGAATCTACTTTTACCTCATGGTCACCAACCCTTAATCCATTACCTCACCACTTCATGCTGGTAACTGAGCAGGGTTCAATCCCTAAGGATCCAAAAAATGTAAAATCACTTAAAATTTTCCTAACCTCTTCTTGCCCCTCAACTACCACCCCTACATATCACCTGTATGGTAGACAGTTGCAGCATGTCACAACCACCAGTCACAAAACCTAAATTCCCCAACTTCAAGAGAATCCCATGAGTGCCCACCACTGAACCTCCAGTAGATACTGCCTCCACTTTCAAGGGCCATCTCACACTGAAAAAGTCAAGTGTACCATGAGATCTCCCTTTCTAACCCTCAGCCTTCTTCTTCAAGATCTTGGGGGTTGGTGAATGCCACCTTGAGAGCTGCTTATAGTTCTTGAAGGTCACCTCACACCAAAAGAGTTGAGTCCACTGCCCCCCATCATTAAATTTCCCCTTCAGACTCTTGGCATTCTTCCTCAAGGCCCTGGAGTTTGGTGTAAATCACCTGGAAAGGCCCTCTTGATCAAGTCTTCCCAGCTCCCTCACCTGAGGAAGAAGCTTGAAAGCATTGCCAAAATGAAGAATGTGACACTCAATGTTAAGACCTAAGCTGGGAAGAGGGGGGAATGCTCTAGTTGAAGGGCTGATGATGGGAAATAAGTTAATCAGAGGGGCAACAATAGAGATTGTACTAGTCAGGAAGTCCAACTCTATAACCATAGTGTAGCCTGGCTTCAAATTGCATATACTACAATACCGCTCACTCACCTTACCCATAAATCTCAAACATGGATTTTTGACAACAAATGCCATTCTGCTTTCCAGACTTTAAAAGATGCTTTCACTTCCACTCTGATTCTTTCTCATTGGAAACCTGATGTTCCAATTATTGTGGAAACCAATGCTTCCGACTATGCAATTGCCATGATTCTTTCCATTCAAGATTCCGACAGTGAAATTCATCTGGTCACATTTCTTTCTCGGACACTCTCAGTTTCCGAACTCAACTACGATGTTCATGATAAGGAAATTTTGGCAATCTTTGAAGCCTTCAAACATTGGCAGCACTACCTTGAAGGTTCCACAACTCCCATTGACATCATTACCAATCACAAAAATCTTGAATATTTTTCCACTACTAAACGTTTGACCCACTGGCAAGCCCACTGGTCCAAATTTCTTTCCACTTTTGACATGATTATCTGTTTCTGACCTGGATGTCTTGGTGGAAAACCAGATGCCATGACCTGACGATGGGACATCTATCCTAAAGAGGGGGAAAGTAACTATGCCATTGTTAATCCATATAACTTGAAACCAGTTTTTACAACACAGCAGCTTTCCACATCTATCCGAGTGACTTCCCTCTACTATCCAATTATGCATAGCATCATCAAGATATTCTTTCCACACTCACTTCCAATGTGGCCCTCAAGCCACACCTAGAAGTCCCTGACAATCCTGATCAACCCCAATGGTCACAAGACTCTCAAGGTTTCATCTGCCTCAATGGATGTATCTACATTCCAGATTCCAATAATCTCCGACTCTGTGTACTTCAGTACAAACATGATCATCCAATCTCCAGACACTACGGCATTAACAATACTCCTGGTTTAATCTGAAGAGAATATACTTGGCCCAACCTCTGAGATTTCGTAACCCAGTTCTGTAAGTCATGTACCACCTACTTATGCTCTAAATCCCAGAGACATAAGCTGTATGGCCTTCTCAAGCAACTTCTAATACTGGAAAAACCCTGGATCTCAATTTCCATGGATTTTATCAAACAACTCCTGACTTCCAAAGGTTTTACATCCATCCTAGTTGTTATAGATCGATTCTCGAAACAAGGAATTTTCATACCCACTCATGATACAATTACATCCATACAATTAGCAGAACTTTTCATTATTCACATATTTTCCAAACATAGTGTTCTGTCTCATGTAACTTCCAATCGAGGCTCCAAGTTTGTTTCCCATTTCTTCCAGGCCCTCAGAAAAGTCCTCAACATGAAATTACACTTCACCTCAGGATACATATCATCTGGAAGGTGATGAACAAATGGAACGTGTTAACCAAACCCTGGAACAATATCTCCACATTTATTGTAACTACCAACAGGACAACTGGAAATCCCTTCTTCTGCTCATGGAATTCACCTACAATAACTCTCCAAATGCAACTACCAGCATCTCTCCCTTTTTCACCAATAAATGCTATAATCCGAATCTCACAGTACATTCCAAATGAGATTTGGCATCTGCCCACACTCAAGAATTCATTACTGATCTCATCAAGTTACATCAAGAACTTCAGAAAGCTATTTCTTCCACTCAGGAACACTATCAACATTCCATGGATAAAAACAGGATCCCACCTCCTAACTTTAAAATTGGTGATCAGGTTTTTGTAAAAGCTCAATTCTTCCAAACTACCTGACCTTCTAAAAAACTTGCTGAGAAATTCTTAGGCCCTTTTGAAATTATAGCACAAGCCGGCTCACTTTCCTAGACACTCCAACTTCCCGGTAGTATGTGAGCAGTTCATCCCATTTTCCATGTTTCCATGTTAGAGCCTTGTGTTCCTAGCAACATCCTGGAACATATTCAACCTCCACCTCCTCTGGTCATCATGGACAGAGAACCTGAATTTGAAGATTCCGATATTTTGGACTCTAAAATCAACAATCACCGAGGTACTTGTAAATTGCTTTATTTAGTCAAATGGGCAGGCTACGAAGGTACTGACAAATAATCTTCATGGATATTGGCCACCAAACTTGGTCACACTATGGAAATTGTTACTGACTTCCACACAGCTTATCCAAGAAAACCTGGACCTTTATTGTTACTCTGATTCCCTCCGTTTTTCTTCTGTGTCTGTTTTCAAACACTTCCAATCTGACACTCTTTCACAATTTCAAGTTCAAGATATAAAAAAAAATATATTGCAAGTTAGGATCAATCAACATAATGTTTCTGGCACTCCAAACCCTTTTTCCACTTCAACTCCCATATCATCCACAAGCTCTGCACTCTCCACCATTTCCTGCACCTCCCCATCTTCACTTTCTGACTTTTCTCCCAACACCCATCTTTTCTTGACAACATCTGCCAACAGATCATTCAGCTCATCCCTTGCCTTATTGGCAAACCTTTTGGAAACCACAATAATGCCAATGCTGACCATTACCTTCTCCAGGAATTTATTCTGCCTCCAGAAATTCCTGGTCAACAACCCAGAAACCTTTTTTCTGGATCTCATTATGGCACTCCAGAGCATCCCACATCTTCATCAGTTCCGCCCCGATAAACACCAATGCATCCATGGTGTCTTTGAGAAGTCTGATGCTAGAACTATCTGTATTCAGCACCTCAGCCTCCACAGTCTTGGCCTTTCCCGAGTTTTCCATGTCATTGATTTTCTGAGCCTTCTCATCTTTCAGAGCCCTCTTCACAGCAAGAGTGCATGGAAGTTTGAGTACTGTGCAAGGGTAGCAAGTTCTGCCCCAATTTACCTTCTGCTTCCAACAAGTCAAGTTCCAAATCAAGCACCAATAACACAGATTATTGTGGGTGGTTTCCATTCATTCCAGAGCTTTGATCTTTTGTTTCTGTTTTTGAAATTAGTCATGTCCTGAACTTTTACAGAATCACTTCTTTTGGACTTGAAGGCCCAGCCTCTCCCTCCTCATCCACCTCAACAGCTTTCTGCTGTTATCTACCATTATTACATGGAACATTGTCATTTCACTTACCTTCCCCTCCCTTACCTCCCTCACTCGTTTTTCTGCCGCCTCGGCATCCTGCTGTTTTTTCTCCACTTTTTCCCTCAACTTCCAATCCTCCATCACTTTCTGCAACCATGCCTTCCTTTTTTCCTCCACATCTTTTTCCACTTCACCCACTCCAACTCACATTCTTCTGCCTCTTCCACCTCCTTCAATTCCCGCATCAACTCTCTCCTCCTCCTCTTGTTGCCACTTCAACTCCTCCATCCTTTGTCATTTTTGCTGAAGTTCTTTGACCTTCAATATTTTTGTGAGTATGGCAATTTTGGCATCTGAATCTTCCAGAGTAGTGGAAAATAATGGATAGCAAATTGACATGCAAGTTGTGGTTCAAGAAAGAAAATCAAAATTTGAATATTTGGACATTTTTATACTCAGATCAGCAGCCAAAACTCTCCACTTCCAATTTTGCATAATTTCATGACACATAACACATAACCAATGGTTCAATACTTAGTACATAATTGCCTCTATGGGACTTCAGCCTAACAGGGGGGTACTGTTACAACCTGTTCTCAGATACTTCAATATCTGTTATTATCCAGCACATCTGACTCTACACCCCAATCTGACTTCCACCTCAACATCCGACCCGACCTCTGACTACGGAACATTATAGTTCCCACATCTTCCATATCTTCCCTTGTTCCACATTTGGTAACTTGTTCACTGACAGTATTCACTTGTATGTTTATTGTATTCCCATTTTGGAATAATCTTTCCCTAGTCTGTCTTATTGTATTCCCATTTCAGAATACTCCCATTTCCATCTTATTGTGGTCTTGGTTTGTAGTACAATAACAAGAAAAATTATATTGGTTTCCGCAAATTTGTACTTTACTTTAGATCTGATATCAACTGTTATGACTGTGTCACAACCCTGTTGCAACCCAACAGTCTCTGATGATACTATTCATTTGTCTGTGTTTCAAGTTATTGGCCAAGTCATTGTATTGGCAACCATTGGTAAACCAACACTGATGTATACCTTCATGGCAATCAAACCCGTTTACACCCCTGTCAGCTTATACTTGTACCATCTGTGAAGAACAGAAAACTGACTGGGACCAAACAGAAGGACTTGGCTTCAGCTTATGTGCTGTGCCCTCACAATTACCATCAGGTGTCCTTAAATTTTGGGCAGGTGAAAACTAGTCCTATCGAGTACCTCACAGTGAGTTACCAATTGGAAGCTGAAGGATAAGTTGAGTGTCAGGTCAAGGGGTCAGAGACCAAGGGTGAGTGAGTGCAAGCAGAGGCAGAGAGTGGGATACTTAGAGTGAGACTATGAGAGATGTATATGAGTGTTCTGAGTCAATATTCTGATTGCCTAGTAACTACAGTGGGTTTATATACGAATTATCAGCATCTAGAAACTACTAACTAAGGGAAGAGCGGAATTACTATTGACAAATAGACTTGACTAGAAGGTTACGATAAGATCAGAAGCCACAATTAACTGAGAGTGGAATTACAAGAAAAGGAAATAGTCCAAGTGTTACAAGTATATATGTACAGGCATAGGTGAAACATAGTGTGGAACAGATCATCATGAGTAAAAGGCAACATATTGAAGCATAACCAGATGGTATGAGTATAACTTGACAGGGGCGTAAATGGGGTTTGATAGCCGTGAGGGTATATGTACATCAGTGTCAGGTCACCGACAGTTTCCAATACAATGACTTTGGCCAGTAACTTGAAGCACAGGTGGACAATAGTATCATCAGGGACCATTGGGCTGCGACACAGTTGTAACACCATCTGGTTATGCTTTGATATGTCCCCTTTTTATTATGATGATCTTTTCTACTCTATGTTTCACATATGCCCATATATACTTGTAGCTCTTGGACTATTCCCTTTTCTTGTAATTCCGCTCTCGGTTAATCATGGCGTCTGATCTTATTGTAACCTTCCAGTTCCTAGTCAAGTTTATTTGTCACTAATTGGACATTCCCGCTCTTACCTTAGTTAGTATTTCAAGATGCCAATAACTAGTATTTAAGTCCAACTGTAATGTAGCTACAAATCAATCAGAATATCAACTAAGTTACTCCTACTAGTTCTTTGCTCTTCTCTCAGACTTCCGATCCTCTCTCTCTCTCCCTCTCTGCTTTCTACCAATCCGGGGATCTGACAGTTCAACCACTGTTCAGATCCCCAATTGATAAGTTCTTGCATGTTTGAAATTTAAGTACAACTGATGGTAACTTTGTGAGGGTGCAGCACACAAGCTGAAGCCATGTCCTTCCATTCGGACTCCATCAGACTTCCGACCTCCCGGCATGCAACTTAACAGTATATTCTGATTTCAAACTCACAAATCTGCCTGAGATCTGAACTTAACAGTAGATTAAAACTACAACCTGTCACTCATTCACCTTACCTAGCATCATGTTTTATTTTCCCATTCATTTGTTCACAGCTCCACATCAGCACCACATTACTTATCTTTTACAGAACCCTTTTGTGTTTTCATACATCATTCTGATTTCCAGATGCAAAGATAAGTTAATGGCCAAAGCTGATCCTGTTTTACTCAGATTCCGCTCACTTTGGCCTGCTCTGATGCTTGTTTTGTCCTGCCCCTGGTTTGCTCGGCTCCCGATTATTTCTGGATATTCCGAACAGATTAATTTCCTACTAGTCACCATACTCTCAGAATCTGTCGGCCTCTGGAAATATGCTTTGCCTGTTATGTACCTTAATGGTATATTATGGATTCAAGTTCACAATGTGTTGGCCACCTAGTGCTTGGTTTTCTTTACAGATTATACCTTCCTAAACCATTGCTCATAACTCCAAATCAACATCACCTTCCTTACCCTTGTTCTTTGCCTTGCCTTCGGACCTTTTCTGGGTCCCGGCCCCTTCTCCGAACTTTTTTTTGGAGCCTTTGTTTTCTGACCCACCCTTGGGTTGCCTGCCCTATGTTCCTTGTCATGTCCCCCATCTTCTGACCCCTTATCCGACCATTTTCTGACCATTCTGACTCCTCTCTCCCTCTGCATCGATTTCCATAATGACTTACTGGACTGTCCTGTTTTCGGGCAGATCGGATTTTAAGTCAGGAAGTTTTCATGCAGTACTCATACATTGTCGGCTTTCGCAACCTGGATACACTCCAAACTGTGATTTGCTTTCCAGCTCCCTTTGGGGACATTTTCCAGTTCCTTCAACTTCCCTGAGGAACATTATCTGGTTCCCTTGTGGAACAAATCTGGACATCACGTCACCCTTTGACTAGCAGTTAGACAAGTTGCTTGGCTATTACAGGATACCATTGTCTCACCCACTATGAATCCATTGATTTCCAGGTATTGAGCAATAACTTTTCTAAACCATCCAATGCCTCCTATTTGATTGTATTGTCTGCTCTGAACTTTTTCAGGCATCTCTGGCCTTCGGGAAACCCTCAGCCCTTTTTGGGCATTTCTGGCCTTTTTGGCATCTCTGGTCCTTTTTGGCATGTCCAACCATTTCACTTAAAATCAGATTCTGTGAATTCTCGGACATTCCAGAATCCTTGGACCTTTGGGAACCCTCAGACATTTTGGAACTCTCGAACTTTCCGGAATCCCTGGATTTTCCGAAATCCTCAGCCCCTTTTGTTTGGCACTCCTGGCCTCTTTTGGAACTCTTGGCCTTCAGGCAACCCTCAGCCCTTTTGGGCACCTCAAGCCTTTTGGCATATTCAGCCCTTTTAGGCATTTCTGGCCTTCAGGCCACCCATGGCCCTTTTTGGGCATTTATTGCTGTTTTTGGCATGTTCAACACTTTCACTCAACTTTGGATTCCTCAGATTTCCGGACTTTCTGGAATCCTCAGACCTTTCTGTTCCCAATTATCTGTTGAGTGTTGAGTGTTTACTTGCCAAGATCAGTTTAATCCAGTCCTTCAGACATTTTGGGCTTCAGGCAAATCCTAGCCTTTTGGCATCCCCTGCCTCTTCTTTTTGGCATTTTCAGCTTCTGCAAATTCTTGGACTTTCTGAAATCCTCAAATTTCCGGAACCCTCAGATTTTCCGGAAACCTCGGACTCTCTGAATTTTCAACTCTTTGTTGAGTTTTCCTGCTTGCCATGATTGTTTTTGTCTGGCCCTTTTTAGCATATACTGTATGGCCATTTGCACCATTTCAACCCCTTTTAGCATCTTTGGTCTTTTGGTACCAACATTTCGACTCAATTTCAGATTTCCGGATTTTCCAATCTCTCCAAATCTTCAGAAAATCCCCGGACTCCAAAATTATGTTGAGTTTTGTTTTTTCTTGATTGTCTTTGACCATCCAGCCCACCTGGCCCTACTCTGATTACCTCAACTATGATCTAGACGTTGGGATGTCTACATTAAAAGGGGGGTAACACTTATCCTGTTATTATTCTAGTCCCTATACTTTTGGATTCACTTCATAATTCCTAGTCCACCCTATGTCTCTCTTTGCCTTTCTAGTGCTCCCACATGTAAGCCTGGCCACCTTACCACATACGTCATCACCAACCTCTCCCATCAACCACTCATTGTTCTGCCACTTGGTAGCACCCTTGTGCCTTATCATGTGGCCATTACCAACCTCTCCCATCAACCACTCATTGTTCTGCCACTTTATTGTTAAGTAGTGCCCCTGTGCCTGACCATGTGGTTCCTTATATATATAAAAACCCATATCCTATAGTGGTTGAAGATCATCTTTCCAACCATGAATTCCTTTCCCACTCTTCCCTAGGGAGCCTCACATTCATCCTGTATCATACTGCTATTAAAATAAAGAAAACTTAGTCCTGTCTGTGTTGACCGAGTGAGGCTGATAACAACAGCCTTTCACCACAGCACACTTCGACTCTCAGTTCACTGAGTGACAGATGAGTCAAGTATCCATCCTTTCAGCCCTCTGTCCTTTCATAACCTTTGGGTTTTCCCTCAGAAGCCCAAGGACCTCATTGGTTATGATGCAGACTCCACTGGACCTCAACTCCCTTGCCTTTCCATGTTCTCTGCCATAAGGGGACTTACCTCCTCAGATCCCATGGACCTCTCCAACTCACTATCCTCTAAGGAGCCCTTGGACTCTGTAGCCCCTTAGATGACTCGTCCTCTAAGTCATCTGCCTCTTGGGATGTTGTTTGCTCCTCCAGTTCTGTGGCAGTCCTACTGAGGACTCCATCTTCTTCTCCTTGCCTCTAGGGAACATTTTAGCCCCTTGTGGGCAACTCCTGGCTCATCTGGGCATTTTCCGGCCCTTAGGCAATCCAACATCTGACCAGTCATGTATCCTCGGGGTACCCAGACTTCCTGGTGCTCATCCAGCACATTCTCGGAGCCCAGACTTCCCAGTTCACATCCAGTGTATTCCCGGAACCCCCGGACCTCCCGGTTCTATAACTTTCAGCCTGTTCACAGTCCTATCTGAACTTCTTGATGTCACCAATCTATTCTCGGAACCCATGGACTTCTCTGTTCCATCCAGCACATTCCCAGAACCTCCAGAGTTCCTGGTCTTCACCCTGGAATTCCCGGACTTTCCAGTTCACATACAGCATATTCCCAGAACATATGGACTTCCCAGTTTTGTGACACATAGCCCATTCGAAGTTAGAACAAGTCCTGCTTACCCTTGGAACTTCCGTGGCTTTTCCCCATGGTTTTTCCCTGTGATTTAAGGTCCACCTGTCCTCAGAACTCCCATGGCTTTTCCCTGTGAACCACATCCTCTCAGTTTCCACTGCCTATTTACAGTGACCACTCTAACTCCTCATTGACCCCTTGCCTTCGGGCAATGGTTTGTCCCTCACAGGCAACTCTCGGCCCATTTGGGCTTTTTCCAGCCTTTTCCGGCATTCCCTGTTGCCCCCGGGCAACACTCTGGCCCCTCATGGGCAATTTCTGGTCCATTTGGAAACTTTCTGGCCTTTCCGGCACCTTTCTGTCCTACTGGTTAGCCTTTATTCTCACATTGCCTTGCACCCTCTGCATTTTTGGCATATTTGGACTTTCATCACCCCTGTACCCTTTGCCCTGTTTGTCTGCTCTGACATTTTCAGTGTGCTCAGATCCCTCAGAACTTCCAGACTCTGTTCTGGACCTTTTTGGACTTTCAGACCTTAGTGGATTTTCAGACATTTTTAGATTTCTGGACCTTTTCAGAGGTTTGAATTTACATTCAAGTATCCAAATATGATAATGGCCTCATCCTGACCTTCATCTTGATATTGACTTTCCAAATCCTTTTCAAGCCCTTTCCAAACCCTTTCCAAGCCCTTTCCGAACCCTTTCCGAACCCTTTCTGGCACCTTACCCTCCCACTTCTTCCTCACCTCCTCTTCTCACACCCCAGCCACCTCTCTCCATTCCTCCTCCTTGCAGGCCTTTTTCTTCTCTTCAAGCTGTTGATGATGCTCTTGTGCACTCAGCAGTCCGTTCAGACCCAACATGGGGGCTACAGTCACTCTCCGTGGGAAAGGTCTAGAGCCAGAACCCATGGTCATTGTGGATCAAGAGAAAGAGTCACACAACATCTTGACACAACAGTTGTACCTGACAAGTTCTATGTAACAAGATCTAGATTTCAGCCTCCATTTCAGCCAATGGGGAGATACTGTTACAACTGTGTCACAACCCAACGGTCCCTGATGATACTATCATCTGTCTGCATTTCAAGTTATTGGCCAAGTCATTGTATCAGCAACCATTGGTAAACCAACACTGACATATACATACCTTCACGGCAATCAAACCCGTTTATGCCCCTGTCAGTTTATACTCATACCATCTGGTTGTTATGACCATGTTGCAACCTGATGGTCCCTGATGATACTATCATCCACCTGCACTTCAAGTTGCTGGCCAAAATCATTGTATCAGAAACCATCAGTAAGCTGACACTGATGTATACCCTCATGGCAATCAAACCCCATTTATGCCCCTGTCAAGTTATACTTGTACCATCTGGTTATGCTTTGATATGTTGTTAAGAACAGAAAACTGACTGATGTTGGTAGACAATAGGGACCGAATGGAAGGACTTGGCTTCAGCTTATGTGCTGTGCCCTCACAAGTTACCATCAGGTGTCCTTAAATTTCAGGCCAGTGGAAACTAGTCCTATCAAGCAAACCTCACAGTGGGTTACTGATTGGAAACCAAAGGATAAGTTGAGTGTTGGGTCGAAGGTTCAGAGACTGGGGGTGAGTGAGTGCAAGCACATGCACTATCTCATTTTCCCGGTAATTGTGAAGATCCATTCCTGGAAACTCTTTGGAGTGTTTCCTGGATATTATCTCTGGGTCCAAACCATCTTCCAGACCAGTATCAAGATCCAGACTCCACTGGAACCTGACCCTCATCCCTTCAAGACTCCCGGTCAGACTTCCGGTCAGACTCCCATCTTGATCCGACTTTCCACCCTGAGTCTCCAATCTGACTTTTCAACTCAATATCCAACCTGACTTCCGACTATGGTTATAGTTTCCATATTTCTGAACCTCATCCTTGTTCCATATTTGGTAACTGACAGGTTAACAGTTATTCATTCGCTTGTTTATTGTTCTTGTTGTATTCCCATTTTGGAATCTTCATCCTAATCTGTCTTGTTATACTTCTAGATTTGTAGTACAATTACTGGAACATCTATATAGTCTTCCATAGCCATGTACTTACTCTTTAGTTTTAATCTCGAATTAGTTTGTATCTCTTCTGTCTTTCTGTAACTCAATCTTCGGAACTCTCTGGACTCTGGATATCCATCCAACATGTGATCTACTTCTCCAGGCCCAAATTATAAAAAGTTGTGTTGATTACCACTCTGTGTACAAAGAATACCAATGTTTAAAGTGTGGTGAAAAATGGATTGACTGACTTAGTACAGTACATATTACTTAGAGGGAAGAAGAGGATAGAATATGTAATAGTAGGTTGCGGTCAAGAGCACCTGTACAATTGCTCAAAGTCCAAGATGACATTAGTTAGAATCAAGGAATCAACCTTTACATTTCAATTCTCACAGGACTATGTTTCAAATAAAGAAAGATATGCTGTGAAGGGTTTTATTGGAGAGAAAGAAAAAGGTTGAACAGCAGATGCAACAGAGAGACATGATGAGAAGTCAAGGTCAATAATAAAGTCCTGAGTAAGTGATTACTCTTGGCCTTTGCAAATGTAGAGAGTAGTCACACATGAATGCTGTCCACACTTATGTTGCATGTTGGGGTTTCTGGGTACAATGTCTCTTGAGTTTTAGTGCCTAATGCCAAGAGTGAGTTCCAATTGTGCAAGTTGTTGTTGTTTTTTAATGAACATGCAAACTAATTTTGAAGAGGGTGAACTGGGCAGTTGAGTTTCCAAACCATTGATGATGTCTCACACATCCTTATGAGTAAGAAGTGCTTTCATGTAAACACACCAAATACAGTATGTACTATATATAGTTCTCCCCTAGTTTTTGAAAGTGGTTCTCATTTCCCATTTTGGGTAAGTTGGGAACACCAATTTGGAATAGTGAAATATGAAATGAAATGGAAAATGTGGATGTAATACATGAACTGCAGAGTTGAATGTACCATCCCAGAGCCTTTCCTGTGCAAATACTGCAACTTCTAAGCCCCTTAATATATGTACATACATATATGGCCACCTACTCTTGCAAGTTCAATGTACCACCCCAGAGCTCTTCCCATGTGAATACTATGGCTTCTAAGCCCTTCTATACAGCTGCCTGAATCAAGTATGACAAGTCAATACTTGAAGGAATGAAATTGTGCTGCAACAAATCCAAGCTGATAAGTCTGAAGAGCCAATAATCTATTGAAAAATGGGGAGATACATTGATACACCATGGACATGAACAAAAAGCATTAATTATTACTAAGTTACTGTACAGGACTACATAGCTTAGCACAAAATATACTAGTGACTAACAGGTGTCATTACATTGAGATTACTACAAAAGGTGTTAGTTGCAGATCACTGGGCAGAATTTTGGTGGATATTCCAGACACTTTTCAGGAATATGTCCATGGAGTTTCCAGGGATTAGTTCAGGGAGTATTGGATATTACCAGAGTATGGGTTGGACTTGGCTTCAGCTTATGTGCTGCACCATCCTGCACTCACTTGGGTGTCCATATGTCAGAGGGTGGATATATACCAGAGTGTTTATGAATACCTGGAGTCTGGTTCCGGATATTGAGCATTCAGAAAGAACAAAGGAGCAGATTAACTAAGTCATGACTAAGTCAAGATTAGTACATGACTATGGAAGACTATATAGATATTCCACTCATTGTACTACAAGTCTGGGAGTATAATAAGACCTATTTGGATCTGTTTCCAAACTAAGCATATAATAACAAGCAGATAAATGAGGATACAAGGATGGGGACAGATTGGGGAATAAGGGCAAGAACAATAAACAAACAAATGAACATCTGTCAACCAGTCAGTTACCAAATGTGGAACAAAGGAAGTGAGTCGGAAGATCCATGGATATCTGATACTATCCATAAATGGCTCCTAACACTATAGTGACTAATTTCTGGGAAAGCCATGGGTTCAGGGTAAGTCGGAACATTGGCATAGAATGGCAAGTGTTGACAGGGATGATCAGGTAAAGGTCAGGTCATGGATTAAAGATGTATATAGAACAAACACAGGGAGTCTGGCCAGAGTCTGGGTCAGAAAATGACCAAGGACACTTGGAGATGCTAGCTGGGAAAGGGCAGAGTCTGATGGGTTCCAGGCCATAACAGGAGGTGTCTAGTTGAGGGCAGAATACCAGAATGGGATCTGAGTTGAAGGGTACTTAAGGGATGAGGGTTGGGTTCTGTGGATTCTGGATCCTGATACTAGTCCAGAAGATGGGTCAGAACCTCATATGATTCTGGGAAATACTCTGTGGAGTCTCCAGGAATGGATCTTCACAAAAGGCTAGAATGTTAATGCTTTCTACCTGCACTCTGGAATCACATAATCAAACACAAACATCCAGATGCTCAACCCCCATGAACCAATCTACATACATATGCTAGGCATCAACACCATGACCAATCCCTACCAAGTTGATGCTGCCATGTAGACCCATCTCAATTAACTACCTATTAAGATTCACATGGATTTACCACCATTTCATTTGAAGTCTGATGGAAATTGCTTTGTGGGAGGAATTTTTCACAAATGCTGCTCAATCCAAAGAAATCACCTTATATCCTGCCGACTTGTTAAGATCTAAGGTCTAAAGACAAGAGGGGAAATGACATTGGAGGGCCAATGGGTATTTCATACTTAACCAGGCAGTCTGATTCAACAAAACAAGTGGAACTTGGCTTCAACTTATGTGTTGCATCCTTGCATGAACTGTTAGGGTGCTCTGGGATTTCAAGAAGAGCAAGTAATATGAATTGAACTGAAGAACTATAACATATATGATAGGGTTTTTATACAAAAGTATAATGGATGATCAGAAGGCTGATCAAGGGAGTGAGAAGTCATGACCCAATCAGGACTGAAGGATAAGTCGAGTGTTGGGCCAAGGGGTCGGGGTGTTACAACTGTGTCACAACCCTATCGGTCCCCGAGGTTATCACCACCTATTGACGATTCGAGTTACTGTTCAAGTCACCACATCGGAGACCATCGGCCCCCGAAGCTGACGTATGCTTTCGTGGTGATCAAACCCCGTTTACGCTCATGTCAAAATATACTCGTATTATCTGGTTAAACTTTTGATACATCCCTTTTATTCTCATGATCCATTCTATCCTATGTTTCACATATGTCTATCTATATTTGTAGTCCTCGAACTATTTCCTTTTTCTGTAAGTCCGCTCTCGGTTATCTCTTCGGCCCCTGAACTAATCATAAACTTCCTGTTCCTAGTCAAGCTTATTGTTAATACTGTTTTCCGCCCTTCTCCCCATTAGTATTTTCTAGACGCCTGCTACTTGTATATGAACCCGCTGTAGTTGTAGTTACTAGGCAATCAGAATATCGACTCAGAATACCCTCTTACGTCTGTAACAGTCTCATACTAAGAATCCCCTCATCTGCCTTCGTGTGCGCTCGTCCACTCTCGGTCCCGACCCCCTTGGCCCAACACTTGACTTAACCTTCGGTCCTGATCGGTATCTCGCCGAAAGGTACTCCTTAGGATTAGTCTTTGCCCACCTGAAATTCAAGGACACCCTACGGATATTTGCGAGGGCACAGCACATAAGCTGAAGCCAAGTCCTTCCGATCGGTCCCTGTCGGCCACCGACAATAGTCAGTTTTCAGTTCTTAACACAGGGACCGAGAGTGGGCAAGTGCATGCGAAGGCGGAGAGTGGGATACTTAGAGTGAGACTTCTAGAGATGTATGTGGGTGTTCTGAGTTGATATCCTGATTGCCTAGTAACTACAACTACAGCAGATTCATATACAAGTATTCGGCATCTAGAAAATACTAACTAAGGGAAGAGCAGAACATTAATTGACAAATAAACTTGACTAGGAACGGGAAGGTTATGATAAGTTCGGAGGCCATGATTAACTGAGAGTGGAATTACGAGAAAAGGAAATAGTTCGAGGGTTACAAGTATATATAGGCATATGTGAAACATAGAGTAGAATGGATCATCATAATAAAAAGGGACGTATCAGAGTATAACCAGATAGTACGAGTATATTTTGATGGGGGCATAAATGGGGTTTGATCACTGTGAAAGCATATGTCAGCATCGGGAGACTGACAGTTTCCGATGCAATGACTTGATCGATAACTTGAAATGTCAATAGATGGCAATAACCTCAGGGACCGTCAGGTTGTGACACGGTCGTAACAGCAGGTGCATTTAAGTTAGTGCCTGGAGTCCAGTGGGAATTCCGGTCGTAACAGAAAGGCATAAAAGGGCAATGAAAAGAGCAAGGAAAGTCAGACAGAAAATCTTTCCATTGTACATTAGTTGTCTGTATTATAATCTGTACTTTGACATTGTATTCTTAATTCAACTTTTACTGTATCTCAGATTTCTTGATATAATTATTCATTTCGCTTCTGTGTCCTATATTTGCCTCACGCTTTATCAACAGGATGAATTAATACTTCATCAAACAAGGCATCTGTACTCGATATTGTTGAATATTCTTCAATTGTTTATCTTTATTGAGTAAAATCCAATTAATGTCAAAAAGGATTAAGGATCAAACTAAGACTGAATGTGATGAAACACAAATATTCTAAAGATTGTGAGGTGGCAAATAAAACATACACATATGTAGAAACAAATAATGGGAGAACATCAGGACAGAGGATGACCAAAAGGGTAATCTACAGAAGAACAGGTGTCAGGGTGCCACAGGCAGTGACACCATGGTACCAATACCTAACACAACTAACTGAACTGTTAGACAGGTTAGACAGGACATATTCTTACACAACATGAGACCATGTATGTCTCTATTAATCATATGAGGTCTTAGAATGGAGGTATAAATCAGCATGCATGCCATCCACAATCAG
Source organism: Hysterangium stoloniferum (assembly GCA_015178975.1). NCBI lineage: Eukaryota > Fungi > Basidiomycota > Agaricomycetes > Hysterangiales > Hysterangiaceae > Hysterangium > Hysterangium stoloniferum. The sequence continues at coordinate 144,010 of WHVD01000035.1, read as the reverse complement.
TATCTTTTAACCCTACATGATGATTGAAATGAGCCTATGTGGCAGCATTAATTTGAGGGGGTGTGGAACCTAACATGGATTGGTGTACTCCAGAAGGTCCGTCCAGACACAAACATCATTGATACTAACCATTATGAATCAATCCATGTTAGGTTCTACACCCTCTCAGGTTGATGCTGCTAAGTAGACTCATTTCATTCAAGTACCATGATTCACATTTACTTACTGTTGTTTCATTCGCAGGCTGGGTGACGTTGCTTTGTGGGAGGAATTTTTTCAAATGCTGCCCAACCCGAAGAAAACACCTCAAATGATATTTGCCATCCGATACGAGGCGACCATCCTAAGTAACTGCAATGTGGTGTCAGGAAATGTAGTAATGATACAAATAGCTAGACGCACCCGGTGGGAGACGACACCACGGGTGTTGGAGAATGGGATATGTCCGTCAGAGCACTGTACAGGATCAGTCGCAGTTTAAATTTGTACCCGCTGAACCTCACCTCGACGGATGAGATGTCGATGCAATGAGTTCGAACGGTGAACTCGTTGCAAGCGATGGATTGGTAAACTCACGCTAAAAATGCTAGCGCCCGTTAGCGAACCTGACGCTCCTATGGATTGACTGTATAGTGATTGAGATGACGGTTATCTGATAGAGGGCAACAAGTACCTGGTGATATTCCAATCCACCACCTGAGGAAAGGTATCCCCGAAGTTGACGCCGAAATCGGGTCTGACAATATCTCCTCGAAGACTTCATATGCTTCTTATTAATGGAGACTTACATGGCATTATGTTCCTCGTAGGAAACTGTCCCGTGTACCGGATGGCAAATATGATTGAGGTGTTTTCTTCGGGTGGGGCACCATTTGCGAAAGAAATCTCCCACAAAGCAGTTTCAGCCAGGCTGCGAATGAAACGGTAATTATGATAGCTGATTGAGATGGGCCTACGTGGCAGCATCAACTTGGTGGAACGGACTAATGAATTCTTTGTAATGGGAGTGTTTCCCCTTTTAAGCTCCGCCATTTGTGGAGTCATCTCCTGCGTTTTGTCTCTTGCCACCATTATCTGAGTGGTCGGCCCTCAAGGATTGCTCAGCCTTTCCTTGAGTAAATTGCTTTTCCCACTATCCCACCCTTTCCTGCTCCTTTACTGCCCTAAAACTCGTAGTTTAGATTGATTTTTCATGTATTTACTATTAGTTTGGAAGCTGTTGGGGCTCGCTCATGTCCCCAACAGCATGTTTTGTGCAATAGAGCCTGCGGCCGGGGGCCCGCTCATCCAAATATGGACAGAGACAAAGATAGGGGTTGGTCACGGTGCCGGTGCCTGGCATAGGTTGGTTGGTTCATGGTGGATGGTGGTTGAGCGTCCGGATGTTTGTGTTTGAGTGTGCGGTTTCAGAGTGCAGGTAGAAAGACAACTAGCCCAGTGGAAAAGGGCGTGTATGGTCACAAGACAACGATGGCGGATGGCATGTACACTGATGTATAATTCCTCAGGCTTTGTATTAACAAATCAAAGGATTGACTATTTGGGATTTGGTCTATACATATACGATTGGCTCCCATCAGCTTCTCTCGGGCTCAGCAAGGTTAATTTTTCGGAGCCAAGGGAGCTCAAATTACCACTAAGTATTTGAAACCAATTCGCTGAGGCTAGAATAATAAATCAAAAAGGGATAATCTCCCCTTGTGGGGGGTAGTTTTCCTACCTTCATATGCACCCGCAAGTCGGTCGATGCTTGGTATACGTGTCTCTACCCAGACAACGTGTCGGGTCGCTACAAGCTATAACAAATATATATAGACGTTGAGAAGATCGAGTATTTTTGTAAAAGGAAGAAATAAGGAGGAAAAAGCTTAAGTGGTGGTAACACATTGTGGAACAAAGGAAGGAACAAAGGACCATTTGAACAATGGGTACATATCTCGATTGAGGGTTGCCTCATGTCTTCGTCGCCACTCCGGCTCCACCACACCCCTTCAAGCACGGATGAAGTCTCGATTCGTAACAGAAGCACAATTAGTGGGACCGAGTTCTTGATTTATATTCTAATTGTTGATCCATATATTTCCAATTAGGCGCTGCAATACAGCTACATCATAGATTTTAATGGTTTTAAAGTTTAAATGGTTATAAGTTGTCTTTGTCCTCCGAGTGCCAAGTTGAGAATGCGATAGCACAGTTCAGCATAATAACCAAATTCATTTGGTAACACGGGTGAGACATGGCCAAGATGAATATACCAGGGAGAAATTTTTTTTTTTGCTACTGTACGTGTCGGGTAAGTGCGACAGCGAACGAAATAAAATGACTGAGAAGTGGGTTCTATGACGTTAATAATGGAAATACAACGGGACTTGTACCTCCTGAGAACCATATAGTGAGGGAAGTCACAAGGAGAGAACTGAACGTCATCAAGAAATTATATTATTAATAAATATCGACGTTGACAATCAGTCGAATTTTGGCGGTGAGGAGTTTCGCCCAGTGTATTCATGTGCCGGCCGACTCGGGGAATTCCGAAATATACGCCAAAAAAGACAAACAACTGTGATGCAGCTTAACCAATGTTCATGGAATTAGAGAGTTTGGATATTATTTTCAAAAAGTTATCTGAAGGAAATCACTATAGGTACAGATTTCTTTCTGTGCGAGTCGTGTCGCGAACCTAACAGTCCGCAGTGACCATTGGTCATTTTAGAAAGCAGGGACAACGAATGAATAATGATGTGATATCCGATGATCCATCAGTTAGAACACTCATCAGCTTCGGGGAAATGCACTTGAGGTCATCTAGAAAAAAAGCTGAGCCCCTTGGGAAGTCGGTTGTGCATCGGGAGACGAGGCCTATTGTTTCCATAAACGATATATCCACAGAAATAATGACCACGAAACGTTCATATACATGCAATCTAAGTATGGAGCCATTCTAAGATAAGAGCCTTCGGCGCCTAGATCGGAGTGTACCGCATCTACCACGCGTCTAGGCACTGTCAGTACCGGCGCTTGGAGTCGTTCTTTTCCATCGATGACCACTGTGAGACCGGCTAAACGTTTTAAATTATGTTTCTAGCTACTATTTAAAAAGGAAGAAATAGCTTTGGTGCGTCAAGGAACTTCGAACAGTCCTCTGTCGACCAGGTGGCATCCTGCCTTCAAAACGTGCAAAGCCTTCGGTCGCATGGGCGACACATAACCCAAAAGTATCCCCAACTTCACATTCCCATATCGTTTCGGGACCCAAGTCACAATACTCACCCGTTGTCCTAGATTGTGGGCCACCAATGCTTCTCGTAGGCTGATACTGACCACTGACGCCCAGTGAAATATGAGACGACCATCATAAGTAACTTCAATGTGGTGTCAGGAAAGGAAATGTAGTAATGATACAGATAGCTAGACGCACCTGGTGGGAGACGACACCTCGGGTGTTGGAGAATGGGAGAGGTCTGTCAGAGCACTGTGCAGGTTTAGTCCAAGTTTAAATTTGTACGTGATGAGCCTCACATCAACGGACGAGATGTCGATGCAAAGGGTTCAAAAGGTGAACTCGTTTCAGGCGAAGGATTTGGGTAACTCCCGCCTAAAACACTGGAGTCCATTACCGAACTTGACTCTCCCATTGATTGACTGTATAGTGAAATGAGATATGACAGTTATCTAATAGAGCGCAACAGGTACCCGTTGATATTCCAGTCCACCACCTGAGGAAAGGTATCCCCAGAGGCGAAGTCGAAATCCGGTCTGAAAATATCTTCTAAGATTTATATGTTTATGATAAACTGAGACTTACATGGCACTATGTCGCGCGTAGGAAGCCGTCCCGTGTACGGGATGGCAAATATGATTTGAGGCGTTTTCTTCGGGGTAAACAGCATTTGAAGAAAACTCCTCCCACAAAGCGATGTCACCCAGCCTGCGAATGACACAACAATGAATAAATGTGAATCACGGTAGATGATTGAAATGAGGGTACGTTGAAACATCAACCTGAGAGGGGCTGGAACCCATCACGGATTGGTTCACAGACGTTGGATACGATAATGTGTGTTTCTGGACGGACATTTCGGAGTACACTTAGAAGGACAACAGGCCACGCTCAATGGACGAGGCCCTTGTATAGTTAAAAGATAATGATCGTGGATGGCACTGATTTATACCCCTTCAGGTGTTGTATTATCAAATTGAAGAATTGCCTATTTAAGATTTCGTCATTGAACACGAGAAACTAGGACTCATCGATCCTGCGGTGCGTGTGAAACACGTGTCGTTCAGATAGTCCATTATGGGATGTGTCAACCTGAGACTTCGGCAACTTGGGCCTGGGGAAGTAGACCGGCATGTTGAATGCATACTTAGAGAACGAGCTGTGTTCCAATATCGGGAAACACCCCGCATGATCCTTAATATCAGAAACAAATGACTAATTCAATTTTAGGGGAAAGAGCAAGAAATAGTATTCGCTTGTCCATACTGGAGCCATTACTAGTAAGGAATTGGCTGCCTAATTGTTCTTTATTTTTCGGTGGGCATATACATATGCTGGCTTGCTCCAACCTTAGAGATGAGCTCACTAGATGAGAGCCGTGCCCATGAACACATATTTAGGGGGAAATGCAGACGATACACAGCCACCCACCTAGCATGGGAAGATTGGAGCCTGAATACCATGCAAAAGTCATGTTTTCCTGCAGTTCGTTTGAGTCATGCTCCATTTTCATCTGGTTCTAAACCATGGCTCATTTCCTTACAACTGTTGGAATTGGTGATGAAAACACCCATTTCTTAGGGGCAATTCACCCATTTCTTCAACTGTTCATATGAAAATGCTAATTGTGGACCATCACTGGAGGCATCCCAAGTTTTTTGGAGTTGGAGAACCTTCCAAAACTATTTGGCCAAATTTTCTAGGAATTCTTTGAACTAATAAATGTTTTGAAAATTTCAAGTTTTCAGATGTGATTTTCCACTTTGGAAAATTCTACTAAAACTTAGAATTTTCAAACAATTTATCAGTTCAAAGAATTCTTAGAAAATTTGGCCAAATATTAGGATTTTGGAAAGGTTTTCAAACTCCAAAAACCTTGAGATGGCTTCAGTGCATGCATTCTGAGCCTAATGCATGACAGAACCAGTGTACACCTAAACTAGCACCAAACCTATCATGTCAGAAGGTGATTACACATTGATTGACACACAAGTACTTCTATACAAGTCTATTAAACCCTTGTAGATTGTGTATTACAATAAGTCAACTTATACTATTTTTTAATAATAACAACTATGTGCACACTTCTCTTTGACTCATAAACATAACCACTGTGCCATGTTTCACTTTATTGATGCTTCCCCCCATTCTATATATGACTTGCTCCCATCAGGTTCTTGTAGGGCTCAGCTTGCTTAGTTTTGTGGTGCTGAGAGAGCTCAAGTTATTACTAAGCATTTGAAACCAAGCAGTTGAGGCTATAAGAAGAACACATCCAAAAAATAATCTCACATTGTGAGGGGCAGGCAGTTTTACTACCTTCATATGTACTCCCAAACCAGTTGATGCATGCTTGGTATACAGTGAGGGACAAAACCCTTCCAATGATTTTTAGTTGTGCAAAGATTCTTGAATAACTCAAGAACCACTGTAGATACAGACCTGAAATTTGGTGGTTGGTTAGGTCTACATGTTATCTATATGCCCTTAAAATATTATGACATAAGCATTAGTATTTCCCATGCTATAAATAAAATAATAATAAAATCACATTGGAAGGGTTTTGTCCCAGTCACATGATTAACACAAAACCTTATTGATTATCAGCAAATAAGGTTTTGTTTAATCATTTGACCTGTCAAAATTAGATATATATATAGCTATTCACTTTTTAGTTCAACAACATCCCCACAACTCAACATTCTACACCATGAAAGCTCTTACTCCTCCTCAGGTTGCCACATTCTCATTTTGCTCAATAAGGGCAAGTCTACTTCTCAGATCTCTGTGATCACTGGCAGAGATCTGTTTTCTATATCCAGAATTCACTTTACCCATTGCCCATCACTTGCCAAAGCACCTGGTGGCCATCCATGCAAGCTTTCTCCCTCAGATATTCATTATTCCCTCTAACAAATCACTTCTCAGAAGGCAGAACATGCCACTGAGGTGACCAAAATCCTTCAAAATATGACTGGAGAGTCCATTTCAGTGAAGACTGTTCATAGAGCACTCAAGAAGGTTGGAATGACGGCTGTGGTGGAGAGAAAAGGCCTTTACTCACTAAGAGGCATAGGAAGGCAAGGATGGACTCTGCTCTGGCACACAAGGACTGGACTGTGGATGATTGGAAGAGGGCTGTTTGGTTAGATGAGACCAAAATCAATTGTTTGGAGTCAGATGGGAGGAAGTAGGTGTGGAAAAGGGCAGGAGAGGGGCTCAGTGATAGGGTGGCTGAGGGTACAATCAGGTTTGGAGGAGGAAATCTGATGTTGTGAGGCTGTATGTTGTGGGAAGGACCAGGATATTCCACCAAAATTGATGCAAGGATGGATGCTGACCTTTATGTTAGCATTATGGAAGATGAACTTCAAGAAATCATGGAGTATTATGGCAAGAACACAGGGGATATGGTCTTTCAGCAAGACAATGACCCCAAACACAAGAGCAAAAAGGCCACCAATTGGTTTAAAGACAATGGATTTGTGGTCATGGTATGGCCACCTCAGTCTGCTGACCTTAATCCAATTGAACACCTCTGGTATTACCTCAAAAGGAGGCTGGGTGGCACCCAAGAGTATTCATGAGTTGTGGGAGAGGGTTCAGACAGAGTGGGAGAAGATCCCTGCCTCTACTTGTCAGAACTTGATAGAGAGTATGCCTAGAAGGGTTGAGGCTGTTTTGAAGGCCAAGGGAGGCTATACCAAGTACTAGATTGTTTAATTTGTATTTTTTATATACCAGGGACAAAACCCTTCCAATGTAATTTTATTAGTGTTTTATTTATAGCGTGGGAAATACTAATGCTTATGTCATAATATTTTAAGGGCATATAGATAACATATAGACCTAACCAACCTCCAAATTTCAGGTCTGTATCTACAGTAGTTCCTGAGTTCTTCAAGAATATTTGCACAACTAAAAAATCATTGGAAGGGTTTTGTCCCTCACTGTATGTGTTGGGTCGGTAAAAGTACAATTAGTGAAACTGAGTTCTTCATTTATGATTCTAGTTGGTGATGAATATATTTTTAATTAGGTCCTGTAATACAGTTGTTATAGATGCTTACATTTGCCATACTCACTCATGTTCGACTTATCAGAATATGTAACAGATCTGACATGATATGGTCATGGCAGCATTCTGAGTGTAGTGAAAGAACAATGAAATGAGACTAGGGGCAGATAAATATAGATCTGTCATGCTAGTTACAACCAGCCAGACTTTTCAGTGGCCAAAGGAGTTCACAATAATAATTTTAAATATTTTGACAATATAAATGGTGGATAGAAGCATTGACACTGCAGCTTCTATTCAATTCTTTAGCATTATCACACCAAATTCTTCCACATTTTATCATGGGCTTGGGTTTTCATACTTATAAAGCAAGTAGAATAGTAATTGGACAGTCTCAGTGATTGCTGTAATCCCCAAGTAAGCAAACACACAACTAGACCTTATTTCTGAGATACCCTCCAGCCATAAGTTGTTACCCTTTGAACTGGCAGTCTCTTATTGGATTTCCCTGTCACCCTAGCACTTGCACTATTCCCTTGGAAAAGCAGACTTCTCTCAGACTTTGATCACCTTTTTGAGAAGGCAACAGCTAGAGTGTATGTAGGTGAGGAAGGGAGGCCACTGCAGCATTCCCAGAGGCAGACTTTGATGAGATGAAATGCAGAGTTGAATTACTAGCTTTTCCCATAAAATAATTGATGGCACCCAGTGATCCACATTTGACCTGTATGTGGTTGAATCATCTTGTGTGATACACTTGCCACATGGAGGATTTCATTATCTATGTCAAGTTGTGCCATAAGATGAGATCAAAACTCTCACATTATTCAGGGGACAATATTTAACCTTCCAATCAGTTAATCTCTCACAGGCTCCCAGTTGCATGAGGAGCACTGTGAATGTGGTGGGAGCACATTCTTGTTCTATTGTTCAAAAATGTGGGTCCTGAAAAATTCAAATATTTCTTATCCAAATACAACTTCATGGCACCGAAACTGATCCCAAAACACACAGTAGCACCCACTTCCCAAACTTCACATATCTCCCCTGCAAGATATATCATCTGGATCCTGCTTACTGTTGCCCAAATTCTGGAGAAGTGTGAGGCAAGAAACAGCAGCTGGAGAAGGAGGAACATTTAGCCAAGGAGACTGACAATAAAATGGAGCATGAATACCAGGTGGCATTGGTCACAGAGAAGGAAGAGACAAAGCAGAAGAGAAAAGGGGAGGAGGAGGGTGCAAGGAATGCAGTGGAGGACAAAGTGGAGGCTGTTTGGGTTGTGGCAGAGAATGACAGAATGCCAGTGTCCTCCATGGAGAAGGTAAGAGTATGTTTCTTATTTTAACAAGTCCTGACTAACTCAGTTTTTTTAGTGCAAGTCAATAGAGGTGGAGTCCAAGTCTAAGGGAGAATTTGGGACTCCCCACCTAAAGGTGAGTTGGCTTTCCATGGGAGACATCTCATATACTGAGAAAAGACAGAGAGTTAAAAAGAGATTCCAACTTGTCTCAAGTCAAAAAATGACCCACAGTGCTCTGGTTGCCAAGCCCAGGGTTTGCATTATTTCCAGAAGTCTGGTCAGGGCCTGGGTGTTGGCCATGTTCACACCTCGTTGTGGGAGGCCAGGAGGGGTAATTTGCTGCCTACATAAATGTTGTATGGTTTGTAAGAAATGTTCATGGTTTGAATACATCTGCCTCTGTATCTTGCAATTCTGTAAATACTTTGGAGTTCCATCCTTGTGGGTGGTTCTTCATGCACAACATATGTGAACAGTCTACATACTTGTCAGGGGACAACCTTAAGTTCCTCAAATTCACTTTTGACTTGTCAGAGTCTAGTCTCATAAGTCCAGGGTAAAGGTACCTTGTTTTTATCACATTTTCAAACTCCGCTACACTTTAGTTAGTCACACACTAGCCAAGGGTTCCTTAGACTTTTCTCTTCGGATTCCCTCTGCTAGGTAAGTAGTACTGCAATTTGTATGTATATAACTAGATAGATATAAACTAACTTCAGATTCCCTCTGCTAGTGCCCCAACTCTGTCTTAGTGCGAGTCAGTGCGGTCTAGAGAGTCGCCCTTACAGAAGAAAAGTCTCACCTCAAGTGACCGGAACTACCACCGCTATTCTTCGAACTACACTTAACATCACGAGTTGAGATACCTCCTCAGATCAAATTGAAAAATCGAGTTTGCGTATTTCGAGTTTCGTGTATTTCGAGTTTCATGTATTTGAGTTTGCATGCAGCCCCCTCACTTTGACTATCATGCCGGCTTCTATGACTGATCCACATCAGGTGTTAGAACAACACAGTAATGATATTCGAGAGCTCCAAGCTTCCCAGAAACAAAATACGGATTTGCTGCAGCAGATCCTTCAGCAACTCACCCTGCAATCACAACCACCGTCGACTCCTCCACAAGTGCCAACGCTACTGTCATGTAACAGGTAGATTTGATATCAATTCCTCAAGCTGCTAACTAAATTGTCACGTTACAGTCCATTCGTTTGGTTTTTATTCTCTCATCAGACAGAGTCAATTGTTATGATGCACGTATTCAACATACGAACATCACCAGGTATCTGAGCTATTAATGTTTGATACATGTAGTTAGGATACCTGTTTGTGAATGGACAGTAAAGATTCAAAATGCATATCATTTCTTAGCTAAAATTAATCTGAGACAATCGTAACAATCATGCGCAGCCACACTATATTTCGATCATGCGCAGTTATTATGTAGCAACCATAGTTTGTATGCAGTAATGCACAGTTGCACAGCACCATGCCTATGTATTTAAACAGCTGAGCTGGATCACGAAAATATAGCCTTTTGAACCCCCTAAACTAGACAACTTTGTCACATTTGCATTTGTGCATCTTATTCCACCTGTTCCAGGTTTACAGGATATTCCCTTTCTCAGGTTAACGAGAATCACCCTTATTACTAACGTGACTTATCTTAGTTATGCACTCTGAACGAAAGCTATTCATTCGTCATCCGATATTTCATTTTATCTTTAACTACTATTAAACAAGAACCCTAAACTAATAGTCTATTGACACACTCATCCCTTTCATATATAACAAGTTGATGTCTTTAAGTTACTGCTAAGTACCTAAGGACTCTCAGCCTAAGACATACATCACAGGTACTTATGTTGACTCCTCCCATCGTTTCGAAAAACTCAGGTCCGAAAATTCCATTTCCAAATGCGTATGATGGCGATTGATCCAGTGGTCGAACGTTCTACAATTCGTGCCTGTTGTACATCAGTATGAATGAAACAAAATTTCAGATGGATGAGACCAAGGTACAGTGGGTGGTTTCATTTATGAAGACCGGTCGAGCCGCCCTTTTTGCAAATCAGCTCATGAAATCATGGAGTCGAGGAGATTCGGTGTATTCTTGGGAAATGTCTGCGTGGACTTTCGAACGTGAGTTTTTCCTGGCTGATGAAGCAGTGACGGCGCATATCAAGTTGGAAGGGACAACTTACCATCAAGGCTGCCGAACAGTCGACAAGTACACAGATGAGTTTCGAGAACTCATTGACCTCACAGGTTACAAGGATCTGCTCACCGTCATCATGAAATATCGACACGGCCTGTTTCCAAGCATCCAAACTCAGGTCGCAACGATGGAAAATCACCCTAAGGACGACGATGAACAGGGCTGGTACAATGCCGCATTGTTTGCAGTCACCAAGCTTGGAAAGGAATCCCTTCTGCTTGGATATACCTGGCTAAGGGATCACAACCCTGAGATCAATTGGCAGACACAAGAAGTCAAGATGACCCGTTGCACCCCACATTGCAGGGAATGTAAAATCTCAACCCTTCGGGCATGTGAAGAGATCAGATGTTTACAAGCTTGCAGAGATGCCCCAGCCCCAGTCTTCACATCTGAGGAAATGGAAGAGCCAATTCCTGACTTGCTACCTGATCCGTCTGAGGAGGGTGAAGACCAAACTGATGAATCAATGGAAGATGGAGATCGATTATTTGTCACAGTGTTGCACCCAGAACTGACTCCAAGTCAGATTTGAGCATCTGCTACAGTATCTCAGCAATTAGCAGAGGCTAGTGCAAGGAGGATGGTCACACTTTATTGAATATACAAAATTTTACTGAATAATCCTCATATGTATTTTCTAAGTGAGTCTATTCCTTCTGGCCATGACAACTTATTCTATGAGTTTATATTTAATTACCAAATTTCATCTTTAAAATATACATGTCCTTTTAAAATACACACAAATGATATAGTTACACAAGATTATTTGGGTCAACCTAGATTATTTGGGTTAACCTAGATCATTTGGGTTAAACAAGATCATTTGGGTCAACCTAGATTATTTGGGTTAACCTAGATCATTTGGGTTAAACAAGATTATTTGGGTTATGACTTAATCTTTGGGTTATGATGTATTCAGTTGTATACAAGCAAACTTTCAAATATATTTCATATAATTTAAATTTAGTTGGTTTAGAGAGTTAACCAGAACTATCTGGGGTACCAATCCCCATTGTGCAATTTATTCCAAAAGAATAATCTACAGACAATTGTTTGAATAAATTTTGTCAGATATAGGATAAATATTAATATTTTTGCATTCTTCAGAGTGATACCTAATCAACTAAATTTGATTAAATATTAATTTTACAACAAACAATATAAATATATATACTTTAGTGGATAAATAATTTTTAAAGTTTTGGGTTATCCTCCCAAGGTTCAACACACCAAGTCCAAAAGGTTTTCGAAATATTGTCCCTGAGTACCTCCACTCCTTTGAAGACATGTTCTCCAAGGAGTCATTTGATTCACTATCTGATCAAAAACCTTGGGACCATGCAATTGAACTAATTCCTAATGCAAAGTCAACCAACTGCAAGGTCTACCCCATGTCCCTCAATGAGCAAACAGAGCTAGATATCTTTCTTGCTAAAAACCTTGCAACTGGTCGGATACGCCCTTCCAAGTCACCCATGGCATCTCCCGTTTTCTTTATCAAGAAGAAGGATGGCTCCCTTCAACTTGTACAAGACTATCACACACTGAATGCCCAAACCATAAAAAATCGATATCCACTCCCACTCATTTCAGAGCTGGTAAATCGATTAAAAGGAGCACGGTATTTCACAAAGCTTGATGTTAGATGGGGCTACAACAATGTTTGCATTAAGGATGGAGATGAGTGGAAGGCTGCTTTCCGAACAATAGAGGGCTGTTTGAACCCTTGGTCATGTTTTTCAGTCTCACTAATAGCCCAGCAACCTTTCAGACTATGATGAACGACATCTTCCGGGATTTGATTGCTGAGGGAGTTGTCTGTGTCTACCTGGATGACATCCTCATCTTTACCAAGACACTTGAGGAACATCGGTGTGTCCTGTTACTGGTTCTTGAGTGTCTTCGTGAGTATAAGCTCTACCTCAAACCAGAGAAATGTGAGTTTGAAAAGACAAAGGTTGAATACCTTGGCCTAGTCATCTCTGAAAACCAAGCAGAGATGGACCCAATTAAGGTGTCAGGTGTGCATGATTGGCCCACTCCTACCAGTTGGAAGGAGGTACAAGCCTTCCTTGGATTTACCAACTTCTAAGGCGATTCATAGCAGATTTCTCCCACCATGCACGACCACTGTTTGACCTCACAAAAAAGGAAACAACTTGGAGGTGGACAGTGGCTGAGGACAATGCTTTCCTTCTCCTCAAGGATCTGGTTACAAATGCACCAATCCTGACAATGCCTGATGATTCAAAACCTTTTCGAGTTGAAGCTGACTCATCAGACTATGCCACTGGAGCAGTCCTCTCACAACAGCTGGATGATGGAAAGTGGCATCCTGTTGCCTTCTACTCAAAAAGCCTGTCAGCTGTTGAACGCAATTATGAGATCCATGACAAAGAGATGCTCGCAGTGATTTGTGCCTTTGATGAATGGAGACATTTCCTAGAGGGGGCACGACACTCAGTTGAGGTATGGACTGACCACAAAAACCTTGAGTACTTCATGTCTTCAAAAAAGCTAAATCGAAGACAGGCTAGATGGTCCCTGTTCCTGGCACATTTCAATTTCCAACTGCACCACCGGCCAGGATGCTCTATGGGCAAAATTGATGCGCTCTCTCGTCGGCCTGACCATGGTTCTGGTGAAGGTGACAACTCGGATATCACCCTACTTAAACCAGAGTTTTTTGCAATTAGAGCCATGGAGGGTGTGTCAATACATGGGCCAGAACGTGAATTCCTCACTGCTATTCGCCAAGGAAATGAGAAAGGTGAGCAGGAGGAAGCAGTGATCAAGGCAGTGAAGGAACTCCGAAAATCTGGTGGCCGATCTATCAGATTAATAGAATGGTCAGAAGAGGACAGACTGGTGTTGTATCGGGGTAAGATATATGTACCAACAGACCCAGAACTGAGGTGTAGGATTGTGGAACAGCACCATGACTCTCGGGTTGCTGGCCATGCAGGACGATAAAAAACCTTAGAGCTAGTGAGTCACAATTTCTGGTGGCCAGGCATGTCACGATACATAGGGCAGTATGTCAAGACATGTGACACATGTATGCACACCAAGTTCCAGCGTCAGATGCCAATTGGTGAATTACACCCAAACACCACACCAGAAGATTGATGGGATACAACCAGTGTTGACTTCATAGTGGACCTACCTGAATCCCAAGGGTATGATTCGGTCATGGTAATTGTAGATCTCATGACAAAGCATGGACACTTCCTCCCCACACATAGGACCGTTGACTCTATTGGTGCAGCTCGGATCTTTTTCAAGGATGTATGGAAGCATCATGGACTTCCACAGCGAGTTATCTCAGATCGTGGATCACAGTTTGCAAGCCATTTCACTCGGGAACTATACCGACTCCTTGGGATTCAACCAGCCTATTCCACAGCATACCACCCTCAGACTGATGGGCAGACGGAATGAGTCAACCAAGAGCTTGAGACATATCTGAGGATATTTGTAAATCAGCACCAATCAGACTGGGTTGACCTTCTCCCACTTGCAGAATTCCAGTACAACAACCATATCCATGCATCTACACAACAGACACCATTCATGCTAGACTGTGGACGTCATCCACACGAATGGGCTTTGAACCAGACCTTCAGTCCAACAAGGTGGAATCGGCAAATGATTTTCGAGATCGGATGGCTGACACTCTTGAAGAGGCAAAAGCAGCACTGGCTAAAGCAAAGGATGAGATGACAAAATACTACAACCATCGGAGAACCCCAGCACCAAGCTTCAAGACAGGAGACCAAGTTTTCCTGGATGTCAGCAATATTCAAATGGCCCAACCATCAAAGAAACTGTCACACCTTCGACTAGGGCCATTCAAGGTACTTGAACAGGTCTCACCAATTGCCTATAGGTTGGAACTGCCCAAGTCAATGAATAGACTCCACCCAGTCTTCAATGTGGTGAAACTGACACCAAAGATTGAGGATCCAATCATTGGCCGCCATTCTAAGCCGCCACCAGATCCAATAGTAGTGGAAAGAGAGGTGGAGTATGAGGTTGAGAAGGTGTTGGACAGTAGATGGAGGTATGGGCGGATTGAATACCTCATAAAATGGCAAGGTTTTGGTGTGGAACATAATAGTTGGGAACCAGGACATAGGGTATTTGCCCCTGCCTTGACAGCGGATTTCCACACACAACATCCAGAGGCAGTAACAATTCAAGGCCCTATTCAAGGATCAAGGCAACCTCAGAACACCATAGCATGAGTAAACCAGATTCCAGGGTTTCGAGAGGTTAAGCCTGGACTTTATTGGCAGCAACAGTATGTCGGGATGCCATACCTTAAAAGGGGGGGTGATGTCAGGGGACAACCTTAAGTTCCTCAAATTCACTTTTGACTTGTCAGAGTCTAGTCTCATAAGTCCAGGGTAAAGGTACCTTGTTTTTATCACATTTTCAAACTCCGCTACACTTTAGTTAGTCACACGCTAGCCGAGGGTTCCTTAGACTTTTCTCTTCGTATTCCCTCTGCTAGGTAAGTAGTACTGCAATTTGTATGTATATAACTAGATAGATATAAACTAACTTCAGATTCCCTCTGCTAGTGCCCCAACTCTGTCTTAGTGCGAGTCAGTGTGGTCTAGAGAGTTGTCCTTACAGTACTAAGTACTACCATCCCACAGTTTTGTGAACTGTCTGGGCTGTAGATGCTTGCAAGTCCACAAAAAAATGATGGATGAGCTCAGCTTGTTCCATGGATCAGTTTTCCTTCACCTGGAGGTTCTTGACTATTCCTGGGTGGGTCCATATATGTATGTAAATAGCCAATTGTCATATGTTGGTTTTTATGTGTCATTATATATTACATATTATTCTCAAACACTAATGTCCCATCAGGTGAATATATATAATGCTCTTTGCAATTGCAGATGAGTTGCCTGACTTTACTTCTTGGTTAGGGATGATGGTCTGCATAAGGAGATCCTACCTTCAGAAGGTATTCTTGACCAAACTACATGATGTACTTTTTTGTAGATGACTGGAACTAAATTTATACAATAATTTGGAGTTTTGGCTGAAGACTGCATTTGCTTATAAGCAGTCCATTACGATTTTAAGGCAAAAATGTTCAGATTATTTAGCATAGGTGCCAGATAATATTTATTAGCACTGAGGATGTTAGGACAAAACTTTGACTTACATAGAACTAGGTGGCAAGGTGAAGAAATATAGGATTATTATATCTTGAAATATTTTGAGACTAAAGATTACCAGGTCAGGACTGAAGTTTTCTACAAAAAATATGAAGTCTTCTACAAAAACATACACCTTGTATTTCAGACAGGAAAATGCCAGACTGGAACTATAGTCCCTACCTAACTCAAGCCATACTTTGCAGATAAGTGTTAAGATCTGATGTTCTAAAGCTAAAGGAGGATGGAATATTGTTAGTACATACTCAACTGGGAGTTCCAGTTCTACAAATCAAGTGGAACTTGGCTTCAATGTAATATGTTGTGCCCTCACACAAACTGTCAGATTGCTCTGGTATTTTTAAACAAGTGAATAGTACATCATATAACTAAAGTCAACTTAGCTGAATTAACCAGGGGGCCAGAATGCTAAGGATTGAGGGATAAGACTTTTGGCTGGCCAAGGGCTTCTTGTTGGAGATTAAGTAGAGAGCAGGGGAACTTAAGTTTATATTCAAACTGAAGATAAGTTGAATGCAGGATCGGGTTTTTATACTAAAGTGAGATGGGTAATCAGAAGACCAATCACAGAGGTGAGAAGACAAATGGATCAAAAGAAGCAAGTAACAGAACAAGGGATGGAAGGAAACTAAATTCAAGGTAACAGAAGAATACTAAATGGTCTGAGGTGGCAAATGATGTGTATATGTAGAAAACAAATAACAGGAGAGCATCAGGATGGCAGTAGAGTGGAGTGACTAAAATGGTAATATATAGTCAATGACATGGTGGGGTGCCAATGTCAGGATGTTGGAGGGTTGCCAGAGTGAGAACAAGTTGTGAGGGGATGAGAAGGAGGTTCCTAACAGTAAGCATATATAGGAGTTAAATCTAGTTTAGATGCTGTTAAGAATTTGCCTATTAGGATTGGGAATCTAATACTATGTATCATAAGGTTTGGATGCTGCCATACTTGTCAGCTCCATAACTTCTAGTACCTATATAATTAGCAAAATGCTTTATTATCATTATTAGTGATATTCTGACCTGGCTTCCAGCAGGACAATGACCCCAAACATACTTGCAAGTTGGCCAAGGATTGGTTTAAGGACCATCAGGTGGAGGTTTTAGACTGGCCTGCACCTGAATCCAATAGAACACTTATGGTGGGAGTTGAAGAGAAGGCTTGGAACATATCCTGAGGCAGCCAAGAGCATGTTGGAGCTCTGGGAGAGGGTGGTGGTGGAATGGGAGGGGAGAAATGCCTTGAATTGATCAAAGCATAGGCACTAGAAGGGTTGCTGTAGTGCTAAAGGCCAAGGGGAGATACACTAGATACTGAAATTGGTAAAAACTGGTAGTTAATTACAAGAGCAAAAAAAGTGTCCAGATGCACCATGTCCATTGTTCATTTTTACTCTCCTGATAAGGAAAGCTATGATGTCATGCTTATGTCATCACATACTGTAGGTCAGATGTATACCTCTTACTTCTGATTTTTTCTGATCTTTATCTATTTTATTTCTGAAGCTGTGAACCCCTCTTTCCAAGTCACCAAACCCCTGGATGCTTTTTTGGATCACTGTATGAGACACTAAAACAAAATGGGGGGAATATTTAAGTTGACATTCAAACTATCCAGGATGAGCTCAGCATTACAGGAGAAACACCAGAAAGCTGAGATGAAGAAGAAAGAGCATGAAGAATAGGTGGCTGCTGCCAAAAAGGTGCAGAAGTGGAGGTGCAGACAGCAGCATTGGTGATAAAGGGGAGGGTTGCAGTTGAGGTGAGTTAGCAAGAGTTGGGGAAAGGTAAAGCCAAGGCATGAGCATGGCCATCAAAGGTAAGAGCATCACAGCAGGCTGACATTGTTTTGACAGGGTAAACTAGCAGTAATGAGGTGAATCAAACATGGCATAGTATTGATTATTATGGGCGTGGAGATGTCATCAGTCAGCTAACCTTTGGATGTAGGTCTGAGCATTGAGTATGGACTGCTGTAGGATTTGGTGAAGGTCTAGATCTGTAACCTACTCATGAGAACATGTGGAGGCCAGCTCACATTCCAGATGGACTATAGTATTGGGATTATTAGATCAAAACTCTGTTAAGGGTAGGAGGTCTGATCAATTATCCTGTTGATAGTTGCAATAGATTTGCAGATATTGTTCCAATGTCTGATTAACTCATTTGGTCATCTGTCACCTTCAGGATGGTATTCCAAAGTGAAGCATAGTTTCATATCAAGGGGTGTTCTAAGGGATTTGAAGAAGTATGAGATGAATCAATGGAGGGGGAAGGTGTTTAGTAGGATCCATGGAAATTCAGTTCCACAGATGCTCTAGTACAAGGAGTTGCTTGAGTGGTACAAGACTTGCAGTAATTTTGATAAGGTTGTGGAGGCCTGGCCAAGTATATTCTTGATGAATGATACTAAGGTTTTGCTATAGCCAAAGTGACCAGAGATAGGGTGATCATGTGCATTTTGTGGCACATGTGAATGAAGGGTTCCTGAGTCTGGAACATAGATTCTGCCATCAAGGAGAATGAAATCACTTAAATCGTGAGACCATTGGGGGGGCAATGAGTCATTAGGATTGTCAAGATGGGAGCTAGTGATTGGATCATCTCAGGGAACCTATAGGATGTCCTGAGATCATTGGCCTGGCTGACAAGTCAGAAGCTTAGTTGTAATGAAATATTCCAAGTTCTTGTGGTCAGTGACAACATCAATTGGGGTGCCTAAACCTTCAAGGTAATGTCACCAGGTTTTAAAAGCTTCACAAATAGCAAGACATTCTTTATTGTGCCCATCATAGTTGGTTCTGTAAAGGTGAAAGTGTGGGAAAGGAAAACCACAGGGTGGATTTCTCCATCAGAAGTGATGATAGGAGAGATAACCACTAGAGCATAATCAGAGGCATTGGTTTTGGCAACAATCAGGAGGTCTGCTTGCCAGTGGGTTAGTACTGGTGCCAATAAGAAAGTGTCCTTCTGAATAGTTGTGAATGAAATGATGATAGAAGTTGGCAAAACCAAAAGCCAAGGGAAGTCTGAATGTCTTTGACTTTGTGGGGCTCCAGCCACTTGCAGATAGTCTTGATTTTCTCTTCATCCACAGGAAGCCCATTGGGCCCACAATAAAACCCAAATATTAAATGTGATAAACATCAAAAAAAATTGTTCCAAAGTTTTTTTGGAAAGATTGATTCACAATACAAATACCAGACATCAGACAACTCTTAAGGAATTACCCAATATAGCACAGCATCTTAGCTTGAACTTGACACTTGTCATATGTAATTTGAATCCAAATTGGTGGAATAGTAAATAAAACAAAATAATCACTTATTGGAATGATTTTTGACCACTATTACAGTGAGGGACAAAACCCTTCCAATGATTTTTAGCTGTGTAAAGATTCTTAAATAACTCAAGAACCACTGTAAATCCAGAACTGAAATTTGGTGGTTGGTTAGGTCTATATGTTATCTATATGCCCTTAAAATAGTATGACATAAGCATTAGTATTTCCCATGCTATAAATAAAATAATAACAAAATCACATTGGAAGGGCTTTGTCCCAGTCACATGATTGGCACAAAACCTTATTGATTATCTGCAAATAAGGTTTTGTTTAATCATGTGACCTATCAAAATTAGATATATATATAGCTGTTCACTTTCTAGTTCAATAACATCCCCACAACTCAACATTCTACACCATGAAAGCTCTTACTCCTGCTCAGGTTAGCCATATTCTCACTTTGCTCAATAAGGGCAAGTCTGCTCCTCAGATCACTGCAATCACTGGCAGAGGTCAGTCTACTATATCCAGAATTCACTTTCCCATTGCCCATCACTTGCCAAAGCACCTGGTGGCTATCCATGCAAGCTTTCTCCCTCAGATATTATTCCATCCCACAAATCACTTCTCAGAAGGCAGAACATACCACTGAGGTCACCAAAATCCTTCAAAATATGACTGGAGAGTCCATTTCAGTGAAGACTGTTCATAGAGCACTCAAGAAGGCTGAAATGAGGGCTGTGGTGAAGAGAAAAAGGCCTTTACTCACTAAGAGGCATAGGAAGGCAAGGATGGACTTTGCTCTGGCACACAAGGACTGGACCCTGGATGATTGGAAGAGGGTTGTTTGGTCAGATGAGACAAAAATCAATCATTTGGGGTCAGATGGGAGGAAGTGGGTGTAGAAAAGGGCAGGAGAGGGGCTCAGTGATAGGCTGGTTGAGGGTACAGTCAAGTTTGGATGAGGAAATCTGATGTTGTGGGGCTGTATGTTGTGGGAAGGACCAGGATATTCCACCAAGATTGATGGAAGGATGGATGCTGACCTTTATGTTAGCATTCTGCAAGATGAACTTCAAGCAACCATGGAGTATTATGGCAAGAACACAGAAGATGTGGTCTTTCAGCAAGACAATGACCCCAAACACAAGAGCAAGAAGGCCACCAATTGGTTTAAAGACAATGGATTTGTGGTCATGGTATGGCCACCTCAGTCTGCTGACCTTAATCCAATTGAACACCTCTGGTATTACCTCAAAAGAGGCTGGGAGAGTATGAAGTGGCACCCAAGAGTATCCATGAGTTGTGGGAGATGGTTCAGACAGAGTGGGAGAAGATCCCTGCCTCTACTTGTCAGAACTTGATAGAGAGTATGCCTAGAAGGGTTGAGGCTGTTTTGAAGGCCAAGGGAGGCTATACCAAGTACTAGATTGTTTGATTTGTGTTCTTTTTATACCAGGGACAAAACCCTTCCAATGTGATTTTGTAATTATTTTATTTATAGCATGGGAAATACTGATGCTTATGTCATAATATTTTAATGGAATATAGATAACATATAGACCTAACCAACCACCAAATTTTAGGTCTGTATCTACAGTGGTTCTTGAGCTATTCAAGAATCTTTGCACAACTAAAAATTATTGGAAGGGGGTTGTCCCTCACTGTATTTTGACAGAAAAGCTACTATTTCAGTAAAAATATATGTCTAAACCACTTGTGAGAATAATGAACATGTCATGTGACTCTGTTTACATCTGTTTGACATGTCAACAGTTGGTTCAACCACTCCTTAGCCTTTACCACCACCATGAAAGCTATTTCTGCTACTCAGTGCTTTACTATTATCTCTTTTCTTCAAGAGGGGTATTCCTACACTCAAATCCAGACTAAAACTGGTTTGGGGAGGATTACAATCAGCAGGATCAAGGCTGAAGTGCTTGCAGATAAGAAAACAACCCAGCTGGCCATCCTTCCAAGCTTACTACTCATGACAAACAGTCAATTGTCTGTCAAATTAGGTCTGGAAAACTTGACAATGCTGTTCAAGCTACCCAATTCATTAATTCTGCCATCCCCAAGTCTGTCACTCCCCAAACAGTCAGGAATGTACTCAAGAAAATGGTTTTTACTCTGCAACAAAGAAGAAAGTACCCATATTGAAGAAGACTCATCATCAGAAGCAACTTGAGTTTGCTCAGTACCATGAAAACTGGACTGTGGATGACTTCAAAAGGGTGTTGTGGACAGATGAGACTAAGATTAACTGAATTGGACCTGATGGAAAGGTGTATGTGTTAAGAACTGAAAACTAACTAAAGTTGGTTGGCCGACAGGGACCGATCAGAAGGACTTGGCTTCAGCTTATGTGCTGCACTCCTGCAAATATCCGTTGAGTGTCCTTAAATTTCAGATGGGCGAAGACTAATCCTAACAAGTTCCTTTCAGCATAATACTGATCGGGACCGAAGGTTAAGTCGAGTGTTGGGCCAAGGGGTCAGGGACTGAGAGTGAGCGAGCACATGTGAAGGTGGAAGATGGAATTCTTAGTATGAGACTTCTGGAGGTGTAAGAGGGTATTCTGAGTCGATATTCTGATTGCCTAGTAACTACAACTACAGCGGGTTCATATACAAGTAACAGGCATCTAGAAAATACTAACTGGGAGAAGAGCGGAACACAGTATTGACAAATAAACTTGACTAGGAATGGGAGGTTACTATTAGTTCGGAGGCCGTGAAATAACCGAGAGCGGAATTACGAAGAAAGGAAATAGTTAGAGGGTTACAAATATATATAGACATATGTGAAACATAGGATAGAGCAGATCATCATAATAAAAGGGATGTATCAGAGTTTAACCAGATAGTTCGAGTATATTTTGATGTGGGCATAAACAGAGTTTGATCACCATGAAAGCGTATGTCAGCATCGGGGGCTGATGGTTTCCGATGTGATGACTTGAACGGTAACTTGAAGTCGATAGGTGATGATAACCTTGGGGACTGATAGGTCTGTGACACGGTTATAACAGTATGTTTGGAAAGAATGGGGGAAACCAATATCTAACCAACAACAACACCATCTGTCAAGCATGGAAAAGGAAATAATCTCATGGTATGGGGCTGTATGGGGTGGAATGGTGTGGGAAGGTTAGTGGATGTTCAGGGGACAATGGATGCTGGTCAGTATGTGGAGATTTTGGAAGATGGAGTGGTAGAAAGCTTTGAAATGCTGGAAATGGAGGAGGGCAAATATTACTTTCAACAGGACAATGATCCAAAACACACATCTAGGAAGGCCAAAAAATGGTTTGAAGACAATGACATTCAAGTACTATCCTGGCCTGCCCAGTGTGAGGGATACCCCTGTCTGGAAAATATAACCATTTCATCATATTATATTTCTTAGATTTTTCTTTTATATTCATTTGTGTTAGTTCAAAGATCTATACTGTATATGCCTGTGGGTACATAGACTCTTATGGGTGCATGCATACTGTACCATAGTCTTGTACACTAGTGGGTGTAACTTAGAACTCAGACACCTTTACCCCATACCCACAACTTGTCCAAGATACCCTTTTGAAGTGTCCTGAAAGCCATGATTGGGGTATTGTCTCAGATGGCTACTAGTTACAGCTGTTCCGAGTACCTAAGGTGAAGTTCAGAATTTAAAAAAGATCCCACCGGAGACAAATTGTGCCATATCTCCAGAATAGGTAAGACAGAATAACATGCTATGTGTATGATATTGTATTGATCTATATGTATATGTATATATTTGGCCTTATGACAGGCTATTTAATATTCAGTGAAATATCATTGCAATGGTTCCCCTTCATTCAATTTTCTCTACATTTGTATATAAGGTGGTGGAATTAATACTATGTATTGTATCTAAACATCACCTGAGTTGTGAGGCCTAATACTACCTTTTGAACAAGTTATACTACTCACTATCAAGTGTGCATACAGTAATTGGCACAACTTGTTCAGATATTAAGCCTCACAGCTTAGGGTATATTTATACACAATATATATTATTAGTCCCATGAGCTTATATGCAAATCGAGGAAGAATTGAATGAAGGGGAGCAATTGCACTGATATTTCACTGAATATTAACTAGGGACTTATAGAGTGGGGTCTGGTTGCTGGCAGGTTTTCTGGTCCTGAGAAAACAATGCTCAATTAATTCTCAGTCAATTCTCTTCAATTATTAATCAAGGATCCATTTATTTTCCCTTGGTTCTCATCAATCCTCAATCAATGCTCCATCAATGCTGATCAATTTTCAATCAATGTTCTACCAAAGTTCCATCAAAGTTCCTTCAACCCTCAACTGATTCTCATCTATTCTCAATCATTTGTCATTAATGCTACCATTGATGGACTGTTGTTCCTCTCTGGACCATTTTTCTAAAAGAGTGTCCATTCCAAAAGAGTTTCCATTTCACAAAAATTTCCATCTAAAAGAATTTCCTTTCTAAACAGTATCCTTTCTAAAACAATTTCTGTTCTTAAATAGTTTCCATTCTTAAACAGTTGTTATGATCCATTCCCAGATAGTTCAACCTTCCAATATACTTCCTGTGAAGGGTAGGGCTAAGTTCCTAAGAACTTGAACTACCAATATTATTTCTGAATTATTATATTTTATCATCTATATTTTTGTCTTTATTTTCTGAGATATTCTTCGAATATCTCCCCTTAGTAGTTCAAAGTTCTATGTATGCATGTGGGCATATTGACACCCATGGATCACCTGTATATGTAGTAGTACATTAGATGCTCCAAGGGTCAAATCTCAGACACTTTTACCCAACAACCACCACCTGCAAGCTTGCAAGTATTGCTTGAGTTGCCATCCAGACACTTTCAAGGTGTGCTAAGATCTAAGCAAAAGGGGTAAAAGTATAAAATATGTTATTGTGTTGTAAGCCATTGAGAGTGCTGACAGTCCTGCTATGCATTTTTTGTTTTAATGTAGTATGTTTGAAAATGCTCAGCTACATAGTACATTACAGTAGCTTAGTTATAAAAACTTAACCTTGTCCATTTTCTCTATATTACATACATGTACTGGACTCTGAGGGCCTCTATTTCAAGATTACCCAATACAAACATGACCATCCACTCTCAGGACATTTGAGGCTCAATAAGACTCTATCAATGGTTGACAGAGAGTATACTTGGCTGGGACTCCAAGATTTCATTAAGCACTATTGTAAATAATGCATCTTGTTCATTCTCTAAAGCACAGCATCACAAGCCATATTGCCTTCTCAAACAACTCCCAGTACCAGAATACCCATGGAATTCAATCTCTGGAGTTCATTGAACACCTACCAGATTCCAAAGGCTTTTCCACAATCTTAGTCATTGTTGACAGATTCTCCAAAGAAGGTATTTTCATCCCCACACATAATACCATTACATCCATGTACTTTTCAACCATGGTGTCTCATCCCACATAACTTCCAATTGGGGCAGTTTGTATCTCATTTCTTTAGATCCCTTGTAAAAGCCCTTAATATGAAACTACACTTTATGTATGTCCAGATATCACCTGGAAAGTGATGGACAAACTGAGTGTGTCAATCAGACACTGGAACAATGCCTCCATGTACATATGTAAGTTTGTAATGAGCAGAAGTGGATACTTATCTTTCTGTGTTATGGAATTTAAGCCTCAGAAATCAACACAGAGGCAAAGGGAACCATACTTTGTTTTTGACAAAAAGGATGGGTGCTCCATATGGAGACATTGAGGGACAGGTAAAACTATTGACAGGTGTTCATCCAAGAACTCCTGAATAGATGAAAGTTCTGATTGGGACAACAGGTAAATAGGTCCTAAGGGAGGGTTTGAACCATGCTCAATATCGATTTTTAAGTGGTAAGGCCTATGTGGTGCAAGCCAGTCAGCTTTCTGCTTACTAAAAATATCCACAAAATCATGGTATTTTTTGGGAACTCCTTCCAGGTTGGCTTTTAGCTCAGATAATTCAGGATTTGAAAAATGTCTAGATGCTTCATCAACTTTTAAGCTGATCAAAAAACACTGATCTGTCCAGTTTACTCACCCTAACAAATGCCTGTCATGTAACAGGTAGATTTGATATCAATTACTCAAGCTGCTAACTAAATTGTCACAGTACAGTCCATTAATAAAGGAGGGGGCTGTGCTGAACCACATGGAGAATGACAAAGAAAGATGAGATCAGACATGTGATATGGATAAATGGGGAAATACAATAGAACAATAGGTGACTGGGTCAGACAATAGGATAGATGGAGTGATATGAAGAATAGAAGTGATGGCTGATGAAACATCAATGACAATGAGTCATCCTCAAATGCTGTTCTTGAATTGAAATCTTGACAATATTACCAATCTATGACTGAGATTGGACATGCTCTGTTCCTAATTTTGCAGTAGAAGGGGAGCAACCAATATCTGAATTAGATCCAGGAGGAGAATATGGTCCTCAACCATATAAGGAACACAAGATGACAATGGTCACAATGAGGCTCTACTTGACTTCCTTCTGGAACTGGGATTGAAATCAACAAGGTCCTCTGTGATCCCCCCACTGGAGTGAACATTGCCTCATAATAGATTCCCTGTGATGGTGGGGAATGATTTCACTGGAGTACCCAATCAAATCAATAGTGAAAGACTCCACTTCACAGGAGTCATCATATACACAAATAAAGACAGGATCATCTGGAGCATATGGAGTTACCTTGTCAATGGAGAAAATGAAGGTGTTCTTTGGAGGAGTATGAGTAGGCTGGTTTAGGCTTGGGTATGATTTCTGAGGATGAAGAGAAGTGAGATGTTATTGTTTGGAGTTCTATTTGGGAGGGAAGAGTTGTTTTTGAATAGGAACTGAGGGTTACTTTGGATGACAATGCAGTGTTGAACATGATGTGGAGTTTTAGCACATCTGATTGATGGAACTAATTGGGCTGTTGTAGAAGTTGGTTAAGCACCAAAGTATATATAAGAATTTGTGCTTGTGACTGTGACTTGAAACTATAGCCATATTGGTTGCTTTCCAATTGAACTCTCTACACCATCTGGGATGTTCCACATGGGAACTGGATAGACATGTCACAGGCTTGAGTAATTGCCATATTACTAATGCTGTCAAACAGACACAAAGAGATTGCAGGAACAGAATGGAGTTTCAGATTATGTTTTGTGGCAAAGGTGGTATCTACAAAACAGTGCATGAAGCTGGAATCTATCAGAGCTCCAAATACTAAATTTCCAAGAAGGTCAGAAATGAGTTTTACAAATAATAAGTCAGGGTTAGAAAGAGCAGATGCATTGAGATGGATAATCTCAGAAACACAGGGAGAATCAACACAACCTTCTGTCCATGCAGGTTCTGGAGGGTTGTTTACTCTTTTTTCGACTCCATGGTGGGTTTATCCTTGGAAGTTGAAGTCATAGTAGAAGTTGCCACACAAGCCTTGGAAGAGTTTGACTTAACAGTGCAATTGGAAACCTTGTGTCTGCCTTTCCTCCAGAAAAGGCAGAGGTCATTATACATGCATCATTGTTTCTCCTTTGAGGTGAGTTTACCATCAGAACCCAACAAATGGGAGATGTTGGGTTTATCAGAAGTTGACTGTTTTTCCTTGTTGGATTTCTTGTCTTTCTTCTGATTGGAATTTGATTTGCTGGTATTATTGCCAGAGTTGCCAGTAGTATTGCCAGAGTTGTTGCTGGAAGACTTGTTAGTTGATGCCTTATTGCTTTGAGAATGTTCCATCTGATTCTCTTTGGAAACTTCTGTGTTCCAATATCTGATTGACACACTCAGTTTGTCTGTTGCCTTCCAGGTGGTGTCCTGGATGTGAAGTGTAGTTTCATATCCAATGATTTCCTGAGGGCTCTAAAGAAGTTAGATACAAACTCTGATCCCTTTTCATTTCCAATAGTGGGCATCAGAGCTTTCATCTGCATGAGTTGGAGAGTTTTGGCTTTCCTTCTTTGCAGATGTCATCTTTTAAGTGTGATGGAAGACCCATATAGAAATGGTGTCTGAGGGTGGAAATTTCTCAACCACAGCATGGTGTGAGAGTATTGAACTTGATGAGATAATCAGAAACTCATTGATTGTCCTTCATCTTGAGTGTCATTAGTTCATTTTCTGCTTCACCAGATTGATTGTAAGGTCCAAAATTAGTTTCCAGTTCTTCAACAAATGCATCCCAGTCCTCAAGCCATACAGGTGTCTCATCAGGTATTCTGGAAAGTCCAGGTTCAAACCAATCCTGGGTGGTATCCTTGAGATATAAGAGTGCAAAATTGACTTTTTGACTGTTGGATTTAAATGCAGCAGGTCAATCTCAGAAACTGAAATGGCATTGAAGAAGGAAATTCTTCACATTCTTTGGGTCCTTGCTGGTAAATGGTTTGGGTTCTCTAACTCCAGTATGGGAGGATTCTTTGCTTTCCCCAGCAGATTTCAGATAGTCAGCAAATTTTACAATGAACATCATTTCAGTCAAATTGTCAGTAGTTTTCTTTTTTGATTTATCCAACTGATCTTCCTTGTCATTGTTGTCAGAAACTTTGGGAGCATCAGGATCTTTCACTACCTCAATGACTTCTTTGATGGAAGATGATGCTGTGGGCTGAGCTGGGGTTTCAGGTTGAGTGGTATAAAGTTACAATGGAGATTGAAGTTGGGATGGTCCTTCAGCAGCTTTGCAGTTGGGACCCATAATGAGTGATTTGCAGGGTTGAGATCTGATATATGTACTGTTGAGTGCTGTGTTGGGGACGTATTCCAGAACTATCAGGAAATAACTGGGAACTTAGAAACTTCTAGATAGGGTCAGGATGTTCACTTCAACTTATGTGCTGTGCCCCTATGCAAATGCTCAGAATGTCCTTAATTTCAGAAACAGGATTTATCCCAGAGAATTATGGATATTCAGAGTTCTGAATATCGAGCATACAGAAAGAAGGAAGGAATAAGAAACTAAGTCAATATCAGATCTAAAGTAGAGTACAAATGCACAGAAACTAATATAGGTTCTTTCATTATTGTACTACAAACTAGGCTCACAATAAGACAGATTAGGGAAGGTATTCCAAAATGGGAATACAACAAGCAAATGAATGAATACTTGTCAATGGAAAAGTTACCAAATACAGAACAAGGATCAGGTTCAGAAGTATGGGAACTTGAAATGTTCCATGAATGGAAGTCAGGTTAGAAGTTATGGAGAATTATAGAAGATTGAAGTATCTGGAAACAGGTTGTAACACAAAGCCATAAATCAGTAGTGTGATGGCATCCCATTTTCTCAATTAAATACTAAGTCATCTTAAGTAATACATGTATATATACCTATTGTGTAACAACCAAGGCCCTAGTCATGCCACTCAGTACACTTGTTGCACTGTTGGTATTGCTGCAACACACGTGTCCCTGTCCTCCAAGTCCCAAGTTGAGAATGTGATAGCACAGCTAAGTATAATACAGTGACTCAAAAAACCCTTCACATGTTTCACCCTTCAGACTTATATCCCTGATAACTCAATGAATAAAAATGCGAAAAATATCAAAAATATTTGTGAATATGCTCTATCATATCTAGAATATGGAAGTATGATGCCATTACATAAACTCCAAATATGGAAATATTACAAATATTTATATACAAGAGACTCATGTGAAGGGTTTTTTTGCTGACCACTCTGACCCACAAAACTACTTATATTTAGTACTTAGTATAGCCACCCTTTGCCTTCAACACAGCTACAACCCTCCTAGGCATACTCTCAATCAAATTCTGACACACCTCTGCATCAATCTTGTTCCACTCCTCCTCCACCCTCTCCCACAACACCAGTATCCCTTAGCCTCCTCTTTTCATAGTCCCACAAGTGTTCAATGGGGTTGAGGTCTGGAAACTATGCTGGCCATGGGAGAACATTGCAATCATTATCTTGAAACCAAGTCTGGGCCTTCTTGCAGGTATGTTCAAGGTCATGATCTTGCTGAAAGATGACATCACCCACATATTTTCTATAATAGCTGAAGCTGGCTTGAAGGTCCTTCTCTATAATCTTAAGATAAAGGTCCCCATCCATCCACTCATCTATCTTGAAAGAATACCCAGGTCCTTCCCACAGCATGTAGCCCATAACATCACAAATCCTTCTCCAAACCTCACAAAAAATCCCTTCCAATAAGTCTCCTATATATAAATATTTGTAGTATTTCCATATTTGGAGCTTATGTAATGGCACTGTATTTCCATAATATAGATATGATAGAGCATATTCACAAATATCTTTGATATTTTTGCATTTTTATTCTCTGAGTTATCAGGGATGTAAATCTGAAGTACCAAACATTAGAAGGGTTATTGAGGCATTCCCAACCATATTAAGACTATTGTACACAGTTTGGGTGCAGATGAACTGGTTGGTGACACTCCTAAGAGCTTTGGCCACATCAACAGCAGTGTCAGCCTTCCCAGAGCTGATGAGGTGCTGTGCATAATGAATGTTGGTAGGGGAAAGCTTTGAGGGATGACCACCAATGGACTTAGAGAGATGAGAACAATGCTTAGAGTGAAGCTTAGAGACTGTGAAAATGCTATGACCAGTAAAAGCTGCAATGTGGCTAGCTGAATGGCTAACATCAAGCAATGAGAGGATATGATTCTGGCTGGCAAGAGACAAAGTGTGCATTTTGGGAATTGGAGCATTGCTGGTTGCTAAAGACCATATATTTATACTCCAGTACAACATGGGAGGGTGTTTATAATTACTATAATCTCAAATATTTACTAATAAAAGTCTTATTTTTACAAAACTCCATCTTTAAATAGTGATATCTATTCTGAAACAATTATATCATCAAAAAACAACCATCAGAAATAGTTCTCCATATTACATCTTATACAACCCATAGTTATTTAACAAATTCCATTGTATATAATTTCCTTCCTTTTACAGATGCCTACTAATACTTTTATTAGTACTTTGTTTTTTAAAAGTTGTAATGAAGTTATTTCCATGTAAAATATGTAAAATATTATTGGAAAATTTTCATACCACAGCTGTCTTTATTAAGTAAAACCCCCTATATATTCTGGGTATGTTGAATCAAGTAGAAATCTGTTCAGATTGACAGATCTATTCCGAAGTAATACATATGTATTTAGAGGTGCCAATGATATACATATGCATGGAATGGACTATCTAAAGGTATCTACTTTTTAAAAGTATTAGTGTTTCAAACTACTAATTTTTTTTATTGTCTACTCGTGTCCAGAAAGATTCTTTAGTTTGTAATGTATGAGAGAGTTTAAAACTTTTTGAAAGTTTTAAAAACCAAATTATGTTTGAATCACATCCCAGATGTTTAAATGACCTTTAGAGTATATTAGAATTTGGTATACTTAATAGTTTTCAGATATCCTCCATGGTCATGTGACATCACATGATTTTGTTAATATGACCCAATTGGAGGTAAACAATCGACAAGGTCACATGACTGTAAGCATTATAGTCATCAAAGTTGCCAGCAAAAAAACCCTTTGCATGAGTCTCTTGTATATAAATATTTGTAATATTTCCATATTTGGAGATTATGTAATGGCATCATACCTCCATAATCTAGATATGATAGTGCATATTCACAAATATTCTTGATATTTCTGCATTTTTATTCTTTGAGTTATCAGGGATATAAGTCTGAAGGGTGAAACATGCGAAGGGTTTTTTGAGTCACTGTAACTGAATTCATTTATTAACATGGGTGAAACATGGCCAAGATATATGTAGCAGGGATAAATCTATGTTTTGTGATTGTTGAAATCCCATTGTCAATTGTGCTCACAGGTGGGTCACACCAGTTCACAGGACCATGGTATATTGTCTACAACTGAGATGGACTACAGGATGTTGCAGCATACAGGATGGTGAAGAAGGAAAACTCCCGGGCTATATACTGGATGCTGTGATCACATGCAAACAGGACAACAAAAGGTTATTGTGAACAAAGAGTGATCATGAACAAAGGTAAATGCGTAAGGCTCGGGTGCCAGGCTTACAATTGTACGGGTCCTGTAAGTGCAACAGTGAATGAAATAAAATGACTGAGAAGTCGGTTTTATGTCATTAATAATGGAAATACAAAGGGATTTGTACCTCCTGAGAACTATATACAGTGAGCGGGGTCACATAGAGAGAACTGAATGTCATCAAGAAATTATATTATTAATCAATATTGACTTTGATAATCTGTCAAATTTTGGCAGTGAGGAGTTTCGGTATTCATGTGCCTGACTTGGAGGGACTGGCCTTGGGGGAATTCTGAATTATATGCCAAAGAAGACAAACAACTGTGATGATGATGCAGCTTACCTGATTTTCGTGGAATTAGAGAGTTTGGATATTATTTTCAAAAGCTTATATGAAGGAAAACATTATAAATACGGATTTCTTCTGTACAAGTCATGTCACAAACTTAATACCCCTCAGTGACCATTGGTCATTTCAGAAATAAGGGTCACAACGACTGAATAGTGATGTGATAACCAATGATCCATCAGATCAGCTTCGGGGAAATGCACTTGAAGTCATATGGAAAGAAAGCTGAGCCCCAATGGGGAAGGGTCGGCTGTGACGAGGCCTATTCTTTCCATTAATGATATCTCCGTAGAAATAATGACCACAGAACATGTGATCTAAGTATGGACCCATTCTAAAGATAAGAAGAGCCTTCAGTGCCTAGATCAGAGTGTACCGTATCTGCCATGCATGTAGGCACTGTCAGTGCCAGCTCGCAGTTGTTCTTTTCCATTGATTACCACAGTGAGACCAGCTATACATTTTAAATTATGTTTCTAGCTATTGTTTAAAAAGGAAGAAATAGTTTTGGTGCATCAAGGAACTTCAAACAGTCCTCTGTCAACCAGCTGGCATCCTTCCTTCAAATCTTGTGAAGCCTTCAGTCGTGGCAACACATAACCCAAAAGCATCCCATTCCCTTATATTTCCCGCCCTCTGGCTTTTCCTTGCTCCGTCTTCCTGATGCTCTGGTCAAAAAAATCCTGGAAGCTTGGGTGGTTCCTTATATGCTGCTGTCTTAGGTTTGACCTATTGTCCCAGACTGTCCTAGGGCTTTCTGTGTTGCACTCGGGATTCAGGGAGAGCCCTAGATGGGGAAGAGTAGTCTCTAGTTTGCATTGGGTGTTCACAATGTTCACATCTGTCATTTCAATGATCATTCAATGGATTGCAAACATGTTGTTAGTGACATGCCACGCCCAATGCTGGAGTACTTTGCCATTGTCCACCATGCTTTCACTGAGTGGTATTCCTCACCATTCTCACTGTAAGGAATTTCCAAATGGCAAGGCAGCAAAAGCCCTGAGGCTGCACCTCTTCTCCATATAGGTGAAGAAGACAATAGGGATTGAGAAGAGATGGGGGGAGGTGAGGAGGGGGCAGCATGTCACTAACGAGGTGTTTGCAACCTGTTGAAATATCATAAAAATGACACCAAATGGAGACTAGAGACTGCCCTTCTGCATTTAGGGCTCTGCCCGAATCCTGAGTGTGACACAGAAAGCCCTATGAGAGTATGGTACAATAGGTCAAAACTAAGAAAGCGGCATATAAGGAACCACCCGAGCTGTGAAGAATTTTTTGGCCAGAGCTTTGGGAAGAAGGAGAAAGGAAAGGTCAGGGGGCGGAAACGATATGAGAATGTGAAGTTAGGGATGCTTTTGGGTTATGTGTCACCCACGTTTTGCAGGAAGGATGCCAGCTGGTTGATGGAGGACTGTTCGAAGTTCCTTGACACACCAAAACTATTTCTCCCTTTTTAAAAAATAGCTAGAAACATAATTTAAAATGTATAGCCAGTCTCACTATAGCCATCGATGGAAAGGAACGACTTCGAGCCGGCACTGACAGTGCCTAGACGTGTGGCAGATGGATCTGATCTAGACGCCCAAGGCTCTTATCTTTAGAATGGGTCCATACTTAAATCGCATGTATATGAACGTTCTGTGGTCATTATTTCTACGGAGATATTGTTTATGGAAAGAATAGGCCTCGTCTCCCAATGCACAGTCGACCCTTCCCTACGGGGCTCAGCTTTTTTTTTAAATAACCTCAAGTGTATTTCCCCGAAGCTGATGAGTGTTCTAACTCATGGATCATCGGTTATCACATCACTATTCAGTCATTGTGACCCTGCTTTCTGAAATGACCAATGGTCACTGAGGACTGTTAGGTTCACAACACGACTCGCACAGAAAGAAATCCGTACCTATAGTGTTTTCCATCATATAACTTTTTGAAAATAACATCCAAACTCTTTAATTCCATGAACATTGGTTAAGCTGCATCGTCATCAGGGTTGTTTGTCTTCTTTGGCATATATTTCAGAATTCCCCTGAGGACGGTCCCTCCATGGGCACATGAATATCTGTTCGACCGATTGTCAACGTCGATATTTATTAATAGTATAATTTCTAGATGACGTTCTGTATGGATCAACAAGTAGAATATAAATCAAGAACTCGGTCCCACTAATTGTGCTTTTGTTACAAATCGAGACTTAAGTGTGCTTGAAGGGGTGTGGTGGAGCCAGAGCGACCAAGAAGAGATGAGACAACCCTCAATTGAGATTTGTACTCATTGTTCAAATGGTCTTTTGTTCCTTCCTTTGTTCCACAATGCATTACCACCACTTAAGCTTTTGTCTCCTCATTGTTTCCTTTTACAACATACTCAATCTTCTCAATGTCTCAGACCTCATTGACTGAGATATTATATTTGTTATAGCTTCTAGTGAACCAACCATGTCATCTGGGTTGAGACACATGTACCAAGCATGCATTGATCAACTTGCACTGGTGATATAACTAGGCTTTCAGATGAGGGATCTACTCCTCATCTGACTAACTATATACTAGAATACATGGTCTGTGCACTGGTCTGTGCATGAACATGCTATGGATCTAGTGAACACTAAACTACATATAACAATCACATGTGTGAATTGGTTGGAACCTATACAGTCACAAGACAAGATATGAGATTATGATTAATCATATTATCATATTCTAACAGAAAGAAATCTTTTCATCACCCAAACTAATGGCCAGGCCTCTGCATATGCATTCCTTGAAGCACAAGCCACTTCAGGCAAAGGATGGCTAGGATGTTATGACCAGAATCTGACTAAGATCATCATAGACTTGGGTGCAGACATTTCATTGATATCACACTCTACTTATCTGGACTTGATAATCCCCCAAAGATTAACAATGGACAATGAGTCAATTTAATTCAAGTGACTGGAGTATTAACCATATTAGGATTTGTTTCATTGCCTGTCTACTTTGACACAAATGAAGGACCAGTGGAAGTAGTTATGAAAGCTTATGTGGTCAAATAAATGACTACCCTTTTTATCATTGGAAATGACTTTGCAGATCAGTATGCAATCTCAGTCATCTGAGGAGAAGAGGGTTCAACTTTGAATTTTGGTTCAAGTGGAAGATCTATCAAAGTCAAAAACTCTATTGGGCCAATGTTGCAGGATGAAAAGGGTCAAGTATTTCAAGTTAAAGTAACTCCAAAGCTCTTGGACCTGACTGCAAAATTCAAGGCCCATTGAAAGAACAAATTAGTCAAGAAAGCACTTCAAAACAGAGAAACTGATAATTTTGTGCAACATATCATTGGTATTATGTATATATCTCTGGAGTCAATCAGTGCAATCTCTGCATTGTTGACCTTTCCTGAAAAGTCAGACATGGCATATATTGAGAAGATTTTCTTATCCAATCAAGGCAATCAAGACTTTTATGTGGCACCCAATTCTATCATTACTTGGAAGAACCCACTTACTGTTAAATGTATAGAAATGAATTGACCTGGCCTGGGATTGAACCAAGGACCTAGCATTATATAAGCAGTGCTCTCAGCCACTGAGCCACTGGACCTATTGGTCTAGTGTGATATAATGGATTATATATACATATCTATCCCTCTCCTGATGCAACACTGGGACTTATAACAGTAACAAGTGTTAAGGGTGTGTACACAGAGGGTTTCTGGAGAAACCCGCAGGAAATCCGGTAGGACTTGGCTTCAGCTTATACTGTAGGCTGCACCCTCGCAGGAGTCTGGTGGGAATTCCAGTTGTAACAACAAGTGACTGATGCCAACTGGAACTTATAACAGTCTGACTAATATAGATATCATATTTTCCAATTCTAACACTTACAGTGGCTTAAAAAATCATTCCAATGTTTTGTTGTTTTGGAACAATTGATTCACAATACAAATATCAGACATCAGACAGTTCTCAAACAATTACCCAATATAGTACAGCATCTTAGCTTGAACTTGACACTTGGCTTATATAATTTGAATCCAAATTGGTGGAATAATAAATAAACAAAATCACTCATTGGAATGATTTTTTGACCCCCACTATTATTTTGAGAGAAAAGCTACTATTTCAGTAAAAATATAAGTCTAAACCACTTGTGAGAATAATAACCATGTCATGTGACTTTTTTTTTTTTTTTTTTTTTTGTTATATTTGTATCCCGCTTCAAGCAACAATGGCTAACTGCGGCTAGGGGGTGGAAAGGCCCCCAGAGAAACTATGCTACGGTGGTAAGACGTTCCGAGTGAGCTTTGTTAAATTTGATGATGAAACACACCTTTTTATAGGGGGAGTCCACCAATTATTGCAACTTTTCATATGAAGATGCTAATTGTGGACCATGCATTTGGAGGTTAATGTGTGTCAGAACCACTATACACCTCCCAGAGCATCCAACCTATATTGTCAGGAGGTGCTACACTAACTGACACAAGATATTGAGACACAAAGTACTTTTATTACAAGCTTATTAAACCCTTGTATATTGTGTATTGCAATAGAGTCAACTCATACTATTTTTAATAAGCTTCGTGGCTACGATGGATTTTAGAGGGCTCGAGTCAGGGTGGGGATGGTGAAAGTCGGCGTATGGAGTTAGATGTAGCTAGAAAGAGAAAAAGAGAAAGAAGACCAAAAAAGGGATATGTACATCTCATGTGACTTTGTTGACATCTGCTGAACATGTTGACAGTTGGTTCAACCACTCCTTAGCCTTTCCTGCCCCCATAAAAGCTACATTGTTGCAGGTGATGGTGTTCAATGGGATTTAGATCAGGGGACTGGGCAGGCCAGGATAGTACTTGAATGTCATTGTCTTCAAACCATGGTTTGGCCTTCCTAGATGTATGTTTTGGATCATTGTCCTGTGAAAGTAATGTTTGCCCTCCTCCATTTCTAGCATTTCAAAGCTTTCTACCACTCCATCCTCCAAACTCTCCACATACTGACCAGCATCCATTGTTCCCTGAACCTCCACAAAGTTTCCCACACCATTCCACCCCATAGAGCCCCATACCATGAGATTATTTCCTCCTCCATACTTGACAGTTGGTGTTGTTGTTCAGTTAGATATTGGTTCCCCCCATTCTTTCCAAACATACACCTTTCCATCAGATCCAATTTAGTTAATCTTAGTCTCATCTGTCCACAATACCCTTTTGAAATCCTCCCATGGTACTGAGCACACTCAAGTCACCTCTGATGATGGGTCTTGTTCAACATGGATACTTTCTTCTTTATTGTAGAGTAAAAACCACTTTTCTTGAGTACATTCCTGACAGTTTGGAGAGCGAGAGAGTTGGGTATGGGAGAATTAATGAATTGGATAGCTTGAACAGCATTGTCAAAGTTTCCAGAGCTAATTTAATGGAAAATTGACCTTTAAATGATCAGAAGTTGTCTTTGTCCTCCAAATGTGAAGTTGAGAATGTGATACCACAGTTCAGCATAATAACCAAATATTTGGTAACATGGGTGAGACATGGCCAAGATGAATGTAGCAGGGAGAAATCTATATTTTGCTACTGTATGTTTCCTGGAAGTGTCACAGTGAATAAAATAAAACAACTGAGAAATGGGTCCTATGGCATCAATAATGGAAATACAAAGGGACTTGTACCTCCTGAGACAGGGGCAGGTCAGGACAAGAGATCTTCAAGCATCTAGAGGGTCCAGGTAATGGATCACTCTAAACAACCAGGAGAAATGCTTATGGGGTACCCCAAGCCTGGTGGGATTTCTGATCCTCACATTAAGATTGGGAACCAGATCCTACCCCATAGGACATCTCACTATTGTTTAGGACAATTTGTCATCCAGACTCTGTTTGGACATCCTGGACCCTCTAGATGCTTAAAGATCTTGTGTTCTGATCTACCCCTGAGTCTGTTTCACATGCATTCATTCATTTGCTTATTGTTTCCCCTGGACCTTTTCCTATTCTATCTCAATCCTTATTCCTAGTACAGTCTACCTTCTATTGTTTCTTGTTCACCTGTTTTGTCTTTTTGTCTTAGATTAGTAGTATAATATGTTAGAATTGCTAGACTTTGCAAGTTTCATAATACACTTGACTTGGTTTGAGTACAAATAACATGTTGCAAATGTATGTAGAACATAGTTAAAGTAGCTACTCTATATACCTGACTACCGGTAATACCATAACCAGTTATCCATTAATCATATGTATATGAAATTGTTCACAAATACAAGAAATCTAATATTCCTCGAACAATGGAGTCTCAGTCCACACTTAATGACTAACAGAACATGCTCTGTAACATCATGCTCCTCATTTTTGTCTGTTGCTGTGGTTATAACATCAACCAATGTTTTCTGATCTTGTTTAGGTGACACAGATGGACAATCTACAGCATAATGCCCCCTACCACTGGAGGATAATCTTGGCACAGGCAAGTTTCTGTTTCATCACAAAGGCACAGACTGTTTTTGAGTGTTCAGAGCCAGATGGACAGACTGTATCACCACTAACAACATCCCAAAGGTCTTTCTCGGTAAGTAGAGCTTCCATCAAGTAAGCCCAGTCAGTGTAATTGTAATCATCAAGTTTTGGAATCAATGGTTCTGGCATGGTTTCAGTTTGAGTCCAGTTATCCAATGCTTTTCGGCAAGGCATGCACAAGTTCAAGTTCAAGTTGGAATTTCAAGTGTGTATTCGAGTTCAAGTTCGAGTTCGATGCAGCACACACTTTTCAATGAGGTGTGGCCAATGGTTCAGTTCAAGTTCAATGCAGTGCATGCTTTTCAATGAGGCATGGCTAACAATTCAGTTTGGTTTGGTGTGCAAGGCTTTTCAATGAGGTGTCCATGGATTCAGGCTCAGGTTTGGGCAGCACACACTTTTCAATGAGGTGTGGCAGTGGTTTGGGTTGACTTTGTAGCATGAGTGTCAGAAGGGGTTGGTGTGCCATGTCCATGATGATAAAGTGAGCAGCTAGTCAAGGCTGTACAAGTCTAGTGGTTTCAGGCCCCACCCAGTGTTGCTTGATAATGCCCTTCAAGCTAGGTTATATGTTTGTGTTAGAATTGCTAGACATCATGAGTTTCATAATATGCTTGGCTTGGTTTGAGTACAAATAATGCATTGCAAATGTATGTAGAACATAAAGTAGTTACTCTATATACCTGACTACTGGTAATACCTGACTACTGGTAATACCATAACTGGTTATTCATTAATCACATGTGACATTGTTCACAAATACAAGAAATCTAATATAATAATGACCCATCAATATAGTCTAGGATTTATTTGTACTTACAATCTGATCAGAATATCAACTTAGTACTCACCTACCATCCACCTAATTACCTGCTTGGTACCTAGCTCAGAGGCCCCAGGTCTCCCAACTTTGGTGTATAGCATATTATCAGAGCCCCTGGGTCTCCCAACTCTAACTCATTGCATATTCTCAGACTCCCCAGGTTACTTGTCCCCCTCTGTCTGAAGTTAAGACCCAACAATCATGTGAGGGTATAGCAGATAAGCTGAAGCCAAGTCCTACCCTTCCCCAGAACATTTTCAGGTTTTCCCTGGATTTTTGCCCATAAGCCCCAAGCTTAACAATGGAATACAAGGAATAGTGGAGAGCTGTTGAGCTCTTGTGTGAGTGACAGATGTGAATGAGTGGATCAGGTACTATATTAGCATGCATCATGTGATTAAAAGGTACATACCAAGTGTCAATTATAGTTAGCACAAGCCATAATCAGTAGTGTGATGGCATCCCGTTTTCTCAATTAAATACCAAATCGTCTTAAATAATATATATACCTATTGTGTAACCATCAAAGCTTTAGTCATGCCTCCCAATATACTTGTTGCTGCACTGTCGGTATTGCTGCAACACACAGTGTCCCTGTCCTCCGAGTGAGAATGCGATAGACAGTTCAGCATAATAACTGAATTTATTTAATAAAACGGATAAGATATGGGCAAGATGAATGTAGCAGGGAGAAATCTATTTTTTAGTGCTGTATGTGTCCCGTAAGTGCGACAGTGAACGCAATAAAGTGACTGAGAAGTGGGTTCTATGACATTCATAATGTAAATACAACGGACTCGTACCTCCTGAGAACCATATAGTGAGCGGGGTCACAAAGAGAGATTTGAATGTCATCAAGAAATTATCTTATTAATAATTATCGACTTCGGCAACTGGCCGGATCCCGACAACGAGGAGTCTCGCCGGGGGATTCATGTGCCCGACTCGGAGGGACCGTCCTCGGGGGAATTCCGAAATATATGCCAAAGAAGACAAACAACCGTGATGACGATGCAGCGTAACCGATGTTCATGGAATTAGAGAGTTTGTATATTATTTTCTTAAAGTTATATGAAGGAAAACACTATAGGTACGGATTTCCTTCTGTGCAAGTCGTGTCACGAACCTAACAATCCTCAGTGACCATCGGTCATGCCACAAAACAGTCACAACGACTGAATAGTGATGCGATAACCGATGGTTCATGAGTTAGAACACTCATCAGCTTCGGGGAAATGCACTTGAGGTCATATGGAAAGAAAGCTGAGCCCCCAATGGGGAAGGGTCGGCTGTGCATCGGGAGACGAGGCCTATTCTTTCCATTAACGATATCTTCGTAGAAATAATGACCACAGAACGTTCATGTACATGCGATCTAAGTATGGACCCATTCTAAAGATAAGAGCCTGCGGCGCCTAAAGCAAAGTGTACCGCATCTGCCACGCGTCTAGGCACTGTCAGTGCCGGCTGGGAGTCGTTCCTTTCCATCGATGGCTATAGTGAGACCGGCTATACGTTTTAAATTATGTTTCTAGCGATTTTCTAAAAAAGAAGAAATAGTTTTGGTGCGTCAAGGAACTTCGAACAGTCCTCCGTCAACCAGCTGGCATCCTTCCTTCAAGAAGTGGGCGAGACATAACCCAAAAGCATCCCCAACTTCACATTCCCATATTGTTTCCGCCCCCCGACTTTTCCTTTCTCCTTCTTCCCGAAGCTATGGCCAAAAAATTTCTCGCAGCTTGGGTGTTTCGTTATATGCCGCTTTCTTTCTTTTGATCTATTGTACCATACTCTCATCGGGCTTTCTGTGTCACACTCGGGATTCGGGCAGAGCCCTAGATGCAGAAGGGCAGTCTCCAGCCTCCATTGGGTCTTCACGATGTTCGCATGTGTCATTTTGATGATCTTTCGACGGATTGCGAACACCTCGTTAGCGACATGGTGCCGCGCCCAATGCTCCAGTACTCTGCCGTTATTCACCGTGCTTTCACTGAACGAACAGCGGTATTCCTCGCCGTTCATTCCGTACAGCATGCCCCAAGGGCAAGGAAGCAAAGGCCCTGGCGCTGCACCTCTTCTCCGCGTAGGTGAAGAAGACAACAGGGATTCAGATGAGATGGGGGAAGGTGAGGAGGATGGAACTGGGAATGATGGTTGTGTTGGTTGTGACGGTTGGGGTTTCTGTTGTGGTTGTGGTTGTTCGTAAAGCGAACTCGGACACTGTAGGATCAAGAGATGCTCTGCAGACGCTCTTCCGCCTGGCTCGCAAATGTTGATTCTCTCACTGTCGCCGGTGAGACGCATTTCTTCTTCCAGCGATGGTCCGAGATCTTGAAAATTATTGTGTTGGCCGGCGGATGTATTGCTGTCGGATATAGGGTTAGATACTGGTTATTAGATATTTGTTTATAAAACACATACAATACTCCGTCGACCAAATCATTAGCCGATACCTTCCATGATCCAGATGATGCATCATTTTGCGTCTCATGTGGGATTGAGCTGTGAAATTTCGATGAAACTGTAATAACGAGTTAGCAGTAAAGTACATACAACATATTTCGGCTTCCTGCGTGTATAACCGGTTGACTATCCGGAGACAGAGACTGGGTCCATGATCCTGAACTTCCTCCGTCACTACTAGCAAACACGAAGAAATAATAAGCATCCATCCATTGTGAGCGAGAACACACGTACCAGTTCGATGTCATAGGCAATACAAACTCTTGATATGCCAACTGCGACATCGACGGATAATTTCCTCCCGGTTGAATATGCTCCGCCGAAGCAGGATGGCTCCCGCGGGGATGAGGTACCGCCGGACTAGAGATCCATGAGTGAACGATCAAACAAAATTTTCAAGATAGGGCTTACTCATTACCGTACCAACTGTTGCATCCCATGAGAGGGGAGTTAAAATTCCCCGGATGTATGCGATCTGGCCCAATTGGCCGACTCGCATGTCCAGATGGCTCGGGCCCAGGCCAGGATGTCCGGGTAGCACTTATTATAGCTCGTGCTGATCTGAACAATAATTCTGAGCGGGATTCAGCAGCCATTGCGAAACATAAACTCACCCTTGCCGGTAACCGTATTTCTCCATTGGATCGAATTGAATTTTCGACGACCTATGGAACGTAGAGCTACCTAAATGTCGCTTAGTATGTCCCCCATGGTGTGAGTAGCCACCTCCCGGTGCCTGGTTATGTGAATTGCCATTTACTCCATAGGAGAAACTAGACACGTCGTCAACTCCTGTTGACGGCTCACACTCGCGTTCACGGTGAGTTCCCAACAAAGAACTTCGAAATCCAGTCAAAGGGTA
The DNA here is from genome assembly GCA_015178975.1 of Hysterangium stoloniferum. Taxonomy (NCBI): domain Eukaryota; kingdom Fungi; phylum Basidiomycota; class Agaricomycetes; order Hysterangiales; family Hysterangiaceae; genus Hysterangium; species Hysterangium stoloniferum. Next base: position 101,697 of record WHVD01000035.1, on the reverse strand, counting down.
AATACAGTAGGTTCGAATGCAGGCATACCTATCACAATGACTAGCGCAGGGACCCAAGTCAGTATTGCCTGTCGTCATAGATTGTGAGCCATCAATGCTTCTCGTAGGGTGATCCTTACCACCGACGCCCGGTGAAATATGAGACGACCATCCTAAGTAACTGTAATGTGGTGTCATGAAATGTAGTAATGATACAGATAGCTAGACGCACCTGGTGGGAGACGACACCTCGGATGTTGGAGAATGGGAGAGGTCTGTCAGAGCACTGTGCAGGTTTAGTCCAAGTTTAAATTTGTACGCGATGAACCTCACATCAACGGACGAGATGTCGATGCAATGAGTTCGAACGGTAAACTCGTTGCAGGCGAAGGATTTGGGTAACTCCCGCCTAAAACACTGGAGTCCATTACCGAACTTGACTCTCCCATTGATTTACTGTATAGTGAAATGAGATATGACAGTTATCTAATAGAGCGCAACAGGTACCCGTTGATATTCCAGTCCACCACCTGAGGAAAGGTATCCTCAAAGGCGAAGTCGAAATCCGGTCTGAAAATATCTTCTAAGATTTATATGTTTATGATAAACTGAGACTTACATGGCACTATGTCGCGCGTAGGAAGCCGTCCCGTGTACGGGATGGCAAATATGATTTGAGGCGTTTTCTTCGGGGTAAACAGCATTTGAAGAAAACTCCTCCCACAAAGCGATGTCACCCAGCCTGCGAATGACACAACAATGAATAAATGTGAATCACGGTAGATGATTGAAACGAGGGTACGTTGAAACATCAACCTGAGAGGGGCTGGAACCCATCACGGATTGGTTCATAGACGTTGGATACGATAATGTGTGTTTCTGGACGGACATTCTGGAGTACACTTAGAAGGACAACAGGCCACGTTCAATGGACGAGGCCCTTGTATAGTTAAAAGATAATGATCGTGGATGGCACTGATTTATACCCCTTCAGGTGTTGTATTATCAAATTGAAGAATTGCCTATTTAAGATTTCGTCATTGAACACGAGAAACTAGGACTCATCGATCCTGCGGTGCGTGTGAAACACGTGTCGTTCAGATAGTCCATTATGGGGATGTGTCAACCTGAGACTTCGGCAACTTGGGCCTGGGGAAGTAGACCGGCATGTTGAATGCATACTGTAAGCCTGGTGGCTTACCACATACTGATTACGTTATCACAGACGCGCATAGTCATATCGTTTTACTTACCGTCATCATCGTGTATCGTACTCGCCGTTCTCGAGGAATACAGTTTGGTCCTATCAACGTCTGGACCGATGCCAATGTAAGGCTGCATTAGACAGCAGCCTTTCACATACTTAGAGAACGAGCTGTGTTCCAATATCGGGAAACACCCCGCATGATCCTTATTATCAGAAACAAATGACTAATTCAATTCTAGGGGAAAGAGGAAGAAATAGTGTTTGCTTGTCCATACCGGAGCCAATACTAATAAGGAATTGGCTGCCTAATTGTTCTTTATTTTTCAGTGGGCATATACGTTAGTTGTTGTCCTTGCTCCAGTCTCGGAGATGAGCTCACTAGACAAGAGCCGGCGCCCCATAAACACATTAGAGAGCATTTGCAACTAATAGAGGTAGAAACGCAGATTATACACAGCCGCCCGCCTATTATGGGAAGATTGGAGCCTGAACCACGCGAAAGTCATGTTTTCCTGCAGTTCGAGTCACGCTCCATTTCCATCTGGTTCTAAACCGTGGCTCATTTCCTTATCAGAACCATGTGCATTCTTCTCTTTGACTCATAAACGTAACCGCTGTGGCATTTTTCAATTTATCTATGCTTCGCCCCATTCTACATATGACTTGCTCCCATCAACTTCTCTCGGGGCTCAGCTCGCTTATTTTTGGGGCGATGAGAGAGCTCAAGTTACTACTAAGCATTTGAAACCAATTAGTTGAGGCTACAAGAACACATCGAAAAAATAATCTCACATTGCGAGGGGCAGGCAGTTTTACTGCCTTCATATGTACCCCAGGTCGGTCAATGCATGCTTGGTACACGTGTGGGGTCGGTAAAAGTACAATGAGTGGGACCGAATTTTTCATTTATGATTCTGGTTGGTGATGAATATATTTCCAGTTAGATCCTGTAATACAGTTTGTTATAGATGGTTACATTTGCCATACTCACTCATGTTCGACTCATCAGAATATGTAACAGATCCGACATGAGATCGTCATAGCATCATTCCCATGGGCCCAGTGTAGTGAAAGAACAATGAGAAAGAGACAAGGGGCAGACAAAATCTAGATCTGTCATGCTAGTCGCAACCAGCCCAACGTTTCAGGGGACAAAGGAGTTCCCAGTAATAATTTCAAATATTTTGACCATAGAAATGGCGGATAGAAGCATCAACATTGCAGCTTCCATTCAACGTCTCAGCATTATCGTACCAAATTCTTGCTCTTTTTGTCATTGGCTTGGCTTTTCGTACTTATGAAACAAGTGGAATAGTAATCGGATAGTCTCATCGATTGCTGTAATACCCCAAGTAAGCAAAGACACAACCAGAACTTATTTCTGAGATCAAAGCCATGGTCATACCACTCAGTACACTTGTTGCACTATTGGTATGGCTGCAACACACAGAAGGTGTCCCTGTCCTCCGACTCCCCGAGTTGAGAATGCGATAACACAGTTCAGCATAATAACCGATTTCATTTCTTAACACAGGTGAGACATGGCTAAGATGGATGTAGCAGGCAGAGATGTATTTTTTGTGATTGTACGGATACTGTAAGTGCGACAGCGAAAGAAATAAAATGACTGAGAAGTGGGTTCTATGTCATTAATAATGGAAATACAAAGGGACACGTATCTCCTGAGAACCATATCGTGAACGGGGTCACATAGAGAGAACTGAATGTCGTCAAGAAATTATATTATTAATAAATATCGACTTTGACAATCGGTCGAATTTTGGCGGTGAGGAGTTTCGCCGGATTCATGTGCCCGACTCGGAGGGACCGTCCTCGGGGGAATTCCGAAATATATGCCAAAGAAGACAAACAACCGTGATGACGATGCAGCTTAGCCGATGTTCATGGAATTAGAGAGTTTGGATATTATTTTCAAAAAGTTAGCTGAAGGAAAACACTATAGGTACGGATTTCCTTCTGTGCGAATCGTGTCGCGAACCTAACAGTCCTCAGTGACCATTGGTCATTCCACAAAGCAGTCACAACGACTGAATAGTGATGCGATAACCGATGGTCCATCAGTTAGAACACTCATCAGCTTCGGGGAAATGCACTTGAGGTCATATGGAAAGAAAGCTGAGCCCCCATAGGGAAGGGTCGGGTGTGCATTGGGAGACGAGGCCTATTCTTTCCATAAACGATATCTCCGTAGAAATAATGACCACAGAACGTTCATATACATGCGATCTAAGCATGGAGCCATTCTAAAGATAAGAGCCTTCGGCGCCTAGATCGGAGTGTACCGCATTTGCCACGCGTCTAGGCACTGTCAGTGCCGGCTGGGAGTCGCTCCTTTCCATCGAAGGAGAAATAGTTTTGGTGCATCAAGGAACTTTGAACAATCCTTTGTCAACCAGCTGGCATCCTTCCTTCAAAATTTGGGCGACACATAACCCAAAAGCCTCCCCATCTCCCTATTCCCATATATTTCCCGCCTTCCGGCTTTTCCTTTCTCCCTCTTCCCGACGCTCTGGTCAAAAAAATCCTCGCAGCTCGGGTGGTTGCTTATATGCTGCTGTCTTAGGTTTGACCTAGTGTCCCCTACTGTCATAGGGCTTTCAGTGTCGCACTTGGGATTCGGACAGAGCCCTAGATGAAGAACGGCAGTCTCCAGTTTCCATTGGGTGTTCACGATGCTCGCATCTTTCATTTCGATGATCTTTCGACGGATTGCGAACACCTCGTTAGCGACATGCTGCCGCGCCCAATGCTCCAGCACTCTATATCTGTCCACCATGCTCTCACTGAGTGAGCAGCGGTCTTCCTTGCCGTTCGTTGCGTACAGCATGCCCCAAGGGCAAGGCAGCAAAGGCCCTGGTGCTGCACCTCTTCTCCGTGTAGGCGAAGAAGACAATAGGGATTCAGACGAGATGGGGGGAAGTGAGTAGGATGGAACTGGGAACAATGGTTGTGTTGGTTGGTAAAACGAACTTGGACACTGTAGGATCGAAAGATGCTCTGCAGACGCTCTTCCGCCTGGCTCGCAAATGTTGATTCTCTCACTGTCGCCGGTGAGACGCATTTCTTCTTCCAGCGATGGTCCGAGATCTTCATAAAATGTTTGTTGGCCGGCGGATGTATTGCTGTCGGACATAGGGTTAGATACTGGTTATTAGATATTTGTTTATAAAACACATACAATACTCCGTCGACCAAAATATTAGCCGATACCTCCCATGATTCAGATGACGCATCATTTTGCGTCTCATGTGGGATTGAGCTGTGAAATTTCAATGAAGCTGTAATAACGAGCTACCAGTACAGTACATACAACATATTTCGGCTTCCTGCGTGTATAACCGGTTGACTATCCGGAAACAGAGACCGGGTCCATGATCCTGAACTTCCTCCGTCACTACTAGCAAACATGAAGAGATAATAAGCATGCATTCATTGTGAGTGAGAACACACGTACCAGTTCGATGTCACAGGCAATACAAACTCTTGATATGCCAACTGCGACATCGACGGATAATTTCCTCCTGGTTGAATATGTTCCATGGAAGCAGGATGGCTTTGCTGGGGATGAGGTATCGCCGAACTAGAGACCCGTGAGTGAATGATCAAACAAAATTTTCAAGATAGGGCTTACTCATTACCGGACCAACTCTTGTATCCCATGTGAGGGATGTTGAAATTCCCCGGATGTATGCGATCTGGCCCAATCGGTCGACTCGGATGTGCAGATGGCTCGGGTGCAGATGGCCCGGGCCCAGCCGTACGGATAGCACTTATTATAGCTCGTGCTGATCTGGAGAATAATTCTGAGAGGGATTCAGCAGCCATTGCGAAACATAAACTCACCTTTGGTGAAAATCGTATTTCTCCATTGGATTGAATCGTACTTTTGACGACCTTTTGGATATAGAGCTACCTAAATGTCGCTCAGAATATCCCCCATGGTGCGAATAGCCGCTTCCCGGTGCCTGGTTATGGTGTGAATGGTCATTTACTCCATAGGGGAAACCAGACACGTCGTCAACTCCTGTTGAAGGCTCACACTCGCGGTCACAGTGAGTTTCCAACGAAGAACTTCAAAATTCAGTCAAATGGTAAATACGGCAGGTTCGAATGCAGGAATACCTATCACAATGACTAGCACCGGGACCCAAGTCACAATACTCACCCGTCATCCTAGATTGTGGGCCACCAATGCTTCTCGTAGGCTAATACTGACCACCGACGCCCGGTGAAATATGAGACGACCATCCTAAGTAACTTCAATGTGGTGTCAGGAAAAGAAATGCAGTAATGATACAAATAGCTAGACGCACCTGGTGGGAGACGACACCTCGGGTGTTGGAGAATGGGAGAGGTCTGTCAGAGCACTGTACAGGTTTAGTCCAACTTCAAATTTGTACGCGATGAACCTCACATCAACGGATGAGATGTCGATGGAATGAAATCGAACGGTGAACCTGTTTCAGGCGAAGGGTTTGGGTAACTCCCGCCTAAAACACTAGAGTCCATTACGGAACTCGACTCTCCCATTGATTGACTATATAGTGATATGAGAATGACAGTAATCTAATAGAGCGCAACAGATACCCGTTGATATTCCAGTCTACCACCTGAGGAAAGGTATCCCCAAAGCCGAAGTCGAAATACGGTCTGAAAATATCTTCTAAGACTTATACGTTTTTGTTAAATTGAGACTTACAAGCCACTTTCTTCGGGTTGGGCAGTATTTGGAGAGAATTCTTCGTACAAAGCGATGTCACCCAGCCTGCGAGTGAAACGACAGTAAAAAATGTGAATCATGGTAGATGATTGAAACGAGCCTACGTTACAACATCAACCTGAGAGGGGGTGGAACCCAACACGGATTGGTTGCTACAGGTTTGATACGATAATGTCTGTTTCTGGGCGGACATTCCGGAGTACACTTAGAAGACGAGGGAAAACAATGATTGTGGAAGGCATGCACGCTGATTTATACCCCCTCAGGTGTTGTATTATGAAATCGAAGAATTGCCTATTTAAGATTTCGTCATTGAACACGAGAAGCTAGGGCAGTGCGTGTGAAACACGTGTCGTTCAGATATTCCATTATGGGATGTGTCAACCTGAGACTTCGGTGAGAAGTAGATCGGCATGTTGAATGCATACTTCGAGAACGAGCTGTGTTCCAATATCGGGAAACACCCCGCATGATCCTTATTGTCAAAACCAATGACTAATTCAATTCTAGGGGAAAGAGGAAGAAATAGTATTTGGTTGTCCATACCGGAGCCATTACTAGTAAGGAATTGGCTGCCTAATTGCTCTTTATTTTTCGGTGGGCATATACGCTAGCCGTTGTGCTTGCTCCAGCCTTAGAGATGAGCTCACTAGATGAGAGCCGGCGCCCATGAACACATATTTAGGCAGAAACGCAGATTATACACATCCACCCGCCTATTATGGGAAGATTGGAGCCTGAACCACGCGAAAGTCATGTTTTCCTGCAGTTCGAGTCACGCTCCATTTCCATCTGGTTCTAACCGTGGCTCGGGTCCTTATCATAACCATGTGCATTCTTTTTTTTGACTCACAAATGTAACCGCTGTGGCATTTTTCAATTTATCGATGCTTCGCCCCATTCTATATATGACTGGCTCCCATCAACTTCTCTCGAAGCTCAGCTCGCTTATTTTTGGGGCGTTGAGAGAGCTCAAGTTACTACTAAGCATTTGAAACCAATTCGTTGAGGCTACAAGAACACATCGAAAAATTAATCTCACATCGCGAGGGGCAGGCAGTTTTACTACCTTCATATGACCCCCAGGTCGGTCGATGCATGCTTGGTACACGTGTGGTCCCACTAATTGTACTTTTACCGACCCGGAGTTCTTGATTTAAGATTCTGGTTGGTGATGAATGTATTTCCAATTAGATCCTGTAATACAGTTTGTTATAGATGGCTCCATTTGCCATACTCACTCATGTTCGACTCATCAGAATATGTAACAGATCCGACATGAGATCGTCATAGCATCATTCCCATGGGCCCAGTGTAGTGAAAGAACAATGAGAAAGAGACAAGGGGCAGACAAATCTAGATCTGTCATGCTAGTCGCAACCAGCCCAACGTTCCAGCGGACAAAGGAGCTCACCGTAATCATTTCAAATATTTTGACAGTAGAAATGGCGGATAGAAGCATCGACACTGACGAGAGTCGGCGCCCTCGAAAACGTATTGAGGTAGAACCGCAGATAGCAACCATCCATGACAACGTACTCAGGCAGAACCGCAGATAATACACAACGTACTCAGGCAGAACGCAGATAATACACAACGTACTCAGGCAAAAAAACCGTAGATAATACACAACGTACTCAGGCAGAACCGCAGATAATACACAACCTTCCGCTTGGCATGGGAAGATTGAACCCTGAATAGCCACCTACAGCTCTTCAGTACAGCTTAAACACAGAATAGGACAGCGGTGACAAGGCTTTTGTTATTTTACATAAACACTATCTTCCGGTAGCCGTTTGTGCTTCACCCTTGCACCGGTTAGTCCTGGGTTATTTTTCGCCATTTACCGTAATGTCGCTGTCCTGGCTACACACGCCTGTGTTTTTTTTTTTTTTTTTAATACATTTATATACCGCGTCGCATAACTAAGATACATAGCGGTTGGGAGAAAAGTACCCTAATGGTAGGTGGGGGCAGCAAGATGTGTATGTAGCTGTTTGGTATGGGCAAGAGGGTTGAATGTAGGGCAGGGAAGAGCAGGGATGGTGGGCTGGTTATGCTTTCTGGAAAGCATCAGAGGTGGCGATGAACTCAGCTAGGGCTTCAAGGCCCTTGTAGGTGCTGAGGATAATGGGGAGTGATAGGTCTTGAGAGGCAGTGCAGAGGGTGTGGCGGTGCTCCTCATGAAGGGGGCACTCGGAAAGTATGTGGAGGCGGGACTGGATGTCTTCTGTGCCACAGGGACAGGAGGTGGGGAGGTTGGGGAGGAAATGTTGGTAGTAGGTGCCAAAGAAGCCGTGGCCCAAGATGGCCTGGATGACATGTGTGTGGACATGGCGGGGACTACCATATTCCTTGTGGAACTTTGAGAGTTTCACAGCAGGGGGTTTGTGGAGCGCGATGGCAGCTTGGTTGGTGTGGGAAAGGCAGAGCCAGTCTTGTCACCAAAGGTTTAGGGAGCGGGACTTGGCATGTTCCAGGGCCCAGGAGACAGAGGAGCGGATGATGGGGGGGTGGGTAACAGCTTCTTTTGCGAGGAAGTCGGCCTCTTCATTGCCTTGGAATCCCTTGTGGCCGGGGATCCAGGAGAGGGAGACATGGTGGGATGGGTCAACTAGGAAAGAGTCAATGTGTTTGTGGATCATGTGTCTGTGTCTTCTTTTTTTTTTTTTTTTAATACATTTATATACAGTGGGTCAAAAAACTGCCCCAATGTTTGTGTATTTTAGAAATATTGATATTGTGTGAAGGAATGACATCAGCAAAAATTCTGAAGAATTCACATGATATACTAGCACATGTTGGCTATCTACCAACTTAAGAAATCATGTGATTCCAATCAAAACCCATTGCTCAATAAATCAAACAGAATAATCACTCATTGGGGCAGTTTTTTGACCCTCTATTATTTTACAATCTAATACTTTGTATGACCCCCCTTTGCCTTTAAAACTGCCTGTATCCTCCTAGGCATGCTTTCTATTAGCTTCTGACATGTCTCTGGTGGTATTTCAGTCCACTCCTTTGCCACCCTGTCCCATAATACATGTACTCCTTTGGGTGATATGTCATATTGTTGGAGTTTGGCCTTGAGGTGTTGCCAGAGGTGTTCAATGGGATTTAGATCAGGGAATTGGGCAGGCCAATTCATGGGAATGATGTTATTGTCAGATAACCACTGGTCTGCCTTTTTTGAGGTATGTTTTGGATCATTGTCCTGTTGGAAGTACCACGTATCCTCAGCCATCTCCAAACTTTCAATGCTCTCCTCCACTCCCTCCTCCAAAATCTCACAATACTGCACTGCATCCATGTTCTTCTGCACCTCTATCAGCTTCCCCACCCCATTCCAGCCCATACACCCCCAAACCATCAAGTTATTCCCCCCTCCATGTTTGATAGTTGGTGTGGTGGTCCTGTCTGATACTGGTTCCCCTTGTTGCTTCCAAACATATACCTTCCCATCTGACCCAATCCTATTGATTTTTGTCTCATCAGTCCACAACACCCTCTTCCAGTCCTCCATAGTCCAATTTTCATGGTATTGGGCAAACTTTAGATGTTGCTGACGATGAGACCCCTTGAGCATAGGGACTTTCTTCTTTGTTGCTGACCTAAAGCCAGCTTCCTTCAACACATTCCTAACAGTCTGAGGAGTGACAGAGGTAGATATGATGGAATTTATAAATTGGGTGACTTGGACAGCATTGTCAAGCTTCCCAGAGCTGATTTGATGGATAATTGACTGTTTATCACAAGGGGAAAGCTTGGAAGAATGGCCACCAGGATGATTTTCCTTATCCCCCTCTACCTCCCTACTGATCCTGCCAATAGTACCCTTCCCCAGACCAGTCCTAGCTTGAATTTGACAATGGGAATACCCCTCATTGAGGAGAAAAATAACAGAAGAATGCTTTTCTGCAGAGATAAATTTCATAGTGGTGGTAAGGAGTCAAGGAGATGAATGAACAAAGTTCAACATGCCAAATTGATACAAATAAGGTCACATGACATGTTGATGATTCATATGATCCACTCCTACCTTATACTGGTGTGTAATATTGAAGATCAGAGAAAATAATAGAGAGTCAAAAAACTGCCCCAATGAGTGATTATTTTGTTTGATTTATTGAGCAATGAGTTTTGATTGGAATCACATGATTTCTTAAGTTGGTAGATAGCCAACATGTTCTAGTATATCATGTGAATTCTTCAGAATTTTCACTGATGTCATTCCTTCACACAATATCAATCTTTCTAAAATGCACAAACATTGGGGCAGTTTTTTGACCCACTGTACCACACATAACTAAGATACATAGCAGTTGGGGACAGGGACCCTAATGGTAGGTAGAGAAATGTATGTAGATGCCAGGGTGAGTAGGCATGTCTGTGTCTGCATCATGGGTCTTTGTGCATGAGATGGGCAAGTAAGCTATATTGCATTGCCACCACTCTCTTGTGTGGCTGGAAACAAAACTGGGCCATGCTCACACCAGTAGAAGCAAAAATACATGAAACTGAAACAACAAATGAACCTAAACTGGGAACACAGCAAGGGTGGGTGTGATGTATTAGCCTTATTTTAATACTATCTTCTGAAAAAGGAGTCCAGTGCTCTATCAAAATGTGTAAATACTCAATTCACTGCAAGGTAAAATAATTTAAGTATTTGATATTAATCAGTGGCAGCCTGAATAGACTTTGAACCCCTGAAGTCAAGAGTTTACTTGAATATATGCACCCAACTTTGCAAAGAAGGTTTTGAGAGCTGCTTGTACAAGCTTGTTCTTTTTCTGTGAAAATATGTACTTAAAATATGAATAACAATTCATTGATTCAGAATCTAGATTCAACTTCGATTCTAGCTAGTTTATATATATTTTATACTATTTATCAAACAGTAAAAATATTTATAAACAGGTCAAAAGATTAGATATACTGTAGAATAAAACACTATTTGTCTAATATATGCTTTATTTACACTAACCTACAGGGTCTACTGTGATACTAACTTATCAGGATCTTAATGTAGTCTTAAGGATTCTGCAAGAATATTCTCAGTATTTATTTATGCCAAAAACCGGGTAGAAATTAGAAATGTATTCTTAATCTCAACAATGATAACCAGGATTGTTTATTACTTTAATTGATAACCAACAACTCAACTAGAGGTGGATCAGTAATAAAGGATAGCCAGCTATTCAACTAAGAGGTGGCAAAGGGAACAGTTGATATGTTTATTTATTTATTATTGATTGATAACCAACAGCTCAACTAGAGGTGGTTAAGGGGTTCTGGATTAGCTTAGGTCAGCAGCTCAACTAGAGGTGACTAAGTGTTTGTATGTATTTGTCCAACAGCCCTACTAGGGGTGGAATACGACTGCTGCTGCAGTGGCACACTGATGTGGCTGGTTAAGATGGTTAAATTGAGTTAAATTGAGTTATATTTCAGTGGTGGAGCAGAGCTCCTTATATACAGTAAACTCTGAGACATGGGAGAATGTTCTAGCTACTTGTTTTACCTATTTTTAGCTATTTTACCTGGAATCTGCTGGAAAATTCCAGGAGTTTCTACTACTTTCCATTGTAGCATATTGTTAGGATACACACACAGGGCAGGTTTCCGGAGAAACCTGCAGGATATCCGGTAGGACTTGGCTTCAGCTTATAGGCTGCACCCTCACTAGATCGTGTTGTCCAATTTCAAACAGGTGGATGGGGATCCTGGGGAGTCCGGGTGGGGTTTGTGGGTCGTAGGTCGTAAGTCGGGGGTTGTGGGTCGTAGGTTGGAGGTCATGGGTCGTGAGTCGAGATAGTTGAGAGAGATAGATGTGCCGGAGGGCTCCAACTAGTGCGAGTGATGTGAATCAAGCATGGGTTTAGAGTGGAAAATGTTATTAGATTACTGGGGGGAATCTAAGCTAATTTTCTGACTGGATTGTATGTACAACATCTGCCAGTTTATATAGACCGTGGAATGCATGACATACCAAATCCAGTAATGACAAAACGAAACTAACAAAACATAAAACAGGAATAGTAAACACCAAGTTGGTGTTAGGAATGGGACGGAACGGAGCGGAGTCTGAATCGTGACAAAGCATAACCCATAATGGGAAACGGAGCAGGAGTGGAGTCCTAAATCGTGACAGGTCATTTGACTAAAACGGGAATGGGGCTCGATTAGAGCGGTGATGGGATTCTAAGCGGGATCCGGTGACTGATGCGTGGGACAAAGACGGACATAGACAGAGACGGAGTCTGGGAGGATATCTGAAAACTATTAAGTATACCAAATCCTAATATACTCTAAAGGTCATTTAAACATCTGGGATGTGATTCAAACATAATTTGGTTTTTAAAAACTTTTTGAAAGTTTTAAACTCTCTCATACATTACAAACTAATGAATCTTTCTGGACATGAGTAGACAATAAAAAAAATTAGTAGTTTGAAACACTAATACTTTTAAAAAATAGATACCTTTAAATAGTCCATTCCATGCATATGTATATCATTGGCACCTCTAAATACATATGTATTACTTCGGAATAGATCTGTCAATCTAAACAGATTTCTACTTGATTCAACATACCCAGAATATATAGGGGGTTTTACTTAATAAAGACAGCTGTGGGATGAAAAATTTCCAATAATATTTTACATATTTTACATGGAAATAACTTCATTACAACTTTTAAAAAACAAAGTACTAATAAAAGTATTAGTAGGCATCTGTAAAAGGAAGGAAATTATATACAATGGAATTTGTTAAATAACTATGGGTTGTATAAGATGTAATATGGAGAACTATTTCTGATGGTTGTTTTTTGATGATATAATTGTTTCAGAATAGATATCACTATTTAAAGATGGAGTTTTGTAAAAATAAGACTTTTATTAGTAAATATTTGAGATTATAGTAATTATAAACACCCTCCCTGGGGGAAGTCCGGTGACTGATATGTGTCATAATGAGGTTGAACATAACCAGTCTTGACGTAACGGAGTCCGGGTGGGAAATCCTATAAACAGACAATTGGTGCTTGTAGCGTGTGGGGGCGTACGGGTTAGTGCCTGGAGTCTGGTGGGATTGTCCGGTCGTAACACATATATGCTGATGTAATGTTCTCGTGCGTCACGAAGTTGATGATTTTCGTGTGCGTGCTGATTACATAAGTTTCCCATACGTGTCACAATGTTTCCATATGTGTGACATTATTATTATTCAGCCGTTTGTGACAGCTGAGTTGTGTTTGTGACAAGTCATCACATTTGTGACGATGGTCACTTGTTGTGACAAATGTCACCTGTTGTGATGAATGTCACTTGTTGTGATGAATATTCCTGCGCGTTGTGCAATAAGCACCAGATGGCCGACTTAGAAGGTATTTAGATAAAAAAGAATAAACAGTAGAAATTCGATAGCTCTCCCATAAAATTATGAAATAAATTGAAAAAATCAGGTTAATTTCAGGAGACTATTGTACAATAATTTCATCACAATATAAGTACATTAAGACTTGTTTTTTATCAATTTGTTAGGGGAGATTGGTTAAAAATTGGAAAAACCTAAAAATACATAACAGTGGGTGCAAATAAGCAAGATGACTTGAAGTCTTTAAAGACTGTGGGAAGAAATGAGATGGGACAACATGCATCTTGTGTTGACAATATATACTAATCAAGATCTGACATGAACTGAATTTCACTCAATAAAGTCAAATAATGATTGAAGATTATTCAACAATATTGAGTCTGGATGCCTTGTTCAATGAAGCATTAATTCATCTTGTTGATAAAGTGTGAGGCAAATATAGGACACAGAAGTACACAAATAATTATGTCAAAGTATTATGACATTATATGTATAAGATATATAGAGAGTGTGTTACGACTGGAAATCCCGCCGAACTCCAGGCACTAACTAGTACGCACCCATGCCCTATACGCACCCGTTATCAGCTCACCAGAGATCCCGCCAGACTCCGTACGTCAGACTTGTCTACATTCATCTTCGTTACATTGTGTTTCAGTCACTGGAAAACCCACCAGACTCCATTCTGTCTACGTATGTGTCCGACCTTGTCCTGCATGTCAGTCACCGGACCCCGCTCAGTAAAACCCATCACCTCTCTAACAGAGCCCCATTCCCATTTTAGTCAAATGATCTGTCATGATTTGGACTCCACTCCCACTCCATTTCCCATTAAGATTTGTCACTATTCGGACTCTGCTCCCTTCCGTCCCGTTCCTAACACCAATTTGGTGTTTACTATTCCCGTTTTATGTTTTGCTCATTTCGTTTCATTATTACTGGATTCGGTATGATATTTACTCCATGGTCTATTTAAACTGGCAGATGTTGTACATACAATCCAGTCAGAAAATTGGCTTAGATTCCCCCCAGTAATCTAATACATTTTCTGCTCTAATCCCTACTTGAATTACACTGCTCACACTAGTCGGAGCCCACAGGCTCCAGCGCATCTATCTCTCTCACGCCATCTCAACTCACTACCCACAACCTCCGACCTACAACCTCTCGACCACGACCCCTGCCCGGACTCCCCGGGATTCCCATCTGCCTGTCTGAAATTGGACGACACGATCTAGTGAGGGCGCAGCCTATAAGCTGAAGCCAAGTCCTACCGGATATTCCACAGGTTTCTCCAGAGGCCTGCCTTGTACTATCCTAACAGAGTGTGTGACTTGATTAGGAATACAGAAAAATAAGGATACAATTATAATACAGGTTTTCTGACTGACTTCCCTCACTCTTATCATTGCGCTTTTATGCTATTTATCATTTACCTATGATGATAATATAATATCAAAATGAAATCATCAATAATGTCAAACTGAGACAAGTCAAAGATAAGTCAAATAATGTTGAAAGATAGTCAAGTCAGAAGTTGAGTCAGAAAGTCAAAGGAGTGTCAAAGGAAAGCCAAAGGAAAGCCAAAGGAAAGCCAAAGGAAAGTGTGAGAGGTACCTCTCCTTGGGGAATGTAACTGTTCAATTGTATTTATATTCTTTCTATTTTTTACTCATTTTTTTTAATACTTTTGAGTAAGTGATTCTTCGATTATATGTCTTATATTAGTTCCAAGATCTATGTACACCTGTAGGTACATAGACTCTTGGGGGCACACACTTACCATCATCTTATGTACACTAGTGGGTGCACCAAATAGAAACTCAGACACTTTTTATCCCATAACCACAACTTGCCCAGACATTATCTTAAGTGTCCTGCAAGTTGTGATTGGGGTATCATCTCAACTGTCTCTAACAGCTATTAGCTACATCTATTCTGAGCTTCATACTTACCATTGAAGTCCAGAGTCATCCATTCAAACTCACTCATCATTGCCTGCACCTCTTTGTATTTTCTTACTTCTTTCTTGTGAATCACTCTTACTTGACTCTATTCTATTGGAGTCTTTCATCTGAATTGTACTGTAAGGGTCAATTCCTTCATTTGTCCTAATCACTTCCAGCTCCTTTATGGTTGCTTACAGTGATTATTCCCCTTTTACTTATATTGTACTTTGATAATCAATATAACTTAGTCATACCTAGAAGGTCAACATTCATCATATATTGAATGGTCTGAACTTCTATGACTCTTCACAGTGGTGATCCAGGCCAGACCATTCTTTTCCTATGAAGAAAACATTCTATTATTTAGTATGTATGTATCTATCTCTAGGTAACTAAAAATGATTATGGGTAGGGAACAGGCTGCAAGATTGTCAATGATGCCAAGTAGTTCTCTTCCATGACAATGACCCCCTGGGCTTGAACTGCCCAGTATTGTCACAATGTGAAAAGCTTTGTTGACTTCTCAAAGGCCAGCTTCTATTGAAGGTTCCTTCAAATTGAAGCTAAACAGCTGACTAACAATTCTCCCAGTCCACCAGAACAACACTCACCATTGTTTTATGACTGGAAAACCTGCCAGTCTCCAGGCACCATCTTACAGTATATACAGTATGTGCCTGACTCTCTGTAATGCATGAATGGTACACCAGACTCCACCCAGACATTCCAGATCCCCTTGTTCTCAATCTGGCTTTGCCAGTTGACATCTGATTTTAGTTTGTCCCTTGTTCCTGTTTAGTTTGTAATCTGGTTTATTGTTTTGTTATATTCCTAATATGTCTTTTTGTATGTCTGAATAAGTAGTACAATGGAGGGTGTTTATAATTACTATAATCTCAAATATTTACTAATAAAAGTCTTATTTTTTACAAAACTCCATCTTTAAATAGTGATATCTATTCTGAAACAATTATATCATCAAAAAAACAACCATCAGAAATAGTTCTCCATATTACATCTTATACAACCCATAGCTATTTAACAAATTCCATTGTATATAATTTCCTTCCTTTTACAGATGCCTACTAATACTTTTATTAGTACTTTGTTTTTTAAAAGTTGTAATGTAGTTATTTCCATGTAAAGTATGTAAAATATTAGTGGAAATTTTTCATACCACAGCTGTCTTTATGTATTAAGTAAAACCCCCTATATATTCTGGGTATGTTGAATCAAGTAGAAATCTGTTCAGATTGACAGATCCATTCTGAAGTAATACATATGTATTTAGAGATGCCAATGATATACATATGCATGGAATGGACTATCTAAAGGTATCTATTTTTTAAAAGTATTAGTGTTTCAAACTACTAATTTTTTTTTTGTCTACTCTTGTCTGGAAAGATTCTTTAGTTTGTAATGTACAAGAGAGTTTAAAACTTTTTGAAAGTTTTAAAAACCAAATTATGTTTGAATCACATCCCAGATGTTTAAATGACCTTTAGAGTATATTAGGATTTGGTATACTTAATAGTTTTCAGATATCCTCCTATGATGAACCTGTCAATGGCAAATGGAATATGTATTACTCCTCTTGAATCACTGAAGAGGAAGTTATAGCCATTGTGCAAGATTACAGGATGAGATATCCAACCATGCCCACAACAATGGTGGCTTGGCTAGATAGGTATCATGGAATTCTAGCTGTGCAAAACCTCTTCACGCAATCAGGAACCCTGGAAAAATTCACTAAATCAATCCCTGAATGGTCTGATGAGCTTACAATTCCACTGGAAAGAGAGAGGAAAGAGATCAAGAAGGACCTGTTCACGCAATTGGTTGATTTGTTGAGCATCAGGATGACATGCTGCAGATCTTACATGTGTTGATCAGATCTAACTGTGCTGTCCCATACCCAAAAGCTCCCTCCTTCAGGACTCACTACACTGTTGATTCTGCTTCACCAAACATAGTTGCCACTCCCTCTGACTACTTCATCAGGAAAAACAAGATGCTATACTTCAGAGACTCAGACTGGAAAGCTCAAATCTGTGTACCTAGTGACATGATGACAACTACCCTGAAACTAATACACAATGACCCCTTTGAAGGAGCTCACATGGGGAAACAGCAATTTGTCAACCTGATGAAAGACCACTTTTGGCCTTGAATGTTACAGGACTGCATGGTGTATGCTTGCAGCCACAATGTATGTATGCCAGAAAACTAAAGTTGATTATACAATGTGGAAAGGAGCACTTCAACCTGCAGACATGCCTTCCAGACCCTTCAAAGTCATCTTGATGGACCTAATAATGGGATTACCCCTTTCTGGAGAGGACTCTGTAATGTATTTAGGGGTTTCTCTCCGATAGCTCAATAAATGCTATAGTGTCACAGAGCTTCAACAATAAAACAAGCAAAGGTCCAGTAATTTAAATACTGATAGATTAATTAGTTGCACTATTAAGCTTAAACAACTAAAATCAATGCTTATTTTGATTATTGAAAGGTTCAATAAAACTGTGTGTGACTCTTTTAGCAGATAAACAGCTATTCCTTGAGAATAGGGGCTGGAAGCTGAATATATGTGCAGTAACTTGGCAGAGACTTGATATAAAGCTTTAGTTTCTTGTATGCTTATTTGTAACTATTAATAGATACTTAACAAAGTGTTAAATAATTTATTAACAGAGACAATAATTTGTATCAGATTAATCAAGTGCTTGTATTTGACTAATTTAATAAACTTAGGTATGAGCCTTGAATAATCTAAGTGTTTGTTAAGAGTGTGTGCAGAGCCTATCAGAGGGTTTCCAGAGAAACCTGTGAAAGCCGGTAGGACTTGGCTTCAGCTTATAGGCTGCACCCTTGTGAGATCGTGTCATCCAATTTCAGATGGGTGGATGGGAATCCTAGGGAGTCTGGGAGTAGTCGGTGGGTTGAGAGGTCAGAGGGTCGACTATGGGAATCCCGCAGAGGTCGAGGGGTTGGGTGGTGATGAGTCAGAGGTTGAGCAATGATAGGTCAGAGGCTGTGTGATAGATTGGTCAGAGCCCGTGGGCTCTGACAAGGTAAATAGCAGTGTGTTTCAAAGAGGAGATTAGAGTGGAAAATGTATACTGAGATTACTAGGGGGAATCTAACCTGCTTTTCTGACTGGATTGTATGTACAACATCTGCCAGACTATACAGACTGTGGAATGTATGACATACCAAATCCAGTAATAATGAAATCTAAACTAGTAAACATGAAACGGGATAAGTAAACACCAAGTTTGGTGTTAGGAATGGAACAGAATGGAACAGAGTGGAGCAGAGTCCAAATCGTGACAGGTCATTAGACCATAATGGGAATGGGGCAGGAGCAGAGTCCAAAATGTGACAGGTCATTTGACCATAATGGGAATGGGGCTCAGTTAGAGAGCTGTCAGGTTTTCTGAGCAGAGTCCAATGACTGGTACATGGGACAGGGTCAGAGATAGACAGGTGTGGGTCCCGGCGGGTATTCCAGTGACTGATACATGAGATGGTGAAGGTCAGGCATGAACAGGATTGACGTCTGGGTCCCAGTGGGTATTCTGGTAAACTGATAACTGGTGCATGTAGGGTGTGGGTGCATATAGGGTAGTGCCCAGAGTCTGGCTGGTGTTCCAGTCGTAACAGTGTTGACAGGGATTTCAGTAAGGATACTTATTAGGTTTATTATGTATTTAATAAGCCTAAGGGGTAGCTGTGAGGCTGGGAAACTTAGATGATTAGCTAAGTTCAAGAGTGCTGACAAAGAGTTCTAGATTCTGCAAGTGTAGGTGCTTGCAGTTAGTATATCAGACTAAGGCTATTATTGTCCTTAGGATGATGAGATAAGCTTCTGAGCTGTGCTGTAAAATATGTGTGATAAGTTATTTTATTGCAGATTTCTGGCCCTCCTTATATACATTTTGATAACTAATTATTTAACTATTTAATTATTTTATGATATCATTACTGTGTCAGTAATTATATCATGTTTAACTATTTATTACCCTTTTTCTATCCTATGACTCCCATGTCTGAGACAAGGGTTCCAATCTAAGCCTGAACTCGAAGGTTCAGAGGCCAAGATCTGGGACAGAAGCAAATGCCAGTGACTCGAGCCTTTGAAGTTTGACTTAAGTAACAGGTCACATGACACCAAAAATGCACACATAGAGCAAAGCAATGTGCCAGGAAGCAATAACTAAGTAAATAAAAGATAAATAATTAGTTAATAAATTATATAATAAATTAAATAAGATACAATAGCATTATATGAGCTATATGCTATTATTATGTGAAGTTAAAAGGAACTAGGTCTTAGATTTCACAATAAAAATATAATAAAAATACAATAAATTTGAAAAAAATACTAATTAATTCAAAGAAAATTAAGAGAATTTCATGAGATAATACTGATACCCCACAGACTCTTATTTGGCAATTTCCATTGCAGTTGATAAACTAACACACCTCATCATCTGTGAGTTGACATTGTCAAACTCATCTGCAGAAGGGTTCACACAGATTTCCATGACCAAGGTAGCCACCCCCTTTGGACTACCTTCAAGAGTAATTTGCAATTGAGATAAGAGGTGGATCTGCAGTTTTTGGAGGGAAGTTTGCAAAGTGTATGGAAGTGTACTCACAGTGTCATTTTCCCATCATCCACAGATGAACAGTTAGAGCTTATTGTGCTTCCCCAAAAGAGGAATGGTCCAAGTGGATCCAAGTAGTGATCCATACTTATAACTCTACAGCTCACAGTTTGACAAATTGCACACTGGAATTCTCGCTGATGGGATCCTTGCCAAGAGGAATGTCTCATTTTCTAGGAGGAGACAATCCTGTAGTTTCCAGAGAATTGTGTGAGAGCCCAATGGCCAATCAGTGGATTCTGGAGCTAGAGAATCATCAACAGATGGTGAGAGATTCAATTGCACAAACTCAGGAGACCCAGGCTCACAATTACAATAAAAAATGGAGAGCTGTGGAAGAGATTGAAGAAAGGAACTATCTTGTAATCAACCTTCATCCCCTTGAACTTGTTGAGGTCAAGGGTGGTGGATGGAAGCTCATCCAAAGATGAATAGGACACAGGAAGCATCAAGCATCGAAATCAATGACTCCTCCAAGTTGGATGGGAAAGATGCAGACTGGAAGAGAATACCTGGCTAAACAGTAATGACCTTCAAAACACTCTTGCACTCCTTCAGACTTACAAGACCATTTATGGGATTTAACAAACTATATGCTACCTTCAGTGCTCAAGAAGACAATCATGCTATTTTATCTGCCTACAAACATAATCAATTTCCCTTCTCCTTTTCCACTCCTCTTTTCCCCCTCAACCTCTTCACATTGGCAACTGAGTGGGGTTTAAATTAATATAAAAGAAATGTAAATTTGTTAAAAATTTTCATGACTCTCTTGTCTTTTCTATCTCTCTCCACATAATTTCCCTGAATATTTCATCAACTACATCATGTCGCAAGGCTAACAACCTAGACCCAAATTTCCTAATTTCAAGAGAATCCCCTGACCTCAAATGACTACCCCTCCTTCTACCACTGTGACATTTCCTGATCCCTCATCTCATATGGAAAACATCAGGGGTATGGGGAGTAATGTAGTGGTCCATGTTGCAAGACTGACAACCAGACCCAAATTCCCTAACTTCAAGAGAATCCCTTGACCTCAGCCAGCAATTCACATTTTCACAGGCGGGTCTGTTACCCCCTTTTACACCACTACAGCACCATACTAAGATGAATGTAGCAGGGAGAAATCTATATTTTGCTACTGTATGTTTCCTGGAAGTGTCACAGTGAATAAAATAAAACAACTGAGAAATGGGTCCTATGGCATCAATAATGGAAATACAAAGGGACTTGTACCTCCTGAGACAGGGGCAGGTCAGGACAAGAGATCTTCAAGCATCTAGAGGGTCCAGGTAATGGGTCACTCTAAACAACCAGGAGAAATGCTTATGGGGTACCCAAGCCTGGTGGGATTTCTGATCCTCACATTAAGATTGGGAACCAGATACTACCCCATAGGACATCTCACTATTGTCTAGGACAATTTGTCATCCAGACTCTGTTTGGACATCCTGGACCCTCTAGATGCTTAAAGACCTTGTGTTCTGATCTACCCCTGAGTCTGTTTGACATGCATTCATTCATTTGCTTATTGTTTCCCCTGGACCTTTTCCTATTCTATCTCAATCCTTATTCCTAGTACAGTCTACCTTCTATTGTTTCTTGTTCACCTGTTTTGTCTTTTTGTCTTAGATTAGTAGTATAATATGTTAGAATTGCTAGACTTTGCAAGTTTCATAATACACTTGACTTGGTTTGAGTACAAATAACATGTTGCAAATGTATGTAGAACATAGTTAAAGTAGCTAGTCTATATACCTGACTACCGGTAATACCATAACCAGTTATCCATTAATCATATGTATATGACATTGTTCACAAATAGAAGAAATCTAATACTCCTCGAACAATGGAGTCTCAGTCCACACTTAATGAGAACATGCTCTGTAACATCATGCTCCTCATTTTTGTCTGTTGCTGTGGTTATAACATCAACCAATGTTTTCTGATCTTGTTTAGGTGACACAGATGGAGAATCTACAGCATAATGCCCCCTACCACTGGAGGATAATCTTGGCACAGGCAAGTTTCTGTTTCATCACAAAGGCACAGACTGTTTTTGAGTGTTCAGAGCCAGATGGACAGACTGTATCACCATTAACAACATCCCAAAGGTCTTTCTCGGTAAGTAGAGCTTCCATCAAGTAAGCCCAGTCAGTGTAATTGTAATCATTGAATTTTGGAATCAATGGTTCTGGCATGGTTTCAGTTTGAGTCCAGTTATCCAATGCTTTTCGGCAAGGCATGCACAAGTTCAAGTTCAAGTTGGAATTTCACATGTGTATTCGAGTTTGAGTTTGAGTTTGATGCAGCACACACTTTTCAATGAGGTGTGGCCAATGGTTCAGTTCGAGTTCAATGCAGTGCATGCTTTTCAATGAGGCATGGCTAAGAATTCAGTTTGGTTTGGTGTGCAAGGCTTTTCAATGAGGTGTCCATGGATTCAGGCTCAGGTTTGGGCAGCACACACTTTTCAATGAGGTGTGGCAGTGGTTTGGGTTGACTTTGTAGCATGAGTGTCAGAAGGGGTTGGTGTGCTATGTCCATGATGATAAAGTGAGCAGCTAGTCAAGGCTGTACAAGTCTAGTGGTTTCAGGCCCCACCCAGTGTTGCTTGATAATGCCCTTCAAGCTAGGTTATATGTTTGTGTTAGAATTGCTAGACATCATGAGTTTCATAATATGCTTGGCTTGGTTTGAGTACAAATAATGCATTGCAAATGTATGTAGAACATAAAGTAGTTACTCTATATACCTGACTACTGGTAATACCATAACTGGTTATCCATTAATCACATGTGACATTGTTCACAAATACAAGAAATCTAATATAATAATGGCCCATCAATATAGTCTAGGATTTATTTGTACTTACAATCTGATCAGAATATCAACTTAGTACTCACCTACCATCCATCTAATTACCTGCTTGGTACCTAGCTCAGAGGCCCCAGGTCTCCCAACTTTGGTGTATAGTATATTATCAGAGCCCCTGGGTCTCCCAACTCTAACTCATTGCATATTCTCAGACTCCCCAGGTTACTTGTCCCCCTCTGTCTGAAGTTAAGACCCAAAAATCATGTGAGGGTATAGCAGATAAGCTGAAGCCAAGTCCTACCCATCCCCAGAACATTTTCAGGTTTTCCCTGGATTTTTGCCCATAAGCCCCAAGCTTAACAATGGAATACAAGGAATAGTGGAGAGCTGTTGAGCTCTTGTGTGAGTGACAGATGTGAATGAGTGGATCAGGTACTATATTAGCATGCATCATGTGATTAAAAGGTACATACCAAGTGTCAATTATAGTTAGCACAAGACATAATCAGTAGTGTGATGGCATCCCGTTTTCTCAATTAAATACCAAATCGTCTTAAATAATATATATACCTATTGTGTAACCATCAAAGCTTTAGTCATGCCTCCCAATATACTTGTTGCTGCACTGTCGGTATTGCTGCAACACACAGTGTCCCTGTCCTCCG
The DNA here is from genome assembly GCA_015178975.1 of Hysterangium stoloniferum. Classification (NCBI taxonomy): domain Eukaryota; kingdom Fungi; phylum Basidiomycota; class Agaricomycetes; order Hysterangiales; family Hysterangiaceae; genus Hysterangium; species Hysterangium stoloniferum. The sequence goes on along the minus strand of WHVD01000035.1, from coordinate 78,281 downwards.
AGTGAGAATGCGATAGCACAGTTCAGCATAATAACTGAATTTATTTAATAAAACGGAAAAGATATGGGCAAGATGAATGTAGCAGGGAGAAATCTATTATTTAGTGCTGTATGTGTCCCGTAAGTGCGACAGTGAACGCAATAAAGTGACTGAGAAGTGGGTTCTATGACATTCATAATGTAAATACAACGGACTCGTACCTCCTGAGAACCATATAGTGAGCGGGGTCACAAGGAGAGATTTGAATGTCATCAAGAAATTATCTTATTAATAATTATCGACTTCGGCAACCGGCCGAATCCCGACAACGAGGAGTCTCGCCGGGGAATTCATGTGCCCGACTCGGAGGGACCGTCCTCGGGGGAATTCCGAAATATATGCCAAAGAAGACAAACAACCGTGATGACGATGCAGCGTAACCGATGTTCATGGAATTAGAGAGTTTGTATATTATTTTCTTAAAGTTATATGAAGGAAAACACTATAGGTACGGATTTCCTTCTGTGCAAGTCGTGTCACGAACCTAACAATCCTCAGTGACCATCGGTCATGCCACAAAACAGTCACAACGACTGAATAGTGATGCGATAACCGATGGTTCATGAGTTAGAACACTCATCAGCTTCGGGGAAATGCACTTGAGGTCATATGGAAAGAAAGCTGAGCCCCCAATGGGGAAGGGTCGGCTGTGCATCGGGAGACGAGGCCTATTCTTTCCATTAACGATATCTTCGTAGAAATAATGACCACAGAACGTTCATGTACATGCGATCTAAGTATGGACCCATTCTAAAGATAAGAGCCTGCGGCGCCCAAATCAAAGTGTACCGCATCTGCCACGCGTCTAGGCACTGTCAGTGCCGGCTGGGAGTCGTTCCTTTCCATCGATGGCTATAGTGAGACCGGCTATACGTTTTAAATTATGTTTCTAGCTATTTTCAAAAAAATAAGAAATAGTTTTGGTGCGTCAAGGAACTTCGAACAGCCCTCCGTCAACCAGCTGGCATCCTTCCTTCAAGACGTGGGCGAGACATAACCCAAAAGCATCCCCAACTTCACATTCCCATATTGTTTCCGCCCCCCGACTTTTCCTTTCTCCTTCTTCCCGAAGCTATGGCCAAAAAATTTCTCGCAGCTCGGGTGTTTCTTTATATGCCACTTTCTTTCTTTTGATCTATTGTACCATACTCTCATCGGGCTTTCTGTGTCACACTCGGGATTCGGGCAGAGACCTAGATGCAGAAGGGCAGTCTCCAGCCTCCATTGGGTCTTCACGATGTTCGCATCTGTCATTTTGACAATCTTTCGACGGATTGCGAACACCTCGTTAGCGACATGGTGCCGCGCCCAATGCTCCAGTACTCTGCCGTTATCTACCGTGCTTTCACTGAATGAACAGCGGTATTCCTCGCCGTTCATTCCGTACAGCATGCCCCAAGGGCAAGGAAGCAAAGGCCCTGGCGCTGCACCTCTTCTCCGCGTAGGTGAAGAAGACAACAGGGATTCAGACGAGATGGGGGAAGGTGAGGAGGATGGAACTGGGAATGATGGTTGTGTTGGTTGTGACGGTTGGGGTTTCTGTTGTGGTTGTGGTTGTTCGTAAAGCGAACTCGGACACTGTAGGATCAAGAGATGCTCTGCAGACGCTCTTCCGCCTGGCTCGCAAATGTTGATTCTCTCACTGTCGCCGGTGAGACGCATTTCTTCTTCCAGCGATGGTCCGAGATCTTGAAAATTATTGTGTTGGCCGGCGGATGTATTGCTGTCGGACATAGGGTTAGATACTGGTTATTAGATATTTGTTTATAAAACACATACAATACTCCGTCGACCAAATCATTAGCCGATACCTTCCATGATCCAGATGATGCATCATTTTGCGTCTCATGTGGGATTGAGCTGTGAAATTTCGATGAAACTGTAATAACGAGTTAGCAGTAAAGTACATACAACATATTTCGGCTTCCTGCGTGTATAACCGGTTGACTATCCGGAGACAGAGACTGGGTCCATGATCCTGAACTTCCTCCGTCACTACTAGCAAACACGAAGAAATAATAAGCATCCATCCATTGTGAGCGAGAACACACGTACCAGTTCGATGTCATAGGCAATACAAACTCTTGATATGCCAACTGCGACATCGACGGATAATTTCCTCCCGGTTGAATATGCTCCGCCGAAGCAGGATGGCTCCCGCGGGGATGAGGTACCGCCGGACTAGAGATCCATGAGTGAACGATCAAACAAAATTTTCAAGATAGGGCTTACTCATTACCGGACCAACTGTTGCATCCCATGAGAGGGGAGTTAAAATTCCCCGGATGTATGCGATCTGGCCCAATTGGCCGACTCGCATGTCCAGATGGCTCGGGCCCAGGCCAGGATGTCCGGGTAGCACTTATTATAGCTCGTGCTGATCTGAACAATAATTCTGAGCGGGATTCAGCAGCCATTGCGAAACATAAACTCACCCTTGCCGGTAACCGTATTTCTCCATTGGATCGAATTGAATTTTCGACGACCTATGGAACGTAGAGCTACCTAAATGTCGCTCAGTATGTCCCCCATGGTGTGAGTAGCCACCTCCCGGTGCCTGGTTATGTGAATTGCCATTTACTCCATAGGAGAAACTAGACACGTCGTCAACTCCTGTTGACGGCTCACACTCGCGTTCACGGTGAGTTCCCAACAAAGAACTTCGAAATCCAGTCAAATGGTAAATACAGTAGGTTCGAATGCAGGCATACCTATCACAATGACTAGCGCAGGGACCCAAGTCAGTATTGCCTGTCGTCATAGATTGTGAGCCATCAATGCTTCTCGTAGGGTGATCCTTACCACCGACGCCCGGTGAAATATGAGACGACCATCCTAAGTAACTGTAATATGGTGTCATGAAATGTAGTAATGATACAGATAGCTAGACGCACCTGGTGGGAGACGACACCTCGGGTGTTGGAGAATGGGAGAGGTCTGTCAGAGCACTGTGCAGGTTTAGTCCAAGTTTAAATTTGTACGCGATGAACCTCACATCAACGGACGAGATGTCGATGCAATGAGTTCGAACGGTAAACTCGTTGTAGGCGAAGGATTTGGGTAACTCCCGCCTAAAACACTGGAGTCCATTACCGAACTTGACTCTCCCATTGATTGACTGTATAGTGAAATGAGATATGACAGTTATCTAATAGAGCGCAACAGGTACCCGTTGATATTCCAGTCCACCACCTGAGGAAAGGTATCCTCAAAGGCGAAGTCGAAATCCGGTCTGAAAATATCTTCTAAGATTTATATGTTTATGATAAATGAGACTTACATGGCACTATGTCGCGCGTAGGAAGCCGTCCCGTGTACGGGATGGCAAATATGATTTGAGGCGTTTTCTTCGGGGTAAACAGCATTTGAAGAAAACTCCTCCCACAAAGCGATGTCACCCAGCCTGCGAATGACACAACAATGAATAAATGTGAATCATGGTAGATGATTGAAACGAGGGTACGTTGAAACATCAACCTGAGAGGGGCTGGAACCCATCACGGATTGGTTCATAGACGTTGGATACGATAATGTGTGTTTCTGGACGGACATTCTGGAGTACACTTAGAAGGACAACAGGCCACGCTCAATGGACGAGGCCCTTGTATAGTTAAAAGATAATGATCGTGGATGGCACTGATTTATACCCCTTCAGGTGTTGTATTATCAAATTGAAGAATTGCCTATTTAAGATTTCGTCATTGAACACGAGAAACTAGGACTCATCGATCCTGCAGTGCGTGTGAAACACGTGTCGTTCAGATAGTCCATTATGGGATGTGTCAACCTGAGACTTCGGCAACTTGGGCCTGGGGAAGTAGACCGGCATGTTGAATGCATACTTAGAGAACGAGCTGTGTTCCAATATCGGGAAACACCCCGCATGCCTTAATATCAGAAACAAATGACTAATTCAAAGCTTTAGTCATGCCTCCCAATATACCTGTTGCTGCACTGTCGGTATTGCTGCAACACACAGTGTCCCTGTCCTCCGAGTGAGAATGCGATAGCACAGTTCAGCATAATAACTGAATTTATTTAATAAAACGGAAAAGATATGGGCAAGATGAATGTAGCAGGGAGAAATCTATTTTTTAGTGCTGTATGTGTCCCGTAAGTGCGACAGTGAACGCAATAAAGTGACTGAGAAGTGGGTTCTATGACATTCATAATGTAAATACAACGGACTCGTACCTCCTGAGAACCATATAGTGAGCGGGGTCACAAAGAGAGATTTGAATGTCATCAAGAAATTATCTTATTAATAATTATCGACTTCGGCAACCGGCCGAATCCCGACAACGAGGAGTCTCGCCGGGGGATTCATGTGCCCGACTCGGAGGGACCGTCCTCGGGGGAATTCCGAAATATATGCCAAAGAAGACAAACAACCGTGATGACGATGCAGGTTAGCCGATGTTCATGGAATTAGAGAGTTTGGATATTATTTTCAAAAAGTTAGCTGAAGGAAAACACTATAGGTACGGATTTCTTTCTGTGCGAATCGTGTCGCGAACCTAACAGTCCTCAGTGACCATTGGTCATTCCACAAAGCAGTCACAACGACTGAATAGTGATGCGATAACCGATGGTCCATCAGTTAGAACACTCATCAGCTTCGGGGAAATGCACTTGAGGTCATATGGAAAGAAAGCTGAGCCCCCATAGGGAAGGGTCGGGTGTGCATTGGGAGACGAGGCCTATTCTTTCCATAAACGATATCTCCGTAGAAATAATGACCACAGAACGTTCATATACATGCGATCTAAGCATGGAGCCATTCTAAAGATAAGAGCCTTCGGCGCCTAGATCGGAGTGTACCGCATTTGCCACGCGTCTAGGCACTGTCAGTGCCGGCTGGGAGTCGCTCCTTTCCATCGAAGGAGAAATAGTTTTGGTGCATCAAGGAACTTTGAACAATCCTTTGTCAACCAGCTGGCATCCTTCCTTCAAAATTTGGGCGACACATAACCCAAAAGCCTCCCCATCTCCCCATTCCCATATATTTCCCGCCTTCCGGCTTTTCCTTTCTCCCTCTTCCCGACGCTCTGGTCAAAAAAATCCTTGCAGCTCGGGTGGTTCGTTATATGCTGCTGTCTTAGTTTTGACCTATTCTTCCCCACTGTCATAGGGCTTTCAGTGTCGCACTCGGGATTCGGACAGAGCCCTAGATGAAGAACGGCAGTCTCCAGTTTCCATTGGGTGTTCACGATGCTCGCATCTTTCATTTCGATGATCTTTCGACGGATTGCGAACACCTCGTTAGCGACGTGCTGCCGCGCCCAATGCTGCAGCACTCTATATCTGTCCGCCATGCTCTCACTGAGTGAGCAGCGGTCTTCCTTGCCGTTCGTTGCGTACAGCATGCCCCAAGGGCAAGGCAGCAAAGGCCCTGGTGTTGCACCTCTTCTCCGTGTAGGCGAAGAAGACAATAGGGATTCAGACGAGATGGGGGGAAGTGAGTAGGATGGAACTGGGAACAATGGTTGTGTTGGTTGGTAAAACGAACTTGGACACTGTAGGATCGAAAGATGCTCTGCAGACGCTCTTCCGCCTGGCTCGCAAATGTTGATTCTCTCACTGTCGCCGGTGAGACGCATTTCTTCTTCCAGCGATGGTCCGAGATCTTTAGACAAAATTTGTTGGCCGGCGGATGTATTGCTGTCGGACATAGGGTTAGATACTGGTTGTTAGATATTTGTTTATAAAACACATACAATACTCCGTCGACCAAAACATTAGCCGATACCTCCCATGATCCAGATGACGCATCATTTTGCGTCTCATATGGGATTGAGCTGTGAAATTTCAATGAAACTGTAATAACCAGTTAGCAGTACAGTACATACAACATATTTCGGCTTCCTGCGTGTATAACCGGTTGACTATCCGGAGACAGAGACCGGGTCCATGATCCTGAACTTCCTCCGTCACTACTAGCAAACATGAAGAGACAATAAGCATGCATTCATTGTGAGTGAGAACACACATACCAGTTCGATGTCAGAGGCAATACAAACTCTTGATATGCCAACTGCGACATCGACGGATAATTTCCTCCTGGTTGAATATGTTCCATGGAAGCAGGATGGCTTTGCTGGGGATGAGGTATCGCCGGACTAGAGACCCGTGAGTGAATGATCAAACAAAATTTTCAATATAGGGCTTACTCATTACCGGACCAACTCTTGTATCCCATGTGAGGGATGTTGAAATTCCCCGGATGTATGCGATCTGGCCCAATTGGTCGACTCGGATGTGCAGATGGCTCGGGTGCAGATGACCCGGGCCCAGCCGTACGGATAGCACTTATTATAGCTCGTGCTGATCTGGAGAATAATTCTGAGAGGGATTCAGCAGCCATTGCGAAACATAAACTCACCTTTGGTGAAAATCGTATTTCTCCATTGGATTGAATCGTACTTTTGACGACCTTTTGGATATAGAGCTACCTAAATGTCGCTCAGAATATCCCCCATGGTGCGAATAGCCGCTTCCCGGTGCCTGGTTATGGTGTGAATGGTCATTTACTCCATAGGGGAAACCAGACACCTCGTCAACTCCTGTTGAAAGCTCACACTCGCGGTCACAGTGAGTTTCCAACGAAGAACTACAAAATCCAGTCAAATGGTAAATACGGCAGGTTCGAATGCAGGAATACCTATCACAATGACTAGCACCGGGACCCAAGTCACAATACTCACCCGTCATCCTAGATTGTGGGCCACCAATGCTTCTCGTAGGCTGATACTGACCACCGACGCCCGGTGAAATATGAGACGACCATCCTAAGTAACTTCAATGTGGTGTCAGGAAAAGAAATGTAGTAATGATACAGATAGCTAGACGCACCTGGTGGGAGACGACACCTCGGGTGTTGGAGAATGGGAGAGGTCTGTCAGAGCACTGTACAGGTTTAGTCCAACTTCAAATTTGTACGCGATGAACCTCACATCAACGGATGAGATGTCGATGGAATGAGATCGAACGGTGAACCTGTTTCAGGCGAAGGATTTGGGTAACACCCGCCTAAAACACTAGAGTCCATTACGGAACTTGACTCTCCCATTGATTGACTGTATAGTGATATGAGAATGACAGTAATCTAATAGAGCGCAACAGATACCCGTTGATATTCCAGTCTACCACCTGAGGAAAGGTATCCCCAAAGCCGAAGTCGAAATACGGTCTGAAAATATCTTCTAAGACTTATACGTTTTTGTTAAATTGAGACTTACAAGCCACTTTCTTCGGGTTGGGCAGTATTTGGAGAGAATTCTTCGTACAAAGCGATGTCACCCAGCCTGCGAGTGAAACGACAGTAAAAAAATGTGAATCACGGCAGATGATTGAAACGAGCCTACGTTACAACATCAACCTGAGAGGGCGTGGAACCCAACACGGATTGGTTGCTACAGGTTTGATACGATAATGTCTGTTTCTGGGCGGACATTCCGGAGTACACTTAGAAGACGAGGGAAAACAATGATTGTGGAAGGCATGCACGCTGATTTATACCCCCTCAGGTGTTGTATTATGAAATCGAAGAATTGCCTATTTAAGATTTCGTCATTGAACACGAGAAGCTAGGGCTGTGAAACACGTGTCGTTCAGATATTCCATTATGGGATGTGTCAACCTGAGACTTCGGCAACTTGGGCCTGGAGAAGTAGATCGGCATGTTGAATGCATACTTCGAGAACGAGCTGTGTTTATTCGGGAAACACCCCGCATGATCCTTATTGTCAAAACCAATGACTAATTCAATTCTAGGGGAAAGAGGAAGAAATAGTATTTGGTTGTCCATACCGGAGCCATTACTAGTAAGGAATTGGCTGCCTAATTGCTCTTTATTTTTCGGTGGGCATATACGCCAGCCGTTGTGCTTGCTCCAGCCTTAGAGATGAGCTCACTAGTGTTAGAAAACATAAGTAATGTAGAAAATGAATAGCCAGACTGGGGATTGAACCCAGGATCTCTCGATTACATAATGAAGGTGTTAACCACTACACCATCTGACCTTGGATAGGTTTGGTCTTACACTGTACTTAAGGATATAACCCTAAGTGCCATTCCTATTAGATCATATACACACTGAACTCAGAGCTGTACACCATATGGTCCCAGTTGGAACAATGGTTGGTATTATATAATCTAACAACTAGATGAGAGCCGGCGCCCATGAACACATATTTAGGCAGAAACGCAGATAATACACAGCCACCCGCCTATTATGGGAAGATTGGAGCCTGAACCACGCGAAAGTCATGTTTTCCTGCAGTTCAAGTCACGCTCCATTTCCATCTGGTTCTAACCGTGGCTCGGGTCCTTATCATAACCATGTGCATTCTTTTTTTTGACTCACAAACGTAACCGCTGTGGCATTTTTCAATTTATCGATGCTTCGCCCCATTCTATATATGACTGGCTCCCATCAACTTCTCTCGGAGCTCAGCTCGCTTATTTTTGGGGCGCTGAGAGAGCTCAAGTTACTACTAAGCATTTGAAACCAATTCGTTGAGGCTACAAGAACACATCGAAAAAATAATCTCACATCGCGAGGGGCAGGCAATTTTACTACCTTCATATGATTCCCAGGTCGGTCGATGCATGCTTGGTACACGTGTGGTCCCACTAATTGTACCTTTACCGACCCAGAGTTCTTGATTTAAGATTCTGGTTGGTGATGAATATATTTCCAATTAGATCCTGTAATACAGTTTGTTATAGATGGCTCCATTTGCCATACTCACTCATGTTCGACTCGTCAGAATATGTAACAGATCCGACATGAGATCGTCATAGCATCATTCCCATGGGCCCAGTGTAGTGAAAGAACAATGAGAAAGAGACAAGGGGCAGACAAATCTAGATCTGTCATGCTAGTCGCAACCAACGTTTCAGCGGACAAAGGAGCTCACAGTAATCATTTCAAATATTTTGACAGTAGAAATGGCGGATAGAAGCATCGACACTACAGCTTCCATTCAAAGTTTTAGCATTATTATATCAAATTCTTGCTCTTTTTATCATGGGCTTGGCTTTTCGTACTTATGAAACAATTGGAATAGTAATCGGATAGTCTCATCGATTGCTGTAATACCCCAAGTAAGCAAAGACACAACCAGAACTTATTTCTGAGATCCCCCCGGCAATAAGTTGTTACCCTTTGAACTGGCGGTCTCTTATTGGATTTGCCTGTCACCCTACCACTTGCACTATTCCTTCGGAAAGGCAGACTTCTCTCAGACTTCGATCGCCTATTTGAGAAGGCAACAGCTAGAGTGTAGGTGGGGAAGGGGGGCCATTGCGGCATTCCCAAAGACGGACTTTGATGAGATGAAATGCAGAATCGAATTACCAGCAGCTGTGATATACTTGTAGTTTAGCTTTTTCCATAAAAAAACTGACGGCCCCCAGTCATCCACATTTTGACCCGTATATGATTGAATCGTCTTGTGTTGCCACGCATCAGTAACGTGGTATTGGCACCTGGATGGTCTTGGACGCTCCATGAGCGCTGGAGGCGTGGGAGGAGGTCGCCCATTCTGGCAGCATCGTGGAGTGTCTGGGATTACGTCGGAATGCCTTTGGATGTCCCAGATGACGCTAGATCATACTGCCTCCTGTGTCATCCACATCCTCCCATGTCATCCACAGACTTCCAGTGTTGTCCACAGACTTCCAGCATCATCCACAGGTCTTGTATATTGTTTATATATTAATAAATTTTTCTTTTAATTGCCCCGCTGTCCCAGTCAAATGGCTTTGAAAACTAATATTATTTAACTTTTTAAAAAGGTTGATTTTAAGTAATTCTAGATGCTGCCGGCAGTAATGAACTATCACTAGTCCAATTTCACCGATTTGAAACCTAGACATAGACATACTAAGCATCCAAGTCATCAGCTGGAATTACACTGTCATTTTCACTGTCATCGCCCGAGTCCATGTCACTGGTGGATGATTCCCAATGCTCTAAATCAGATTGGTCACCATTATCCTGTGGCTGCATTCCCATTGTTATAAACATCAACCGATCTGTTCTACGAAAATAGTGTAGGCGTGCTTGAGTGCCTGGGTAAGTTGTCAGTTTTCTTCATAAAGGGCTGCAGTCGCCTCTATGAAGTGCTGACTGATATTCTCAGCTAACCAGTGGGAACTGTCGGCCTCCTGGGCTTGCTTCCATACAATACTCAAATTGTACTCCATCTCTGTGCTGCACTCTTGCAGAAAATTGACACACTCTTGAAGCTTGTCTCGCTGCGAGCAAATTTTTGCGAACACCTCCCTCGCCTCTGTTATGGCACGGATGTCCCTCATGCTGGCAAGACTTGAATACTATGAAGTAAGGTGAATAACGAAGATATTGCAATGCCATTACTCAGAACACTCACATTATTCATGGATGGATCTATCATAGACGGATCTTCCCCTCCTTGCAGCTCGGTGTGTAGTGCAGAATCACTGCTGCTGAACCCATCTGTGTTCGACACAGCCAACTCCACAAGTTGCAGATGGAGATGGAGGCAGAAACTGGGGCAGAGGCAGAGATGGGGGCAGAACAAGGAGAAGAGGTGGTGGTGGAGATGGTGACAAACCTGTGAATGGCATTATGTAAATATAAAGAAAGGCAAAGAAAATTGAACATACTTGGGCTAACACTAGCTTGATTCATTTGGTGATCAGAAGAAAGTAACAAAAACAATGACAAAATAAAATGTAAGGATGGGTGAATCGAGAGAAAAGTACAAAAAAAAATTTTCAATCGGAGTTTGAATGTGTTTGCAGTTAAGCTCCAAGTGCTGGAGTGTGCCGAAAGTATGTACAGGTGTTTGTGGACATGTTGTGGGAGCAGCTGTCATGTCTGCTAATAGCTTTGTGAGTACATAGGAATATGTGAGGGAAAATAAATTTTTTTATCCAAGACAGAATTATAAAACGGTATTATTTCTGGGAGAGGGAGACAACAGCTATACTATCTAATTATAAGGCGAGCAGCGCTACCTAACTAGATATGGGTGTGTGGGTACTACAGGTGCACCCATGTGTCGCTTCCACGTGTTCAGGAGGAGTTGGGACATAAGCACTACTCATGGAATATGCTGGAGCTGCCTGGATGCACATTTACCACTTCTGGAGATGCTGGAAGCGCCCGGATGCTCTTGGTGGAGGTCTAGACTAGTAAGCGTTCCTGACGGCTCTCAAGCCATTTAGCGCCCAATACCATTTTACTGATGCATGGAGGATTTCATTATCTATTTCAAGTTGTGCCATAGGATAAGACCAAGAACTCTCACATTATTCAAGGAATGATATTTAGCCTTCCAATGAGTTACAGCTGTTCCGAGTACCGATGGTGGTGTTCAAAATTTAAAAAAAAAGTTCCGCTTTTGACCTACAGACAAATTGCGCTATATGTCAGGAATGAGACCCAATTAAGACACAGTATTTTGGGGTGTATATGATATAGTAGAGATCTATATATTTATGTATATATTTGGCCTTATGACATCCTATTTAATATTCAATGAGATATCAGTGCAATGGTTCCCCTGCATTCAATTATTCATATATTTGCATATAGGTTAATGGAACTAATACTATCTATTGTATAAAAATATCCCCTGAGTTTTGAGGCATAATGCTACCTTTTGAACAAGTTACACTACTCACTATCAAGGGTGCATACAGTAAGTAGCACAACTTATTCAAAAGGTGGTATTAAGCCTCACAACTCAGGTAATATTCTCATACAATAGATTGTATTAGTTCAACCAACCTATATGCAAATATATGAATAATTGAATGCAGGGGAACCATTGCACTGATATCTCACTGAATATTAAATAGGATGTCATAAGGCCAACTATATACATAAATATATAGATCTCTACTATATCATATACACCCCAAAATACTGTGTCTTAATTGGGTCCCATTCCTGACATATAGCACAATTTGTCTGTAGGTCAAAAGTGGAACTTTTTTTTTTTAATTTTGAACACTGCCATCGGTACTCGGAACAGCTGTAATCTCTCAGGGGCTCCCAACTGCATAAGGAGCAAAATGCGGTGGCAGCGCGTTCTCGTTCACTCCTGGGTGGGAGTAGGTTTGGTGGTATGCGGGATCTTAGATTTATCACAGACCATATTTTTATGTAAACTCTGCAATGTTTCGATTTATTTTCCAACGTCTGAGTCATTATTTAATGGGGCGGGAGCCCATTTGTAGCTCTCGTTTGGGGCATCTGTTAATTTCCAGAAATATTATTTCTGGCTTTTGTGCATAGCCACCCGACTAGGTATTGTGAGATTTACAGCTGTTCCGGATATCTATGGTGAGGTTTCAAAATTCAAAAAAGTCCCACTTTGGAATTCACACACAAATTTTGTGATATCTCCCGAACGGAGTGGAGTTAAGACACAGGATTTTAGGATATATATTTGATAGTGTAGAGGTATCTATATATGTATATATTTGGTCTTATGACTGTTGAGATTATTTGCGCAGTTCTAATAATAACTCTTAGTGAGTGATAACTCCACTTAGTATATATAAGTATCTACCTAATAATAACTATAGGTAGAGTAAGTATCATGACTAGTGACTAATAGAATAATCCTTTACATACCTCTTAGTGAGTGATAACTCCACTAAGAGGTTACGCGTTTGGAGGTATAACTATATATAGTATGCCTCACGTAGTGGGAACTATACAGTTCCCCAATATGTACTATGTTCCAGCTTACCAAATATGGCTTATGTAATGCTGTTACTTCAACAATGACACCTTATTTAATATTCAGCTCAATATCACTTCAATGGCTCTCCACCATTCAATTATTATCAGATTTGCCTCTAGCCTTGGGGAATTGATGTTATGTATTGTATATAAATATTTTATGAGCTGTGGGGTTGTGCCTTGGTGAACACAGCATACTACTCACTATATGCTAGCTTGAAATGTGCCTAGTCACCAGGTTCAGAAGGCAGTATTACAGCTGTTCCGAGTACCTAAGGCGGAGTTCAAAGTTTAAAAAAAATTCCGCTTTTGACCCACAGACAAATTGTGCTGTATCTCAGGAAAGGGACCCAATTAAGACAAAATATTTTGGAGTGTGTACTATATAGTATAGATCTATATATGTATGTATATAGTTGGCCTCATGAGATGCTATTTAATATTTAGTGAAATATGAGTACAATGGCTCCCCTTCATTCAATTCTTCCTTGATTTGCATATAAGCTGGTAGGACTAATACTATATATTGTGTATGAATATACCCTAAGCTGTGAGGCTTAATACCATCCTTTGAACAAGTTGTGCCACTTACTGTATGCACACTTGATAGTGAGTAATATAACTTGTTCAAAAGGTAGTATTAGGCCTTACAACTCAGGTGATGTTTAGATACAATACATAGTATTAATTCCACCAGCGTATATGTAAATATAGAGAGAATTGAATGAAAGGGAACCATTGCAATGATATTTCACTGAATATTAAATAGCCTGTCATAAGGGCAAATATATACATAGATACATAGATCCATACAATATCATACACATAGAATGCTATTATGCCTTAATTGCCACTCATTCTGGAGATATGGCACAATTTGTCTGTGGCGGGATTTTTTTGAAATTCTGAACTCCGCCTTAGGTACTCGGAACAGCTGTAAGCCTCAAAACTCAAGGAATATTTAGGATAAATATATATTATTATTTCTCAGAACCTAGACATGCATGTGACAAGAATTGAATGATGTAGAACAATTGCAGTGATATTGAGCTGAATATTAAATAAGGCGTCATAAGCCCAAATATAAATATATATAGATACCTCTATTATATATAATATATGTCCTAAAATATTGGGTCTTAATTGTGTAATAATAACGCTCAGTCGACACAGATAGTGACTCGACTAATATTTACTACCTGTAATAATAACGCTATGTTACATCAAGGTAAGAGTCTGAAGACGAAATATAGTTGTGGTAACGTACCTCAGTCGACACAGATAGTAACTCGACTGAGGTATGGGTATTGAAACATTCGAGACTAAATAGTAAAGTATCTAAATTACTTAGTGATGGTAGTAAGTCGTGGTATAGAGCGATACAACTACCAGTGATTCAGTTCTCACGGAACAGAAGCTTCTCACTGATGCTCGCATAGAATTTCTTTATTATTATAGTTCTCTGAAAAAGACCTCTTTGTGGTGGTTGAGTGTCTGTAGGTTAAAGCCGACATTATTATGTTTGTCTTATTTATTGAATGTTCTTACAGTGTACTTTCTTTCTATATCACGCCATCCAATGTTATTCCCCTCGCCCCCCTCGCAGCCACGGGCACTCATCCATCTAGCCGACAAGCGTAGCCACTGTACCAATATTTCCCATTGTTTACCAATGCCTCAAACTATTCATTGTGATACTTATACTCTGAAAACGCTTTCCCACCCAACTGACAAAGGCTTTTTTCCCCAATGTCACTGTTAAGGCGTAACTCCTCTTCCAGCGATTGTCCGAGATGACCAATGTACGTTTGTTGGCAGCGGATGGAGCATTTTTGGCACATTGGGTTAAATACTGTCTATCAGATATTTTATTTCTAAAATACATACAATGCTCCGTCAACCAGAATCTTGCCGATACCTCCTATGATCCAAATGATGTATCATTTTGCGTCTCATTACTACTGGGACTCGAGTGGTTAAACTCCAGTGAAGCTGCAATCACAAGTTACCAAGGCATACATGTGATTTCTGCCTATTGCGTGTAGAACAGACTGGCTATCCAGAGAGGCTGGGTTCACAATGGTGAACTTCTTCTGTCAGTATTAGCACACGTGAGAAGAAAATGAGTAGGCATCCATTTTGAGCGAGAGTACGTTTACCAGTTCTATGTTTCAGGGAACGCAGCCTCTTGATATGCCGATTATGACATCGAGGCGTGATAGGCCCTGTGTTTAGTATGTTGTGGTCGGCGTTAGATGGCCTCCCATTACCATAACAATTATTGTGTCCAATGCTAGAGGGGTTGAAGCTTCGTATTTATACAATCACGCCCAATTGGTCGATGGTAGATAATTGAGATGGGCCCACATGGAAGCGTCAATTTGATAGGGGGTGGTGGATTGGCCAATGGAGGTTGGGGATCGGGATGGTTGTGTTGGAGTGTAAATTTCTGAGTGCAGTTAGAAACTCCACAGGGTCAATGGACAAGGGCGTGTATAGTCGCAAGACAATGATGGCGGTGCCTTGCACTGCGTGCCATCCGCATGGCAGGCTGCTTTATATGTATATCTCCTTGGGGTTGTATTATAAAATCAAAGGATTCCTTGTTTAGTATTTGGTCATGGAAAACGGGAAACTAGGGCCTATTGATCCTGCAGTGCGTGGAAGGCGCGTATCGTTCAGCTATTTCCATTATGGGCTGTTCAGGCTCAGGCTCAGGCTTTGGTAACCTGGGCCTCGAGAAGTAGATTGGCATGTTGGACGCATGTTTAAGGAATAGGGGCTGTGTTAGAATATCGGCATATTATATTGCGTTATCTTTGATATCAGGTGCTAATGGTCAGACCTATTCTAAAGGAAGGAGTAAGCAATAGTATTTGCTTGTCCAAACCGGAGCTGATAACAGGTTGGCGTCCTATTTTTTTCCAGTGGGAATATAACCTAGTTGTTGTCTTTGCTCCAGCAGTAGAGATGAACAAATGAAAACCCACTAGACGAGAGTCGGCGCCCATGAAAACATATTGGGGCAGAAACGCAGATGATACACAGCCTCGGAAGATTGGACCCTGAATAGCGTGCCTAAGCCGTGTATTCGAGCCACGTTCCATTTCAATTTTCTAGTTCCAAACTGCGGCTTGTTTCCTTAGCGTAGTCATAAGGACACATCTCTTCAGCCAAAGAGGGTAGCTAACAAACGGCGACATTGGCAATTCGTCGAACGTGGGCAGTGAGGAGTTTCATTCACCGAGTTTGTGTTATTTGGTCAACTCGGAAGAACAGGGAAAGATCGGCTGTGCTTCGGGACTCTCGAGGCCTGTTCTTTCCATAAATGATATGTCCTCAGGAATAATTACCACAATACATGCGAACTAAGTCTAAGTATGGAGTTGTGCCGCCTTCGGCGCCTAGATCGGAGTGAACCGCCTATGCCGCACGTCCAGCACGCCTGGAAGTTTTGACGGTCACTGTCAGTGCCGGCTCAAAGTGAGGCCATGCCTCTTAAAAATTAGATTTCTAACTATTTGTAAGGGCAGCGTTAAGGAGAAGAAATGGTTTTGGTGCGTTAAAGAAGTCCTCCGTCAACAAGCTGACATCCTTCCTTCAAAACGTGCGAGGCCTTCGGTCGCACCAGCGACACAAAACCTAACAGCTTCCCCATCTCTGCATTTCCATATCTTTCATGCTTCCTGGCCTTTCCTTTCCCCTTCTTACTGACTCTCCACTCGAAGAAACCCTCGCAGTTTGCGTGGGTTTTGAGATGACGCTTTCTCATAATCGACCTATTGTACCATATTGTCTTGGGACATACCGCGTCGCACTCGGGATTCGGGCAGAGCCCTAGATGTAGAACGGCAGTCTCTAGTTTCCCTTGGGTATTTACGATCTTCGCGTCTTTCATTTCGATGAACTTTCGACGTATTGCGAACACCTCGTTTGCGACATGCTGCCATGCCCAATGCTGGAGCACTTTGCCATTCCGCACCATGCTTTCGCTCAAAGAACAGCGATATTCCTCGCCGTTCTTGCCGTACAGAATGCCCCAATGGCAAGGCAGCAAAGGCCCTGATGCTGCACCTTTTCTCCGCGTAGGGGAAAAACACGATAGGGATCGAGACGAGATAGGGGGAGCTGAAGAGGGTAGCACAGAGGATAATGCTTGTGTTGCTTGTGGTTGTGGTTGTATTGAAATCGGACATTGTGAGGTTGAAAGATGCTCTGCAGACGGTCTTCCGCCTGGCTGACAATATTTTCTCCAACTGTCGCCGAAAGGGCGTAATTCCTCTTCCAGCGATGGTCCGAGATTTTTTGGTAAATTGTGTTGGCCGGCGGATGTATCGCTGTTCAGACATGAGGTTAAATCCTTGTTGTTAGATATTTTATTTACAAAACACATACAATACTCCGTCGACCAACGTATTAGCCGATACCTCCGATGATCCAAGTGACACATCAGTTTGCGTCTCATCTGGGCTAGAGCTGTGAAATTTCAACAAAAGTGTAATAACGAGTTAGCAGTACAGTGCATACAAGATATTTCGGCCTGTTGCGTGTATAATCGGCTGGTTATCCAGAGATAGAGGCTGGGTCCATGATGGTGAACTTCTGCCGTCAGTACTAGCACACGTGAAGAGATAATGAGCACGCATCTATTGGGATCAAGAGCACACATACCAGTTCGATGTCACGGGAGATGCAAACTCTTTATATGCCAAGTGCGACGTCGATGAATAACGGTCTCCCGGATGAATACGCTGTGTTCGCGTAGGATATATTTCCTGCAAATGAGGCAGCGCCGGACTGGAGACCTATGAGCGAACGATAATAAATTTTATAAACAAATAGGCCTTACTTATTACCGTACCAACTGTTGTATCTCACACCAGGGGAGTTGAAATTCCCCGGATGTACACAATCAGGCCCACTCGCATGGAAGGATGGCTCGGGCCCAGGCCAGGGTGTCCGGACAGCATTTATCATAGCTCCTGCTGATCTACAGATATTCTGAACAATATTCAACAGGAAATGCGAGACCTAAACTCACCTCTGGCGAAAATCGCATTTGTCCATTGGATCAAATCGTATTTCGGACGACCGGTTGGACATAGAGTCATCTGAATGTGGCCCATAATATCCCCAATCCTGTGCATGGGCGCCTCCAGCTATATAACTATGGACGTGATGTTGGTTTGCGGAGGGAAAGCTCGACTGATTGTAAACTCTTGTTGGAGGCTCACCCTCCCGTTTGCGGTAAATTGCTAGCGAAGAGCTGCAAAATCCCGTCAAATGGGAAATATGGTAAGTTCAAATGCGGGAATACCTATTCCAATGTCCGGCTCCGGGACCCAAATCACAATACTGAATTGTCGTTCCATAGTGTGAGCCGTTAATGCCCCTAGGGGCCTGATTGCTACCGCCTAACCCCGGTGGAGTTTGAGAGGAACTACCCGAGTGACTGCCATCTGGTTTAAAGAAATGCAGCAAAGACACTGACAGCCAGCCAGACGCACCCTATAAGAGACGACACTTCGGTGGCTTGAAAATGGGACATGTCCGCCAGAGCACTGCGCAGGCTCAGTCGAAATTTGAATTAATACGCGATGAGCGATGAATCTCACCTCAACGGATGACACGTTGATGCAGCGAGTTCGAACGGTGAACCTATTGCAGCTGGAGGGTTTGAGGAACTCCCACTAAAAATACTAGCGTCCGTCGGCGGACCTGATGCTCCCATATAATGACTATATAGTGATCAGAAAGATGACAGTTATTTAACAGAAGACAATAAATACCTGTTAATATTCTGGTCTACCGCCTGGGGGGAGATATTCCTGAAGTGGAAGTTGAAATCCGGTCTGAAAATATCTTCTAAGTCCTCACAAGTGTATAATTAATTGGTACTTACATGGTATCATGCCGCGAGTGAGGAACTGTCCCGTCTAATGGGGGGTAGACATGATTTGAGACGACTTCTTCGGGTTGGGAAGCATTTGCGAAAATAGCCTCCCAATAAGCGATTTCAGCCTGCCTGGGAATGAAGCGATTGTAAATAAATTTGAATCATGGTAGATGATCAAGATGGCCCTACGTGGCAGCATCAACTTGGTATGGGGTGGTGTCAATACTTAACACGGATTGGCCCACTGAGGTTGGGGATCCGGATGTTTGTGCTTGGATGGACATATCAGAGTGCAGTTAGAAACACGACAGGTTGCCGGGGTTGTATAGAGGCAAGACAACGATGACGGATGGCTTAAAGCTGATTTATACTTCCTTCGGCACTGTGTGGATCCAAAGGATCCACTTAAGGTTTGGTAATGAAATGAAGCTGTGGCTGTGGATTCTGCGGATGTAAAACGGTATTTCATTTTACGGGCTTTGCAAACCCCGGCGTCGGCAACTTGGCCCCGAAAGGTAGATCGGCATGTTGAGTGTACGTTTAGAGAATAAGACTATGTTCGAGCACTGGCAGGATCAGATATCTTGTGTGTGATAATTGTCATCAGGTACCAATGGCCAGATCTATTATATTGGCTTCCTATGTTTTTTTTCCCGTGTTCATAAGAGCTGATTGTTGACCTTGCTCCA
This sequence comes from Hysterangium stoloniferum, assembly GCA_015178975.1. Lineage (NCBI taxonomy): Eukaryota > Fungi > Basidiomycota > Agaricomycetes > Hysterangiales > Hysterangiaceae > Hysterangium > Hysterangium stoloniferum. The sequence continues at coordinate 58,912 of WHVD01000035.1, read as the reverse complement.
GTAGTGAAAATGAACAAAGGAAAACTCACTAGACGAGAGTCGGCGCCCTCGAAAACGTATTGAGGTAGAACCGCAGATAGCAACCATCCATGACAACGTACTCAGGCAGAACCGCAGATAATACACAACGTACTCAGGCAGAACGCAGATAATACACAACGTACTCAGGCAGAAAACCGCAGATAATACACAACGTACTCAGGCAGAACCGCAGATAATACACAACGTACTCAGGCAGAAAACCGCAGATAATACACAACGTACTCAGGCAGAATCGCAGATAATACACAACGTACTCAGGCAGAACCGCAGATAATACACAACTTTCCGCTTGGCATGGGAAGATTGAACCCTGAATAGCCACCTACAGCTCTTCAGTACAGCTTAAACACAGAATAGGACAGCGGTGACAAGGCTTTTGTCATTTTACATAAACACTATCTTCCGGTAGCCGTTTGTGCTTCACCCTTGTACCGGTTGGTCCTTGAAACACAGCGCGACGCGTCTGGGTCACGTGCCTGTGTCCTTTTTTTTTTTTTTTGATATATTTGTATCCCGCTTCAAGCAACAATGGCTAACTGCGGCTAGGGGGTGAAAAGGCCCCCCAGAGAAACTATGCTACGGTGGTACGAAGTTCCGAGTGAGCTACGTGCGTGGAAGGGATTTTAGTAAGCAAAGGGGGGGCATGTAGATATACATATACATGGTATAGAGCTGAGGCCACGAGGCCTTGGGCCGAAGCCCCAAGAAAGCCTGAGATCCTACTAGCAGGCGTCGACAAGGGCTGCAGACACACCGAAGCCTTACAGTGCCAGTGCATAAGTGAATGCTGGAGTTGGGGGTGGGTAGGAAGAATAGACCGTTGCCAGGCTGCAGTCATGGTTAGGAGGTGCCAGTGACATTTCGCAGGCGACACTGGTGCGCGGCTGAAGGCTGCCGACTTTGACAGAGCAGTGAATTCAGAGGCTCCCCAAGCCTGTTCACTGTCATCTGCCTCTCTGCCCTTCCACCATAAGCATGGGGGTCCCAACCCCAGAGGCAGGTGGTGGTCACGGAACAAGAGAGCCTTGTCACGTGTCTGTGTCTTTTTTTTTTAATACATTTATATACTGCATCACATAACTAAGATACATAGCGGTTGGGAGAAAAGTACCCTATGGTAGGTGGGGGCAGCAGGATGTGTATGTAGCTGGTTGGTATGGGCAAGAGGGTCAAATGTAGGGTGGGGAAGAGCAGGGATGGTGGGCCGGTTATGCTTTCTGGAAAGCATCAGAGGTGGTGATGAACTCAGCTAGGGCTTCAAGGCCCTTGTAGGTGCCTGTTACGACCCGTTCCCAGATGTTTCAATATCCAACTTTCCGATCTCTGACTACGGAACATCATAGTTACCGTATCATCTGTATTCTTCCCTTGTTCCATATTTGGTAATTTGTCCGTTGACAAGTATTCACTCGTTTGTTTGTTGTATTCCCGTTTTGGAATATTGTCTCCCTAATATGTCTTATTGTATTTCCGTTTTAAGAACACTTCCATTTCTGTCTTATTATGATCTTAGTTTGTAGTACAATAACGAGTAGACTTATATTAGTTTCCACGAATTTGTACTTTACCTTAGATCTGATATCGACTTAGTTTCTTATTCCTCCTCCCGTCTTTCTGTACGCTTGATATTCGGAACTCTTCGGAACTCTGAATATCTGTATCTTCCATTGTAAGCCTTACTTCTGAAATTAAGGACTTTGAGCGTTTGCGTAGAGGCACAGCACATAAGCTGAAGTTGACGTCCTGACCCTATCCGACAGTTCCCGACTTCCCAGTGACTTCCCGATAGTTCCGGAATAAGTTTCCGACACGGTACTTAACAGTGCCAAGGATAATGGGGAGTGATAGGTCTTGAGAGGCAGTGTGGAGGGTGTGGCAGTGCTCCTCATGAAGGGGGCACTCAGAAAGGATGTGGAGGTGGGACTGGATGTCTTCTGTGCCACAGGGACAGGAGGTGGGGAGGTTGGGGAGGAAATGTTGGTAGTAGGTGCTGAAGAAGCCATGGCCCAAGATAGCCTGGATGATGTGTGTGTGGACGTGGCGGGGACCACCATATTCCTTGTGGAACTTTGAGAGTTTCACAGCAGGGGGTTTGTGGAGCATGACAGCAGCTTGGTTGGTGTGGGGAAGGCAGAGCCAGTCTTGTCACCAAAGTTTTAGGGAGTGGGACTTGGCACATTCCAGGGCCCAGGAGACAGAGGAGTGGATGATGGGGGGGCAGGTAACAGCTTCTTTTGCAAGGAAGTTGGCCTCTTCATTGCCTTGGAATCCCTTGTGGCCAGGGATCCAGGAGAGGGAGACATGGTGGGATGGGTCAACTAGGAAAGAGTCAATGTGTTTGCAGATCACATGTCTGTGTCTTCTTTTTTTTTTTCTTTTTTTTTCTTTTTAATACATTTATATACTGCGCATAACTAAGATACATAGTGGTTGGGGACAGGGACCCTAATGGTAGGTAGAGAAATGTATGTAGATGCCAGGGTGAGTAGGCATGTCTGTGTCTGCATCACAGGTCTTCGTGTGTGAGATGGGCAAGTAAGCTATATTGCGTTGCCACTACTCTCTTGTGTGGCTGGAAACACAACTGGGCCATGCTCACACCGGTAGAAGTGAAAATACATGAAACTGAAACAACAAATGAACCTAAACTGGGAATGCAGCAAGGGTGGGTGCAAATAAGCAAGATGACTTAAAGACTGTGGGAAGAAATGAGATGGGACAACATGCATCTTGTGTTGACAATATATACTGATCCAATCTGACATGAACTGAATTTCACTCAATAAATTCAAATAATGATTGAAGATTATTCAACAATATTGAGTCTGGATGCCTTGTTCAATGAAGCATTAATTCATCTTGTTGATAAAGTGTGAGGCAAATATAGGACACAGAAGTACACAAATAATTATGTCAAAGTATTATGACATTATGTAAGATATATAGAGAGTGTGTGACTTGATTAGGAATACAGAAAATAAGGATACAATTATAATACAGGTTTTCTGACTGACTTCCCTCACTCCTATCATTGCCCTTTTACATTTATCATTTAACTATGATGATAATATAATATCAAACTGAGACAAGTCAAAGATAAGTCAAATAATGTTGAAAGATAGTCAAGTCAGAAGTTGAGTCAGAAAGTCAAAGGAGTGTCAAAGGAAAGCCAAAGGAAAGCCAAAGGAAAGTGTGAAAGGTACCTCTCTTTGGGGAATGTAACTGTTCAATCGTATTTATATTCTTTCTATTTTTTACTCATTTTTTTTAATACTTTTGATTAAGTCATTCTTCAATTATATGTGCTTATATTAGTTCCAAGATCTATGTACACCTGTAGGTAGATAGACTCTTGGGGACACACACTTACCATCATCTTATTGTACACTAGTGGGTGCACCAAATAGAAACTCAGACACTTTTTATCCCATAACCACAACTGCCCAGACATTATCTTAAGTGTCCTGCAAGTTGTGATTGGGGTATCATCTCAACTGTCTCTAACAGCTATTAGCTACATCTATTCTGAGCTTTATACTTACCATTGAAGTCCAGAGTCATCCATTCAAACTCACTCATCATTGCCTGCACCTCTTTGTAATTTCTTACTTCTTTCTTGTGAATCACTCGTACTTGACTCTATTCTATTGGAGTCTTTCATCTGAATTGTACTGTAAGGGTCAATTCCTTCATTTGTCCTAATCACTTCCAGCTCCCTTATGGTTGCTTACAGTGATTATTCCCCTTTTACTTATATTGTACTTTGATAGTCAATATAACTTAGTCATACCTAGAAGGTCAACATTCATCATATATTGAATGGTCTGAACTTCTATGACTCTTCACAGTGGTGATCCAGGCCAGACCATTCTTTTCCTATGAAGAAAACATTCTATTATTTAGTATGTATGTATCTATCTCTAGGTAACTAAAAATGACTATGGGTAGGGAACAGGCTGCAAGATTGTCAATGATGCCAAGTAGTTCTCTTCCATGACAATGACCCCCTGGGCTTGAACTGCCCAGTATTGTCACAATGAGAAATGCTTTGTTGACTTTTCAAAGGCCAGCTTCTATTGAAGGTTCCCTCAAATTGAAGCTAAACAGCTGACTAACAATTCTCCCAGTCCACCAGGACAACACTCACCATTGTGTTATGACTGGAAAACCTGCCAGTCTCCAGGCACCAGCTTACAGTATATACAGTATGTGCCTGACTCTCTGTAATGCATGAATGGCACACCAGACTCCATCCAGACATTCCAGATCCCCTTGTTCTCAATCTGGCTTTGCCAGTTGACATCTGATTTTAGTTTGTCCCTTGTTCCTGTTTAGTTTGTAATCTGGTTTATTGTTTTGTTGTATTCCTGATATGTCGTTTTGTATGTCTGAATAAGTAGTACAATGGAGGGTGTTTATAATTACTATAATCTCAAATATTTACTAATAAAAGTCTTATTTTTACAAAACTCCATCTTTAAATAGTGATATCTACTCTGAAACAATTATATCATCAAAAAACAACCATCAGAAATAGTTCTCCATATTACATCTTATACATGTACAATCCATAGTTATTTAACAAATTCCATTGTATATAATTTCCTTCCTTTTACAGATGCCTACTAATACTTTTATTAGTACTTTGTTTTTTAAAAGTTGTAATGTAGTTATTTCCATGTAAAATATGTAAAATATTATTGGACATTTTTCATATCACAGCTGTCTTTATGTATTAAGTAAAATCCCCTATATATTCTGGGTATGTTGAATCAAGTAGAAATCTGATAACTACAAATAGCTTTAAAATGTTTTTATGATATTCTAGTTTTGGAAAATGGTTTTGAGTGTGTTTTATTGTTTTCTCAAATTGTACTGCAATTAACAGAAGAGCTATATTCACCCATAGAGATGTAATTACACTCTAATGTGAATCTTAACACTGTCTGATCTGCTCTCCTTGTCTGTCATCCCTTGCTTGATAGCCTTCCAGACATCCTTGACCTCTGCTTGTTCTTTGATCCCTCAGATTCACCCTCACACTTGTTCTCAGCTCCGAAAATGTGCTAAGTATTTGTCAACTTGAAATAAGGACAAACAAACATTTGTGCAAGGGCGAAGCATATGGTGAAGCCAAGCCCTTCCTGTACCTGGAAACATTCTGAAAGCTCCCAGAGTATTTCCTGGAAATTTCATAGTAAATCTTGTACTTTATGGAGTTCAGGGTTATGTAAGCCACCCACACTATGTATGTGAGAGAAATACTGTAGGAGGGATTCTAAGTCAATATTCAAACTGAAGAGAAGTGATATACAGGATTTGTACTAATTGTTAAGGGTGTATACACGGAGGGTTTCCAGAGAAACCCACGGGAAATCTGGTAGGACTTGGCTTCAGGTTATAGGCTGCGCCCTCGTGAGATCATGTTGTCAATTTCAAACAGGCAGACGGGAATCCCGGGGAGTCTGGGTTGAATTCGTGGGTCGAGGGGTTGTGGGTCAGGAGGTTGTGGGTCAAGAGGTCAGGGAGTCGAGATAAATAAGTTGGAGGTTGAGAGATAGATGCGTCAGAGCCTGTGGGCTCCAACTAGCGAGAGTGGTATAATTTAAGGAGGAGTTTAGAGCAGAAAATGTACTAGATTACTGGGGAGAACCTAAGCCAATTTTCTGACTGGATTGTATGTATGTACAACATCTGCCAGACTATATAGATTGTGGAATGAATAACATACCAAATCCAGTAATAATGAAAATGAAACTAGCAAACATAAAATGAGATAAGTAAACACCAAATTTGGTGTTAGGAACAGAACAGAATGGAGTGGAGTCCGAATTGTGACAGGTCATCAACCATAATGGGAAACGGAGTGGGAGCGGAGTCCAAATCATGACAGGTCATTTGACTAAAATGGGAATGGGGCCCAGTTAGAGGGATGATGTATTAAAACTGCCTCCACTGTCTCCAAGACCTTCTGGAACCTTCTAGAAGCTTCTAGAAGCTTCCAGCATGTTCCAGAGTATTCCCTGTTCATTTCCCATGACAGCTGTCAATCAGCTGTCAGTTTGTATTCCAGCTGTCAGTTTCCATTCAAGCTGTCAATCAGCTGTCACTTCTGACAGCTGTCAACCAGCTGTCACTTCTGACAGCTGACAAGCCTACTGATATATAACATATATAAGCTTGTAGTTAGTGACCTGAATAGTAACAACTTTCCTCAGACTTGAGTGTGTCACGTGTCACAGTAAGTCACAGGTCACATTTAACATGATGGGTTTTCCGAGCAGGGTCTGGTGACTGATGTGTGGGACGAGGTCAGACATAGACATGGACAGAGTCTGGCAGGTATTCTGGTGACTGATACATGATGTAACAAAGTTGAATGTGGGCAAGTCTGATGTACAGAGTCTGGCGGGAATTCCAGTAAACTGACAATTGGTGCATATAGGGTGCAGGTGCGTATAGGTTAGTGCCCGGAGTCCAGCAGGAATTCTGGTCGTAACAGTACCCTCCCTTTATGCTGAAGTCCCAAAGAGGCTCTAGAACTTGATAAGGTTTTTATTGGCTATGCACATGTGTCAAAAGTGATGTTAGTTACACGTTTGTGTCAAAGAGTCACATGATCTAGAAGGTAAGGTTCAGACGCGACAAGCCTATATAAAAAATTGAAAAAATGAATTTTCTTCTTCTTTATTACCCCCATCATCACTATGGGACCAAAACCGATGCCGCAAAAACCTATGCTGATCGCCAGGCCTTCCACAGGCACTCCATATCGGGTGCCTCTCACCACGGCCCAGATTCTGGCACAGTGAGAGGAACAGCACTGACAATGAGAAGAAGCAGAAAAGGAGGCCAAGGAGGTTGAGGAGGCCTTGGACAGAGAGTACCAGGCAGCATTGGCCACAGAGGAAGAGGCTGAGAGGCAGAGGAAGAGAGATGAGGAGGAGGCTGCATGGTGGCCATGGAGAAAGCCTGAGTGGCTGCGGACAGGGCTGCAGTTGCTGTGGGAAAGGTAAGTTCCACTGTTCCACATATCAACTTAACTGACTTGGTTTTTTTCAGTGCAAGGCAGCAGATGTCGAGTCTGAGTCTGAGGGGGAGCCGGAGAGCCCACAGAAAGTGAGTCTCAGGTCTGTAGGATTTTCTGGGAAGCTAACCACCAAACAGAAAGCAAGGAAAGCAGCACCAGTCCGCCTACCAACACGGAACAACCCACGGTGTTCCGGTTGCAATGACCAGAACACAGATTGTAATCGAAAGCCCAGGCAGGGACCAGGCTGCTTCCAGTGTGTGCACCTCAAAGCGAGGTGCTCACTGGTTCATGAGCAGCCCACGGGGTCTGTGGCATGGGACATCAGTGGGTCATACGGGATCTCAGGACTGGATGATGTTTTGGGGTGGATCACTGAGGGCATTGAGGCCCAAAACGAGTTGCTTAGGAAGGGCAACAAAGTGCATATAGTGATAGTGAATGAACTCTGTGGGCTCTGCTCGGAGTTTTGGAAGTTCCTGGCAGAGTTCGGCGGCTATGTTTATGAGGAGCCACAGATTGGGCATTCCAAGGATGCCAGTTCGGATGAGGATGGGGTGCCCATGGAGATAGCAGAGCTCCCTGAGGAGATGAATGAGGTGGGGAAAGCTGAGGTAGGGAAAAAAGACAGCCCCATCAATGTAGATGAATAGAAATATAAAAGTTTAATAAATTTGAAAATAAAAGTAAAGTGTGAAAAACATAAAAATCATAAGTCTGCAGAAAATCTGCAGAAAATCTGCTTAAGGACTTGAAAGACATGTCAGAACCTCTAAAAGCAAAGAGAGACATAAGGTGACAGGGAATAATGAAAATGAGTCCAAACGTAACACAGGGTCCGTGGAGTGTGGTCAGAGAGACAATAGTGGTCCGGGTTTGAGTGGGTAAGCTGTATGAAAGTCAGTAACGATTTCCATGGCATTACTGAGTTCCGTGGCCAAGATCCATGAGGTTTCTTCATCAGTACCCTCATAACCCACTGTGAAGAGTGGTGAAAGTTCTAACTGTTCCATATACGAAGAATATTGACCATTTAGGTACGACACGACAATGTATTGACTATCTAAGTCTAATACAGACCAAACACCTATTGACTGTTTAGTTCAATATGAATTAGCTATCTAAAGTAGAATAGAGAGCTAAAATGAATAAAGGAGAATCGACTGTAAAGTATGATTCTGAATGACTGCTTGAGTGTTGAAGAGAATAATGAGAGAGTCAAATAACAGAGTAGTGTGGATGAGTCTGCGCAGATTGAGAAAATGGTTTGAGTTTCAACTAGTATAGTTCGAAGCTCTGATTGCGCTAGTAGTTAAAGCCCATCTGTGACAGTCGAGACAATACCCCAATCACAACTTACAGGACACTAACTGGGTGTCTGGGTAAGTCGTGGTTGTGGGGTAAAAAGTGTCTGAGTTCTAACTACCGGTGCTAGAATACATAAGTCTGGTGCATATGCACCCACAAGAGTCAATGTACTGAATGCATAGGCTGTCGAACTAAATATATGTGTATGATAAAATAGAGAGAAAATAGAAATAATAATGGAAATATAGTGTAGGCTCTTCTGGACTATGCAGTAATTCAGAGTATATTTCGCAGTATCTCTCACACCTGCCCACTTGACCAAGTAAAGCAGTTTACAAGTGCATCGATGCTTGTCGATTTTCGAATCTAAAATTTGTGAGATTTCAAACTCGGGTTCTCTGTCAATAATGACTGGAGGGGGGCGGAGATTGCACACAATCCGGGATAGTGTTAGCAGTACAAGGTTCTAACATAGAAACATGAAATACTGGGTGTACCACATGCATGCTATCCAGAAGCTGTAGAGTCCAAGAAACTGAACCTACTTGTGTGATTATTTCAAACGGACCTAAATATTTTTCAGCAAGCTTTTTTGATGGACAGGTAGCCTGAAAGAACTGAGCTTTGACAAAAACACAATTGCCAATCTTGAAATTGGGTGGCAGGATCCGGTGTTTGTCCGCTGAATGTTGATATTGCTCTTGGGAAGACTTTATTGCAGTCTGGAGTTCCTCGTGGAGCTCATGGAGTTCCTCATGGAGCTCATGGAGGTCCATGGTGAACTCTTGAGCACGGGCGGAGGTGAGATTTCATTCTGGATGTACTGTAATATTTGGATTATATCCTTTATTTGCAAAGAATGGGGAAACACCAGTAGTGGCCAAGGGGGCATTGTTGTAAGCAAATTCTGCAAGTGGTAATAAGGATTTCCAATTGTCCTGTTGATAATTGCAATATACATGGAGATATTGTTCCAATGTCTGATTGACAGGTTCAGTTTGTCCGTCACCTTCTGGGTGATGTCTGGACATGAAATGTAATTTCATGTCCAAGGATTTCCCAAGGGATCTAAAGAAGTGAGATACGAACTCTGATCCTCGATCGGAAGTCATGTGGGACGGAACTCCATGCTTGGAAAATATGTGGATAATAAAAAGTTCCGCTAACTGCATGAATGTAATTGTATCATGTGTAGGGATGAATATACCTTGTTTTGAGAATCTGTCAACAACAACTAGAATGGCTGAAAAGCCTTCGGAATCCAGTAGGTGTTCAATGAAATCCATAGAGATAGAATTCCACAGGTGTTCCAGTACCGGGAGTTGTTTCAAAAGGCCATATGGCTTGTATCACTGAGATTTTGAGTGTGGACAAGTAGTGCAAGATTTACAATAGTGCTTAACAAATTCATGGAGTCCGGGCCAAGTATATTCTCTTCTTATTAATTATAGAGTTTTGTTGTACCCGAAATGTCCAGAGAGTGGATGATCATGTTTGTACTGAAGGATCCTGAGGTGGAGGCCATTGGAGTCCGATACATAGATATGATTGTCAAGTCTAATGAAACCGTGCTGATCAAGAGACCACCAGGGTTGATCGGGGTCCACGGGATTGTCAAAGTGTGCTTTAGTTATCGGGTCTAGCAGAATTTCTGATAGAATATCTTGATGTAACTTCTCAATATCCATAATGATAATTCCACGGACAATGGGATGGATGAGGAAAGTTCTGTGGACTGATGTGGTAAGTTGCTGATTCGTGAAAATGGGTTATGCAGGGTTACCATGGTGTAGTTGTTGCTCCCCTCTTTAGGATAGATGTCTTATCGTCTAGTTAAAGTGTCAGGTTTGCCACCAAGATGGCCGGGTCGAAAATGGATAGTCATATTGAAAGCGGATAGGTATTCAGACCGGCGGGCCAGCCGGTGGGTCAAAAGTTTTGTAGTAGAAAAGTATTCCAGGTTTTTGTGATCTGTTACAATGTCAATCAGAGTTCCTAAGCCTTCCAAATAGTGTCGCCACATTTTGAAAGCTGAAAAAATTGCCAGGAGTTCCTTATCATGAATGTCTTAATTGAGCTCTGGTCCAGTAAAATTCCGGGACAGAAAGGCCATGGGGTGGACTTCTCCGTTGGAGTCCTGGATAGACAGAATGGCTCCAAGTGCATAGTCCGAGTTGTCCATTTCAACAATGAGTGGGAAGTCCGGTTTCCAGTGCGACAGAATAGGAGCTGAAGAAAAAGAATTTTTTAAAAAGGTTGAAAGTTTTTTGACACTTATCATTAAAATTCCACAGAGTATCCTTACATGGAAGATGGTTAAGGGGAACCGTGATGTTGGAATATCTGCAGATAAACCATCAATAAAAATTGGCAAAGCCGAGGAAGGATTGTATATCTTTAACTTTTCGGGGTTCTGGCCAATCTTTGATGACTTGTACTTTAGTTTCATCCATGCAAAGTCTGTCGTCCCATTATGAAGCCCAGGTATTCCACAGAGTTTGTGTCAAAAGTATATTTTTTACCATTTGTGAATAAACCATGTTGTCTGAGTCTCCAGAGAACTTCATGGACTTGTTTGTCATGTTCCGCGGGATTCTCGGAGTAGATAAGAATGTCATCCAAGTAAACAATGACACATACATCGAGCATGTCGGAGAAAATGTCATTGATAAAATGTTGAAAAACAGACGGAGCATTGGTGAGTCCAAAGGGCATCCATCACCAACCACTCAAAGGCCCCACAGTGGGTTCTAAAAGTGGTTTTCCATTCATCACCCACAGAGATCCAGACCAAGTGATAGGCGTGTTTGAGGTCTATTTTGGTGTAAATCTGGGCATTCTGTGGAGCATCAAGTAGATCGGATATAAGTGGAAGTGGATACTTATCCTTGTTTGTGACAGCATTGAGTCCTCTGAAATCAACACATAGTCTCATCCTTTTTTCTGACAGACAGAACAGGTGCTCCAAAAGGGGACTTTGAGGATCTGATAAAACCTATGGACAAATGTTCATCCAGGAAATCACAGATTGCAGAAAGTTCCATGGATGAGAGCAGGTAAATATGTCCTAGGGGTGGCTGGGTGCCTTCTTTGAGGTCGATTTTAAGGCATACTCTCTGTGGGGTGGAAGCCAGTCAGCTTTCCACTTACTAAAAACATCTGCAAAGTCATGATATTTCTCTGGGACACCTTCCAGGTCAGTGGCTTGCTCAGATTCGGATACTGGGGTTGAAAAATGACCAGTTGCTTCATCAATTTTTAAATTGATAGTGAACACCTGGGACCCATCCATTTTTGTAGCCCTAATAAAAGCTGCAGCATTAATCAGAGAAATAGACGGAGGTGCCATGGGTTCCAGGGAAGCCATGGGTGCTGTAGGGATCACAGGAGTCCTCAAGACTGCAGGCAGGTGCCTGGAAGGCCATGGGGTCAATTTGCCATCAGGTCCGAGTTTGCCTGTGAGGTTGGGTTTTCTGGTTGCTTGCTGGACTGTCGACCTTTGTTGTTGTTGTTGTTGTTGTTGTTGTTTGAAGACTTTTTATCATTCTTCTTGTCAGATTATGTGGAGTTCTGGTTGCTGGTTGACAAGTTGTTGTTGTTGGTTTTATTGGCCGTGGACTTGTTTACTTTGTGCGCAGAGGTCTCACAGGCAACTTCTGCATGACATTCCCAATAGCATGCATCCACATTTTGAGCCTTAAGGCACATACACGACAGGGCTTTTGGCTCGCCATCTTCTCCTTTCAAGACTTTGTCTTTAAGGCGGGACAGCAGACCAGCGTAGAATTGGTGGCAGAGAGCAGGATTGCCCCACTGACAATGAGCTGCATAATTATTGAATTGGACAATATAGTCTGTGATGTGCTGCATGTCCTTCATATGAAGATTTGTGAGACTGTTCTCGGCTTCTCCGGTCAGGTCATATGGGCGAAAGTTGGTTTCAAGCTCCTCAACAAAAGCATCTGAATCTTCAAGCCAAAGCAGCTCTTCCTCAGCAAGTCCGCTAAAAGCCAGTTCGAACCATTTCAATGTGGATCCTGACAAGTATGAAAGTGTGTAGTTGACTTTTCAGGAGTCCATGGAGAATGCAGCAGATTGATCGTGGAAATTGAAGTGACATTGTATGAGGAAAGTAGAGAGTTTGTTTGGGTTGGAACCCATGAAGGGTTCTGGAGCATTGACTTTTGACTGCGGGGGTTCCAGATCTTTCTTTTTGCCTTCTCTGAGCATATGATTCATCAACCTTTCTAAAGTGATTGCTAAATACTCAGAGGTGGGATCCGAAAGTGGCAGTTGATCGTTAGATGGAGGATTTTCGACACCTTTGCCCTTGTTGGGGGCCATGGACTCGTCCTCATGCTCAGATTTGTCCTGGTTTTCTGGGACTTCTTTGATACAGGCTTCTTCCATGACTTCTGGCTGGTTCACGAGTGTCTGGCTGGTATACAAAGTTAATGGGGAATGAAGAGTCGACAATCCAGGTAATGATGCCTGTGTGTGCGCTTTTCTTCTTGGTGGCATATTGAACAATCTGCAAGTCGTAGTCAGAAAATACTGTTAAGGGTGTGTACATGGAGGGTTTCCGGAGAAACCCGCAGGAAATCCTGTAGGACTTGGCTTCAGCTTATAGGCTGTGCCCTTGTGAGATCGTGTTGTCCAATTTCAAATGGGTGGACAGGAATCCCAGGGAGTCCGGGTGGAGTTTGTGGGTTGTGGGGTTGTGGGTCGGGAGGTCATGGGTCGAGAGGTCAGGGAGTTGAGATAAATAAGTCAGAGGTTGAAAGATAGATCTGTCGGAGCCCGTGGGCTCCGACTAGCAAGAGCGGTATAATTTAAGGAGGAGTTTAGAGTGGAAAATGTACTAGATTACTGGGGAGAATCTAAGCCGATTTTCTGACTGGATTGTATGTACAACATCTGCCAGACTATATAGACTATGGAATGAATAAAATATCAAATCCAGTAATAATGAAAATGAAACTAGCAAACATAAAACAAGATAAGTAAACACCAAATTTGGTGTTAGGAATGGAATGGAACGGAGTGGAGTCTAAATCGTGACAGGTCATAAACCATAATGGGAAATGGAGTGGGAGTGGAGTCCAAATTGTGACAGGTCATTTGACTAAAATGGGAATGGGGCTCAGTTAGAGGGATGACGGGTTTTCCAAGTGGGGTCCAGTGACTGACATGTGGGATGAGGTTAGACATAGACAGGGACGGAGTCCAGCGGTGTAGAGAGTTCAATCGGAAAGAGACTAATATGGCTATAGTTTCAAGTCACGTCACAGCACAAATTCTTATATATACTTTGGCACTCAAGACGACTTCTACACAGCCAAATCAGTTTCATCAAACAGACGACCAAAACTCCATCATGTTCAACACTGCATCGTCCTCCAAAGTAACCCTCAGTTCCTACTCAAAACTGACTCTTCACTCCCAAATAGAACTCCAGCCAATAACATCTCGCTTCTCCTCATCCTCAGACATCATTTCCAAGCCCCTACCAGCCCACTCATGCTCCTCCAAGAAATACCATCATTTCCTCTGTCGACAAGGTATTCGACTCCCATATGCTCCAGACGATCCTGCCTTCATTTGTATAGAACACTATGATGGCTCCTCCAAAATCCTCCACTATTGATTCGACCGAGTGTTCCAGCAGGACTGTTCCCCACCGTCATCGGGAATCTGTTACATGGCAACGTTCACTCCAATAGGAGATCACAGAGGACCCAAGTTATTCAGGACCCCGGTTCCAGAGGGAAGTCAAGTAGAGCCTCGTCGAGGTCGTTGACGTCGTTTCGTGTTCCTTGCATGGTTGTGGAGCCTACTCACCACCTGGTTCTAAAATGGTGATTGATTGCATCCCCTCCTTATACTGCAAAACTAGGAACACAATACGTCCAATCTCGGTTCATCGATTGGTAATATTGTCAAGATTTTGAAATCAAGCATAGCATTTGAGGGTGACACATTATCATGGGATTCTTGAGTGTTTCTGGCTCATATCATCAATGTTTCATCAGCCATCACTTCTATTACTCCATCATCCCTATTGTCTGACTCACTTCCCCTATTGTTCTATTGTGTTTCCCCATTTATCTGTATCACATGTCTGATCTCATCTTTTGTTTGTCATTCTCTTATTGTTCAGCACAGCCTCCCCCTATTATTGTTCACAGCTTTACTAACACTCCTATTGTGATGACTCAGAGATGACTCACACCATATTGCATCATTATTGTGTCGTTGTTTGTAGATGTTTGATTTGACCTGTGCTCTCTCATGTATATAAGGGCCTCTCTTTTGCCCACTATTGGACAAGCAATTTCGTTGTATCTCATTTCGAAGCTCATTCTTAAGGACAATCTCTTAAGTCTTACTCTCAGTCTCACTCCTACAACCAGTAAGGGATACTGTAGTGTCTCTTATTGTTGAAGTTCTACATTCTACGACATTGGGCTTATGTCAGCCTTTTGTATTCATCTTCTATTATGTCATCCAAGGTCGGATCTCTAGCCTCTCGCTCCGAGTGTGTTTGGTTATAGACTGGTTTCAAGAACGACTGTGTCAGTGACCGTCATAAAGACTTGACCGTTGCGCACAGGTTATTAGGTCTTTTCCTAGTAACAAACTTACAGCGGGTATTCTGGTGACTGATACATGATGTAACGAAGTCAAATGTGGACAAGTCTGATGTACGGAGTCCGGTGGGAATTCCAGTAAACTGACAATTGGTGTGTATAAGGCACGGGTGCATATAAGTTAGTGCCCAGAGTCTGGTGGGAATTCCAGTTGTAACACTAATAAAGAGCAAAATGAAATACTAAACTAGAGCAAACAAGTCACAAGTGGAATAAAGAATCATAGATGGAGCAAAAGGAATCATGAAAGGAACAAAGGGAACTGATACCTGAACTGGAAATAAGGAAAGGTGTAAAAATGGATATCCAAGAAGTAAAGATGGTTGGTGAAAAGTAATACATGAGGTGAAGACAAGACACTGATGCACAATATGTGGTCAACTTGGGGAGCAAGTCACAAGTGAGTTACAATGGAGATCACATGTAGGAGGTCTGAAAACAATACCTAACAGATACTAAACTACAACAAACTAGGGCTATGGATGCACAGTTCTCACTTGATAGACTTGATCCACCCCCACCCCAACCTGTGATGTATTGCTTTTGTTGAGAATCCTTAAGTACTTAGCAGCAACTTAAATGTTACGACCCGTTCCTGGATGTTTCAATATCCGACTTCCGATCTCTGACTACGGAACATCATAGTTACCGTATCTTCCACATTCTTCCCTTGTTCTGCATTCTTCCACATTTGGTAATTTGTCCATTGACAAGTATTCACTCATTTGTCTATTATATTCCCGTTTCAGAATATTGTCTCCCCAATATGTCTTATTGTATTTCCATTTTAGAAATACTCCTATTTCCATCTTATTATGGTCTTAGTTTGTAGTACAATAACGAGAAGACTTATATTAGTTTCCGCGCAGTTGTACTTTACTTTAGATCTGATATCGACTTAGTTTCTTATTCCCTCTTCTGTCTTTCTGTACGCTCGATATTCGGAACTCTTTGGAACTCTGAATATCTGTATCTTCCATCGTAAGTCTCACCTCTGAAATTAAGGACTTTGAGCGTTTGCATAGAGGCGCAGCACATAAGCTGAAGCCAATGTCCTGACCCTATCTGATAGGTTCCGACTTCCCGGTGACTTTCCGATAGTTCTAGAATAAGTTTCCGACACAGCACTTAACATTAAAGGCAACAACTATGATATATGAATGGGCTGAGTGTGTCAGTAGTCTATTAATTTAGGGTACTTATTTGTGAGTTTTAAAGGTAGAATAGAATATTGGAAAGGGAATGAATAGCTTTTATTTGGATTGTGTAACTAAGGAAAGTCACATTAATGACAAGGAGAATTAACCTGAGAAACATAAGATCCTGTAAACCTGGAATATGTGTAATAAGATGCATGAATGCAAATGGAATGATACTGTGTAGTTTAAGATGGTTCAAAAGGCTTATATTTCATAATTCAGCTCTGCTGTTTATATACATAAAATGATGCTGCACAACTGCACATTACTGTGTATAAAATCATAGTTGCTATGCAATAACTACACATGATCAGAATATAGTGTTGCTGTGCATAACTGTGCATACACAGTTACAATTGTCTTAAACTAATTTAGCTACGAAAAGATATACACCTTGAGTATTGACTGTTCATTCACAAATAGCTATCCTAACTACATGTATCAAACATCAATAGTTTAGAAAGCTAGTAAGGTCAATAGGGGTCAAGCAGTAATGTTTGTATGTCGAATACATGCATCATAGCAATTGTCTCTGTAGGATTAGAGAATGAAAGGTAGACTAATTGAACCCAGATTGTATTGAGGGTGGCAAAATGGACTGTAGCATGACAGTTTAATTGATGGCTTGAGTAATTGATATCCAATTTACCTGTTACATGACACAACCAAAGAGAAAGCTATAATAATACAGAAAAAAAAAAACACCACCTAAGAAAATGAATATTGTTAGAACCATGCTGACCATATTCTCAGCTATAATATTGTACCCAATCAATATATCTCAGCTGACTTCTTAGTATCCAATATCCATTCTCATTGGGGCTTATTGTTCTTGTTTTTTCCCCATCTTAGTCTCATTGTATTGTGTTGTTAGGACCTGGGCCCCAGATCCTCCCAGTAATAGCCCTTTCTTGCTATAAGGGTGGCTTCTGACCTGGACCTCATATGGACTTCCCATATTCTCTAGAAACCTATTAATCTGTGACCCAGTTTGTTCCTGATTATGTTTTGACATACATATATTCACTTGATATTGTGTTTTGGTACCTGTTCCCATATCAACTTGACCCATATACTCCAGAATGGTTAATCCTATTATTTTCTTGTTCACATACCTTGTGTTACGACCATGTCGCAACCCGATCGGTCCCCGACGTTAATACCACCTATCGACGATTCAAGTTACCACACCAGAGACCTTCGGCCCCCGAAGCTGACGTATGCTTTCACGGCGATCAAACCCCGTTTACGCCCATGTCAAAAATACTCGTACTATCTGGTTAAACTTTTGATACGTCCCTTTTATTCTCATGATCCATCCTATCCTATGTTTCACATATGTCTATCTATATTTGTAGTTCTCGAACCATTTCCTTTTATCGTAATTCTGCTCTCGGTTATCATCGGCCTCCGAACTCCTCATAAACTTCCCGTTTCTAATCAAGCTTATTGTTAATGCCATTTTCCACCCTTCTCCCCATTAGTATTTTCTAGACGCCTGTTACTTGTATATGAACCCGCTGTAGTTGTAGTTACTAGGCAATCAGAATATCGACTCAGAATACCCTCATACGTCTGTAACAGTCTCATACTAAGAATCCCCCCATCCACCTTCGCATGTGCTTGCCCACTCCCGGCCCTGACCCCTTGGCCCGACGCTCAACTTGTCCTTCGGTTCCGATCGGTATCTCACTGAAAGGAGCTCTTTAGGATTAGTCTTCGCCCACCTGAAATCTAAGGACACCCTACGGATATTTGCAAGGGCGCAGCACATAAGCTGAAGCCAAGTCCTTCTGATTGGTCCCTGTCGGCCACCGACATTTAGTCAGTTTTCAGTTCTTAACAGTATATTCTGATTTCACACTCACATTTTCTGTTTAATCATGCCTCCGAGAAAAAATGCCAAGCCAAGCGGCGAAGCAGAATCTTCCACTCTCAAGTCTCCTTTCCTGTATACAGCCCGAGCTACTCAGAGAACCCCGCTACCAGAAACCTCCGAAGAATCTCGCTTTGTGGAGATTACCGGCGATGCTGAAGAAGTAACTGAAGCAACCGAACCCGAAGCAACTGAAGAGATTAACAATCAACCAGTTTTGGAACACAAACCCGAGGATGGCGACCAACCTCAGGCTAGTAGTTCCAAGAAGTCCGCAAAAAAGAAACCGGCTCTCGACCCTGAAGAGACATGGGAATTGTTTTCAGGTACTCTAGGATCCCTTAACAAATTCCTTAGAAGCAATATCAAGGAAAAGGAACCTGGACAAACCCGAGTCAACAAGCCCGAGCCATTCACTGGCTCAAACCCGAAGAAATTGCCGACATTTCTTATGCAATGTCGATTCAACTTTCGGGACCGCCCGGCTGCATTTGCAACGGATGACCGAAAGGTAAACTTTGCACTCTCATACCTTAAGGATTCCGTAGCAGCCTGGTTTGAACCCGCATTCTCTGGCCTCACCTCCGAAGACCCTGATTGGCTTCACGATTGGGATGCCTTTGTCGAGGAACTCGAAACCAACTTTGGTCCCTACGACCAGACCGGTGATGCCGAAACTGCGCTTTCTAATCTCAAAATGAAAGACACTCAGTGCATCACCGATTACATCGTCCAGTTCAACAACCTTGCCGCATGTTGTGACTGGGGCGATTCGGCCCTCCATTACCAGTTTTACTCCGGCCTTCCGTCTCGCCTCAAAGATGAAGTTTCCAAAGGGGAGACCGGCAAGCCGAAGACCCTCCCTCTCATGCACCTGAAAGCCCAAAATGCAGATGCCCGATACTGGGAATGACGTTCGGAAATTAGTCGCAAAAACCCTTTGGACAAGAAATCGTCGGACAATAAGAATGCCAACAAGTCTGGTAATCAAAACACCAACAACAGTGGCAACTCGAACTCCGATAAAAAGTCCAAAAACAAAGGGGCTAACGACAAAAAAGGCAAGGGAAAACAGTCGAATAAGTCTCAAGACAAAGACAAACCCGACTTAACTGGCAAACTCGGCTCCGATGGCAAGCTCCTACCACAGGAAAAGCAACGCCGAATGGACAACAACCTTTGTTTGTTGTGCGCAGATCCCGGACACCGAGTCGCTGCATGCCCAAAAGCCTCAAAAGCCCGATCAGCCAATATGGCCACGGCCTCACCACTGGCCAAACCGGCTTCCGAGTCGAAAAAAGATTAAGCAACTCTCTGGATTCCGTGCATTTGGAGAGTTGCGTTGAATCTCCTCGCACACCGGAAAATTGTCACCTTAACGCATCCGCCTTGTATGATCCTAATTCTTTGTTCATAAATCTTACTTCGGAACCTCTCGGAAACCTCACTTTTCGAGCTCTCATAGATTCAGGTTCAACCCATTGTTTTATAGATACAAGTTTTTCCCGAAAAAATCAGTTAAAAACTATGCAATAGATCCGATTCCGCTCCGACTCTTTGATGGTACCTCAAACTCAGTAATCTTGCAAGCCTGCGAACTCCGACTTCGGTTCCCGTGTGGAACCTTTCAGACAGTTACGTTTTTCGTAACACAGTTGGACCCGAGTTGCTCCGTGGTTCTAGGACATAACTGGCTCACCCGCTACAATCTGTTGATTGATTGGGTATTGGGCAATATCCATTTCCGAACCCTGTCGGCACCCGATATGACTGGTCCATTTCCGCCTGTTTTGGCAAATATGGCCTCTACAGCACCTCCGGCCCCCGTGGCAAATCCGAGCTCTCCGCCGCCTGTCTCTCTAATAAATGCCGCAGCTTTTATGAGAGCCATCAAGTTGGATGGCTCCCGAGCATTTACAGTCAATCTTAAAGTTGACGAAGTCACCGGTCGCTTTGCATCCCCAGTGGCCAAACTGATCGCAGATTTGGAAGGTGTTCCCAAAAATACCATGAATTTGCAGATGTCTTCAGTAAACAAAAAGCAGATCAACTCGCCCCTCACAGGCCTTACGATTTGAAAATTGATATTGAAGATGGTTCACATCTGCCCCTAGGCCCAGTTTATCCTCTCTCGCAGTCCGAATTATCGGCTATCCAAGATTTCTTGGACGAACATTTGGCTATAGGTTTCATCCAACCGTCAAAGTCTCCTTATGGAGCCCCTGTCCTATTCATTCGGAAAAAAGACAGTTCCCTTCGACTTTGCATTGACTTTCGAGGACTAAATGTGATCACCCGAAAAGACAAGTACCCATTACCACTAATTTCCGATTTACTTGATGCCCCTCGGAAGGCCCGAATCTATACAAAGATAGATCTCAAGCATGCCTATCATTTGGTTCGGATCACCGAAGGCGAAGAATGGAAAATGGCTTTTCGCACTCGCTATGGTTCTTTTGAATGGTTAGTAATGCCTTTCGGCCTCACCAACGCTCCATCGATCTTTCAACGTTTTATCAACGACGTCTTTTCCGACCTCCTCGACATTTTTGTCATTGTGTACTTAGACGACATCCTCTTATTCTCCGAAGATCCTACACTTCATGACGAACACATTCGTGAAGTTCTCTGAAGACTCCAAAAACATGGTCTTTTTGCGAATGGTAAAAAATGTTCTTTTGATGTCGACACAGTTGAATATTTAGGTTTTATGATGGGACCTGACGGTCTCCGCATGGACAACTCTAAGATTCAAGTCATTCAAGATTGGCTGGAACCCCAAAAGGTTAAGGATATTCAATCCTTTTTAGGCTTTGCCAATTTTTATTGTCGTTTCATTCACAACTACTCAAAAATTACCGTTCTGCTCACTCGTCTTACTCGCAAAGACGCCCCATGGATTTTCTCCGAAGAATGCTGATCGGCATTCCAGGAATTGAAAAGTGTGTTTACATCTGCCCCTATTTTGTCGCACTGGAAACCAGACGTTCAACTCATCGTGGAAACTGATGCTTCAGACTATGCACTTGCCGCGATATTGTCCATTCTGGACACCAATGGTGAAGTACACCCAGTAGCTTTTCTGTCTCGCACATTCTCAGCACCCGAACTCAACTATGACATTCACGATAAGGAACTACTCGCAATATTTGAAGCTTTCAAGACATGGCGACATTATTTGGAAGGCTTGGGACCACAAAAATTTAGTTTACTTTTCAACCACAAAACTTCTCACCCGTCGACAAGCTCGATGGTCCGAATACCTCTCTGCTTTCAACATGGTAATTCGGTTCCGTCCCAGCCACCTTGGTGGAAAACCCGACGCTATGACTAGACGATGGGACGTCTATCCTAAAGAGGGGAGTAGCGACTACGCCACAGTTAATCCGCATAATTTCAAGCCTATGTTTTCATCGGAACAATTATCTGCGTCTATCCGAGCCACTTACCTCATTCATCCAGTCTTGCGAAGTGTTATCCTTATGGATACCGAAAAATTACATCAAGACATTCTATTGGCAATTCCATTAGACCCAGTCACCAAAGCACACCTCAATAACCCGTCCGACCCCGATCAACCCCGATGGTCATTAGACTCACAAGGTTTCATTAGACTTGACAATCGCATTTATGTACCGGACTCCGACACCCTTCGGCTGCGAATCCTACAACATAAACACGACCACCCAATCTCGGGATGTTTCGGCCTCAATAAGACCCTCTCACTCATTAGAAGAGAATATACATGGCCCGGCATCCGAGATTTTGTCAAGCACTATTGTAAATCTTGTACTACGTGTTTACGCTCTAAATCACAGCAACACAAACCATATGGCCTACTCAAACAATTACCGATACTGGAAAAACCTTGGAACTCGATTTCAATGGATTTCATCGAGCACCTACCGGCATCCAAAGGTCACACAGCAATCCTAGTTGTCGTGGATCGGCTCTCCAAGCAAAGTATTTTCATTCCAACATATGACACAATAACATCTGTACAGTTAGCTGAATTATTCGTCACCCATGTATTTTCCAAACATGGTGTTCCGTCGCATGTCACATCCGATCGCAGATCCGAGTTTGTCTCTCACTTCTTTAGGTCACTCGGGAAAGCACTAGACATGAAGCTACACTTCACTTCCGGCTATCACCCGGAAGGTGATGGCCAAACTGAACACATGAATCAAACCTTGGAATAATACATCCGTGTCTATTGCAACTATCAACAAGACAATTGGAAATCACTACTACCGCTAGCCGAATTCGCATATAACAACGCACCAAATGCCACTACTGGCATTTCACCTTTCTTCGCAAATAAAGGCTACAACCCCAACATCGCAATCCACCTGGAACACGATCTCGCATCCGCCCGTGCTCAAGACTTTGTTATAAACCTTGACGAGCTACATCAAGAACTTCGTAAAACTATTGCAATGGCTCAAGAACGATACCAACGGTCTGCGGATAAGAACCAACTTCCGCCTCCTGACTTTAAGATTGGAGACCGAGTATTCATTAAAGCCGAGTTTTTCCAAACTACTAGACCCTCTAAGAAGCTCTCTGAAAAATATTTAGGTCCTTTTGAAGTTATAGCACAAGCCGGCACACTTTCATGGACACTTTGGCTCCCTGACAACATGCGTGCAGTGCACCCGGTATTTCATGTATCTATGTTAGAACCTTGTGTTCCTAACAGTATACCGGATCACATACAACCACCACCTCCACCCGTGATTATTGATGGGGAACTCGAATTCGAGATATCAGAGATCCTAGACTCAAAAATTGACAATCGCCGACGCTCATGCAAACTACTTTATTTGGTCAAATGGGCTGGCTATGAAGGTACAGATGAAGAAACTTCATGGATCCTAGCTACCGAGCTCGGTAATGCCTTGGAAATCGTTTTAGGGTTTCACCAAGCTTATCCGAATAAACCCGGTCCTCTCAATTCCTTATAAGTCTATCACGCGGTATCCGATCTTTTCCCGACTATGTCTTATGTTTTCACGCTATGATTTGTTTGTTTTTTAAAAAAAAAAGAGAAAATGATATATCTATTATCTAAGTTTCTTCCTCTACAACTTCACCCTCCTCTCCGGCCTCCGAACCCTCCCCCGCACCGACAGCCACCGATACCGCTTCACCGACCTTCTCCGACACCCCAATCTCATGCCCATCGCAACTCGAGACTTCCAAATACTGTTCAAGTTGACCACTGAGAGACTCGATAACACTGGTCTGTTTCTCTAGCCCGACGCCCAAGAGTTGCAATTGCTCGGTTATGAGCCCTTGTTGTCGCAATGTCTCGTATCAGAACCGACTCATCTCCGAGAAGTACGCCCGCATAAGGTGGTTTTGCTCTTCTAGAGCATCGGCCTGTCACTCCTGGAATGAACCATCGGCCCCCGGGAAGACACACCCAAGCTTCTGATCGGCTCACTCTTGACAAGTGCGGCCCCAACCATTGGCCTGGGGATGACAGGTTCCACCCCATTTCGTGCACCGATTGCACTTAGGGTCGTTTTCAGGCCCCGCCTTGGGGGCCTGCTTTTGTTTCTATAGGAAAATTATTTAGGGAAGTTTTTATTTAGGGAAACCGAACCCACCTTGGGGCTCGACGGCCCCGGTGCATCCTCCTCGTCCTCCTCTCCCTCATCCAACTCCGAAGGCGTCGCAGCCTTGCGCTAACAAATATATGTCAGTAAGATTTGCAAAAGATACCGGAGCGACTTACCTTTCCCTCCCGCTTCTTTTTTGTCGCCTCCCGCGCCCGATCAGCCTCCTGTTGCTTGTTCTTTGCAAGCACTGCTTCCCAGTGCTTGCGCGCGGCCTCTTCCGCTGCCTGTTTCTTCTCCTCGGCCTCGATGGCCGCCAACTCCTCCTTCTCCTTCCGCTCCTCCTCTTCATGTGCCTTTTTCTTCTGCTCGAGTATACGCCGACACTCCTGCGCGTTCGCCGTACCACTCGGGACCGACATGGGCGTGACTGTTAACCTAACCGGGAAGGGTTTCGACCCCGAGCCTATGGTCATGGTGGTTAAGGGAAGAGAAACAAAATTTCAAGCGCCAGGACCCCTCAAATTTTCATATGTAAATTTTTGTCGAGTCACATGATGTTTTGACACACCAAACCGTACCTGACGAGTTTTTACGTACGGGATCTAGATTTCGGCCTCCTTGGGATTTCGGCCAAATGGGGGGATACTGTTACAACCGTGTCGCAACCCGATTGGTCCCCGAGGTTAATACCACCTATCGACGATTCAAGTTACCACACTGGAGACCTTCGGCCCCCGAAGCTGACGTATGCTTTCGCGGCGATCAAACCCCGTTTACGCCCAAGTCAAAAATACTCGTACTATCTGGTTAAACTTTTGATATATCCCTTTTATTCTCATGATCCATCCTATCCTATGTTTCACATATGTCTATCTATATTTGTAGTTCTCGAACCATTTCCTTCTATCGTAATTCCGCTCTCGGTTATCATCGGCCTCCGAACTAATCATAAACTTCCCATTTCTAATCAAGCTTATTGTTAATGCCGTTTTCCACCCTTCTCCCCATTAGTATTTTCTAGACGCCTGTTACTTGTATATGAACCCGCTGTAGTTGTAGTTACTAGGCAATCAGAATATCGACTCAGAATACCCTCATATGTCTGTAACAGTCTCATACTAAGAATCCCCCCCATCCGCCTTCGCGTGCGCTCGCCCACTCCTGGCCCCGACCCCTTGGCCCGACGCTCAACTTGTCCTTTGGTTCCGATCGGTATCTCACCGAAAGGAGCTCTTTAGGAATAGTCTTCGCCCGCCCGAAATCTAAGGACACCCTATGGATATTTGCGAGGGCGCAGCACATAGCTGAAGCCAAGTCCTTCCGATCGGTCCCTGTCGGCCACTGACATTTAGTCAGTTTTCAGTTCTTAACACCTTGTCTTTTTGTTTCAACAGATTAGTAGTACAATAATAAATTAGTCTATATGGTCTATTAATCTTTTTTAAACCACAATCCAATCAGCATATTGACTTAGCTACATACAACCTATCTCCTCTCTGACCATTCGATGTACTTTCAGACTTTCTGGGATAACTGTACCCACCCCTGTCTGAAGCTAGGACTCAATGATCATACATGTTAGGATATGTACAGGGCGGGTCTCTGGAGAAACCCATGGGATATCCAGTAGGACTTGGCTTCAGCTTATAGGCTGCACCCTCGCTAGATCGTGTTGTCCAATTTCAGACAGGCAGACAGGAATCCCAGGGAGTCTGGGTGGGGGTCGTGGGTCGAGGGGTCGTGGGTCGAGGGGTCGTGGGTCGAGGGGTCGTGGGTCGAGGGGTCGTGGGTCGAGGGGTCGTAGGTCAGAGGTCGTGGGTCGTGAGTCAAGATTAGTGAGAGAGATAGATGTGCCGGAGCCTGTGGGCTCTGACTAGTGTGAGCAGTGTAATTCAAGTAGGAGTTTAGAGTGGAAAATGTATTAGATTACTGGGGGGAATCTAAGCTGATTTTCTGACTGGATTGTATGTACAACATCTGCCAGTTTAAATAGACTGTGGAGTGAATGTCATACCGAATCCAGTAATGATGAAACAAAATGAGCAAAACATAACACGGGAATAGTAAACACCAATTTGGTGTTAGGAATGGGACGGAACGGAGCGGAGTCTGAATAGTGACAATCATAAACCATAATGGGAAATGGAGCGGGAGCGGAGTCCAAATCGTGACAGGTCATTTGACTAAAAGGGGAACAGGGCTCTGTTAGAGAGGTGATGGGTTTTCTGAGTGGGGTCTGGTGACTGACACGCGGGACAAGGTCGGATATAGACAGAGATGGAGTCCAGTGAGTATTCTGGTGACTGAAACACAACGTAATGAAGACGAACGTAGATGAGTCTGACATACAGAGTCCGGTGGGAATTCTGGTAAACTGATAATGGGTGCGTATAGGGCATGGGTATATAAGTTAGTGCCCAGAGTTCGGCGGGATTTCTGGTCATACAGTGGGTCAAAAAACTGCCCCCATATTTGTGCATTTTAGAAAGATTGATATTGTGTGAAGGAATGACATCAGCAAAAATTCTGAAAAATTCACATGATATACTAGCACATGTTGGCTATCTAAACTTAAGAAATCATGTGATTCCAATCAAAACTCATTGCTCAATAAATCAAACAAAATAATCACTCATTGGGGCAGTTTTTTGACCCTCTATTATTTTACAATCTAATACTTTGTATGACCCCCCTTTGCCTTTAAAACTGCCTGTATCCTCTTAGGCATGCTTTCTATTAGCTTCTGACATGTCTCTGGTGGTATTTCAGTCCACTCTTTGCCACCCTGTCCCATAATTTATGTACTCCTTTGGGTGATATATCATATTGTTGGAGTTTGGCCTTGAGGTGTTGCCAGAGGTGTTCAATGGGATTTAGATCAGGGGATTGGGCAGGCCAATTCATGGGAATGATGTTATTGTCATATAACCACTGGTCTGCCTTTTTTGAGGTATGTTTTGGATCATTGTCCTGTTGGAAGTACCACTTATCCTCATCTCTAATACCCTCTAAGGTGCGCACCTCAAGGTGAGGTGCTTGCTCATTCACGAGCAGGCCATGGGGTCCAGGGCAAAAGACATCAGCGGGTCAAACAGATTTTCCGGGTTGGATGAAGTCCTGGGACCGATCGCCGAGGGCATCAAGGCCCAAAATGAGTTGCTCCAGAAGAGCAACAAGGTCCACATTGTGGTGGTGAAGGAACTGTGTGGACTCCACAAGGAGGTTTGGAGATTCCTGGCAGAGTATGGCGGCTATGTGTATGAAGAGCCGCAAGTCAGGAGTTCCAAGGATGCCGGGTCAGATGAGGACGGGGTTGCCACGGAGGTCACAGAGCTCCCTGAGGAGATGGTTGAGGAGGTGGGGAAAAAGCACAGTCCCATAGATGTAGACTGAGAAAAGTAAAATAGAAAACTTGATAATAATCTTTGAACATAAAAGTAAAGTGTGAAAACATAAGAATCAAAGTCCATGGGAAATCCGCTTAAGGACTTGAAAAACATGTCAGAACCTGTAAAAGCAAAGAGAGACATAGGGTGACAGGGAATAATGTAAATGAGTCCAAATGTAACATGGGGTCTGCAGAGTGCGGTCAGAGAGACGATAGTGGTCCAGGTTTGAGTGGGTAAGCTGTATGAAAGTCAGTAACTATTTCTGTGGCATTACCGAGTTCCGTGGCCAAAATCCATGAGGTTTCTTCATCAGTGCCCTCGTAACCCGCCCACTTGACCAAGTAAAGCAGTTTACAAGTGTGTCAACGCTTGTCAATTTTCGAATCTAAAATTTGTGAGATTTCAAACTCAGGTTCTCTGTCAATAATGACCGGAGGAGGTGGAGATTACACGTGATCCGGGATAGTGTTAGCAGTACAAGGTTCTAACATAGAAACATGAAATACCGGGTGTACCGTGCATATGCTATCTGGAAGCCATAGAGTCCAAGAGACTGAACCTACTTGTGCGATAATTTCAAAAGGACCTAAATATTTTTCAGCAAGCTTTTTTGATGGATGGGTAGTCCGGAAGAATTGAGCTTTGACAAAGACACGATCGCCAATCTTGAAGTTTGGTGGCGGGATCCAGTGTTTGTCCACTGAATGTTGGTATTGCTCTTGGGTGGACAATATTGCAGTCCAGAGTTCCTCATGGAGCTCGTGGAGGTCTGTGGTGAACTCTTGAGTGCGAGCAGAGGTGAGATTTCATTCTGGATGTACTGTAATATTTGGATTATATCCTTTATTTGCAAAGAATGGGGAAATGCCAGTAGTGGCTGAAGGTGCATTGTTGTAAGCAAATTCTGCAATTGGTAACAAGGATTTCCAATTGTCCTGTTGGTAATTGCAATATACACAAAGATATTGTTCCAATGTCTGGTTGATGTGTTCGGTTTGTCCATCACCTTCTGGGTGATGTCCGGATGTTAAATGTAATGTCATGTCCAAGGATTTCCTGAGGGATCTAAAGAAATGAGATACGAACTCTGATCCTCGATCAGAAGTCATGTGGGACGGAACTCCGTGCTTGGAAAATACATGGATAATAAAACTTTCCACTAACTGCACGGACGTAATTGTATCATAAGTAGGGATGAATATACCTTGTTTTGAGAATCTGTCAACAATGACTAGAATGGCAGAAAAGCCTTCGGAATCCAGTAGGTGTTCAATGAAATCCATAGAGATAGAATTCCATGGATGTTCCGGTACCAGGAGTTGTTTCAAAAGGCCGTATGGCTTGTGTCGCTGAGATTTCGAGTGGGGACAAGTAGTACACAATAGTGCTTAATGAATCCACAGAGTCTGGGCCAAGTGTGTTCTCTTATTAATGATAGAGTTTTGTTGTACCCGAAATGTCCTGAGAGTGGATGATCATGTTTGTATTGAAGGATCCTGAGGTGGAGGCCATTGGAGTCTGGTACATAGATATGATTGTCAAGTCTGATGAAACCATGCTGATCAAGAGACCACCGAGGTTGATCAGGGTCCATGGAATTGTCAAGGTGAGCTTTAGTTATCGGGTCTAGCAGAATTTCCAATAGAATATCTTGATGTAACTTCTCAATATCCATAATGATAATTCCACGGACAATGGGATTGATGAGAAAAGTTGCATGGACTGATGCGGTAAGTTGCTGATTCGTGAAAATAGGTTTCAGGTTGTGCGGGTTTACTGTGGCATAGTCATTGCTCCCCTCTTTAGGATAGACATCCCATCGTCTAGTTAAAGTGTCAGGTTTGCTGCCAAGATGGCCAGGTCAAAAGTGGATAATCATGTTGAAAGCAGATAGATATTCAGACCAGCAGGCCTCGGCAGAGTCTGCAGGGTTGCTTACTCTTTTTCGAGTCGGAAG
This sequence comes from Hysterangium stoloniferum, assembly GCA_015178975.1. Classification (NCBI taxonomy): domain Eukaryota; kingdom Fungi; phylum Basidiomycota; class Agaricomycetes; order Hysterangiales; family Hysterangiaceae; genus Hysterangium; species Hysterangium stoloniferum. The sequence continues at coordinate 29,894 of WHVD01000035.1, read as the reverse complement.
CCGGTTTGTCCTTCAACGGGGTTTCCGTGGAGGCCTTGGCTGTTCGACCCTTTGAAGAGTTTGCTTTTGCCAGCAGACATTCTGGGACTTGATGACCAGGTTTCCTGCACAAGAGACAGAGGTTATTGTCCATACGACATTGTCTTTCCTGTGGGGTCAATTTGCCATTGGGTCTGAGTTTGCCTGAGAGGTTGCATTTTCCGGCTTGCTTGCCGGACTGTTGACCCTTGTTATTGTCCTTGTTGTTGTTGTTGTTGTTGTTAGAAGACTTTTTATCATTCTTCTTGTCGGATTGCATGGAGTTTTGGTTGCTGGTTGATGAATTGTTGTTGTTGTTTTTATTGGCCGTGGACTTGTTTACTTTGTCCGTGGAGGTCTCACGGGCAACTTCGGCGCGACGTTCCCAATAATGTGCATCCGCATTTTGAGCTTTGAGGCACATACGGGACAGGGTTTTTGGCTTGCCATCTTCTCCTTTTGAGACTTTGTCTTTAAGGTGGGATGGCAGACCGGCGTAGAATTGGTGGTGGAGAGCGGGATAGCCCCACTGACAACGAGCTGCAAGATTATTGAATTGGATGATATAGTCCGTGATGCGCTGCATGTCCTTCATATGAAGATTTGTGAGACTGTTCTCGGCTTCTCCTGTCAGGTCATATGGGCCAAAGTTGGTTTCAAGCTCCTCAACAAAAGCATCCCAATCTTCAAGCCAAAGCGGCTCTTCCTCGTAAATTCCGCTAAACGCCAGTTCGAACCATTTCAACGTGGATCCTGACAAGTATGAAAGTGCATAGTTGACTTTTCGGGAGTCCATGGAGAATGCAGTGGATCGATCACGGAAATTGAAGTGACATTGCATGAGGAAAGTAGAGAGTTTGTTTGGGTTGGAACCCGTAAAGGGTTCCGGAGCATTGACCTTTGACCGTGGAGGTTCTTGTTCCTTTTTCTTTCGTTCTTTGAGCAGGTGTGTCATAAATTCATCTATAGTACCTGCTAAAAATTCAGAAGTAGGGTCCCCCAAGTGCAGTCGTTGGTTGGACAGAGGATTTTTGACACCTTTGCCCTTGTCAGGGGCCACGGATTCGTCCTGGTTTTCCGGGACTTCTTCAATACGGGCTTCTTCCATGGGTTCCGACTGATTCGCAAGCATCTGGCTGGTATACAAAGTTACCGGGGAATGAAGAGTCGACGGTCCAGGTAATGATGCCTGTGCATTTGCTTTCTTTCTTGGTGGCATATTGAAGACAATCTGCGAGTCTTAGTCAGAACAATTCTGGCTCGACTCATTGCTTTTTAGATACAAAATTCACGCAAAACAATTCTTTGTCAACTTATCCAATAAATCCCATCCATCTCCACCTCTTTGATGGCACAAGTAATTCGGTTGTCACCCAAGCTTGTGATTTATCCATCTGTTTCCCATGTGGAACATCTCAATTGGTCACTTTCTATGTGACCCAGTGTTATGACCGTGTCGTAACCATGTCGCAATCTGACGGTCCCAAGAAGATATCTTCTACAGGTCTTTGCTTCTTGTTATACGCTCGTGCTTGAATCTCTTGGGCTCGAGCGATTGAATCCCGCGCCATCTGCCGATGATTTTCTAGCTCGAGGATCCATTGGTCGGCCATAGGGCTGTCTGATAGTTCTCTAGGAACTAGGGGCTCGTCACCTCCTAGGACTCGAGACATTCCTCTTGGGAGGTATCCCATTAATAAGAAGGCCGGGGCGTAGTTTGTGGAACTATGAACAGTCGAGTTGTATGCGTGAACAACTACCTCATATGTGTGTGTAAGTTATTTTATTGTGGATTTCTGGCCCTCCTTATATACATTTTGATAACTAATTATTTAACTATTTAATTATTTTATGATATAATTACTGAGTCAGTAATGATTTCATGTTTAACTACTTATTACCCTTTTTCTATCCTATGACTCCCATGTCTGAGACAAGGGTTCCAATCTAAGCCTGAACTCAAAGGTTCAGAGGTCAAGATCTGAGATAGAAGCAAAATGCCAGTGACTTGAGCCTTTGAAGTTGACTTACAGTGACTCACAAAATTGTCCCAATGTTTTACACTTTTCAATTGTTTGATGAATAACTTGAGAGCATCAACAGATATAAACAAAGTGTTGGTACATCAAACATAGTGTTTGATCATGGTTATACCACAAAAAAAGAATTATGTAATTCCCATCAATATTCATTGAAATATATGCAATTTAATATAATAACTCATTGGGACAATTTTGTGTGTATATTAAAAATATAGTAATTGTAATTCTAGTACTTGGTATGACCTCCCTTGGCCTTAATAACTGCTTCTAGTCTTCTAGGCATACTTTCAATTAAATTCTGACACACCTCTGGTGTGTTAAGAACTGAAAACTGACTAATGTTGGTAGGCTGATGGGGACCGATTGGAAGGACTTGGCTTCAGCTTATATGCTGCACCCTTGCAAATAACCGTCAGGTGTCCTTAAATTTCGGACAGGCGAAGACTAGTCCTAACGAGTGCCTCTCTGTGAGTTACCAATCGGGACTGACGGATAAGTCGAGTGTCAGGCCAAGCACTATTGTCTAGGACAATTTGTCATCCAGACTCTGTTTGGACATCCTGGACCCTCTAGATACTTAAAGATCTTGTGTTCTGATCTACCCCTGAGTCTGTTTGACATGCATTCATTCATTTGCTTATTGTTTCCCCTGGACCTTTTCCTATTCTATCTCAATCCTTATTCCTAGTATAGTCTACCTTCTATTGTTTCTTGTTCACCTGTTTTGTCTTTTTGTCTTAGATTAGTAGTATAATATGTTAGAATTGCTAGACTTTGCAAGTTTCATAATACACTTGACTTGGTTTGAGTACAAATAACATGTTGCAAATGTATGTAGAACATAGTTAAAGTAGCTACTCTATATACCTGACTACCAGTAATACCATAACCAGTTATCCATTAATCATACATATGTATATGACATTGTTCACAAATACAAGAAATCTAATACTCCTCCAATGGAGTCTCAGTCCACACTAAATGACTAACAGAACATGTTCTGTAACATCATGTTCCTCATTTTTGTCTGTTGCTGTGGTTATAACATTAACCAATGTTTTCTGATCTTGTTTAGGTGACACAGATGGACAATCTACAGCATAATGCCCCCTACCACTGGAGGATAATCTTGGCACAGGCAAGTTTCTGTTTCATCACAAAGGCACAGACTGTTTTTGAGTGTTCAGAGCCAGATGGACAGACTGTATCACCACTAACAACATCCCAAAGGTCTTTCTCAGTAAGTAGAGCTTCCATCAAGTAAGCCCATTCAGTGTAATTGTACTCATTGAGTTTTGGAATCAATGGTTCTGGCATGGTTTCAGTCTGAGTCCAGTTATGCAATGCTTTTCGGCAAGGCATGCACAAGTTCAAGTTCAAGTTGGAATTTCAAGTGTGTATTTGAGTTCAAGTTTGAGTTCGATGCAGCACACACTTTTCAATGAGGTGTGGCCAATGGTTCAGTTCGAGTTCAATGCAGTGCATGCTTTTCAATGAGGCATGGCTTTTCAAAGAGGTGTGGCAGTGGTTGGGGTTGACTTCATAGCATGAGTGTCAGAAGGGGTTGGTGTGCTATGTCCATGATGATCAAGCGAGCAGCTAGTCAAGGCTGTACAAGTCTAGTGGTTTCAGGCCCCACCCAGTGTTGCTTGATAATGCCCTTCAAGCTAGGTTATATGTATGTTTGTGTTAGAATTGCTAGACATCATGAGTTTCATAATATGCTTGGCTTGGTTTGAGTACAAATAATGCATTGCAAATGTATGTAGAACATAGTTAAAGTAGCTACTCTATATACCTGACTACTGGTAATACCATAACTGGTTATCCATTAATCACATGTGACATTGTTCACAAATACAAGAAATCTAATATAATAATAACCCATCAATATAGTCTAGGATTTATTTGTACTTACAATCTGATCAGAATACCAACTTAGTACTCACCTGCCACCCACCTAATTACCTGCTTGGTGCCTAGCTCAGAGGCCCCAGGTCTCCCAACTTTGGTGTATAGCATATTATCAGAGCCCCTGGGTCTCCCAACTCTAACTCATTGCATATTCTCAGACTCCCCAGGTTACTTGTCCCCCTCTGTCTGAAGTTAAGACCCAACAATCATGTGAGGGCATAGCAGATAAGCTGAAGCCAAGTCCTACCCATCCCCAGAACATTTGCAGGTTTTCCCTGGATTTTTGCCCATAAGCCCCAAGCTTAACAATGGAATACAAGGAATAGTGGAGAGCTGTTGAGCTCTTGTGTGAGTGACAGATGTGAATGAGTGGATCAGGTACTATATTAGCATGCATCATGTGATTAAAAGGTACATACCAAGTGTCAATTATAGTTAGCACAAAGCCATAAATCAGTAGTGTGATGGCATCCCGTTTTCTCAATTAAATACCAAATCGTCTTAAATAATATATATACCTATTGTGTAACCATCAAAGGTTTAGTCATGCCTCCCAATACACTTGTTGCTGCACTGTTGGTATTGCTGCAACACACAGTGTCCCTGTCCTCCGAGTGCCAGTTGAGAATGCGATAGCACAGTTCAGCATAATAACTGAATTTATTTAATAAAACGGATGAGATATGGCCAAGATGAATGTAGCAGGGAGAAACCTATTTTTTAGTGCTGTATGTGTCCCGTAAGTGCGACAGTGAACGCAATAAAGTGACTGAGAAGTGGGTTCTATGACATTCATAATGTAAATACAACGGACTCGTACCTCCTGAGAACCATATAGTGAGCGGGGTCACAAAGAGAGATTTGAATGTGATCAAGAAATTATCTTATTAATAATTATCGACTTCGGCAACCGGCCGAATCCCGACAACGAGGAGTCTCGCCGGGGGATTCATGTGCCCGACTCGGAGGGACCGTCCTCGGGGGAATTCCGAAATATATGCCAAAGAAGACAAACAACCGTGATGACGATGCAGCGTAACCGATGTTCATGGAATTAGAGAGTTTGTATATTATTTTCTTAAAGTTATATGAAGGAAAACACTATAGGTACGGATTTCCTTCTGTGCAAGTCGTGTCACGAACCTAACAATCCTCAGTGACCATCGGTCATGCCACAAAACAGTCACAACGACTGAATAGTGATGCGATAACCGATGGTTCATGAGTTAGAACACTCATCAGCTTCGGGGAAATGCACTTGAGGTCATATGGAAAGAAAGCTGAGCCCCCAATGGGGAAGGGTCGGCTGTGCATCGGGAGACGAGGCCTATTCTTTCCATTAACGATATCTTCGTAGAAATAATGACCACAGAACGTTCATGTACATGCGATCTAAGTATGGACCCGTTCTAAAGATAAGAGCCTGCGGCGCCCAAATCAAAGTGTACCGCATCTGCCACGCGTCTAGGCACTGTCCGTGCCGGCTGGGAGTCGTCCCTTTCCATCGATGGCTATAGTGAGACCGGCTATACGTTTTAAATTATGTTTCTAGCGATTTTCTAAAAAAGAAGAAATAGTTTTGGTGCGTCAAGGAACTTCGAACAGTCCTCCGTCAACCAGCTGGCATCCTTCCTTCAAGACGTGGGCGAGACATAACCCAAAAGCATCCCCAACTTCACATTCCCATATTGTTTCCGCCCCCCGACTTTTCCTTTCTCCTTCTTCCCGAAGCTATGGCCAAAAAATTTCTCGCAGCTCGGGTGTTTCTTTAAATGCCGCTTTCTTTCTTTTGATCTATTGTACCATACTCTCATCGGGCTTTCTGTGTCACACTCGGGATTCGGGCAGAGCCCTAGATGCAGAAGGGCAGTCTCCAGCCTCCATTGGGTCTTCACGATGTTCGCATGTGTCATTTTGATGATCTTTCGACGGATTGCGAACACCTCGTTAGCGACATGCTGCCGCGCCCAATGCTCCAGTACTCTGCCGTTATCCACCGCGCTTTCACTGAATGAACACCGGTATTCCTCGCCTTTCATTCCGTACAGCATGCCCCAAGGGCAAGGAAGCAAAGGCCCTGGCGCTGCACCTCTTCTCCGCGTAGGTGAAGAAGACAACAGGGATTCAGACGAGATGGGGGAAGGTGAGGAGGATGGAACTGGGAATGATGGTTGTGTTGGTTGTGACGGTTGGGGTTTCTGTTGTGGTTGTGGTTGTTGGTAAAATGAGCTCGGACACTGTAGGATCAAGAGATGCTCTGCAGACGCTCTTCCGCCTGGCTCGCAAATGTTGATTCTCTCACTGTCGCCGGTGAGACGCATTTCTTCTTCCAGCGATGGTCCGAGATCTTGAAATCTAATTTGTTGGCCGGCGGATGTATTGCTGTCGGACATAGGGTTAGATACTGGTTATTGGATATTTGTTTATAAAACACATACAATACTCCGTCGACCAAAACATTAGCCGATACCTCCCATGATCCAGATGATGCATCATTTTGCGTCTCATGTGGGATTGAGCTGTGAAATTACAATGAAACTGTAATAACGAGTTACCAGTACAGTACATACAACATATTTCGGCTTCCTGCGTGTATAACCGGTTGACTATCCGGAGACAGAGACTGGGTCCATGATCCTGAACTTCCTCCGTCACTACTAGCAAACATGAAGAAATAATGAGCATCCATCCATTGTGAGCGAGAACACACGTACCAGTTCGATGTCATAGGCAATACAAACTCTTGATATGCCAACTGCGACATCGACGGATAATTTCCTCCCGGTTGAATATGCTCCGCCGAAGCAGGATGGCTCCCGCGGGGATGAGGTACCGCCGGACTAGAGATCCATGAGTGAACGATCAAACAAAATTTTCAAGATAGGGCTTACTCATTACCGTACCAACTGTTGCATCCCATGAGAGGGGAGTTAAAATTCCCCGGATGTATGCGATCTGGCCTAATTGGCCGGCTCGCATGTCCAGATGGCTCGGGCCCAGGCCAGGATGTCCGGGTAGCACTTATTATAGCTCGTGCTGATCTGAACAATAATTCTGAGCAGGATTCAGCAGCCATTGCGAAACATAAACTCACCCTTGCCGGTAACCGTATTTCTCCATTGGATCGAATTGAATTTTCGACGACCTATGGAACGTAGAGCTACCTAAATGTCGCTCAGTATGTCCCCCATGGTGTGAGTAGCCACCTCCCGGTGCCTGGTTATGTGAATTGCCATTTACTCCATAGGAGAAACTAGACACGTCGTCAACTCCTGTTGACGGCTCACACTCGCGTTCACGGTGAGTTCCCAACAAAGAACTTCGAAATCCAGTCAAAGGGTAAATACAGTAGGTTCGAATGCAGGCATACCTATCACAATGACTAGCGCAGGGACCCAAGTCAGTATTGCCTGTCGTCATAGATTGTGAGCCATCAATGCTTCTCGTAGGGTGATCCTTACCACCGACGCCCGGTGAAATATGAGACGACCATCCTAAGTAACTGTAATGTGGTGTCATGAAATGTAGTAATGATACAGATAGCTAGACGCACCTGGTGGGAGACGACACCTCGGATGTTGGAGAATGGGAGAGGTCTGTCAGAGCACTGTGCAGGTTTAGTCCAAGTTTAAATTTGTACGCGATGAACCTCACATCAACGGACGAGATGTCGATGCAATGAGTTCGAACGGTAAACTCGTTGCAGGCGAAGGATTTGGGTAACTCCCGCCTAAAACACTGGAGTCCATTACCGAACTTGACTCTCCCATTGATTTACTGTATAGTGAAATGAGATATGACAGTTATCTAATAGAGCGCAACAGGTACCCGTTGATATTCCAGTCCACCACCTGAGGAAAGGTATCCTCAAAGGCGAAGTCGAAATCCGGTCTGAAAATATCTTCTAAGATTTATATGTTTATGATAAACTGAGACTTACATGGCACTATGTCGCGCGTAGGAAGCCGTCCCGTGTACGGGATGGCAAATATGATTTGAGGCGTTTTCTTCGGGGTAAACAGCATTTGAAGAAAACTCCTCCCACAAAGCGATGTCACCCAGCCTGCGAATGACACAACAATGAATAAATGTGAATCACGGTAGATGATTGAAACGAGGGTACGTTGAAACATCAACCTGAGAGGGGCTGGAACCCATCACGGATTGGTTCATAGACGTTGGATACGATAATGTGTGTTTCTGGACGGACATTCTGGAGTACACTTAGAAGGACAACAGGCCACGTTCAATGGACGAGGCCCTTGTATAGTTAAAAGATAATGATCGTGGATGGCACTGATTTATACCCCTTCAGGTGTTGTATTATCAAATTGAAGAATTGCCTATTTAAGATTTCGTCATTGAACACGAGAAACTAAAACTCATCGATCCTGCAGTGCGTGTGAAACACGTGTCGTTCAGATAGTCCATTATGGGATGTGTCAACCTGAGACTTCGGCAACTTGGGCCTGGGGAAGTAGACCGGCATGTTGAATGCATACTTAGAGAACGAGCTGTGTTCCAATATCGGGAAACACCCCGCATGATCCTTAATATCAGAAACAAATGACTAATTCAATTCTAGGGGAAAGAGGAAGAAATAGTATTTGGTTGTCCATACCGGAGCCATTACTAGTAAGGAATTGGCTGCCTAATTGCTCTTTATTTTTCGGTGGGCATATACGCCAGCCGTTGTGCTTGCTCCAGCCTTAGAGATGAGCTCACTAGATGAGAGCCGGCGTCCATGAACACATATTTAGGCAGAAACGCAGATAATACACAGCCACCCGCCTATTATGGGAAGATTGGAGCCTGAACCACGCGAAAGTCATGTTTTCCTGCAGTTCGAGTCACGCTCCATTTCCATCTGGTTCTAACCGTGGCTCGGGTCCTTATCATAACCATGTGCATTCTTTTTTTTGACTCACACACGTAACCGCTGTGGCATTTTTCAATTTATCGATGCTTCGCCCCATTCTACATATTACTTGCTCCCATCAACTTCTCTCGGGGCTCAGCTCGCTTATTTTTGGGGCGATGAGAGAGCTCAAGTTACTACTAAGCATTTGAAACCAATTAGTTGCGGCTACAAGAACACATCGAAAAAATAATCTCACATTGCGAGGGGCAGGCAGTTTTACTGCCTTTATATATACCCCAGGTCGGTCGATGCATGCTTGGTACACGTGTGGAGTCGGTAAAAGTACAATGAGTGGGACCGAATTTTTCATTTATGATTCTGGTTGGTGATGAATATATTTCCAGTTAGATCCTGTAATACAGTTTGTTATAGATGGGTACATTTGCCATACTCACTCATGTTCGACTCATCAGAATATGTAACAGATCCGACATGAGATCGTCATAGCATCATTCCCATGGGCCCAGTGTAGTGAAAGAACAATGAGAAAGAGACAAGGGGCAGACAAAATCTAGATCTGTCATGCTAGTCGCAACCAGCCCAACGTTTCAGGGGACAAAGGAGTTCCCAGTAATAATTTCAAATATTTTGACAATAGAAATGGCGGATAGAAGCATCGACATTGCAGCTTCCATTCAACGTCTCAGCATTATCGTACCAAATTCTTGCTCTTTTTGTCATTGGCTTGGCTTTTCGTACTTATGAAACAAGTGGAATAGTAATCGGATAGTCTCATCGATTGCTGTAATACCCCAAGTAAGCAAAGACACAACCAGAACTTATTTCTGAGATCAAAGCCATGGTCATACCACTCAGTACACTTGTTGCACTATTGGTATGGCTGCAACACACAGAAGGTGTCCCTGTCCTCCGACTCCCAAGTTGAGAATGCGATAACACAGTTCAGCATAATAACCAAATTCATTTCTTAACACAGGTGAGACGTGGCCAAGATGGATGTAGCAGGCAGAAATCTATTTTTTGTGATTGTACGGATCCTGTAAGTGCGACAGCGAAAGAAATAAAATGACTGAGAAGTGGGTTCTATGTCATTAATAATGGAAATACAAAGGGACTCGTATCTCCTGAGAACCATATCGTGAACGGGGTCACATAGAGAGAACTGAATGTCGTCAAGAAATTATATTATTAATAAATATCGACTTTGACAATCGGTCGAATTTTGGCGGTGAGGAGTTTCGCCGGATTCATGTGCCCGACTCGGAGGGACCGTCCTCGGGGGAATTCCGAAATATATGCCAAAGAAGACAAACAACCGTGATGACGATGCAGCTTAGCCGATGTTCATGGAATTAGAGAGTTTGGATATTATTTTCAAAAAGTTAGCTGAAGGAAAACACTATAGGTACGGATTTCTTTCTGTGCGAATCGTGTCGCGAACCTAACAGTCCTCAGTGACCATTGGTCATTCCACAAAGCAGTCACAACGACTGAATAGTGATGCGATAACCGATGGTCCATCAGTTAGAACACTCATCAGCTTCGGGGAAATGCACTTGAGGTCATATGGAAAGAAAGCTGAGCCCCCATAGGGAAGGGTCGGGTGTGCATTGGGAGACGAGGCCTATTCTTTCCATAAACGATATCTCCGTAGAAATAATGACCACAGAACGTTCATATACATGCGATCTAAGCATGGAGCCATTCTAAAGATAAGAGCCTTCGGCGCCTAGATCGGAGTGTACCGCATTTGCCACGCGTCTAGGCACTGTCAGTGCCGGCTGGGAGTCGCTCCTTTCCATCGAAGGAGAAATAGTTTTGGTGCATCAAGGAACTTTGAACAATCCTTTGTCAACCAGCTGGCATCCTTCCTTCAAAATTTGGGCGACACATAACCCAAAAGCCTCCCCATCTCCCCATTCCCATATATTTCCCGCCTTCCGGCTTTTCCTTTCTCCCTCTTCCCGACGCTCTGGTCAAAAAAATCCTCGCAGCTCGGGTGGTTGCTTATATGCTGCTCTCTTAGGTTTGACCTATTGTCCCCTACTGTCATAGGGCTTTCAGTGTCGCACTCGGGATTCGGACAGAGCCCTAGATGAAGAACGGCAGTCTCCAGTTTCCATTGGGTGTTCACGATGCTCGCATCTTTCATTTCGATGATCTTTCGACGGATTGCGAACACCTCGTTAGCGACATGCTGCCGCGCCCAATGCTGCAGCACTCTATATCTGTCCACCATGCTCTCACTGAGTGAGCAGCGGTCTTCCTTGCCGTTCGTTGCGTACAGCATGCCCCAAGGGCAAGGCAGCAAAGGCCCTGGTGCTGCGCCTCTTCTCCGTGTAGGCGAAGAAGACAATAGGGATTCAGACGAGATGGGGGGAAGTGAGTAGGATGGAACTGGGAACAATGGTTGTGTTGGTTGTGACGGTTGTGCTCTCTGTTGTGGTTGTGGTTGTTGGTAAAACGAACTTGGACACTGTAGGATCGAAAGATGCTCTGCAGACGCTCTTCCGCCTGGCTCGCAAATGTTGATTCTCTCACTGTCGCCGGTGAGACGCATTTCTTCTTCCAGCGATGGTCCGAGATCTTTATAAAAGATTAGTTGGCCGGCGGATGTATTTCTGTCGGACATAGGGTTAGATACTGGTTATTAGATATTTGTTTATAAAACACATACAATACTCCGTCGACCAAAACATTAGCCGATACCTCCCATGATCCAGATGACGCATCATTTTGCGTCTCATGTGGGATTGAGCTGTGAAATTTCAATGAAACTGTAATAACGAGTTACCAGTACAGTACATACAACATATTTCGGCTTCCTGCATGTATAACCGGTTGACTATCCGGAGACAGAGACCGGGTCCATGATCCTGAACTTCCTCCGTCACTACTAGCAAACATGAAGAGATAATAAGCATGCATTCATTGTGAGTGAGAACACACGTACCAGTTCGATGTAATAGGCAATACAAACTCTTGATATGCCAACTGCGACATCGACTGATAATTTCCTCCTGGTTGAATATGTTCCATGGAAGCAGGATGGCTTTGCTGGGGATGAGGTATCGCCGGACTAGAGACCCGTGAGTGAATGATCAAACAAAATTTTCAAGATAGGGCTTACTCATTACCGGACCAACTGTTGTATCCCATGTGAGGGATGTTGAAATTCCCCGGATGTATGCGATCTCGCCCAATCGGTCGACTCGGATGTGCAGATGGCTCGGGTGCAGATGGCCCGGGCCCAGCCGTACGGATAGCACGTATTATAGCTCGTGCTGATCTGGAGAATAATTCTGAGAGGGATTCAGCAGCCATTGCGAAACATAAACTCACCTTTGGTGAAAATCGTATTTCTCCATTGGATTGAATCGTACTTTTGACGACCTTTTGGATATAGAGCTACCTAAATGTCGCTCAGAATATCCCCCATGGTGCGAATAGCCGCTTCCCGGTGCCTGGTTATGGTGTGAATGGTCATTTATTCCATAGGGGAAACCAGACACGTCGTCAACTCCTGTTGACGGCTCACACTCGCGGTCACAGTGAGTTTCCAACGAAGAACTTCAAAATCCAGTCAAATGGTAAATACGGCAGGTTCGAATGCAGGAATACCTAACACAATGACCAGCACCGGGACCCAAGTCACAATACTCACCCGTCATCCTAGATTGTGGACCACCAATGCTTCTCGTAGGCTGATACTGACCACCGACGCCCGGTGAAATATGAGACGACCATCCTAAGTAACTTCAATGTGGTGTCAGGAAAGGAAATGTAGTAATGATACAGATAGCTAGACGCACCTGGTGGGAGACGACACCTCGGGTGTTGGAGAATGGGAGAGGTCTGTCAGTGCACTGTACAGGTTTAGTCCAACTTCAAATTTGTACGCGATGAACCTCACATCAACGGATGAGATGTCGATGGAATGAAATCGAACGGTGAACCTGTTTCAGGCGAAGGGTTTGGGTAACTCCCGCCTAAAACACTAGAGTCCATTACGGAACTCGACTCTCCCATTGATTGACTATATAGTGATATGAGAATGACAGTAATCTAATAGAGCGCAACAGATACCCGTTGATATTCCAGTCTACCACCTGAGGAAAGGTATCCCCAAAGCCGAAGTCGAAATACGGTCTGAAAATATCTTCTAAGACTTATACGTTTTTGTTAAATTGAGACTTACAAGCCACTTTCTTCGGGTTGGGCAGTATTTGGAGAGAATTCTTCGTACAAAGCGATGTCACCCAGCCTGCGAGTGAAACGACAGTAAAAAAATGTGAATCATGGTAGATGATTGAAACGAGCCTACGTTACAACATCAACCTGAGAGGGCGTGGAACCCAACACGGATTGGTTGCTACAGGTTTGATACGATAATGTCTGTTTCTGGGCGGACATTCCGGAGTACACTTAGAAGACGAGGGAAAACAATGATTGTGGAAGGCATGCACGCTGATTTATACCCCCTCAGGTGTTGTATTATGAAATCGAAGAATTGCCTATTTAAGATTTCGTCATTGAACACGAGAAGCTAGGGCTGTGAAACACGTGTCGTTCAGATATTCCATTATGGGATGTGTCAACCTGAGACTTCGGCAACTTGGGCCTGGAGAAGTAGATCGGCATGTTGAATGCATACTTCGAGAACCAGCTGTGTTCCAATATCGGGAAACACCCCGCATGATCCTTATTGTCAAAACCAATGACTAATTCAATTCTAGGGGAAAGAGGAAGAAATAGTATTTGGTTGTCCATACCGGAGCCATTACTAGTAAGGAATTGGCTGCCTAATTGCTCTTTATTTTTCGGTGGGCATATACGCCAGCCGTTGTGCTTGCTCCAGCCTTAGAGATGAGCTCACTAGATGAGAGCCGGCGCCCATGAACATATATTTAGGCAGAAACGCAGATAATACACAGCCACCCGCCTATTATGGGAAGATTGGAGCCTGAACCACGCGAAAGTCATGTTTTCCTGCAGTTCGAGTCACGCTCCATTCCATCTGGTTCTAACCGTGGCTCGGGTCCTTATCATAACCATGTGCATTCTTTTTTTTGACTCACACACGTAACCGCTGTGGCATTTTTCAATTTATCGATGCTTTGCCCCACTCTATATATGACTGGCTCCCATCAACTTCTCTCGGAGCTCAGCTCGCTTATTTTTGGGGCGCTGAGAGAGCTCAAGTTACTACTAAGCATTTGAAACCAATTCGTTGAGGCTACAAGAACACATCGAAAAAATAATCTCACATCGCGAGGGGCAGGCAATTTTACTACCTTCATATGACCCCCAGGTCGGTCGATGCATGCTGTGGTGCCACTAATTGTACTTTTACCGACCCGGAGTTCTTGATTTAAGATTCTGGTTGGTGATGAATATATTTCCAGTTAGATCCTATAATACAGTTTGTTATAGATGGCTCCATTTGCCATACTCACTCATGTTCGACTCATCAGAATATGTAACAGATCCGACATGAGATCGTCATAGCATCATTCCCATGGGCCCAGTGTAGTGAAAGAACAATGAGAAAGAGACAAGGGGCAGACAAATCTAGATCTGTCATGCTAGTCGCAACCAGCCCAACGTTTCAGCGGACAAAGGAGCTCACAGTAATAATTTCAAATATTTTGACAGTAGAAATGGCGGATAGAAGCATCGACACTACAGCTTCCATTCAAAGTTTTAGCATTATTATATCAAATTCTTGCTCTTTTTATCATGGGCTTGGCTTTTCGTACTTATGAAACAAGTGGAATAGTAATCGGATAGTCTCATCGATTGCTGTAATACCCCAAGTAAGCAAAGACACAACAGAACCTATTTCTGAGATCCCCCCCGGCAATAAGTTGTTACCCTTTGAACTGGCGGTCTCTTATTGGATTTGCCTGTCACCCTACCACTTGCACTATTCCTTCGGAAAGGCAGACTTCTCTCAGACTTCGATCGCCTATTTGAGAAGGCAACAGCTAGAGTGTAGGTGGGGAAGGGGGGCCACTGCGGCATTCCCAAAGACGGACTTTGATGAGATGAAATGCAGAATCGAATTACCAGCAGCTGTGATATACTTGTAGTTTGGCTTTTTCCATAAAAAAACTGACGGCCCCCAGTCATCCACATTTTGACCCGTATATGATTGAATCGTCTTGTGTTGCCACGTGGAGGATTTCATTATCTATTTCAAGTTGTGCCATAGGATAAGACCAAAAACTCTCACATTATTCAAGAAATGATATTTAGCCTTCCAATCAGTTAATCTCTCAGGGGCTCCCAACTGCATAAGGAGCAAAATGCGGTGGCAGCGCGTTCTCGTTCACTCCTGGGTGGGAGTAGGTTTGGTGGTATGCGGGATCTTAGATTTATCACAGACCATATTTTTATGTAAACTCTGCGATGTTTCGATTTATTTTCCAACGTCTGAGTCATTATTTAATGGGGCGGGAGCCCGTTTGTAGCTCTCGTTTGGGGCATCTGTTAATTTCCAGAAATATTATTTCTCCCTTTTGTGCATAGCCACCCGACTAGGTATTGTGAGATTTAATGATCTGCAAACTCTCGAGTTTTCGTTTATGAGATGGTAGCCACATTCTGGGATCCTTTCTCAGAAGCACGAAGTGTACATGAACGTCTTACACAGAATTACCGTCTTTGTCAAAAGAACTTCTCGTTTTCGTTTATCAATTAGGTGGTTTGCATCAAATGTGAATATTTCATGTCTAAGCTGGCAAATATTTCACAGATTAGAGTCCTGATGTGTCGGTCCTGAAGAATTATCATGGATACTTTGATATTTAGGGTGTCTGTGATGGTATTAAATCAGACGTCGTGACTTGTGCTTTGTTTTCTTATTTTCACTATATTTGCCTTGCTCATCACGTGGTAGATCCCCCGCTCATGTCCGGAGGCTTTATTTGAAAAAAAGGAAAGAAAAATAATTCTCTTGTATTCCCTGTGCAAAAAATGCTCGCCACGTCGCCTTTCTCCCCTCATACAACAAGATCAGCCCGTTTCAGGGCCGGATCTTATAGCGAACTTTCCTTTGAGTCCTGCATTCACCTCTTCTCGAATCTCAGACAATCTGGGTTTCTCACAGTGATAGAGCGATACAACTACCAGTGATTCAGTTCTCACGGAACAGAAGCTTCTCACTGATGCTCGCATAGAATGACTTTATTATTATAGTTCTCTGAAAAAGACCTCTTTGTGGTGGTTGAGTGTCTGTAGGTTAAAGCCGACATTATTATTTTTGTCTTATTTATTGAATGTTCTTACAGTGTACTTTCTTTGTATATCACGCCATCCAATGTTATTCCCCTCGCCCCCCTCGCAGCCACGGGCACACATCCATCTAGCCGACAAGCGTAGCCACTGTACCAATATTTCCCATTGTTTACCAATGCCTCAAACTATTCATTGTGATACTTATACTCTGAAAACGCTTTCCCACCCAACTGACAAAGGCTTTTTTCCCCAATGTCACTGTTAAGGCGTAACTCCTCTTCCAGCGATTGTCCGAGATGACCAATGTACGTTTGTTGGCAGCGGATGGAGCATTTTTTTTGGCACATTGGGTTAAATACTGTCTATCAGATATTTTATTTCTAAAATACATACAATGCTCCGTCAACCAGAATCTTGCCGACACCTCCTATGATCCAAATGATGTATCATTTTGCGTCTCATTACTACTGGGACTCGAGTGGTTAAACTCCAGTGAAGCTGCAATCACAAGTTACCAAGGCAGTCCATACATGTGATTTCGGCCTATTGCGTGTAGAACAGACTGGCTATCCAGAGAGGCTGGGTTCACAATTGCTGTCAGTATTAGCACACATGAAAAGAAAATGAGTAGGCATCCATTTTGAGCGAGAGTACGTTTACCAGTTCGATGTTTCAGGGAACGCAGCCTCTATGACATCGAGGCGTGATGGGCTCTGTGTTTAGTATGTTGTGGTCGGCGTTAGATGGCCTCCCATTACCATAACAATTATTGTGTCCAATACTAGAGGGGTTGAATCTTCGTATTTATACAATCACGCCCAATTGGTCGATGGAGCATTTTTTGGCACATTGGGTTAAATACTGTCTATCAGATATTTTATTTCTAAAATACATACAATGCTCCGTCAACCAGAATCTTGCCGATACCTCCTATGATCCAAATGATGTATCATTTTGCGTCTCATTACTACTGGGACTCGAGTGGTTAAACTCCAGTGAAGCTGCAATCACAAGTTACCAAGGCAGTCCATACATGAGATTTCGGCCTATTGCGTGTAGAACAGACTGGCTATCCAGAGAGGCTGGGTTCACAATTGCTGTCAGTATTAGCACACATGAAAAGAAAATGAGTAGGCATCCATTTTGAGCGAGAGTACGTTTACCAGTTCGATGTTTCAGGGAACGCAGCCTCTTGATATGCCGATTATGACATCGAGGCGTGATGGGCTGCGTTTAGTATGTTGTGGTCGGCGTTAGATGGCCTCCCATTACCATAACAATTATTGTGTCCAATGCTAGAGGGGTTGAAGCTTCGTATTTATACAATCATGCCCAATTGGTCGATGGTAGATAATTGAGATGGGCCCACATGGAAGCGTCAATTTGATAGGGGGTGGTGGATTGGCCAATGGAGGTTGGGGATCGGGATGGTTGTGTTGGAGTGTAAATTTCTGAGTGCAGTTAGAAACTCCACAGGGTCAATGGACAAGGGCGTGTATAGTCGCAAGACAATGATGGCGGTGCCTTGCACTGCGTGCCATCCGCATGGCAGGCTGCTTTATATGTATATTTCCTTGGGGGTTGTGTTATAAAATCAAAGGATTCCTTGTTTAGTATTTGGTCATGGAAAACGGGAAACTAGGGCCTATTGATCCTGCAGTGCGTGGAAGGCGCGTATCGTTCAGCTATTTCCATTATGGGCTGCTCAGGCTCAGGCTCAG
Organism: Hysterangium stoloniferum; assembly: GCA_015178975.1. NCBI lineage: Eukaryota > Fungi > Basidiomycota > Agaricomycetes > Hysterangiales > Hysterangiaceae > Hysterangium > Hysterangium stoloniferum. The sequence goes on along the minus strand of WHVD01000035.1, from coordinate 12,078 downwards.
GCTTTGGTAACCTGGGCCTCGAGAAGTAGATTGGCATGTTGGACGCATGTTTAAGGAATAGGGGCTGTGTTAGAATATCGGCATATTATATTGCGTTATCTTTGATATCAGGTGCTAATGGTCAGACCTATTCTAAAGGAAGGAGTAAGCAATAGTATTTGCTTGTCCAAACCGGAGCTGATAACAGGTTGGCGTCCTATTTTTTTCCAGTGGGAATATAACCTAGTTTTGTCTTTGCTCCAGCAGTAGAGATGAACAAATGAAAACCCACTAGACGAGAGTCGGCGCCCATGAAAACACATTGGGGCAGAAACGCAGATGATACACAGCCTCGGAAGATTGGTACCTGAATAGCGTGCCTAAGCCGTGTATTCGAGCCACGTTCCATTTTAATTTTCTAGTTCCAAACTGCGGCTTGTTTCCTTAGCGTAGTCATAAGGACACATCTCTTCAGCCAAAGAGGGTAGCTAACAAACGGCGACATTGGCAATTCGTCGAACGTGGGCAGTGAGGAATTTCATTCACCAAGTTTGTGTTATTTGGTCAACTCGGAAGAACCGACCCAGTGGGCGCAGATGTATATGTCAAGGAAGAGAAATAACCTTCTGGTGATAGTACTATAATAGCCGATAAGTATAATTAGAGACCGAGTAGGCATTTATTTCAAAAAACGATGTGAAGGAAAATACTGCGCGTACCGATTCTGAGCAGGTCGTGTCGCCTGCCTAAAGTCATTACTGAACGTCCGACATTTTAGAAAACGGGCCATAATGAGGTCATGAATATGAATTGAGGTTAGTGGCAGAACAACTGGTGATCCATGAATTTGAATTTTGCTTCGGGGATATGAACTAATTGAAGGTCATATAGAGCAGAAGCTTGAGCCTTGATAGGGAAAGATCGGCTGTGCTTCGGGACTCTCGAGGCCTGTTCTTTTCCATAAATGAAATGTCCTCAGGAATAATTATCACAGAACCACCTAATGGACCCACCATACCTTACCTAAGTAGCACGGACTGACACCCCGGCCGACCCGCCTAACTGGGTATGTCTCACAGACGAATAATACTACATACCTCTGGCCTTACCTAAAAAAATTTACCTCGCCCCTCACCATCCTCCCGGTTACACCCATGCGCTGGCTTTGTGACCATGGTCCAACGTGACCGTCAGCCACCATGTCACTCGCGTCCCAAACCCCAGCGCTCATCATTGCGCGTCGTCGTCGCCGACGGTGACGGCAGCCGCACTTCCTAAATGTCCGCGAAAAATTCCATTGTTTTTTCCTACCTCGTGTAAACATATTCTAGTACTATTACTTGTTTATTATGTCCATTTTCAATAAATAATGACAAGCTTGCAGACCGAGGATCCCAAAAGAAAATTGGTTGAGATTTAGTGTGTGAAAAGCTTATTATTCATACATGTATCTACATTTCTCATTTTATAAAATTATTATTGGCCCAACCAATTGATGTTACATATGGACTGTATACTTGTACCGAAGCAGGAAGTGTTGAACTGCACCAACAAAAGCTTATTATTCATACATGTATCTACATTTCTCATTTTATAAAATTATTATTGGCCCAACCAATTGATGTTACATATGGACTGTATACTTGTACCGAAGCAGGAAGTGTTGAACTGCACCAACAAACGCGTGACATGATGTTACTTCACGTGAGTCCTCCACACTGCTGATATCACTCACCCCCTCTTTTCATCACTCCCTATCCCTTTTACAATGCCCAAGGCTTCCAAGACCAAATCCACTTCACGTAAGGTAATGTCATTTGAGGTTGATAATGAAACTGGACAGGTAGTGCAGACCACTCGAGGTCCCCGCGATATAGTTCAAGCACAGGCTGACCTTAGGGTTCGACGCAAAGCTATGATAGAAAGTATGTATCTTTTTAGCTATATTAACTCTTGCTTACCTCCATCTATCCAGGTTCGATTGTGATTGAACGAGAAGTATTGCGAGAGCATGGGGTGCCAACCCTTTCACCTCCCCCTCCACCAACTTCTCGGAGTGGTGCAGTTGGTATGGATGCTGTGGACTCTATGGATGTAGTGGAGAATGACGATGATGGGGATTGGGTTACTGATGTGGGTGATAAACCGGATGAGATTTATCGTGAGTTAGAAGATAGTATACGTGATATGGAATCCAATCACGTCCATTATATCAAGTTAGTATGTTTTACTCCTTTAAATTTTCTCTAACTTATTGCTTGGCCTATTATGTAGAACATCTGATATCCGTGATCGCCATGATCGTCTCGAACGTCAAAATGCAGCATGGGCGTTAATACTCCCTTTGCTCGTGGATGCTCACCTTCAGTGGGAGCATACTGGACCTCCCAAAGTCATACCAGAAGTTGAGGTGCATAGTACTATTCTTGTTATTGATCTTTTTGGTATACTTATTGATCTATTTCCATTGTTGATCTGTGTTGACATTGTGTTTTTAGAGAGTCAAGATGTCATGTTCCCTCTAGATGATCAAACACCTAATGTAACCATGGCACGTCATGGTTACTTTGGAAATGCCCCTCATCATCCTTCAATTGCCATATCGACATCCACATTAGAATTACTCCCTGTCCTGATGGCATGATGCCCTCAGCTTAGTATTCAGGCGTTTGTCAAAGGAGTTTGTGATCTGCATCGAGTAAGTCTTTAAATATATATATCAGCTCATCTAATTATTCTCCTAGGTTCCTTATAAGTCTAGTCTTAGAACTCAAATATCCAGCACATTTGATGTTTACCTTGAAGTTTGCTGATGTATTGACATCACGATTAATGAAGCACTCAAACGTGATACCCCTCACTGGAGACTGCAAAATGCATGTGTCCCATGTACATATATAGTTGAAGATGAACAGCCTCTTGAATTCAGTATGCAACTTACAGTGGATGGTAATGAATCTCTCAAATGCTGTGAATGGAACCATGGACAAAAGGATGAGCAAGGCCATATGATTGGTTCTCCAAGTATTGAATGCATGGACAGCCGTCAAATAAACAGTGATATGTATCTTTGCTGGCAGGATGTTGACATATTCAAGAACGAGGTCAAACATCGTAAGATATCTACTTCCACTTCAATGGTGGGGCTAATTTTCCCTTTAATCGATAGAGAGACACAATTTGGACTTTGTTTGATTTTATGGGGTCATGAGATGAGGAGGGATTGTCTGCCCCTTTTGCATTAACCATTTCTCTCTCTGAGGTATGACTGCCAACTCAGACATTGCATATATCCCCTGTTAGTTCAACATCAGCTCCAAAGCTATAAGTACAATCCTATCATTGTCCTGGATCTTTCAACTTGTCACACAGGCATAAGTCCCTTCATATGCGATCAATTCCAGTACAGTCTGTCTGGGAAACAAGAGCTCATTAAGTGCCAATTTGCACACTATAGATTTAAGTTTGGACAGGAGACTAACTATTCATTTGACCACACTGGTGCACCGCTGACAGCCTAAAGTTGATATTTAGGTGGCTTCCCTTTCCATTTAAATCTACAAAGAGTGAGTATTAGGTATGTACAGCTTGAAGGAGTTGTCAAAACATGAAAAACCCAGGAATTGTCTGTGAGTCCTGATGCAGAGATTCCACTTTTTCAAAGAATCCTTCAATTTGTTGCTCCTGGTTCTGATATTGGCTTGATTCCTGATCCAAACTAAGAGCTATGAAGAAGAATATGAGCAGCCACCAAGGAGTCCACATCAGCACACCATGCTCTTACTAAATGTGGAAAATGTAATTTGTCCTGAGTTTGGCTATTTTTTGAAACACAAATCTATATTCATTATCTCCACACACTCATTATGTAAAGAAGGCTGATGGTCCAGCTATTGACCCTTCAAATATTTAGGTTAGCTAGGGATTACAAGCATTAGGGCTCGGGTCACTGCAGTTGAACATCACTGTGTATTTCGCGTTACATGAGGTCTATGTGTTTCTGTTTATCCTTATCTATTTACAACTAGTACCATCACCCCAGTCAGACAAATGGAAAGTTATACGGTCTAGGAACAGCACCACAAAAACTTCAACAGCAGCACCCTACTGTTAAGAACAGAAAACTGACTAATGACAGTAGGCTGACGGGGACTGATCAGAAGGACTTGGCTTCAGCTTATGTACTGCACCAGCATTGGGTGTCCTTAAATTTCGGGCAGGCAAAGACTAGTCCTATCAAATTCCTCACGGTGAGTTGCCAATTGGAAATGAAGGATAAGCCGGGTGTCGGGCCGAGGGGTCGGAGGCCGAGGGTGGGCGAGTGCACGCAGAGGCAGAGAGCGGGATAAATGTAAGGCTTATAGAGATGTATGTGGGTGTTCCGAGTCGATATTCTGATTACCTAGTAACTACAACTACAGCGGATTTATATATGAGTTATTGGCATCTAGAAAATACTAGCTAAGGAAAGAGTGGAAACATTATTGACAAATAAACTTGACTAGGAACCGGAAGGTTACAATAAGTTTGGAGGCCATGATTTAACTGAGAGCAGAATTACGAGAAAAGGAAATAGACCCAGGGTTACAAGTATATACGGGTATATGTGAAACATTGAGTAGAATGGATCATCATAATAAAAAGGGGACATATCAAAGTACCAGATAGTACAAGTATAATTTGATAGAGGCGTAAACAGGGTTTGATCGCCGCGAAGGCATACGTCAGTGTCGGGCAACTGATGGTTTCTGATGCGATGACTTGATCAATAACTTGAAATGTCAGTCGACTGTAATATCCTCGGGGACCATTGGGTTGTGACATGGTTGTGACATGGTCATAGCACCTGCTTAGATTTGTCACCAGTCACTAGAGAAATGCCACCTTTAGTTGCAGTGTTGAGATAGCATAGTGTATTAGATGTTCACGGTTTATAGAAAACAGACAGGGTTTATTTGGTATTACTAAGCTACTGTAATGTACTACATAGCCGAGCTTATTTGAGAAAAAAGAGTGCAAGACTATAAATCTCAACGGCTTGCAACCTATATGAATAAATTCCAACATAGTGGCAGTCCCAGTAATGGTTGGGGCAACTCTGCTTGCCACTAAGTACCAAACATGCATACTGTAATGCATGACTACAGTGAAGGACAAAACCCTTCCAATGATTTTTAGTTGTGCAAAGATTCTTGAATAGCTCAAGAACCACTGTAAATACAGACCTGAAATTTGGCAGTTGGTTAGGTCCATATGTTATCTATATGCCCTTAAAATATTATGACATAAGCATTAGTATTTCCCACACTATAAATAAAATAATAACAAAATCACATTGGAAGGGTTTTGTCCCAGTCACATGATTGGCACAAAACCTTATTGATTATCTGCAAATAAGGCTTTGTTTAATCATGTGACCTATCAAAATTAGATATATATATAGCTGTTCACTTTCTAGTTCAACAACATCCCCATAACTCAACATTCTATACCATGAAAGCTCTTACTCCTGCTCAGGTTAGCCACATTCTCACTTTGCTCAATAAGGGGAAGTCTGCTTCTCAGATCTTTGCAATCACTGGTGGAGGTCTGTCTACTATATCCAGAATTTGCTTTACCCATTGCCCATCACTTGCCAAAGCACCTGGTGGCTGTCCATGCAAGCTTTCTCCCTCAGATATTCATTATTCCATCCAACAAATCACTTCTTCTTAGAAAAGTAACCCTAATAACAATATAACTCAGTCTCGTGTATCATACAATGGACTGAGGTGATACCACTTTCATTCTCCAGCTTATATATATTGTTGCATATATCATCAGGCACCAATATAGGTATGTTGGTGATACCAGTTACCCCTGTCCAACGATTAAGTCTTGGTTCGGTCAATTTATGCTTGGTGGATTTCGATGGTGTTATTCAACACTCCTCCTCACCGTTGAAACTCCTTCTCACATGGAAGTCCGATTGAAGACCCAAGAAGCCGCGAAGGGTAATAAATTGAGTAGGTTCCAGGGCTTTTGTAAAAATATCGGCCAGGTTGTTTTTGGTATTGATGTAGCAAAGTACGAAGTCGCCAATGTGGACTTTTTCACAAAGGAAGTGATATTTGATATCAATATGTTTAACCCTGGGGTGGAGCAGGGGATCTTCGGAGAGGGCAGTGGCAGCATTGTTATCACAGAGAATAGTCGTGGGGGAGGTTGGAGGCATGTGAATGCCGGTGAGAAGGCTACAAAGCCAGACGCCCTCCTTGACAGTTTCGAAAGCTGCAATGTACTCCGCTTCACATGAGGATGTAGCTACCGTTTTTTGTTTCTTTGATGTCCAAGAAATGATGCCGGACCCCATGGTGAATGCATAGCCCCCAATGCTACGATGTGTGTCTAAACAATTAGCCCAATTAGAATCAGTGTAGCCAGTTAGTGTGAGGTCATTGGTACCCCCAAGGCAGAGTTTAAGAAGTCGTGTGCCTTTTAAGTATCTCAAGACACGGATGGCTGCAGTCCAGTGGGGGGCGGAGTAACTGTCAAGATATTGGGATAGTTGTTGTACTGCGAATGATATGTCCAGACGGGTTGATATGGCAAGGTAAAGTAGACAGCCAACCAAGGAACAGTAAGGTAGTGCGAGCAGGGCAGTAACATTGGTTGGAGAGAGAGAGGATTGATCGGAAGGACGAAGTTTGAGGTTGTGGTCCATGGGGGTAGAGATGATGGAAGCGTTGATTTGGCCAAATTGACGAACAATCTTGTCAATGAGTGCAGATTGTGAGAGAGAAACGAGGCAATTGGGCCTGTCCCATTCAATACCAATGCCAACAACGAAACAGGCACACCCCAAGTCTGAAATGGTCCAGATGCGATGCATTTCATTTTTAAAGGATTCATTTTCTGCAGGGGTGCTTGCAATAGATAGGAAGTCGTCAACATGGATAGCTATGATGATAATACCTGTGGTTGTATGACGGTAATAGATACAAGGCTCACAAGCAAGGCGAGTAAAACCCCAGAGTAGCATTTGTTCGTTCATCGTTTTGTTCCAGATTCAGCCACTCTGTTTAATACCATAGAGTCCTTGTAAGAGCATCCAAATGTAGTCTTCTTGTCCTGGTTCAACAAAGCCCTCAGGTTGCTCCATGTATTGAGTTTCATCATCTGGGAGTAGACCATACAGGAAGGTGGTCTTTACATCGATTTGCTGGGCATCCCATCCAAGAGTGGCAGCAATGTGGAGGAGGATGCGCCAGGACTCCATGCGTGCAGTAGGTGAGGTAGTTTGATGGTAATCCTTCCCATAGATTTGTTCAAAACCTTTAAACACAAGTCTGACCTTCCAACGGACAGCCTTACCATCCTCATCTCGTTTAATCCGGAACACAGGACGGCCCTTGCGAATCTTGCATCCCCGGGGGATGTCTGACCGATGGATGAGTTTGTATACTCCCATAGCTTTCAAGGAGTCAAGTTCATCTCGAAAGCCAGCCCTCCAACACTCCGCACCTCCAGATTTCAGTGCCTCCTGCCAACAGATTTCAGTGCCTCCTGCCAACAGATTTCAGTGCCTCCTGCCAACAGATTTCAGTGCCTCCTGCCAACAGATTTCAGTGCCTCCTGCCAACAGATTTCAGTGCCTCCTGCCAACAGATTTCAGTGCCTCCTGCCAACAGATTTCAGTGCCTCCTGCCAAGTTCTTGGCTCATCATTGCATGTGAGAGGATCAATCCCTATGTTGTCTGAAATGGCGGCTAACACAGCATCCATGCTGGGGAGCTCTTGATTGAAGGACAGGGACAAAAGTGCGTGCTGGATCTGTTCCAGATCAGGGGGGGGGGGGGGTTTCCTCAGGTATGCGGCCACATTGTGTATTGTCAATGGCACATGACTGCTGAATCTTTTGGAGGCGAAGACGTTCAGCACTATCCTTCGAAGCTTGTACAGACCTTTGTAATCGGTCCGTCCCAGGTGGAATACCAGCCGTGGTATGAGAAGAACGGCGAAGTGGGGGTATATCTGGAGCAGGAGGGTCTAACAGTACTTCTGGTAGGACAGGTAGAGGCATTGGGGTGTCTGACATGGAGATTGGAATCCCTATAGGGGGGTTAGGGACATCGGAGGATGGGCTTGATCTGGTGTACCCATCATGACTCTCCAGAAACTGGACATGGTAGGAGCTGTAAATTTGGCGGGTTATGGAGTCATGGCATTGATAGGATTTAAATTTAGAATCATATCCAATTAGTATACATTCTATAGAGCGCTCAAATATTTTGGGGTTAGATTTATTTTGAATGAGAACAAATGCACGGCATCCAATCTCACACAGATAGGAGTAGTCAGGAGTCCATCCATACCAAAGTTCCCAGGGTGTTTTGCCTTGGGTAGCAGCAGTAGTAGTTTTTACATGGAGATGGGTGGCTGTAAGATAAAACTCATCCCATAAATAAGTGGGTAAACTGGCGTAAATGCGCATTGATCTAGCCTTTCCCATAAGTGTTCTATGCATTCGCTCGACACGTCCAATGTGGGCTGATGTGTAGGGTGCCATGAACTGATGATCTGTGCCCCGTGCCTCCAACCAATTAGCCATTTCATGGCTCTTGAGTTCACCATTGTTGGTACGATACAGGCCGACTTTAAGGCTAGTCTCGATTTCTCTAGCTCGCTCCCAGGTTTGAAGAGAAGGGAAGGCGTCACTTTTTGCTTTCAGTGGTATAGTCCAAACAAAGTTTGTAAAATCGTCTACTATATTCATGATGTAGTTATTCCCAGTTCGTGATGTTACTGCTTGTGGTCCAGACAGATCAACCCAGACTTTTCCGAGCTTCCTAGTGGCCTTATGCCCTATCCCTTCCTCACGCATCTTTGGAATAGGAGACTTCATCTGCTTTCCAAGGATGCATGAGTCACACTTTGAGGGAACTGTAGTTGAGGATGGTCGTGCACCTTGAATGAGGCCACTATTGATCATGTCACTGACTGACTTGTAATTGGCATGTCCAAGGCGGTGGTGCCAAGTTTCGAGTGAAGGTGTCCTTTGTGCAATGAGGGCGTGTTCCACTTGGGTAGAATGCAAGTTTAAGGAGTATAGGTTTTTTTGTTTGAGTAGGGAGCCGTGAGCAATGGTAGAATTCAAGGATTTTGCGCTGAGCCAACAGCAATGATTATCGAAGTGTGCAATGAGGTTAGAGTCCCGGGTAAGGCATTGAACTGATACCAGTCGGACGATGGCGTCAGGGATATAGAGAACGTTTTTTAGAGTGATGTGAGCACCCCGTCCTATTTGTATTTTGATGTCTCCAACACCGATGGCCAAAATGGAAGAACCTCCTAATCCTTTTACAGGGTGGGGTGTGATGGCATTCAAGGTAAGGAAGTTGGTTTGTTCTGGTGATATATGAACAGTTGCACCACTGTCTAGCCAAAAGGGGTGTGTATCAGTGGATAGGGTAGTTCGCTTTATTTGCAATAATGGTTGTATGTTGGTTGCACTTAGGGCTGTAGGGTGTGATTGGGTATGCATGTTCCAATCAACATTCGTGGTCAACTCCTCCTCAAGCACAACCCAGCCATTATACTCCAGGGTGTCAAGTTCCATTGGAGAAGAACCAGGATTCTGTGGCGGAGGAATGATGCCTGCAGCAGGGGTAGCGATGGACAAGTCAGAGGGGTCCATCTGTGCTAAGTACATCTGGCCATCAGATCCCTGCATCCGGACAGATATTTTCGGTTTAGGGCCGGGACCGGAGGGGTTGGAAGGGAAGGTGGATGGTTTGGGGTACTTAATGTCGTGGTCACACTGACGAGCCAGTTTGGATTCCTCAATGCTCTTCCCAGCCATGCCACCACCAGTGGAAATGCAATATTCCACAGTATGGTGACGCCGCTTGCAGTTGGAACAGATCGGAGAGGTGTCAGGTTTAGGGAGGGTGGCAAGGGCAATGGAGGTAGTACTGGTGGTGCATTTGGTATTGTCAGAGGTCATCAGAGCCTGTTCGCTATCCAGGTAAGACCGTAGCTGGGTGGAGGTAAAAGGTTGAGATGTCGTGGATTGAGAGATGTCCCGGGTGACTAGGGAGCACAAGTGTAGGAAGTCGGTGCCAAAGGCATTCAGGAGGGCAATACACTTGAAGAGGTCCCGGGATATGTCTCCCATATCATAGGCACGGCAGCTGGACCTGGCAGATGGGACCCTCACTTTTGTGACGGGAGAGTAGGGTGTCCCAGCAGGCCTTGGCCCAAGTTTGAGGTCGATATATTCCCATTCAGTGGGTTCAATGGTCGATGCAATGAGGGCAGCTGCCAGGGAGTTGTTGCTCTCCCAGTTTGCATGGGCATGAGGATGTTCAGGCCCGGGCTGTGCAATAGTTCCCTTGGCATAACCATGAAAACCAGTCAATGTCATGAACAAGGTTGCGGCCCGAAGCCATGTCCGATAGTTGGATTGTAATTTGTCTAATTTGGGACCACAGTAAGTGGCATTGGTGCGGAGAGTGACAATGGAGGGGGCAATGTCATCCGCAGAAGCTGTCGCAGAAGTAGTCATTGCACAAATAAATTTGGGGAATATGGGTTAATATCCAACTCGTCGTTATTGCTAAATTGTTGAATATGTTTCAGATGGATGAAATAAGGCCCATAACCTGTTAGAAAAGTAACCCTAATAACAATATAAATCAGTCTCGTGTATCATACAATGGACTAATATTTTATGTACCTAATAACAATATAACTAATAAACAATTATTAGTTACAATGTGTGTGATATATAACGGTCTTTACTCACCTCAGTCTCGTGTATCATACAATGGACTGAGGTGATACCGCTTTCATTCTCCAGCTTATATATATTGTCGCATATATCATCAGGCACCAATATAGGTATGTTGGTGATACCGGTTACCCCTGTCTGACGATTAAGTCTTGGGTCGGTCGATTTATGCTGGGTGGATTTTGATGGTGTTATTCAACACTTCTCAGAAGGCAGAACATGCCTGAGGTCACCAAAACCCTTCCAAATATGACTGGAGAGTCCATTTCAGTGAAGACTGTTCATAGAGCACTCAAGAAGGCTAGAATGAGGGCTGTGGTGAAGAGAAAAAGGCCTTTACTCACTAAGAAGGCATAGGAAGGCAAGGATGGACTTTGCTCTGGCAACACAAGGACTGGACCCTGGATGATTGGAAGAGGGTTGTTTGGTCAGATGAGACAAAAATCAATCATTTGGGGTCAGATGGGAGGAAGTGGGTGTGGAAAAGGGCAGGAGAGGGACTCAGTGATAGGGTGGTTGAGGGTACAGTCAAGTTTGGAGGAGGAACTCTGATGTTGTGGGACTGTATGTTGTGGGAAGGACCAAGATATTCCACCAAGATTGATGGAAGGATGGATGCTGACCTTTATGTTAGCATTCTGGAAGATGAACTTCAAGCAACCATGGAGTATTATGGCAAGAACACAGAAGATGTGGTCTTTCAGCAAGGCAATGACCTCAAACACAAGAGCAAGAAGGCCACCAATTGGTGTAAAGACAATGGATTTGGGATCATGGTATGGCCACCTCAGTCTTCTGACCTTAATCCAATTGAACACCTCTGGTATTACCCCAAAAGGAGGCTGGGAGAGTATGAAGTGGCACCAAAGAGTAGCTTATAGGCTGCACCCTCACGAGATTGTGTTGTCCAATTTCAGACAGGTGGATGGGAATCCTGGGGAGTCCAGGCAGGGTTTGTGGGTCAAGGGGTCATAGGTCGGAGGTCATGGGTCAAGAGGTCAGGAGTCAAGATAAATAAGAGAGATAGATGTGCCAGAGCCCGTGGGCTCCGACTAGTGTGAGCAGTGTAATTCAAGTAGGAGTTTAGAGTGGAAAATGTATTAGATTACTGGGGGAATCTAAGCCAATTTTCTGACTGGATTGTATGTACAACATCTGCCAGACTATATAGACTGTGGAGTGAATGACATACCAAATCCAGTAATGATGAAATGAAACTAGCAAAACATGAAACAAGAATAGTAAATACCAAATTTGGTGTTAGGAACAGGATGGAACAGAGCAGAGTCTGAATCGTGACAACTCATAAACCATAATGGGAAATGGAG